>OZ023166.1:5616084-6341084 GCA_963678695.2 Diplodus puntazzo
GTAGCACCGGTATCACACCACTTACTGCGCCGCTGGACTAGTTCTAGGTTCTAAGGAGTGGGGAGCAAAAATAATTACACCAGAGACCGTTGCTTTAAATACAAAAGGCCGGCAATTTACTGAATGCAAAACACACATATATAATACAGTACACAACAGAAGAATACCCTGCAGGTTCTTAATATTGAGGTAAATATAATAAATGAAAATGCATTTCACCCTTTTTGTTCTTTGGTTCACCCAAGCTATTTTTGTCAAGCTAATCAAGTTAAACTGGACCAGTTTCTTTTACTTTGGTTACACCTATTTCGGAATTCCTTTTGTTCCTGAGTTAACTCTTTTTTTTCCCTTTTCCTTTACAGGCAAGACAATACCTTCAATTACACAATTAAATCAAAGTGGACCACAATCATTTCAAATCACATCCAGATATATGAACCCAATATACAAACAAAAGTATGACACTTTCAATTCAAGTTCGAGTCCAAATGTGCGTTCGAGTGTTCAGTTCAATGAAAAGTTTCAGTTCGATTCAGTCCAAAAAATAATAATCCAATAGGTTCTCAGTTCAGTTCAAAAAAATAATTCCTGATACTCCTACCACTCTGGCAGCGAGTCACCATATGCAGAAGATTTTCTCACTGATGCGATGGAGAAGATGAGATGAAGATCTGGGTCTAGCCCGCCATCTTGGATCCCGTGTGTGCATGTGCACTCCCGCACAGTGCAGACCAGTCCTCGCTCCGACCGAGCTTCAAACCAAGCAAAAAACCTGACCTGTGTAACAGGTCATAAACACAATAAATCTCTTTTAAATCCTCAAATCACACAAGTAATTATTTCACAGTCTCCAAGTTGTAACGTTACTGCTACGGTGCTTTTTCACCTCAAAATGGCGGCGGAGCGGTCTCTTAACTCACGACTCCGTCTCCCACACAACTACTACACATATCTTTCATTTACACAGCGTACAGACACTTTTATAACATTCACAGTCTTCACAAACCCATAATATTAACTGGTTAACAGTTTATGGCAAAGCATGTGCTTGCTAACAGCTTCGTGTTTAGCGTTGGCTCTCTGCCAGAGAAAAAAAATACAACACGGTAAATTTGCAAGAAAACAAACACAAAACTCACCAAAACCGGGGTGGCTTACTTCTCATAAAATCCCTTGTCAGTTCCCGACCAGGCAAATTATGTTTTTCAACTGCAAAAATCAACTTTTTCAGTCTTTTCTCTGCGTATTAACAACCGCTCCTTATCTCTGGTTTCTCCTCTGCTCTCTCCCTCAAGTATCTGATCCAGTGTCTCTCAGGTGCTGCGTCTAGCGTCACTCGTCTCTTAAAGGGGCAGCGACGTGAATTTTCTGTTGACATACTTTTAATCCTCAACATTAAATTATTGTTGTATTAACAGTTTTAATTAACTCTGAGAGATTAATTTACATTAAATGAAACACTTTTAACTTTTAAACTTATTTATTCATGCAACTATTTATTCTTAATTATGTCATATTTTAACATGGGTTACATCCTCCCCTCTTTACCTAATGCACGTCCCTGTGCATTTTTAATCTATACGGTCATAACTCGAGGGGTTTTTGGAAAGCTAGGTTCTTCAAGGGAGTCCGTAAACACATCACTCAAGGTTTGAAATAAAGACTGAACTATTGTAACCAACGGGTTCCCTAGCTCAGGATAAGTCAGTCTTTTAGCCGCTTTTCTGTCCCTGATAGGTCGTTTAGAACAGTCGCTTTCAGTCTGGTTGTCAGTTTGGTCCAACGCAGTCATGTTTTCTTTGCTCTCCTGAGCGGGTTGAGTAGAGGGATGGACATTATCCAGATCTTCCTCAGGTAGGTTTCCAGTTTCCTGCCCAGCGGTTGAGCTGCTCTCTTCAGGATCAAGTAAGTCATAGTCTGCAGGATCGGGTAAGTTCAGGTCACAAGTCTCTACCGGAACATCCTCAGGGAAAGCTCTGGCTACATCTGAAGGATCTTGCTCAGTAGCAGTCAACTCTTTCGAAGGCTCCGGTTCAATCCGTTCTGTTAAGTGCTCCATGGGTTCAGGGGTTGGATTGAAACCTAGCGTTTCCACTCTTAGGTTTCTGTGGCCATCATAATGATACTCCTCAGAGTCAGATTGGGATTCATCCCCATCAGCCTCATCTGAACAGTCATTTTTAGGATGTTGACGAGTTCTTGGTCGCTTTACTGCCTTTGGTGGGTTAGTTTCACTTTCGATTGGGGTCACAGGAAGGAAACCGCACGGCAGCAGGAGGTCACGATGAAGAGTTCTTTGTGGACCATCTCTCGTCTCGGGTCTCACAACATACACTGGGACGTCTCCAGACTGTCTCAGGACAACATACACGTCGGACTCCCACCTGTCGGCTAACTTGTGCTTGCCTCTAAGGCGGACATTCCGAACCAAAACTCTGTCGCCTTCCTTCAAGGTGGAGTCGACAACATGTTTGTCAAACCTCACTTTGTTGCGATTGGCTGTCTTTTTAGCATTTTCAGTTGCTACTCTGTAACTGTCTTCGAGTTGGGATTTCAAATTGCGGACATATTGCGAGTGTGAGCCTGGCTGGTGGTTGACTGGTAGGCCAAAGGCTAGGTCAACTGGCAATCTTGGCTGGCGTCCGAACATTAACTCGTAAGGGGTAAAACCAGTTGTCTCGTTCTTAGTACAGTTGTAGGCGTGCACTAATGGCTTGACGTATTCCCGCCAGTGACTCTTTTTCTGGTTCTCAAGGGTTCCCAACATATTGAGCAGGGTCCTGTTGAACCGTTCTACAGGGTTCCCTCTCGGATGGTAAGGGGTGGTTCTTATCTTTTGAGTGCCAATGAGCTCACACAGTTCTTTTATTGTTCGGGACTCAAAGTCGGGACCTTGGTCGCTGTGGAGTTTTTCAGGGATGCCATAGTGGACGAAAAAGTGATCCCACAGGCTCTTGGCCACTGTCCTGGCTTTCTGGTTCGAGGTGGGGACTGCCACTGCATATTTCGTAAAATGGTCGGTAATGACCAGAATGTCTTTGGTGTTACTGGAGTCCGGCTCCACACTGAGAAAATCCATACACACAAGCTCGAGTGGTCTTGTAGCCACGATGTTGACAAGTGGTGCGGCTTTCTCTGGCATGGTCTTACGTCGTATGCAGCGGTTGCAGGTTTTGACCTTAATTTCCACCTCGGCTGACATTTTGGGCCAATAGAAACGCTTCCGGACGAGGTCTAAGGTGCGCTCTGTGCCCATGTGGCCCATGTCGTCGTGGAGGCTCTTGAGGACTAGAGATCTCAGGGCTTCAGGGAGCACAAGCTGGTAGTGGGTCTGAGCACCTTCTTGACGCTTGCGATACAAAACACCATTAAAGACCTCAAGTTTGTTTGACTCTCTTAATAAGAGACCAAGCTCAGGAAGTTCCTTCCTCAAGGATGGTGGGGATTTCTCTCCCGACTCCACTTGCCTAAGTATTTCACGAATGCAGGGGTCAGCATTTTGCTTATCTCTTAGTTCAGCTGGTGTTAACGAGGAGACAACAGGTAAGCCACCAAGCTGATCCTCCTCTTCAAAGCTTTGTGGGACAGCTCTCGGGTGATGGGCAAGTGACACAACCAAGATGGTGCTGGGTGATGTTTCCCCAGAGTGGTTGTTGATCACTTGGTGAACCAAGTGCTTCTCACAGATGGCCTTGATGGTGTTTTCATTCAGGTGTGCATAATCTGCCTCTGACAGGTGTCTTTTTGTGAATTGTTGTATCCTCTCCAACTCTTTTTGTGATGATGTGTCATCAGGCAATCTGCGATGAGGGCGCCTGGACAGCCCGTCCGCGTCTTGATTTTGCTTACCGGCTCTGTATTGTAGCTGGAAATCGAACGTCGACAGAGCGGCCAACCACCTGTAGCTTGTGGCGTCGAGCTTAGCAGATGTAAGAATGTATGTTAATGGATTGCTATCGGTGACAGCAACGAATGTGTTCCCATACAGGTAGTCCTGGAATTTCTCTGTTACCGCCCACTTAAGGGCGAGAAATTCTAATTTGTGCGCCGGATACCTGGACTCACATTTCGACAGGCCTCGACTTGCATAAGCAACAACTCGTTTCTGACCCTGTTGCTCCTGGTAGAGGGCAGCACCTAGGCCCAAGGTGCTCGCATCTGTGTGTAAAATGTAGGGGAGCTTGGGATCAGCAAACCCGAGGATGGGTGCAACTGTCAGCTTTTCGATTATAGTGTCGAACGCTGCCTGGCAAGCAGGCGTCCATCTGTCACCAAAGATGTCCTTTGGGTTGTAGTATTTCTCAGGGTTCACTGTGGTTTTAGTGCGCTTTCTCAGCGGCAGATAGCCAGCGGTGAGCCCATTGAGCGGCTTCACAATCTTCGAGTAGTCTTTAATGAACCTGCGGTAATAACCGCAGAAACCTAGGAAGGTTCTTAACTCTTTCAGGTTGTTTGGTTTCGGCCAGGTTTTTAATGCTGCTACTTTGTCAGGATCAGTTTCGATGCCCTTTTCAGACACGATGTGGCCGAGGTACTTTACAGAGGTTTGGAAGAACTTGCACTTCCCTGGCGACAGTTTCAAGCCAAACTCTTTCAATTGGTTGAGCACGCGCATCAACCTTTCCTCATGTTCCTCCAGTGTCGAGGAGAAGACGATGAGGTCATCAAGAAAAACTAGGGCTTGCTTCAAGTTCAACTCTCCCATACAACGCTCCATAAGCCTCTGGAACGTGCTAGGGGCGTTAGTTATCCCCTGAGGCATCCTGTTGAATTCGAAGAATCCTAGTGGGCAGACGAATGCAGTTTTGTGTTTGTCTGCTTCCTCCATCTCTATTTGATAGAAACCTGATTTAAGATCGAGCACTGAGAACCACCTGGACCCAGTTAGCGCCGAGAAGGACTCTTCAAGATTAGGTAAGGCATATGAATCTTTCACTGTTTGGGTGTTCAATTTCCTGTAGTCGATGCAGAGTCTGACATCGCCATTCTTTTTCCTGACGACTACAATCGGCGAGGAGAAAGGCGACTCTGATTCACGGATGACTTCTGCATCAAGGAGTTGCTGGAGATGGGTCCGCACAGCCTCTATGTCCTGGGGGTGTATAGGTCTCGGCCTATGTTTAAATGGCGTCTCGTCACTGAGGTTTATGTGGTGTTTTATTTTATCAGTGCGGCCAAAATCAAGGTCGTGCAGTGCAAACACCTCCGGCATGGAACTCAGTTTCTCAGTTATCCTCTCTTTCCACTCACTGGGTACAGGAGAGTCAGCGAAGTCAAGGTTGAGATTTGGGTTTTGGTCAGGTTTTATGGGGGGGTCTGAGTTAGGGGTCTCGACAGGTTGAACACTCTTGACAGCGTGTATCTCTGCTATCACAGCCTTTGGGGACAGGGTGATGTCATGGTGTGACTCGTTCTTGAGCATGACTGGTATGCAGTGTGGCAGCTTTGGTGGTAGACTTACCAAGCCATCTGTCACCAGGATGCCACCTGGCAGGGAAGGTGACTTTGGTGACTCTACCATCACCCACTTTCC
Organism: Diplodus puntazzo; assembly: GCA_963678695.2. Lineage (NCBI taxonomy): Eukaryota > Metazoa > Chordata > Actinopteri > Spariformes > Sparidae > Diplodus > Diplodus puntazzo. Next base: position 5,621,618 of record OZ023166.1, read on the forward strand.
AACATCAGGTGTCCTGCAGCTCACTGATCCTTCAAGGACCTTGGTCTGTCCAGCTGCAATGGTCTCAAAGTCTTTACTATGAAGCCTCACCTCTCCCAGGCTGGAATCAACAGAATGCCTTTTCCTGATTTCCAGGGTCTTTAAGACAACTTTATAGCCATAAGGAAGAGACTCATAGTTCTGAGGTGCGATGTCTGCATACTTTTCATAAAGGACATCCAAAGTATTTGTGCCTATAAGCACTGATGACAAGGTGGAGCGCATATCAGGTACAACTAAAGCCAACGTGGGCACCTCAATGTCCGCTCCAAGCAAGCTCTTTGGGAATCTGACGGTAGCCTGAACATAGCCAAGGTAAGGGACGCTTTGACCGTTGGCTCCTTCTACCTCAAGCAGGTCATTCAAGGAATTCATAGGTAAGTGAGACAGGTTCTCTAGATAGAAAGAGTAGGGGATCGTTGTCACTTGAGAGCCTGAATCCAGCAAGCAACTGCAGTCTTTGTCACCTATGGTCACTTGTGCGGTGCACTTGGCTCCAATCAGACCTTTCGGCAGGGTCACTGACTGTTTTTGTGTGTGAGAGAACATACAGGCTCTATGCAGCTTCTTTTTGGGACACTTGGTCTGTGTTTCAGTCCCCGTTTGTCCCACAACAGGGACTGGGTCTAGTTTAAAGGATCGGGCTTTGAAGCGCCATTTTTAATGTCCCATGCTAACTGCTTTTCTTTAAGCTGCTTCCTCTTCTCAGCTACAAGAGATGAGTTCGGCTCACTTTCACACTGAGGCTTAATGTGTCCGTCCTCTCCACACCTAAAGCAATACCAGGGCCTTGGTCTATTGCTTGTGTTGTTGTTTACATCTCGGCTATGGGGCTGCAGCCTTTGAGATGTTGGAGTGATAGCTGGAGGATGTGTGCTAGCTGTTTGGGGAGCTACTGGTCTGGCAGCTGATTTAGCCTTCCTACTGTCTCTCTGTGTGATACGTGTGAGCTGGGACTGTAAATCAGCTATTTGTTTCTTTAGGTCTTGAATTTCAGACCCGTGATCAAGGGCTGGCTGAGATGGGTTGCAGCCTTCTTCACTCTGCACACAAATACCTTGATAATGAGAAGACACTCGTGGCTTTGAAACATTGAAATGCTGTTTCATGCGGGATGCTTTGGAAGTACGCTTATCTTCTGCTGTGCGGAGCAACAGGAGAAGTTCAGCAAAAGTAGGTGGGTTCTGTTTCTTTCGTTCTAGCTGGAGTTCAGCTATCAGGATGTTGTCCCAGCAGCCTCTGACAAATTGTCTGAGAAGATGCCGGTCAAGGTCATTTGCAGTTACACCTCCTCTCCCAAGGGTGGTGTTCAGCATCACCTGCAGCCGTTGTAGATAAGCTGAAGCTTTCTCACCATTATCTTGCATTGTGTTGAGATACTTTGCGAAAAGGTCATCTCCGTCCTCAACGGTGCCGAAAGCGGAGTCCAAGATCTCTAAGTACACATTAAGGGGAGATTCAGGTGTCAGGTGCTTCACAATATCAATAGCAGGTGATAAGAGACTTTCAAGAAGCTTTCGTGACTTGTAGAGACCAGACTGTTTTGTGTCTTTAAGAAGAAATTCCACATTGGAACGCCATGTCTCATAATCCACTTCATTGTTGGGTCGGGGGACACGCCCAGAGAAGGGTCTGAATCTCAAGGAAGTGTGCACCTGCAGAGCAGAATCTTCATTTCTCACTATGTGCTCAACTATTACTTTCTGTATGTCAGGTGGATTGACGTCAGAAGGTTTCAGAGCAGGTTGTGTCTTTTCTTTAGATGGTGTCGGTGGTGGAGACCAATGATATTGAACATGCTGCTCCAGGGCCGTACTGGGCAGGGGGCTTACCTGTGCAGCATTTTCGGGGTCATGTTGCTCTAGGGTATCAGGTGGGCTCTGCCCCACATCTTCATTTTGGGTTTCTGAGTGATCTAGATCGACAGTCTCACTGATGACAGAGAGCTCTTCTCTGAGGACAGCTGCAAAGTCTTTGCCAGTCTGTTTCGCAATGTCCTTTAACTCTGAAAGGTAAGTCTGTGTAACCGTTTTGCTAGCTACAGGTGTGTAGACACTAGCTAAGGCTCTAATGTGATAATTGACATCAGTTTGAGTCTTACTGTCAAGTCTGTGTGGCAATAAAGGTAAGAGAGACTGTATAGCTGTACCATACACATACTCTACTACAACCTGTTTGCCTGACGCTGGCTCAGCGAGGTCTACGGGGATTATCCGTTGAATGGAACCATATTGTTTCAAGAAGTCATATAGTTCTTCATCAGTTTCTGTACCGGCTATACCACTAACTATGACTGAGTTAGGGATTTTCACATTACTTGTTTGGATGACATCCATATTGAATTATTGATTACAATACTATACGGTCTCTGGTTGCTAGTCTTAAATGCTTTAAGCCACTCCTGGCTAGGCTCGCCACGTTTGTAGCACCGGTATCACACCACTTACTGCGCCGCTGGACTAGTTCTAGGTTCTAAGGAGTGGGGAGCAAAAATAATTACACCAGAGACCGTTGCTTTAAATACAAAAGGCCGGCAATTTACTGAATGCAAAACACACATATATAATACAGTACACAACAGAAGAATACCCTGCAGGTTCTTAATATTGAGGTAAATATAATAGATGAAAATGTATTTCACCCTTTTTGTTCTTTGGTTCACCCAAGCTATTTTTGTCAAGCTAATCAAGTTAAACTGGACCAGTTTCTTTTACTTTGGTTACACCTATTTCGGAATTCCTTTTGTTCCTGAGTTAACTCTTTTTTTTCCCTTTTCCTTTACAGGCAAGACAATACCTTCAATTACACAATTAAATCAAAGTGGACCACAATCATTTCAAATCACATCCAGATATATGAACCCAATATACAAACAAAAGTATGACACTTTCAATTCAAGTTCGAGTCCAAATGTGCGTTCGAGTGTTCAGTTCAATGAAAAGTTTCAGTTCGATTCAGTCCAAAAAATAATAATCCAATAGGTTCTCAGTTCAGTTCAAAAAAATAATTCCTGATACTCCTACCACTCTGGCAGCGAGTCACCATATGCAGAAGATTTTCTCACTGATGCGATGGAGAAGATGAGATGAAGATCTGGGTCTAGCCCGCCATCTTGGATCCCGTGTGTGCATGTGCACTCCCGCACAGTGCAGACCAGTCCTCGCTCCGACCGAGCTTCAAACCAAGCAAAAAACCTGACCTGTGTAACAGGTCATAAACACAATAAATCTCTTTTAAATCCTCAAATCACACAAGTAATTATTTCACAGTCTCCAAGTTGTAACGTTACTGCTACGGTGCTTTTTCACCTCAAAATGGCGGCGGAGCGGTCTCTTAACTCACGACTCCGTCTCCCACACAACTACTACACATATCTTTCATTTACACAGCGTACAGACACTTTTATAACATTCACAGTCTTCACAAACCCATAATATTAACTGGTTAACAGTTTATGGCAAAGCATGTGCTTGCTAACAGCTTCGTGTTTAGCGTTGGCTCTCTGCCAGAGAAAAAAAATACAACACGGTAAATTTGCAAGAAAACAAACACAAAACTCACCAAAACCGGGGTGGCTTACTTCTCATAAAATCCCTTGTCAGTTCCCGACCAGGCAAATTATGTTTTTCAACTGCAAAAATCAACTTTTTCAGTCTTTTCTCTGCGTATTAACAACCGCTCCTTATCTCTGGTTTCTCCTCTGCTCTCTCCCTCAAGTATCTGGTCCAGTGTCTCTCAGGTGCTGCGTCTAGCGTCACTCGTCTCTTAAAGGGGCAGCGACGTGAATTTTCTGTTGACATACTTTTAATCCTCAACATTAAATTATTGTTGTATTAACAGTTTTAATTAACTCTGAGAGATTAATTTACATTAAATGAAACACTTTTAACTTTTAAACTTATTTATTCATGCAACTATTTATTCTTAATTATGTCATATTTTAACATGGGTTACATAAAAGTTAGGTACACTCTTGTATTTTCCTTTTTGGGGGAAAATGACATTTTTTCCACAAACTGACACTCAGCACCTACAATCTGTCCCAATTTGCTAACCCCTGGAGAAATATTTACAGCTAATGCAAGGTCGATTTTGGCGCTCTGGGAATCATTAGAGCCGACCGGGGGTATGCAGGGACTGAGTGGACGCAACAGCCTCTGAGAAATATCACAACATATCTCACAATTTATTCCCCCAGTTTGGAGGGAAGAGAAATGTCTCTGGGTAATGAATTAAACATGACAGCAGGTAAAAATATATTAGCGCTTACAGGGGGAAACATGAATAATGTATTTGCAAATGGATCTATTTAAACCGAGATAGGTTTTCTCTGCTCGTTTGTGTGTTCACACAGAGCGGCACAGCTGAGGTGGAGTTGACAGCTACACTTTAATTTTCCCAGCGGGCAGATTTGGCCCTGTTGAAAATGAAAGGTTTTGAGAAAGCGCTCCCATCTCTGCAGGATACATATAGAATGTGTAAAGAAATTGTTGAACTGAGCAAAACGTCATGTGGGCGGAAGTGTGTGTTTCAAAACCAAAACGCGATGACTGCATCAGTCACGTCTGTCAGTCGTTGAAACCTAAACGGCGTAAATCTTTCAGCTGAAAAAGACTGGCGTGTCGAATGCTTAACGACGGCAAACACAAAGAGTATCTGCAGCAGCAGCAGGAAACAGCCGCGGGGGTTGCGAAGGTGATGGATGCATTTCAATTTCAGCATCAGGTAGATTTGGTCCTCTCAACGTGAGGCTGTGGGGAGCATTACCAATTCTGTAGATTACGTATGACGTATTGCGCAGCACGTCAGCTGTTTACCTCCACGGCACCATCACAAAACCCACAATCAGTGTTTGAGGTCCAGTCATTAGCTCTCTGTGGCCTTTTTACTTGTAGATTAGGTCTCATCTTTCCTTGTTGTTTCGAGGATCAGGTGTTTTTCAGGTTGTGGGACAGAGCCTGTGAGGTCTTGTTGTTATTTGGGTCGGTTCGCTCTTGTTTTGGCGGCTGTCGATAGCTGTTTCCTCCTTGGCTCGGGCGTTGAGGAGGCGCTCCTGTCAGAAGAAAGTGTAGCCCAACCAATCGTATCACAAGTCTCAGTGCTCTTGGCTCGGCCTGTTACTCCTTCTCCCTTATCAGAGGGACATTTTTTATCTCTAGGCTTTGTGCCAAGAGTGTTCCAGCAAGGACTAATATTCCTGGATTTATTATCCGATTCACATTACTCCTGTTCTGTCGTAGCATCGTTGGGGCTAATTAGCCGTGTGTTAGCAGGCTCTGGTTTTTACTTCCATCCGCTGGACTTTGGTTTCCAGCGCAGCAATTTTTTGAATGATCTTGTGAAATATGTCCACAGTAAACTGAGGCTGTGAGGCTGTGAACTGTAGCTTGTTCTCCTGCTCAAAAAGTAAAAACAAGTTTGTGCGTATTAAACATTTACTTGCTTCTTCATTTATCTACTTCACCTTTATTTTTGTTTTCATTTTTAATGTGATTTTACAAATATATGCCTCAAATGTTGAACTGAATTTACATTTGTATATCTAGTAGACCATAAAGAGAAGAAACAGAGTGTATCAGGTGTCTCACCTGCTAATTGCTAATGAGGAACCACAGGTGTGGCAGGCGGTTTGGTCTATAAAGGGAAGTGTGACACTGAGGTTCCGTTTGCCCTGAGAAATGTGAGTGTGAGTAGCTGAAACACCTTGACAATCGTTCCATGACAGGATGGTGCTCGTGGTTTACTCTAACATGTTTACCTCCACATTGATTCACTAAATAACAAATGAAATGGACACTTGGTCATAAGAAATGTAGAGTTTGGACATTTTTTGAGGAATGAAGTTCTCAAAATGACAGAAAGCAAGTTTGGAAATATCCTTTTCATACTGTTTTGAATTGAAATGGTGTAATTCCTTGTTTCTTCACATCACTTTCCATCTTGTTCAGCAGTCGGGAGCAAATCTTTCCGACTGATTTATCTTTATTTCACCTTTTTTTTCCCACCACTTAATTTAAATCCCTGTATAAAAACTGATGTTCAGCTCCTGTTTGTGCCGCTCTTTTGCGCTCAGCTACACAATCACCTGTTCAGTGTGTTGTTTGCATCTCTCGGGATTCACCTGGGAAGAGAAAACAACAACCTGGCTTTGCTGTGGGGGTTTTTGTCTTCATTCACGGTTCAACTGAACACACACCCAAACAATGAAGCAGCTTGTAACAACCCCAGAAAATCAAACCCCCTCTGTGTCTCCCTGTTCAACAGGCCTGCTGCGGTTTGACTGTTTTTCAGCTGCAGTCTCAGGAGTTTTGATAAGCGTCGGCACGGCTCAGTGCTCCTCAGGGCTTTCCCTGCTCTGGTAGTTTGATGGGAACAGAAAAATGACTGCAAGATCAGAAATATTGGGTTTCCAGACTGTTCCGTGTACGGGAATCACGGGGGATTTTAACTTTTTCTCAAAGGAAAACTCTGCAGATAGATTTTACTGGATGGTAACGGAACTATTTCTCTTGCGCTGACATTGCAGGAACTTGGCTTTCTTTTTTATAAACTCTTGTATGCGTACTGAAAAGAAGCTATTGTGTTTTTAGTGACGAATGGACATGCGTATACACAGTATATTTTCATACGTGGCTCCAGCAGATGACAGATCTTTACTATCACATTCTGACAGCGAAACACTTTCTCTGCCACGATGACAGTGTCTTGTTTTTACCACCCAGTTGGTCACACACGGCTGATTCGCAGGAATAAATTCACACATTGAAGGAACGCACCTGCACTCGTAATGATTTGATCCTTATTAACTTCAACATTTGGTTGTAAAGTCATATTCGCTGCAGTCAGAGATTATGGATGCTAAAATTTGAGAAGAAAAGTGGAAATATCTGATTTTCTCGCCTGGTGTGGACAGCAACGCAGCATCATTGGCATGTCGGGACATTTCTTACCCATGTTTGTGGCAACGGAACCGGTCTGAGCTCTGGTAAAGCATTTCGTGACCTAAGTTTTTGTACACATTTCTTTACAGTGCCGTCTCCCGGTGTGTTCATTTCTCTAAACCCACAGAGGAGTTCCAGTCTTTCAAACTGTATATAAACCCACTGTTAGATCTTTACAGGCCTCTTAAAACCTCCTCAGTGTTTGTCCACATCGTCGGCGGCTCATTTTTCCATCTGAACCAGACGGCCGCATGAAAGGCAATCGCTCTGCGGCCCGGCGCTCTGAGTTTTCAGGTGAGAAGGTTTCATTATGTTGATTTCCCAGGAGCCTCACTTCTCCTCCGTACGGCCCTGTTTTTTATTGGGTCATTTGTGCTCACTTTCTCAGATCTTCACATTACTCTGCAGCCCAACACCGCAACAAATGAATCAACGGATGATTCTTCAGCTCCGTTCAGAGTCCATAATACCCGGCATGTTTCTGTTCTAATGCCCGACCTCCAATGATATCATTTTTTACTTTTAGACTCCTCGCGGCTGTGAAACCGCCAGCGGCCATTAATCATGAAGTGTTTGTTTCTCATGCAGCCTGCAGATGTCATGGCCGCCTCTTCCCAGACGGCCGCTAACGCGCAGCTTGTTACCGTGTCAACGCGGTGACCACCCACAACTGTCTGCGTGTCCCAAGAGGCTTGTGGGTGACTGTTCATCCAGTGTCTGTGTAAACAGAAGTGTCATTCTCCATCGTTGATGTTTCAGCCTCACCGACTCGGATACTGTGTCCGCTCCCACTCGGTCCTAATTAACTGTTCACAAACAGACGAGACAGTTACTGCTGTTTAATTGTTCCTCCATTTGTCCGGAATGGTTATCAAAAAGTTCTGAGTCCTGTAGCAGGAAGGTGATTAAAGTGAAGACGTTTGTGTTCACAGAAGCAAAAACAAGTGTCGTATAGATTTGTTAAATATAAAAGAAGACTTGTTTTGAATGTTCATATTTGTATGTTGTGTTGACAAATGAGGCTCCTTTAGTTCACCTGAGCTTCGTGGGGATTCATTTAGCGACCACACTATGATGCAGGAGACGCTGACACACCAGGTAATTGGACTGTCAGTGGAAATGCAATAATTTAAAAATGATCAACCACCGGTTCTGTCAAGAAACCCGTTTTTTGTTTTGAGCTGATTCATTTTGAGGCAAACCCCGAGAACACAACTCCGCTCCGGTTCCACACCTCGACTTCGGAAACCTGCATTAAATTTCAGAAGAATCTAATCATCGCCTTCCAATCTCCTGAGCTCCATGTTTACGCCGGCTGCAGGAAAAAAAAGGGGGAGATTGGGTCTTTGTCCTGCTGCGAGTGCAAATGAATCCGAGCAGCTCGATGTGATCCTAATCAATTCAGCCGAGTGTTTTTCTACAAACACCTTGTCATCAGAGCAAAAGGAAAAAAAAGTGTGGATTAACTAAAACGGATGACACGATAACATTGCGGTTGTTTTCTGTGACGGGAACGAAATCCGTGATTCCTGCAGGAAACGTGGCACATCTGCAAATTAAGGTCTGGAAACGAGGGTGAAAACAAACCGACTGACCTCCTGACGTCCTGGAGGAGAGAGAGGCGGGCTGGAAACAAAGCAGCAATAAACTCGTCAACACGAACAGACAGTCAGTGTCGGATATCAGCTTGTCGAATCAGGTTTCAGTAAATTGGCTGGGTGAACACATTTCTGGATTTGGGTTGATTAAAAGTGCAGAATGTGCACGTTCACAAAGAGCTGGTTTTGTGCAGTCTTGTGTCGGATTTATCAGCAGCGGCTCAAAGGACCTGCCAGATATGTTTTGCATCAGTATTAAAACGAGATGTTCAACATCCTGAATCGGCCGGTCAGAAGTGTTAAACAGCAGCTTCTGAATAAACTCCCACTGAGGACAAACGAGTCGAAACCAGCAGTCCCAAACCTCATCATCCTGATACCCGAACGGAACAATCGCCTCTGACACTATTTGGATTCATATAAATGTTTAACAGCTCTAGAAACGAGTCGTTATAATGGAGAAATAAAACTTTGTGGGAATGACAACATTTGAGATATAAAAAGAGTCACGCAGAGATAGAAAGGGCCGACAGAAGGCGCTGAGGACAGGGGGGGGACAAAGGAGGTGAGTGGGTGGTGGTGATGGTGGCGGTGGTGTGGAGGAGGGCTGATGTGGTTCAGAGACACAGCTGGAAGTTCATTCAGCGGCCTGTCTGCTGATAGAAACATCACAGCGCCGTCCTCTGACTGAAGGCCTGCTATCAGCCCGCTGCAGCAGCCCGTTCTGGGCAAAAAGAGAAACGGAGAGATGTTGAGGGAGAGAGACGGACAAAAATTAGAGCGCAAAATGATAAACGGGAAAAAAAAAAGTCCATGAGACAAATTTGCAGAATTTAAAATGGCTCCTTTTCTGAGTCTTTGGCCAAACTGAGCTGAGTGTCTCACCGTGATCATACATCCTGACATACACAGTCCATTCACCTGTTACGGATCTGTATCTGTTACGGCTGAAACATTCCCTGTAGCCGCTCAGGCATTAGCATTAGTTTAATAGCATGTAGCGGGAGTTGATCACGCTTTCCTTTTCATGTGGGAGGCCATTTTTTGAGGAAACCATTATTTTTGCATTTCTGTTGATGACTGTCTGTTAAAATGTGCAATGCATTTGGATGGAAACCTGATGTAATTCACTGTTTCACACACATGGGCCGGTTGTAGCCAAGGAGGTGGAGCGTGCCGTCTAGTAACTGGAAGGTCGCTGGTTCAAATCCCCGGCTCCCTCACCTACACGTCAAAGTGTCCTTGAGCAAAAAATACTGAACCCCAAATTGCTCCTGATGAGCAGTCGTCACCTTGTATGGCAGACTCGACCATCAGTGTGTGTGTGTGTGTGTGTGTGATTGTCCATTTACCATTTACAACCATCAGAGCGTCTAAAGATGAATAATTAACTCTTCTTTTAAATATAAATCCAAATTCATCACAATTCTAGCAAAACTGTTTAGAGAAATCAACATATTTTAGTCTGAATATTTGTTGAATATTCAACGAAACACTCAACTGTCGAGGAAGATTTCAGAGTTCACATTCTAATGGACAAAGTAACAATTAATGGATGCTTGATTAGCTTTTATCAAAATGCCAGTGAATAATTTGTTCTCCTCCATTATCCAGCGCGTTTTAATTTGCCAGTACTTCTGAGTGTGCTGATGACCAGCACAGGCGACTTGAGTGGGAGTCGCAGAGAAGAAGGTGGAAAGACGAGTGGATGACGTCAGAAGTGAGAGGAAGAAAAGAAGTAATAGTGAGAAAAGCTGAAAGGCACTCAAGGTGAAACATTCCTGAATCACACTTTGTCTTCTTGAAATATCTCTGCATCCGTCTGTTGTTTTATGGACTGGACTTGCTCAAAAGTTTCCAACTGCACTTGTGTTTTTTCTTTTTTCTTTTCTTATTAACCAACATCTCTCCTTTCATCTTTTTCTTCTGACTGTTTCTTTTTTTCTACACTCTGCAGGTCTCCTTCAGATGTCCAACACTGTGAATACAAAGCAGGTGAAGTGGAAAATGGAAGGTCTTGAGGTTTTTAAATTAAATTTCTACGCCTCGTCCTTTTTTTTGTCATTTAAGGGTTTTTAAGCACAATCATTTGTTTGACACTGGATGGCTCATTATCATGCAACTCTCTAAATACGAAAAATCCCTCCAGGGCTTGTTAGACTTGTAATTAGAAAGATTTTTACAAAGCACTGACAGACGCGACTGCCTCTCCCAACAAAAAGACCTTCTGACGAGATGATTTAAAGAAACAATGGATGCCGTCGTGCCAGAACCATCAGTAATGAGATTACTTCTTGCCAAGTGGAATAAAAGTGGAAACCCGTGTTTTTCTAAAAAGCCACAGAGCTCAAAGACTCGTTAGAGAACACATGGTGTCGACGGAATTAACAGCTTCACGAGGGTCATTTGTGTCTGGTCTCCTCTCCGTTTAGGAAGCTCACACAAACTGTGCCGTGATTGCTACATCCTCTGTGGGATTTCTTTTATGTGAGAATTAAGTCGGGGAAATGCAAAAACAAATTGCTCTGAACCACATCAGAGACTTTAAACGGCCCTTCTGGAAACACGAACAAGGGCGAACAAGATGTGATTTGGACACTCTGCGGACGAATGAATCACAACGCCAAGGTATCCTGCAGCGTCTTCCTCTCCGCCCGACCTGAGCTGACACGGGTCAACGGACGAGATTGTTTTGTGGTCACGAGGAGGAGAAAATAAAAGCAAGACTTCAACAGAAAGTTGAGGAGAGGCTCTGCGGCCGGCTGTCAGAGACACTAATTGGTTTTGCTGCCTAAGGTGGAAAACAGAGCGACCGGTCTGCTGGATCCACGGCTGCAGCTGCAGGTGACTGACAGCTGAGGGGGAAAAGACGGAGCTCAGGCTGGAGGCAGGAGGCCGGGCGGAGGGTGAGGCCGGGCGGAGGGGTTTGTCTGTGGGCCAGGGAGGTGCAGGAGTCTGAGGCCACAGGTGAGGGTGAGGGTGAGTGTCTGTCTCTGGAGCCAAAGAGGCCAGGATGAGGTTTTGGGTTAACGTCTCAATCACAGTGAACCCAAACTGCTCTCAGGAGCTTGTGCCTGAGTATTTCTGCGATGACTGGACACTATTTTACGAGAAGAATCTCTTTTGATCATTTTCAGCTCGAATCTGTCGAAGTTTGTTTTGATTGTCCAATCCAAAGAATCTTAAACCCTCTCCCTTCAGACCTCCCTCCATAGTGACCAGTAGGGAGATAAATCAATGGCTAGTTTCACAGGGTCTCATACCTTTTTTGTTTAAAGTCTAATTTAATGCATAAACAAGTCTGTTAAAAGGCTACTCGGTGCAACAGTTACTCTTTACTGCTGTAGATGTGTGTGCTTTGTGCTAGCGTTAGCTCCTGAAGCAGTGCGTGGCTGCAGTAGCACTGTGCTTTGGGTCAGGGACAGTGTGCTTTGTGCTACATAGTTAGCTAGCTGTTGAACCACAGGATCAGGAAAACTCACGAGTGCACGAACAGTATGTAGGTAGATGGACTGGTAACCTGTTCAGTGTTCTCTTACAGGCTGAAGAAGACGATTAGACGGGCTCATTAGAGGCCTACAGCAGCCACAGATACTGGATTTCATTTCTTGTTGTGCCGGGACATTTAGTTAACAAAAATGCCTCATGAATAAATTGCCAACCCTTCCGTCAATGTTTGTTTTTAAAAACCCAAGTGTGAAACGACGATTTATGATTTTACAGATTGGTCATGTAGGTTCTTGGACTTGTTTAGTAGCTGTGTAGCTTAATTCTTGATGGACAGACGTGAGCCTGGAATTGATCTGTACTGAACCCCTTACAGACGTTGACTTTTATAAATATGGAAATGACACATTGTGGTTTTGAGGGAGGTTATGTCTGTCAGTTCAATCTGAAGCTAAAGCTAGCAGCTGCTTAGCTTCCCTGCTGGAAAAACCAGCATAGACCAGCACCAAAACACAACATATGCTGGTCTTGCTGGTGCCTGGTCACCACCTTCAGTGACTTTACGATTTCCTTGTTTCGATGTTCATGCTAAGCTAAAAATCTCCCAGCTTCCACCTCTAAACTGATGTTTCTACGTGTGTGTGCAGGACGAGGTTTATCGCTGCTCCGGTCTGCACACGTTTCTGACCCACCTCTGCTCCATTTTTCATGCCTAGATTGCAAAGAAAATATTATCTCTGTCACAGACTCTCATAAATCACACACACGCACAACACAACACAGCCCACAGCTGCAGCAGCAACGCTCGCACAAAAATAATCGACTGCATTAAAAGCAAAAAGGTGTGACGAAAGTGAAATGCCAGCTCACGCTCTGTTACTTAACGGAGGCACTTTGTGTCCAGTTTAATTTCTTACAGCCTCGTATAAAGTTCCAAGGTCATTTTGCACCACAGGCTGTTAATTTGTATCCCTCAGTGGGCGGCCTGCTGATGTTTCTGCCCATCAGTCATGTTTGTGATGATGACATCAGGGACCAGACTCGCTGACACTGATGAGTAAAGAGGGAGTGGACGGGATCCGGAGCCTGGAGCTGGATGGAAAGGTCAGGAGATGAATGTAGCCCGAGGCTGATGAGGGCTTGATGTAGTCTTGAGAAAAAGCCACAGAAGAAGTTTAAATCCACTTTGACTTTTTCAACAGACTGTAGGAACGACCTTCAGCCGGCCCGAGGACTCTTACTCCTCCGCCATGTTTGACCTGCAGACGGACTGTCTGTCATCGTCCTGTTTGAGCCGTCGAGGAGTCAGAACCGCTGAAGTGTTGTCAGCTCTGTCTGCTGGACTTCAAGCTTCAGCAGCTTTGCTTATTTCTTCTCCTAACCCGGAAGGTTGAAGGATTCCTGAACGCCAGCGCTGTGATTCGAGACGTGCTGACAGTAGAATGTACGGGGTTTCCCAGGTTGTCGAGCAGGAGTCAAACACTGAGGAAGAGATTTATTTATTTTCTTTTTGGCCACATTCTGCACCCGCCATCTTCTTGTGGTTCTTGAGGTGTCACGGTTCACGTCTTCAGTCCTGACTGAAACATCTAAACAAATACTACTTCGGTGAATCCTTGACTTTTCTACTAGAGCCACCAGCAGGACATGAGATCCAAATGTCAGTCAAATTTGTGCAATCATATCATCGTAATCTTAACCATCGAATGTATTTCTTAGCATTTAAATGCACACACTGGATGATTGTCCCTTCAGACGGACAAAGGCATCCAGTCTGCAACAAACCTCCGTCCAATAATCAAATTTACTTCACCAGGCTTGCTAAAAATCTAACATTTTGACTGTCTTAGTCGTGATACAGTACTGTATAGTTAGTTAGTAGTTAGCCTAAAAGCTAATTGCATAAAAAAAATCATAAAGCAATCGGCCGTCCTCACCAATCGCCCTTTCCTGCCTTTTACAAAAATGTACTACAATAAAAAGAAAAAGACTTTTACTAACGTTTGTGAGTGACAAGTTATTTATTTCAATTTAAAATGTGTCTTTAGTTTTTTAATTTCTCACCACGGGTGTTTCATCAACAAAACTCAAGCCGCAATTACAAAACAACATTCAAAGTTTCAATTGAGCTTTCAAAAAATTAAACAAAACAATTTAAAAATGAATATTCTTCCCTCGCCTGACCTTCTCTTCACTTACAAGATGGACTAATACAGGAAACGCTAATTTCTTCTCCTACAAAAAGAATTGGACTTTTCCTCTGGTTATAAGATGCACTGATGACAAAAACTGACCGAAGAAGATCGCATTGTGACACACGGCTGCATCACAGCGCTGACTCATTCTGCTGGAGGAAATACGTAAAGTAAGACTCCCAAACACAGGAATGAAGAGGAGGATGGAGGGTTAAAAGCAGCAAGTGTTGTCAGCTGAAGAAAGTTAAGGAGGAGGTGTCTGAGGAAGAGAAAAGGTTTGAAGGGAAGGAGAAGAGTGGAGGCTAATGAGCTGGAGCGTCGCAGCAGGACGCGGTTTATTCTGCTCACATTGTTAATGACTTCTACTGAAGAATGTCACGTTTTATTTATTTATTTATTTATTTATTTATTTTAAAGGCTCCAACTTTGACTTAAGTTTCCCAATAATGACTCCCAGCAAAGACTTTCAGGCGTTTTTTATTAATGACTTCTGTGTGGACTTTTTACGAGAGGATTCTACGAAGTCACTAACGACTTTTTAATGATGTTTACGACAACTTCTACTCAAGAACTTCAAAACTTACGACCGTCCGTTCTTCTCTAAGTTGGAGATCTCTGATGGTGAGGATGCAGCCAGGTAGGATCACACTCAGTCCCTGATGAGCCGCCTCAGCCTGCAGAAGAAGAGCCGTCGCTGTGCCGTCTTTGTCTTTGTGTGAATCCAGTCATGTCCTCGCTGCAGTGAACCCCGAGTTTCGCTCTTTTTCAGGTCTTTAATTTTACTTCAGCTTACTGCTGGAACAGGTTTACATGCTTTAAAGCTCAAACACACCAGTTTTCTCGTACTGTCCAGTGCTGCGGCTCTGTTCACGCTCTGTTTTAGCTCCTGTCTCTTTAAGGCCCCTCCCAGTGAATGCACAGTCTCTTCTGATTGGTCAGCTCACACACACCTGAGTCAACACTGCTTACAACAACAGAGCAGCTGTGCTAAATCAATTCTTACGTGTTAAACTACCCGCTAGTCATAAATAATAAAAATGCCTGACACAGACTTAGTGTGATTAAAGAGGGACTACTGACGAGACGTTTCAGGGTCAGTGTTTTCTGTGGGAGAGAGGAGCTTCTGTTGGTGCTTTTTGACTTTCAAGATATTTGATATATAAGATATAACAAATAATACTGAGGAAAAAACAACAAAAAAAAGCACGATAGAGTTTCCCTTAACACTATTTTATTAGGGGCACTATCGCTGTATCCTGGCTTCTGGCAGCCCAAGACAATTGTCATTGGTTTAGAGAATCACAAGCCGATTTTATCCTTTAATATTAGACCGAAACTTTTAATACTTAAGGATCTTACTGGCTATGGAGTTTACAAGCCATACAACTGACTTTTACCTATTCTCATAAAGGAGTAGAAATATGTGATTGTTTTAATTTCTTAGCAGAGTTGCGTTTTTTCAGTCTCTGTGGGCTTGAAACTTAAAATGCCAGAACTCTTAATTAACTTAATTATTCACAAGTATAAAAATAGGTATTACTTGTGTAATTTGTCAGTAAAAATACTAGATAGACTCACCCCAAATTAAGGTGAGGGTGAAATCTTCGCCTACGCCCGCACAGATGGAGTTATAATGTAATTAGTAATGTGAGTCTTTTGTCTCCGAGGAAATAAAGTTCGGCCTGCGTGCGCTGCGTCTAATGACCCAAGATGTTGAACAGCTTCCATCCTCTGTTTCACTGGAGCGCTGGTCCACAGCTCAATGTGGAAAATACACCCTCTTTAATTAGTCCACTGTTCTGGGGTTGTGTCTGCAGTCGTGGGCATGCAGCGTTGTGTTCATTTACCTGGCTTCTATTGGTTCTTTTGTTTCAGCTTCCTCTACTATGTTCTTGTTTTCTGTCTCCCTCCGACAGAAGAAGTCATCAAGCTTCACAGGATCAATAACACAATTCTGATCCCTCGGTGTCAGATACTGGACACCTCACCTCGCTGCTGGTGCTGAAAGCATCATTCTCACTTTTCAAAGGATCACATACAAAAAGCCAGTCAGCCGCTCAGTAAATGTCTACCTGAACCTTCAAGCGCGGCTCTTTGTTGTGCCCACAAAGCTTTCAGCTGATGTGTTCACAACACGGGCTCAAGATGGTTTTTAGACGCCTCGTCAAGGACGGAGATCAAACCCACACTTTTTAAACTGTGTCCCTGTCAAACTCAGAGTTGGAGGTCACTGCTGGACTCCCATGGATCATTGCTCTCTTCTGTTTAACCATCTCGTATCTGTACTTCTGTCAAATTTAAACCTTTTTTTACATTCTGACGTGTTTTCCAGGTCACCACGGTTGAGTGGAGGCTGTGTGACCACTTGGCGATGCCTCGGCCTGTTCAGTCGATCCACACGCTTATATTTTAAATAATTGACTTTAATAGTTTGTAAACTATGATTTTGTTCTGTTCTGTACAGGCGACATCTGTTGCATGTCTGCCCGTCCTGGGAGAGAGATCCCTCCTGTGACTCTTGTTGAGGTTTCTTCCATCACCTGAAGGAAAGGACCCAGATGATTTCTATCCTTTCAACTTCCAGATGTGTATATACCAGCATTGGATAAATCCTGTGCACCTCAGCTGTTCCCCCTCAGGCTGGAGGATCTGTGGGACGACATTATTTTGCAGGGTTATAAAATGATTAATGGAATATAAACAACTTCTCACATGCACATTTATATTATGGAGGTAATCATGCTGAGAAATGCATTTCCTTTTGTAGGAGTCATTTAAAACAACCAGAAGCTACAAAGCCTTCCTCTGAACCTTTTGTGCGGCAGAAAAGGATGAAATGTTTTGTTTTATTCGCTCTCCCTGCACCGTCGGTTGGTTGCTTGCTTGGGGATTTATCAAAGATCTTTGCTCTACTGTTCCACTTGAGTTGCTTTGCATAAGAGCATCGATTAGACACCTATAGCTAAATGAAGAGATGTTGTCTACAGCAGAGAGAGGAGGAGGAGGAGAGTGAGAGAGACGGAGGGGGTACTGAGCTCGGCGAAGCCACAGAGGGGCTCTTGATGGACAGTTCTCTTCCTGCGTGGCTGCTTTAAAGACGGGCAGCAAACTCATTCAGCAAGACAAACAAATCACTGGGAGAAACCTCAGCAGGCGTCTGGCAACACACACACACACAGACACACTCACTCTCACATCTCTGCTGGGGTTTCTGATGGTAATAAAACTGCTCACATATAAAAACTGAAGGTTCGTCTACGCAGAGGCAGAACAAAAGTGATGATAAAAGCTTTTGAAGAAAAAGGCATCAGACTCTCACAGGGGGATATCTATAGAAGTGTCCGTCCCTCGTGTTCACCCCCTCTGATGTCCGTCCCGTCAATACACCTTTCAGTTCTCTCACTCAGGAATGAAATTCAGCTTTTATGGTTTATTGGACCGAATGAGTTTTTCACCAACAAAATGACGCGACACAGCAGGAATGATGAAGAAAACCAGCCCCGCTGTTACAGGATACGAAATCTAGAGTCCTCTGGTCCAGCCGGTCCTCATCAGAAAAACAACCAGGTCGGCTGTGAAAGCAGCTCAGTAAGACCCGTATGTACGTTTCTTTTTGGGCGGCGACCTCTAGTGGCCTAAGTGATTATTACAGCAGATGAAGAAGAGAAAGAAATTGTGTGACGAGCAAACAATCACAGGATTTTACCCCGGAGACTGCTGTTGTGTCGAGTCCCAAACCGTGAGTTATTTGTACCTACTAGCGTTTTTAAGTGACGTTGAAGTTACAGAAATAATGTGCTTAATTTAACACAATCCGCAATATTTTCCCGCCTAAACCTGAGCAGCATATGACGAACGTCCGGTTTGACTGCTGCTGCTTGTACGCTGCGACGTTAATAAGAATAACAAACAGTCATGAGTTGTGATGTTGTTGGATGTTTCCCTCAGTTAAATCTAGCAAGCAGCAAACTCATCTCTAATGCAAATTCTGTGTGAGAGGCTCGATGATGACTGAGAGGTTATGAGTTTGAAGAATAATTAAATAGTTCCTGCTGAAGACACACACTTTGAAAGTCGACCAACGTGACTTTGGGGGAAAATTTGAACATCTGCGAGATTGATAGCCGAGCAAACTCTCATCTGCTGATCATTTTAGATCTCGGAAACAGCGGCTGATGAATCAAACTCACCTCAAAGTTCCTTTTAGCTGCATAAAACATGAACCTCAACTGTATTATTTTACTTTTTCCTTTGTCACAGCAGGGTTAGGTTTGGGAACATGTGGTGTTAGAAAGGCTTTAGGAAGTAAACCTTGAAGGAAAACTTCTCCTTTGTGCTGTGACGCACAAAATCACAAAAAAAAAAAAATGGAAGAAAGACCCTCCGAGGATGAAACCCTTCTCCAAGGCTCTGGAGACTATTGTCCACATTCTTCTCAAGCTACAAAGAAAATCTGACAACCGCTCAGTTTAGGATCTGTTTTTTGAGTTTTGTGAACTCCTGACAACAGCTGATATCCTTCAGGGATTTAACTCAATAGAAATATTTATTAATATTTTTCCTCTTAATGGTCGTAAGCTAATTCTGGAGCACTTAGAAGGATCGATGACTGTTGGGACTGGAAGGATGAGACGACACAAAAACAACAACAACAACAAACCAAAACTTAAAAACACTTAAAACACGACAGCTCTCTCCAAGGATGGATGAGTCGTGTCTTTCCTCTCCGTTACCCTCGGATCACATCAGCTGCGCGGCCTTCGGCGGCGGCAGCGTTGCCGATCAGTGGTCAGAAAGGTCGTGCGTTGACTGACAGGTGTGATGTGCTGCTGAGCATCACGACTAATCTTGACAAATGGCTCCGTGAGTGCAGCATCACAAACTTGCAGCGGCGTGAAATGAGCTTTAATTACTGCCGGTTATTACAGCTCCGACGCTGTTTGTGCAGCTCTGCTCTGCTCCGGCAGAGACACACACCGACACCACGGTTTGGTTTGTAGATGAGCTGCTGAATATGTTTGGTTTTGTTGCTGAAGGTGAACATTTCTAAACTTATCACTTATTGCATGGAAAAGAATACGACCATCTGCGTTTGCCATGTCCCCATTTATAGATTATCAGTATTCAAACCTCTTATAGTGTCGAGTACGCTCTCTGGTCTAGATGTTCCCCTTAATACTCAAGCAGAATTTGAGATTTTGACATATTGGGCTTCTTTTAAAGGCAACAACAAAAAAATCGACATGCATATTTTTCTAAAAGCTGCAAAACTCTGAACTGATGCTGCGTTCAAGACAGCTCAGAGCTTGAAAATGTCTGTCTGTATAATGTATAATGGCGTCTGATACCTCATCTCAAGGGAGGCTGCACAGCTGAGTACACTTTCCAGAGACGGATCATTTTTGTCACGCTCAGCCAGGTTTTTGGTAACTTTTGGTGTCAGGCTCCTGTAACGCACGTTTGAAATTTCAACCATGAGATTCTGACCTTTTTCCATGTTGACTGGAGCGCAGCACAACAGTGTGAGACATCTTCTTGTCTTGCAGGAGCGTGAGGGAGATATTAAACAGTGTGTACACGCCTACTGAGTCCTGAGAAAAGATCCGATCAGGCCACGTAATCCAGAAAGCCTGTGTGACTTTAATTATATACAAAGGATCGATTTGAATGTCGAATTTTGTGAAATAGGAAGAGTCATTACACTGTCCAAAACTACTAATTCGACCAGATTTCCATAATAATCTAATTTTAACATCTCTCAGCCCTCCGGACGTCAAAGTCATTAATGTTTTCATGAACAAACCCTTTCAGTTCCAGATTAAACATGTTGGACTCACCCAGTAACACTAACGCTTTCTGTTTTCTCCTGTTTATACCTCTGATTTTACATTTTGTCTTTCAATCAAAAGCACATTGGACGGTGCATGAATACAAACCCCAGTGTCATTGTCGTTTATAGTAACAGTCATTTCTGAGCAATTGTCAGGTAGATGTGTAAGTATTTGGGGTGCTTGAATTTTCCTAGAAGGCTCTGGCTTTGGATTTTTAAATGTCAGGTCTTTGGCGCCCCCTACTGACGATATCAACATATTCAGCTGCTGTGAGACGATGGACAGAGAATCACCTCTGTGGCACCACATGAACTCATCAGGTGGTTCATGCATATAAAATGTGACAAACAGCAACTCCTCAAACAGATGAGGGTTTTTCATTTTTACTTTTCTTGCTCTCTTTCTTTAATTTAAGAGTAATTTGGGAGGATCTCCGGCCTCTCCTGCAGTCATGTCACAGTAAGGTCTAAAATATTTGACTATAAACCTCCAGCTGACAAACTCATTATACAGGCTCACAGGGCAGACCTCTACTGCCATCTACTGGTTATATCAGGATCAACCTCATCATTCTTCTTCTGACTTGTCATGATAATCCACAAACCTCACTGTGAGCACATTCTTTCTATTAAACTGCACCAGCCAACCGTGTCGCTGCATGGAGGGCTGCGTTTACTCATGGACGTATGTTCATGCCCGTGTTAACTAGTCTTTCATCCATGAGTAGAAGCACGCTTCGTTCTGCTTGGTAACACCAAAAGAAAATGGCTCCTACATGAAGCTGCTCACAACAAGGTTTGTGGAGTCATCACTGCTGTCGAGCTTCTCAAATGTTCTTGTTCCATAATTCACGATTCAAAATAACTCACACCAAAACAATCTCGATGGACACGCTGGACTGCAAGTAGGAAGAAAAATATATACTGTTGGTTCGGTGGTGAACTGTCCCTTTAAATCTTGTTTTATCATTTAAAAAAAAAGTGTTTACTTGCCTCAGTGCACAGGCAGCAAACATCATGAATATTCATTAGAACCACAGTAGGTCCGTTTACTGACTCTGCTCTCATTGTGCAGCAGTTTATTCGAGGTAAAAGTACATTACACGTGTATGTTTTCATTACCTGGACATTCGGAGAGTTTTTCTCCCATTAAAAAGCTCCTTCTTCTCTTTCTAATCAGCCGAGGGAAGATTCAAAGATTCAGATGGGAACAGTAGACTAACTCCTCGTCTCTTGTTTCTGTTTTCAGCTAATAGAAAACTCTGCTGTTTGCTTTATCATCCTCTAACCCTCGGCCTCACTGTCACATCATTGATTTTCTTCTTCTGATTGCACATAATGACTTTTGCACAGTGGAATAAACCATGCAGATAACCTGACATTTTCCCAGCAGAGAGGAAAAATAAACTGCAGGTTAAATTCGATTGATTTTAAAACGTGGATAGAGCTCAGCAGCGAGACAACACCGAGCTATGAGACATGATTATTAATTCAAGCCATTTATTTCTGAGCCATTAGTTCTGATTTCTGCTCTCTACATTCTACATTGTGTCTGCTGACTTCAGGTCAGGTATTGCAAAGGTGTGTTTGGTGGTCTTGTAGCGCCACCTGCTGGTAGATCGTCATTTTGCTTCAGCTGAAAATAAACAACCACATGAAGTGTGACAAGACATGAAGCTTCTTCTGTTTGATGATTAGACTCAAAAGATCTTAAAATGTCAAAGGTTTTTAACTGGTGATCTCTAAATAAATCCATCACTGCCATCTTTACCAAAGGTCACCTGGTCATATTTGGCTGTGAGGTTTATATTTGGGTATATATTTCATCTTTTAACAGATTGTTCACATAATCAAGGTACCTGCTCACAGAGTCGGCTGCTGCATCACAATCTATTCAGAACGGACTCTATAGTGCGTTAAACTTGGGCTCTCTGTCCCCACAACGGCCTTATTTCATGTTTCAATCTATTGTTTTTAACCATTTTGTAAATTCTGTTAAAATAAATGTGTTTATTGCTTTGATGCAATGAACTTAGGTGTGTATTATCCTGCATTTTAACTTTCTATCATACATAGTTTTCACAGTTTTTAGCTGTTTTGTTTGCAAGACTTGTTTTCCATCTCGACACTGCTGTAAATGATGTTTCCTCCTCACTGGTCTCTGGAGGCAAGAGAGTGTTATACAATGAACAGAATCCCTCTGAGGAAAATCTGTGAGAATGGATAAAATGCATACTTATACTGAACTGGTAAACCAAAATGCAAAGACTTTTAAAACCCAGCAGACTGATAAAGCAGGAAGCTGAGAAGTAAAACAAGGAACTCAGAGATGATGTCTTGTATTTTTACTGTCATAGACAATCTACAATAAAAACAAAAAGACAGTGGAGTCGTCTTTCATGTTAACCTGTAGGGAACCCAAGATGACAGAGACATGTGAAGTGTTCCTACTTTAAACCAACTTTTGATCTAACTTGTGTAATAAAAACATTTTAGCTCCATCAGGTGGGCTCCAGAGAGAACTGCATGTAAAGGAACAGGTGAGGTTTTCATTTCTTGATGTTTATATAAGATGAGACTCTGTCATTGATATTATTTGTGTAATTATCTGATTTATTGATCATTTAAAAGCATGGAATGAAGTGTGCACCTGTCTCACTCCACCAGCCTGAACCAAACGTCTCTACCTGTGCTCCCACAACAGGTAGACCCCTTATACTGCAGACCATAGACATATATACATGACGAGTTGGCCTGTTGCTGCGATACATCGACGACGCTGCCATCTTGGATGTGGCAGCCCTACCTAGAGTTATGTGCTTCTTATTATGCATGCAAGTAGTCAAGGAAGTACTAAGTTCAGTAGTGTATGAATCTTAGACTACTTATGGAAAATAACTTTTTATTCAACACAAAAAAGGGATATTTGTGTGTCACAGCAGCCTAAGAACAGTTTAATTTAACAATAAACAATAATCATAGTACAAAATAATTAATATAATAAAAAGGTAAGAAATAGATTCTGATATGTACAAGTGTCTTGCCCCTTTCTGTGACATGAAGTCATCATTCACATTTAATTTAATTAATTTTATGGTAAAAGTACAGAACAGAAATCAATAACACTTGAGCTGAGGTGTCCAAATTACATGAATTCACCTGATTACAATATCAAAGTAATGTAGCTTGATTACATTCTGTTAGTATTGGAATAATATCAAATAAAAACCAGATAAATTAAATATATATATATAAAAAGTGACCTTTTCTAAACGCATTAATAATTGTTTATGCATCAACTTTATTAAATGTTTTACTAAGTGCTAGGCAACTGGCATTGTTTCAGTTCAACATGTTAAATGGGTTTTGTTTACTCAGAGGAAATATAAACAGTTTGTCTGTTTAGAACGCCTGCATTCATTTGATCTCATGTATATATAATATAGATGATATCATTCTATTTTATTTAACATGTATATCTACACTGTTCAGTCACAATATTAAAACATTTGACAAGTGAAGTGAGCATTGATCATATTGTTACAATCAAATGTTCTGCTGGGAAATTTTGAGTTCTGTCATTTCTGTGGACCCTCTTTAACAAACACCACCCACCCAAACACCGTTCAGACCAACTACACCCCCTCATGGCAAAGAACCCAAGGTGTCAAACTGGCCTCCTCATTCTCCTGATCCCAATCCAGCTGAGCATCTATGGGATGCGCCAGAACCAACTCCCATCCATGTTGGGGCCCCCATGGATCATTCTTGGCTCAGACTGCATCCTGTGGAAGCTCAGTTGGATTGAGATCTGGGGAATCTGGAGGCCAGGTTGACACCTTGAGTTCTTTCCCTCGTTCCTCACCAGTTCTGCCTGCAATAATACAAAAACACCAGTAAATCACCTAAGCAATCAAACCCCATCTTCATTACATATTATTAGTACATATACTGGCAAGCCCAATATCCTACCTCCTAGGCCCGAGACACCTGTGCACCCAACAGGTAAGAATATGGGCTGCCCAGGGTTCTGGCACTACACAATGTAATACAGAAAATCATATTAATACACCACGAAAAAGAAACAGTCTGTAGGTTAAAATTGTGTAAACCACAATGCTGGTTAACTACCATTCACTCCCATTATGCATATCTACACATATACACACATATACATAAACCAGACATTGTCGCTATAAATCAATGAACATTAAGTCCTACCTCAAACTGTTAGAGCATACATGTGTGTGGGTTCTGGATCACACGCTGTCTCTCTGCACCAACGGTACCAGAGAAGATGCTAGAAGTGCAATGACAACAATAAGTAATCTGAACTCTGATGAGAACAAACAACTTAAGCATACACTACAATGTCTAAGCATTTCGTAACATACCTCCCAGTAAGTCTAGATGAACGGTGCTGGCCGCAAGCACCACCACCGCGCAACACCACACGACTCGACAAACGAGAACAAACGTGACTCTCGCGAGTCTCACGAGAGTTCCCCTATATGGACACATTCTGCTCTGCTGCGCTGCGCGCTCAGGGCTCCCAGGTCCTAATGCCCCACTTGTCACATTTAAAATGTTTGTTCTGATACAGTTACTTGATTAAAAAAGTAGTCAGTAATGTAATTGAGGTAAAACTGTCAGCTCATCTAAATCAGAGAATAAAACATGACTGTTCACTGTGGCTGTCACATAAGTAAATACATTTTATGCATTTTTTTAACTGTAGCTTATTAGCGTTTTTTCCATTCTGTCTATCAGATGCTGTTTTTAATTCTTTAATTTTGATTAATTTCTATGTATCTGAATGGATTGAATTCAAATATACCTTTGTACGCATAACCAAGCTCACTACTGTCCGTCCCATAGAAGAACATGACAGCGGCAGCCTAGTTTGGAAGTATCGGGAGCTACATGAATCACGTGACCGTGCTGGCGGCGACATCAGAAGCTGTCATGACTCTTGTTACGACAGCTTAATAAAATTAATAACTTCATTATTAAAAACTTTGAAATTGTTATTCCAACTTCTTGATGTGATACGTGATTGGTACTCTCAAAGTGCACCAGATTAATTCATTTAGATTGCAAATGTTCAGAATTTTCTTCCCCTGGAGCCCAGACACCCAGGCATCTTTTTTTCAATCTGCTGATCTTTTAATATCCAGTGATTACTCAAATATTGAGGGAATAATTGTTAGTTTAAAACCTGTTAGTGAACGCTCCCATTTTAAGGTTCTTTTTCCAAAACGACATACCAAAATTAAAAGCATGACAGCTCCCACATAGTTTGAGACTCAGAGATGGTGCTTGGTACCATTGGAAAGGTAACACCCTTTTTATTAGAAGTGTGATTCTATGATATGCTGAGTTACAGAGGTTGGAACACAGGTTCTAATGTTGTGTCATGGTGAGTTTAGAAGGCTATTACATGGTCTGGAAATATCTTTTTGAGTTTGGGTTTAAAATAATCACGACAGTCTCAGCTTTCCAACAGTGTGCGGCATGAGTATATACCAGGGATGTCCCGATCCGATCAATAGGATCGGGATCGGGGCCGATCCGGGCATTTTTCCGCTGATCGGAATCGGCAATTTTGAACGTGGACCCAAGCCCGATTTTTTTTTTCTTTTTTTAACGTCAGAGCACAATTAGTGGAAGAACGCAGACGCGTGTGTAACGTTACTCTGGCAAACCTGTGGATAAAATGTCAGCAGTGTGGAAATAACTTCACTTAGAAAGCGAAAGTAGTCCAACGGCGTCATGTAACATCTGCAATACGGCTGTTTCGCGGAGCTGCATTTACTACTCATTTGATACAGCATATACAAAACAAAAACTCAGAGAATACAACGTGTTCACTCGAGAGTACAGGCAACAACACCGAAGTAACAAACACTCGCGGATACTTTCTAAAGGAAAGAGAAATATCCTCGAGACAGCGACATGGCCACAAATATTACAGAGAAGATAACTGAATTCTCCGCTATCTCCGTGGGAGAGGATCAGGGTTTTCTTCGTCACCTGGAGTTTTTGAATCCCCGGTGTGCCCTACCATCTCTGCATTACATTATTGACTCCACTTTCGAGTTACAACGCGCCGGTTTGCGCACCAGTTTCGTGGGTCATAGAGCAGAGCATGTAAAACGGGCGATAGAGGAGATTCTGAACGCTGTGAAACAGACAAGCAACACGTCCAGGTCATTTTACGTGTCAACGTAAGGAATATGTAAAAAGCAGTGGATGATATGGAAGAACCAAGCGTGGGCTGCGTCTCTCACACTTCAGCTGCTGTACACGAGGGTCTGCTGTCACAGTGCAGCGTCACAGACTCACCTGCTAACACAAGGAAGGTGGTCCGCCGATGTTGTAATACCATATGCAGAATAAGAAAGAGCCATATGAAAGTGTATGCTTTATTTCAACAAAATAAAAATACTATTAAGGAACAGCTCGGTTGCAGGTACTTTATTTCTTAGTGCAGCTGTATTATCCAGGACAATATTAGTTACGGCCAAGTATCGGATCGGGACTCGGTATCGGCAGATACTAAATATTAAAGGACTCGGATCGGGATCGGGGTAAAAAAAAAACCTGATCGGGACATCCCTAGTATATACTGTAAAGATCAGTGTTGGTTATCAAAAAAAGTAATATATTACACATTACTCTCAAAAATTGTAATGCCTTACATTACAAGATTACAGCCTGGAGAAAGTAATTAGTTACATTACTCGTTACATCCTGTCTTGGCGTCTCATTCATGTTAGTCCACGGTTCCTTAGCAACAAGATTTGTGTGTGCGTGCTGTCTCTGCAGGTGCTTCGTTAAGTTTGAGGTAGTGTTAGCAGCGGTGAGGAGAGGTTTCCAACACGGGCAAAGTGCACCTTACAGTCAAGTTATTTTCCTTACGTTCCCCTCCAACCCTCCTGCTGCCCCAGCCAGCGCCCACATACACACACCGGCCTTAAAACTATTAGCAAAGTTTTTACGAAGGTTGTTCGTTTAGTGAAGGGTGTTCCTATGTTGGAACGGTGTTCCTTATAGTTAAACCTAAGTGAGTCTACAGTAAAAGCAATCAAAACAATGATATCCTTCAACACTGACGGCGGCGGCACACTCCCCAATGCATACAAATTTCAGGCACAGGATTTTTTTTCCTGCTTCAAGCCCCTCCAGCGAACCAATGAGCAGGCGTTTTTGTATCACGTGACACCGGAGCGTCAGTATATAACAGCGTGGGTTCCATCTGACTCAAACTGTATCAGCGTGAGCGCAGAAAGGCGATATGAGAAGACAATGTGAAGTTTGTAACAAGAACAGACAGGACAACGCCTCTCAGATATGACTTTACTCACACTTGGAGGTCTGTTGCTGCTCCTCATCACTGTCGAAGCAGGTAAGTCCGCTTTCTCAGAACATTTACTGACAGTGATTCGGCTGTGTTACTTTCCGCAGCCTGCCGGGCAGAGCCACAGTACGGAGCCACGGTACCAAGTTAAGTTATACTAATATATCTCGGCTCTTGTTAACCGCTAACTTGCTGCTGGCATCCCGAGTCAATGAAGAGAGGCGTTCAGGTACCGGCACCCTGGACTGAAACTTTGTACCGTCACGTTTGTCTTCTCGGAGCATTTATTCTGTGGCAGAATTATGTTTTTGCTTTTAAAGAGGCGGAACTGCGATACCGAACTTGAAGGTACCAGAACCTGGATGACTGATGACCTGCAGCGACAAACACAAATAGAACACATTAACTATTAAGGGTGTCACCGAAGTTAAGTCGCAATCTCGAACTTGGAATTAAAAAAATGAATGAACGATGCTGCCACACCCCCACGTCAGGGCCGTCCGGCCCTGCCAAACGGAAATAAAAAACACACACACACACGTTGAATCGGGGTGAACCACTTTTCACGTGTTCAGCTTTTTAGGAAATAATAACAGGGGGCTTTGCTGTATCTAGCTGTCGCCTTTATTCACAGCCAAACTGCAGACTATATTGTACACGTTATTGCTGTCACTTCCATAGACATATAAAGATCTTTATACCTTTATCTGTGGCTATGGTCGCTGCTACTGCCACTAGTTTTGCTTCTCCTTCCTCTCCCATTCACAAAAAAAAAAAAACACCTAAAAGTCAAAAGCAACTTAGAGGTCATAGGATCTGCTCAAAAGGAAAGTTTTAAGTCCTTTTTAAAAACATTCAGCAGTCTGTGGTGCCTTCAGATAACCAGGGAGTCTGTTCCACAGAGGAGGGGCGGCAGAACAGATAGCCGGTCCCCTAAGGTGCGAAACTTAGTCCACTCTTACAACAATGGCAACTGCAGATGCAGGAGACCCATCGACAGAACTTGAACCCCCTCCTCTTTCGTGGAAGTATTTTGGATTTCCAGTGAGTTATGTTGACCACCTTCGCGTTGTCGACAAAAAAGCCACAGTTTGCAAACTCTGCAGAAACTAGATGGCAGGTTATTTTGTTTAAGTTTTAACATTAATGATGGCTGTATTCCATTTAGTTGGGCTCACTGTCACACTTAAAGTGAAACTCTCGCCAAAATGCAACCTAGGCAATTTTTGTGAATGTATATGAGTCAAACCTTCATGTAAAAGCATAATTATGAAGAAAGAGGCACTTTTAAGATTTACCGTATTTTCGTTTTCGGTAAACTCATTTTCAATGGGAGTGCTACGGGTACTTTAACGATAGCATCAAAATCTCTATTTTTAAAACACTAAGAAAACTCGACACAACATGAAACTTAGCTCGTAGTATCACCAGGGTCTCTACACATGAACACGAGCATTGAGAATATTGTTTGTGTACACAGAGTTTACAAAAAATAACGTTTTTGAACAACTCATGTTAGTGTAGTAGTGTTTTAAAAATAGAGATTTTGATGCTATCGTAAAAGTGCCCGTAGCACTCCCATTGAAAATGAGTTTGAACCGAAAACGAAAATACGGTAAATCTTAAAAGTGGCTCTTTCGTCGTAATTATGCGTTTACACAAAGGTTTGACTCATATACATTCACCAAAAAAAGCCTAGGTTGCATTTTGGCGAGAGTTCCACTTTAAAGGAATGGAGCCATCGTTAACATTAGTGGTCACACCTGAGAATGTCCGGATCAGGTTTTATTTACCCCGATCCGGGTCATTTAATATTTAGGATCTGCCGATATGAGTCTCGATCCGATACTTCGATACTCGTATTACAAATCTAACAGCTGTTCCTCTCTACATCTCTGTTATTGGTTTATAGGTTCTGTGGTGATACAAAGGGAACCTGGACAGGATGTAATTCTGCCGTGTAACACTCCTGACACTCCCATCAGAGCTGTAAACTGGACCAGATCCGACCTGGTGTATCCAGACTACGTCCTCTTTCAAAGAACTGGACACTCAGATCCAACCCACCAGCACTCGTCCTTTAAAGGTCGAGTGCAGCTGGTGGACGGTCAGCTGAACAGTGGAAACTTGTCTCTAATCCTGAAGAACGTGAGCAGAGATGACAACGGTACTTACGAGTGTCGAGTCGCAACAGCTGCTTCTAAACGCAAGAAGAGAGACAACGATGATCTTAAGCTGATCGAAACCATCCAGCTGCAGGTGACTGACCCAGGTGAGTTTGTGTACATCAGTGTGTTTGTCTGTGCTGCAGTCGGTTCCTGACAGTCAATCATGACAGACAAGAGTAAATGAAGGCTGATCCACTGTTCACTGTCACCTCCAGGGGACCAGAACGAAGAAGACAACAAAGGAGTCTCCACTCCTTTACAACTTGGATTGGGAGCAGTAGTAGCAGGTGTTGTGGTTTGTTTGGCTGCTGTTGGTGTTTGGTATTTTTTTTACAAGAAACCACAACCGGCTGCTGCTGAAGAAAGAGGAGGTGATGATGTCCTCTGACATGATCGATCAGCTGACATGCAACAGACCTCTGTACAGTGTTTTTTACCCGTTTGATTTTCATTCTCTCTGTGGGTGTGAGCTCAGGTATAGATCATCTCTATCAGGACGTCTGGTATCAGCAATGTTCCTCTTCACAAGTCCCTACCTTACTGAGGTAACTAATCTTTAGTCTTGGTGGTGGGTTCAAGTGCAGCTTCCAGCTGAGACTCAGGAGACGTGAGGCGTCTCAGCAGTCGCCGTCTTCAGTGTCAGTTTAGCGTGTCGGCCTCTTGACGGGCTTGGAACAAGTACTGATGAATCAGCCGTCATCACTGCAGCTTTGTCCCTCAGATTCAGTGTCGAACAGAACATGATGCCCACAAAGAGTCTGAAAATCAGCTGTAAAGATCTGAAACATTAAGATCAGGCTTAATGATTCATTTCATATTTTATATAGTAGCAGCTTGTGTCTGCGTTGATTTAATGCAACGCGTGTAAACAAGACATAATGTTGTTCTTTTTATACCAAGGAGTAGATTTCACTCTGCTGAATGTAAAACTTAAAAACAACGATTAGACCTGAAGTCAAAGTGTTTTAGAGGAACCTGCAGGACGAGCTCAGCTCTGAAAACCCTTCAAACAGCACTTAATGACTTAATGATGTTACTGTGGGAATTAATATCTGGATATTATTATTATTATCTAAAGAGTAGAGTCACATGATGTGTGCAGAAGTACACATGGTAATAAAATAATCAGAATTTTACCAAAGATAGATTCAATGATAGCTGTGATTTAAGTTTTTATGAGAAGATCACAGAAATATAATAATGATAATAATATAATACACCTTCAATAACAAACAGAACAATCTCTCCTGATGTGATGACTGTAAACTAGGGCTGGGCGATATGGCCAAAAGTGTTATCACGATATGTTTTTTTATATTGATCGATGTCGATAATTATCCTGATACGAATTTAACAATAATAATAAGGTTGAATTTACAGTTTTAAGAAAATTCTCCATAGGACAGAACCCAAAACAAGCCAGAAGGTTAATTGTTAATTAAAGAAAATAGTAAAAAGTTAAATTTTGAGGATGATTGATGATAACCTGTGAATATTGCACATTCTTGAGCTTGCAGGTAGTTGTTCAGTTCAGCTTCATCAGCCTCCTGTTCTGTAAGACCTAATTTCCCAGTCTGGGATCATTA
Source organism: Diplodus puntazzo (assembly GCA_963678695.2). Classification (NCBI taxonomy): domain Eukaryota; kingdom Metazoa; phylum Chordata; class Actinopteri; order Spariformes; family Sparidae; genus Diplodus; species Diplodus puntazzo. The sequence continues at coordinate 5,652,782 of OZ023166.1, forward strand.
AAGTAATTCTATTCTATGTGGTTCTGTAAGACCTGATGTGGTTCTGTAAGACCTGATGTGGTTCTGTAAGACCTTCCTCGCGCTCGGTTTCGCCAGTCGGACCGTGAGTTTTTGTGAGTGGGAGGGGCCAGAAACTTGCATCAACCACATGTTTTGTTTCTCTGCTGTGCAATTGGCTGTTGCTGTAATGTTTTCTAGGTAGAGGACAACGGAATGAAAAAAACAAAACTTTATTGAAAGTTATTGTCATAAATGTATCATCGTTATCGTGGAAAACAATCAAAATGATTTTATCGCCCAGCCCTAATATACACCTTCCTTTATTTTTATATTAAATGATTAAATGTTTTTCTTGTATTGTTTGTTACATTGTGTTCTCTCAGATCATTACATCATATATAATATGAGAAATGTAAAAAAATATGTTTTCTGAGCACAAAACTAAATTATTAAACTTAATTTAACTTATTTCCATCGCCTTCATGTGTGCAACAGCTGCTCATTTTGAAAATCTTTAGAATCTCATGCTAACAGATGCATCTTAATATATTAAACAGAACCAAGTGCTCTTTGTTCTGTACCTCCTGTTGTGTTTATATGTTAATATATGTCTGCCTTGCTTTTGAAATGTATTTAACATTTATTTTGCACATGCAAGCAAAGATTAATAAAGTATTAAACAAAAAGTCAGAACTCTTTTTCTGTCTGTTTTTCTTTTTACAGTGGCTTTAATCTAATCTAATCTAATCTGGTTTGGTGTGTACCTGTGTACTAAACATGTAAGGAGTACTTAACGTTTATAATCATCAGAGAACGTTACAGACGTTTTTGGTTCCTGTCTGTTTCCTGAATATATCTGTTCGTGTGTAAATGAGAGACATTAACTCATAGTACTTTGTAGAAGGAGCTTTGTAAAGTTCCCTCCAATGACTTGTATTAGTTCACGGGGCAGAGCTGCCACATCCAACATGGCGGCGATGTCGACGTATCAAAGCAACGGGCCATCCCGCTCAATGAGGCGTCTATCTACTGTGTCTGTGGTCAGCAGGACGTAGGGTCTACCTGCAGACCCCCACTAGGTGGAGCTCCTCCCCTTTTCTTGCTCAGTCACACCTTCATACCAGGAAGCCAACATTGTACAGTCCAACAGACTCACACCACTTGCTGGCTCTTCTCCACTAGAGGGCACTTGGACAAATGTAGATGAAATTAAATGTATTCACTCAGTTATACCGACCTAATATTGGCTTCATGTTATTGAAAACACCCACAGTCCCCTGCTGCTCCCTCTAAGGTGTATTCCTTTTCCTGTTAAATACTTTTTCTTTCTTATTCTGAATCAAGAGTCTAAGTTAAAGTGTTGTACGATGCACGGACTGTAAATCCCTCTGAGGATAATTTGTGGATATGAATACGATGGCGATTAATGCTCGAACTGCTCGAACAAAAAGCAAAACTACATTTTCTTCTGCTAAAACAGGAAGCTGAGGAGTAAAACAAGCACCTCAAGGATGCTGTCTCGTATTTTATTGTGATGAGGAGTCATAAATAAGATGCACAGATTAAACAAATGTTATACCGGTGAGAATTTGAGGTGCTGGTAGGTGAATTTTGTTGTCTTTCGGTCAGAGCCAGGCTAACAGTTCCCCTGTTTTCAAACATTCATGCTAAGCTAACGTTCTCCTAACTATATTCTAAGTGCTATATCACTTGCTACTGGACTTTCAGTTTCTTGAGTTTCAGTGATTCGAAACTTGGATGCTCTGTAGTTTCTTGACCACCTGAAGGCACTTGATTGTATTGAGGTTCTTTCCTTTTTAAATGGTCCATAAAACTGTGCAACAACATCTGAATCTGAGCCAACGCTGCAGTGTTTCATACGTGAGTCCCATCTCATTCTCATCTGGAGCTCTCTCTTGTCCAAACATGCAGAGTGCCCTGATGAGGGTCTAAGTCAGCGTAGGGATATATTTCATCTGTGTGTGTGGGGGGGGGTGATCCGGCTCTGTGAGGGCTAATCCTCGTAAATTAACCGACTTTGTCTCTTTACGAGCATCCCATTGATTATTCGATTGATTTAATTTGCTCTAAATCCTGCTGATATTGATTTCAGGGCGGCAGCGAGCGCTCCAGTAGAAGTTTGTGTGTGTGTGTGTGTGTGTGTGTAAGTGCTGCAGGTTTGCAAAGTAATGAAACTTTTCTAAAAAATCAAGACAAGACAAAAGCTTTTATTTCATTAAAAAACTGAATGCCACTTTGAAGAAACATTAGGAAAATATCTAATCTTTTACAAGCAAGAGTCTACATCCAGGAAGCTGGGCCGCGTTTGATCGTTTGGTATTAAACAGTCCTTTGGTCGACGTTAAAGAAAGAAAAATCAACTTTAATAAACCAGTAAAATATCGATACTAAACTTCATTTATAAAGAGTCTTTCGTGGCCACATGTCAAAGGACTTTACAGTTTAATAAGGACGGAAACAATAATACAAATGTGGCAATAGGAGCAGTAACATCATTAATACGAAATAGATATTATCTTTTTCTCTCATATCTCTACAGGCACTGTTGAACAGATTTGGCTGGTGCGCTGGACGAGGGCCTAAAGGCAAAAAAAGGGGGATTAGGCGGAGGGAAACTGGTGGACATGCATTTCATAATCATAACTTTTATATGACACATATTCACTCAGCGGCATGTTGGACCCCTGCACCGAGCCTCATAAGCCTCTTAAAGGGAACGAGCGACATGAAACAGCACAACCCCCCCCCAAAAAATAAAAAGTGCGCTGTATTAACTGTTATGTATTATGAACCATCGCTTTCCGTTGTGGCATGAGATTGAAATTTAGGACGCAGTGTGTTTTTAAAAGTTAGAAAGAGTGACACAAATAGCAGCTGAAGCTCCAATTTCAGGACACAATTATGATTGATTCCCTCCAATCACAGAGGCTTTGGTTCGTTAACATAATTTTTTTTTTTTTTTTTTTATTTACCTGAGGATCATCTTTCGAGGTGGTGTAAACGCCTCACAGTATCCAGCATGGTTCATATTGAAAAGTTCAGGAAAACTATGACATCTTTTGGTTCAGCGACACACCAAAAAAAACAAACATATACAGTTTAAATCTGCAGTATCGGTGTGTATTCGACCGTCTGACTGTCTGAACTAAATTGATTTCTCTTTTATTCAATCAGCAGCTCTGCTCTCTGTGTACGCTCCAGCCCTGGGATTTGTCAAAACATTACAGAATTACAAAAATGATGAGATGATAAACGTACTGATGGTTGCCTCCCTGCAGCTATTGCTGTAAATTGGAAATGGACGCAGGGACTCCTGACGTCTCTGCTTCTTTTTCTCTCTTTGTCCTGCTGCGTGTTTTAGTCATAACTCAGACATACTGTCAGGTAGGTTCTCTTGTCGTCAGGCAGCAAACGTCATCAATCAAAAGTCCCTCGAGAGTCCCTCCACACGTCCAACCTCCTCCTCTCCGGCTCAACCCTCGTCTTTACACCAGCGCATAATCAAACTGTCCTCTGTCCAGTCCCTCCTTGTGGTCCGTCCACGATGATGAAGGCATGCTGCTGTAGGGGTCCAACAAGATCCGGACGCAGCGGACGAGGAGGAAGAGCAGCAGCAGCACGAGGAGGCCGACGAAGCACAGAGCCGATCCCTGCTCGGGCTGGCCCGTCATGGGCTGCAGCACCGTCTGGCCCCTGGGGAACCCGGGCGGGGCAGGAGAGGAGACATCATAGTCCACGACCCAGTAGTTTGTGTCGCTCATGTTGGAAGCGAGGGCGAATAGTTCTGAAGGTTGTTTTACTGTGTGAGTCTTGTTTTGCAGTCAGAAAGCTAGGAGGGATGGAGGCTCATCTTTGTTAAGGAGAGCAGAGATCACATAGTGGAGTCTGACAGATGTTTGATTCAATCCACAGGGCGAATAGTGAAAGTTTTCCTGTAAAAATCAGTCGTGTTAATTAGTAAAACCCTCTGGTGAAGCGAGCAGCAACCGGAGACCTGCTCAGTGAGGTTTAATTGGGGTTAACTGGCTGCTGTGTCCCTCTCGCTTTCTATTAAGAGGAGCTAACGATACAAATGCTACGGTCACTTCTTCAGTTCATTTGTCAATATACTAAGTGTCATCCAAGAGCGATTTATTGTGATTAGAAAGCGATGTATAAATCTCAATCGAGTGGCCGAAGATGCTCCATAGATCAATCAAAGCGCTTTGATGGCGTTGTGATGCCTCAGAAGAACGTCTTCGTATCGAATGGTTCGGTTGATTTACTGCAAGATGCTTCTGTTTTTTACATCTTCATCTCCAGGAACCTCTTCAATGAGGGATTCACTCCTCCAGATCCCTAAGAGAAGAAAGAAAAAGCAGAGATGAGACACGACGAATGAACATATGAATGAGCGAGTTTCCAGCGTGCAGAGGTGCTGATGTGAGGGGAAAGTCTCGATCGATTCGAGGGGTTCGGAGCTCGACAGGGGCGGTGGACGTCAAAGATTATGGATTTTGTACTGTTTCAGAGCCTGGAGGGAGTTGTTCTCCGGGGGGGCCCAAACCTAGCAGAGCCCCTGTCGACACACACAGTCTCACTTAGAATAAAACTACTTACAATCCCTGTCCGATCTTCTAGACAAGGCAGAGGCTCAGCCTGAACTCAGGTACAGCGCAAGATAAATAAATCAGACACTGATGAGGGAAGAGAAAAATGTGAGGGAAACCCTCAGAGAGTTGCTGCACTCTTGCACGGAAAACACTCTCCATAGCCTCTTTAATGGGCTGTGGAGTGGAGAGACGTTTCCTGCTGGAGGTGCACTTCCAAGTCAGCAGATTCTATTCCAGGAGGCTTCGTCACCCTCCTTTACCACCCCGCCGACCCTCGCAAAGACACGTTGATAGCCCCCCCCCCCTCCTCCCTGCCCTCCGGGGTGATGGGACTGAAAGGGCCGAGCGGAGGTTTTAATAGGAAAGACTTAGAAGACATAACGAAGGGAGAACGGCCTGCCTCGGAATCAATTACCAAATGGCCTGCGGTTGCATCAGGCCGGACAGCTCAGGTTAGCTGCGTGCACGGGAGGGAAGCTGAAGCAGATTCAAAAGTCAATAGAGAGCCATGAAGTTTTACACAACAGGACGACACGTTAGTCAGTCAGGGAGCAAAAAAAAAACACTTGGAAGAAGGCTGCTAATGAAGCTGGAGTCAAAGAAACGATGCAAGATGATCAGATTGTGCTTGAAAACAGTCCTGGAAGGAAATAATACCGGTTCTTGATCTAAAAGTTAAGATTAGAACCTTTCCCAGTATGGGGCATTAGCGAGTCACTGCAGCTCTACTTGACAGCTCACTTTATGCTGCGTATGCAGAATTTACAGTACGAGTGGAGGCTTTTATGTATCGCAAACTTTGTCTAGTTCTTATTCATGAGCATACTCAGCAGATATGCGAGCCCATTGAAGATGTCCAGGGAAGTTCATAGCGCTCTGCAGGTTACCCAAGGTCGTAATGAGATATGCAAACGCCGCCGAGCAGAGGAGGAGGGCGGTAAACCCTGCGGCACTGAGACGCAAAGCAAATACAGATTTAAGGAATATAAAGGAGAGAGCCGCATCAACGTCACGCCTCGTAGATCCTCATCCAGAGAGCTGCTCTTGTTCCTGAGCAGCAGATAAATCACACTGTGGTGCCCGACCACAGGTGGAAACAATAAACACTGACTTTTATCTGTTAGTTGTGGACAAATCTGAAAGAATCAAGAATAGAATAGCATGAAAAGTAGATTCAGCCCTGCAGAAGCCGATGACCTCTGACGACATGCTGTGACATATGGCGCTCCTCGTGGCTGTAATACCTGTAACACCTCCCATTTGTACCTGTGGATTATGACAGCGGCTTTGAAAATGTCAAGGACTTCTCCAGATAAAAAGGTGGAGACTGCGTTCTCTAAAATAAAGCCTGTCGGGCTAAACGGAACCAAATATCCACAGTTGAAGCTTTCTGTCTTTTAACTTTTCTGATTTTATGGTATCTAAATGATAATTCCTGCGTACGTAACGCCGCCGCCTCCATCTTTTTCACTTATCCCTGATTATATCACCACAAAGACGTCATGTAGGTTGATGTTTACTCTTCGACTGGAAAGCAACAAAGATTCTTGATTACAGAAACAATGAAAACACGGGCGGTTTACACCTTTTATCCAGCGTCTCTCAAGAGAAAGCAGGAAGAAAAAGATGATTTTATTCATTTATGTCCAATTAAAGCTTAAACTACTACTTCTGTATGCAAAAAAATGAAGGACATAAGACGCACTGATAAATTTGTAAGGCACCAACTGTTCTCATAGTAACTTCTAATATTACCATTGTCTGTTTTACAGTGACGCTGTAGTTGATTCCACTGTTTTAACTGGACCATTCCTGTATACTAAAGATGCACTTTGTAATTTGGCGAAGAAGAAGAAGAGAAAGATCTTCCTCTTATAGGCATAAAAAAGAGAACGCATTCATTGTTTTTATGAATGAATAAACAAACTAGGACAACACAGTTTCATATTGTTTTACTTTGTTTATATGTGGCGGACCCTGCCACGTTTTTTAGCTCTCAAACTCTCTGAGAACAGCTTAATATTAGCATTTCTTTTTAATATTGTAAATGTTCAAATTCTGAGTTTGAAATTCTACACCGTTCCCCTTAAAGGGATGGATTAAATATATATTTTCTTTTAAAAACGTTGAGGCCAGTTTTCATTGTTCCAATATAATGTGAAGTGAAGTTACACAACAGGACAGAAGTTACAGCCTGCAGAGAACAACTTGTCATTCATGAAGTTTCCCTCGGCCATGTGTGACACGGCAGCCACAGCTCCAGCCTGAAGTTAATTCATGACATGAAAACAAAGCAAAATACAAAAACCAGCGCTGTGTACTTACTGGTGTGACCGGTGAGGATGTGTCATCAGAGACAGGTGATGATGATGGTGATGATGATGATGATCCAGCTCCGGGCTCGTCTCTGGCTGCTCGCCGAGCTTCAGGTCTGATCTCCGGTCACGTCCTGCAGCACCTCCTCCTCTCCTCTCTTCTCTCCTTCTCCTCCGCTCTGTCAGGAGCTTTAAGTCCGCTCACTTTGAGGGGTCCGGCCCACCTCCCTCCCTCCCTCCCTCCCTCCCTCCCTCAGCTGCACACACATAATCTCTTCGTCCGGATGAGTACAGCGCCCAGAGCCGTGTGTGGCTTTGACATTATGTAAGCAGAGAGGACACGGAGGGGCTCTCCTAGCCCTGCAGCCAACATGTCACTGACACAAGAGGGAATGTGTTGTTGTTTACTCCAAAATAATTAGTGTCCCATTTTATGTGACGGGTTTTAAGGCTGTGTGAGTAAAAAATGTTATTCCCATGTTTTGTTTTGTTTTCTCTGTGACTTTTTGCCACCTTTGGAGGAGCTTTATACAATTCTGAAGAATAAATGAGATGAGGATTCACTAATTATCCACCAGATTGTTGGAGATTGCTTGAAACAGCATAAATCAAATGTTGACACTTTCTTTTAATTTCTCAGAAAGTTTCCATGAAAGATATGAAAAATTATTTACTAGAAATTCGACCCCGATGATACTGGATTCGATAAAAGGGAGAAGAAAATTCCAACGTTGACAAATCATTTGATATTCTTATAAAATCAGAATATATAGTCTGCATGAACACATTTTTTGCAATAACAAAATGAAGCACTTAAAGCAACATTATGATGCTAATTTTCAGCGTATTACTTTTATTTCGGGGTCTTAGTAAAACAGGTTTACATATGTTAATTTTCGAAAAACGCAATTTTTTTCATATGGTTCGTTGCTGCAGCATCTCTTTACACACTGTGTCCTGAACGTTCTGTTTTAGCTACAGAGTGAGACATCTCGCTGCTTTTCAATCTATAGTGAGAGTTGCACTTGCACATTACTTGATGGGAATAAAGTAGCCAATCATAGAGTAGTGCAGGTCATGCTGAGCAAGGTAGTGTGATCTAAAATAACCACGCTACAGCAGTTAATATGCCAACTGACTGGAGCATATATATATTATAATAAACATACAAAAATGCATATTTATATAATGGCTGTTACATAGTGATGCACATAAGTTACAGAAGCAAAGGCTCGACTTGAAACCAGGTGTGTCAGGCAGTGCAAGAGTGTTTTCTGTGACTCACTTTGGGCTTTCACACGTGGTAATATCGGTCAGGCTTTTGTAATAATAGGATTTTAAATAGAGACGATGTTCTGACATTATTATTTCAGTTTTGTTTTTGAGAAGTTGTTGATTTTCTGAGGAATTTCCTTTAAAAAAAGTGCTTTATTTCAATAAAACTTACCAAAAAAATGTAATTGTACAGTTAACAATGAAAAGCTCCCTAAATTAATACAATTCCAAATTTTAACCTTTTTCAGCTCGATAAAGTTTCAACAAAGACGTCATTACTGCAGGTTGCACAAGCTGACTTAGTTACATCTTATATCAGATGCATCATATGTCTTGTTGTTTTGCTGCAGGAAACACATTATCAAGATGTGGAGCAAAACAGGTGATTCAGCCTGACTGCGCCTGTGGCTCGGCTCCAGACACCCGCTGTGAGAAATAATTAATTGACACAATTAAAACGGTACAAACACCGGGACAGATTGCCGCTCGTACACATCCGCATCTCCCTGTAGGTTTAATTAATAGTCAGTGGATTGTAACACTGCCCTGACGGGGCTCGTAATCAAATCACACTGAGCAGTGTTCCCCCAGGACGCCCACTGAGGTCCTAATTGATAAAAGTCTCCAACCTGTGAGCTTATGAAATTCGACATTTCCATCACTCTCCTTGTTGTAACAGATGGTTCTGCGGGAGGTCAAGCTGTGGCCCGGGGAGCAGACGCAGGTCACCTCTGCAGGATATCTGGACCCAGAGACAGCAGGTGAATCTGGGTTACTGAAACCAAGAGACACATGAAGAATGATTGTGGGGCGCTTGAACTTATAGATGAAACTTTTCTGATCGAAGCAACACACCCTCATAACAAAACGACTTAACAATATGTCGACTGCCAGAGACTCCTGAAACATATGTCACCACGTGATGACAACATAAACAACATGATGATGTACCAGACCTTCATTGTTTGTTACAGCAAGAAAACTACTTGGGTAAAGTGCCATATGTAAGAATTTTAAAAGTGATTTCTGTTGTGTTGCAGGGATAGCTACTAAAGCTAGCATGCTAACCAGCTAGCCCCAGCCCTTGAGGCGTAAACGCAGATACTTCTCTGGTGCTCTGAACTCTCAGTATGGGCCGCTAGATAAACAGCTAACTGAGCTAACTACCTAACGGCAGCTAAAGTTAGCAGCAGTTAGCGGTTCCCCTGGTGTTTGTTTTGAGTATGAACTCGACTTCCATATTTCCCCTTCAAGTTACAAACCCACCCATGCATGTAGGTTGCATTATGTACAAAACATAACTTATCTACTTTTAAGACATTAAAAAATATATATTGACTTCCATTATGGTCACTCGGGTCAATTCTTTTGAGACATACTGTGTAGAAGTTTGTTGCTTCTCATCAAACCAAATGAATTCAGACTGAAACAAGTATTAAAAAGTAATATAGGCTTTATGACATGCGAGCTCCGTGTAAAAATCTGCTTGCATATTGGTCTGAAGCTGCAAACACAACGCTGAAAAGCTTTTCATTATGTAGGCTAGGGTTCAGCGTGGTGTGTACATGGTGGTGTGTGTCACCAGGAACACACTGTAATAACTAGAGAGGGAGAGAAAGGAAAGCACTGCACTGCCTCCGAGGTCTCCTCCGCTCCCAGGCTGCTGCGTTAATGCATCCATCCATCTCCATTCAATCACATACAATAAGCATGCTCATTGCTCAGGGGGAGAAACATGGACTCTTTCCACTAGGGTGCTCATACTAATGTATATCCTTTGATTCAAATGTTTGACTGTTGCGCTGCGCAATGAAATTAAACCATATGTGGAACTCAGGTTAATTTAGCTGCAGGAGCTAATGTTTGTTCACACATCAGCAGGTTTTGGTCTTAGTCAAGAGAAGCGAGCGGACTTTGGGGGGGCGGAGGAGGTTAGTTAGTATAAGGACGTCGCCGGTCATTCATCACGGCAGACAGCTGTGGGATGAGGTCTCCTATATATCGGCCCTGTGTGTGAATCTACAGGCACGTGTTATTTAAAGCCTGATCTATCATCCCTACACTACCAAATCTATAGGTTTAGCAACCAGTGTCAATGGCCAGATCCATGGACATCTATCAAAGCATGTCAGCTTTGAAATGAGAAAACAACGGACACACACACACACACACACACACACACACACGTGTAGAGTTTAATTGTCTCTTGTGAGCAGGAACATACACAGCGCATACAAAGTTGCTGACTGTGAGGAAGCCTGGACGGAGCAAGTCGTTAAACAGCACTCTTTATTCTGCAGACCGACATATTACTGGGTAAAAACAGAAAAAACTCATGAATTCATTCTTCTCAACTCAAAGGTGAAATATCGAATGTGAAGGTCAAGGACAGATGTAATTTGTAAACCTTAGTGGGACACTTCAAAATGCATAAACACCACGATGATGATGAAGAGAAAATCTGGAAACAAAAGCATCATTTTTAAAGCTGACGTCGTGCTTTCCTTAATTACTGACGCAGTATATTTTTCTGACATCTGTAATCACTTCACTCAAACGGATCTACTCCATTCTGAAGGATTTCTCTTTATTCTGATCAAAGAGAAAGAAAAATGATCGCATAAATTAACAGACAGATTTTATCCAGTGAACTTAAAGAGTAAAGGCTGGAGCACGTTTGTGCCTTGACTTGATGTGTACAACAGGACGGTCGGTGTTCTCAATGTGGAGCAACATCTCTGCACATCTTCCAGTCAATGCAGCTCAATCAGGTGCTGCTCAGCTCGAGGACAGCAAACTTTTTTCAGAAGAAATTTACAGCCTTCAGTTGCGCAAACACTCACATTTTCGACACTGCCGTTACTTCATCAGAGTCGATAAGAGTGGATGAAGACGTGAGGGGAACAATCAGAGTCAACCTGGCTCAGGTGTGCAGTTGAGATAATTGGTCGAGGCTGAAATGACAAAAGGCACAAATACAAGAACCTCTCAAGCGTGATAAATATAAGAAACATTACAAATACAGTAATCCATCAACCAAAAGGCCAGCGTGTCGAAACACAGCAGAGCACTGACCTCTGTTAGAGGTACAAGGATGAAAGTACGTCAGGAACAGAAAGAGCCGTCTGTCAAGTGTGACAAATCACAGGAAGTACGACAAACTCAGTTCTTCATTAATGACACTCCGCTGTGTTCAGAGTGTGATACAGCAGTGATGTGATGATGTCACCACCTCTAGGAGAGCGTGAGAATTATTGTATCCAGCAAAAACCTTGATGTCTTATTAACTTCCCTGATCGAAGAGCTACCTCCGCTTCTTAACTGATCACTTCCTCTGTCGAGTACTAAAATAATTTTCCTTCAACATCGGAAACATCCTCAGAAGTGACCCGACAATATCAGCTCTGCCTTCACTGATGACATTTATCCACTGCTGCAGTCTGACAGACGGACTGCTTCACCCTAACGCTGCCTCCTGGCTGTCTAATCAACCAACAGATTTTTTCCCCACTGGAATAAAATACCCCATTAAATTCGTCATTCACTGCAGTAGTGTGCATGTTGTTTTATATGTTGGTCTGGTTTACATCGGTTGAACAAAAAGAGCTTTAAAGACTCACAGATCTGAACATAAGACTGCAAAATGAACTAAACACGGACCTGACATTATGCAGAGGCCAAACACGGCTCTGCAGCATCTTCACAGTTCTCCTAGAGATTGTGTCAGCATCGACTCACTGCTGTATCACACTCTGAACACAGCGGAGCCCCGTGGCATTAAAGAAGTACTGAGTTTGTCATGCTTCCTATGATTTGTCACACTCGACCGATGAATGTTTCTGCACTTTCATCCTTGTAACTCAGAGGTCAGTGTTCTGTTGTCTTCTGATATTTTACCTTTTGGCACTGATGAATTACTGTAATTACTGTAATATTTCTCACACTATCTCGCACACGGATAATGACTCAGGCGACTCCGACCCTTGGATTCATAGTCCAATAGATCTGAAGCGATGTTCAACCAGCTATCTAATGACAATTACTGCACACGTGATCTAGGTTGACTGTAACTGTTTGCATCTTTGACTGAACATTCCCTTGTCAGAACAACATTTCTATTCTGCCTCTTATCCATTTTGTGTGTTTCCTGTTGGTTGATTCAGCACTAGTCTGCTTTTTATTTGATCATACAACCTAAGTTTTCTTTTCTTGCACTCTTCAAGTGAGAAAGATAACTTGTGCTAACCTACGACCGCTGTCTGCTGACCTCTATTGTTGCGCGTGTTGCACAGTTTGTTATAACAGCTGCTGTTATCTGTCTTAGATTCCACCTAAATCCCTTTGGACACAGCAGAGGCAGCAAATGCATTGATTGGTTGCCCTGTGCTTTGACACAGTTTGACTGAACTGCAACATAAACAGGTCCCTGTGATGACAGCCTTCACTCTTTTAAAGCCAGATTTTAAAAAGGTGTGTCAAAAGCATCTGTGCCGCTGCCCGCATTAGATTTCTTTTATTGAATTTACACATATTCTCGCCAACTCTGACGAAGACACAGTAGTGTTGACCCATTAGTTTGTTTGCACAATTTAAGGCTGTTCATTTATCAGTGTGTTACAGGTGTTAGAGAAAAGTGTATATGGTCATTAAATCAAAAACATTTAGTGTCTTGGCAACCTTAATTTCTAATGATGAAGCTGCATTTTGTGTTCAAAGAGGACGTTTAGCTGGAGGACAGCTGCTGAAGTGTCCAATATGGAAAGCGTTCGTCCTCTGGGTCACAAGAATGGCAGCTACCGCTTCAGTTGTTCACCTCTTCATTTGAATCAGGTGTGTGTAGAAAATCTCAATTAAACATGACTTATGAGGACATGGTCTGATATCTATGTGAAGTCTGGACTGAGTCTCAGATTTAGAATCATCATGTGTTCAATCTCCAGCGGCACGTGAACAGAGACCCACATGCACACACAGAATAAATGTTAAATACAGCCAACACAGCAGTCTGGTAATTCACTCATTCATTCAAGTCTTCATCTTCAGCACTGCCCTGCGGAGAAGCCGCATACATAACAGTAAACCAAACGTGTTACAGCTGAACAACGTGCAACATGAGATGGCAAATGTTCCTCGAAACAATAAAGCTGCCATGACGACACATTGGAAGTGGTCCCACCCGAGCTTACACAGAAGCAGCGCTCAACATTTAACATATTTACAACGAGGTTAAGAGCTGTGGATGCAATTCGTTTCTTCTTATTGAGGGTGTACACACCGTACAGAGACTGAGGCCCCGATGCACCGCGACCTGACAAAACATGCTGCAGCTAATACAGTTTTCTCAGGTTGTAATGCACCGGGCTCTCTGAGCTACAGCACAGATATGAAAGTATGACCCCGGCATACACATATCATAATATATATGGTTTAAACTTCATCGTACTTGTTGTACACGAGGGATCGACCGATGCAATGTTTTTAGGGCAGATACCAAAGGAGACCGATAATCAATATCTTAAAGAACTACTGATGGAAAGTAAAAACGCACAATTGCTGTTCTTTGAATCTTCCCATGTTCTGCTTCTTTATACGTCCACTGCACTACATTTATACTTACTTCACCATATTTATTTGATAACTTTAGTTGGAAGATACTGTGCAGATTCAGATTATTCAGTCTTGACATGTAACCAATCAGACTGTTGTGGTTGGAATGCTGAGTGAGTGACTACAGACAAAAGTAGCTTATTTCATAAACTAATTTCATCTGTTGGAAATAGGACAACAACAAACAAAAAAAACAGTAAAAAACAAACAAAAACCAATTCTGATAATCAGAAAAAATGCGACATTTCTGATCTGACAGTCAGCCAAGCTGATGATCGGTCGATCCCTGTTGTATTTGTTAGAATTTTTCTAATGTGAAAGCCAGCAGGAAGCATGTAGAAACCACATCAGCTGAATTTTGTCTCAAACCCAATCTGAGGTGACTTTGAATCAAATTGGTGGATTGCCCTTTTTAACCGTCCCACTGGGATATATTGGTTGCTGCGACAGGCTCCATCCCACTGCCAAAATTCAAATTTTCTGTTTACGTTACTTCACAAAGTCAGTGTTTAGCTTCAAACCCAGTTATAGTCTCGTGACCCAGGGTTAAAAATCACAGTCCCGTTGTCCATTTTCTCTCCACTGATGTTGTCTTCAGTATGGACCGTACCATCGGATGAAGCAAAGGGGGAAACGGCACAGGCTCGGTGAAAAAGTTGGCTCCATCCTGTTCAAATGAATGTAAATGTTCTATATTTACACTCCACCTTGAGGCACGAACGACACGCACATATTGGTGGAAGCACAGTTTCCTATCGATATATTATATGTTGGTATTTTGTCTCTATGTTGATGCGTAGTTTTACACCAAATATGAGTGTGTGAGGTTGCAGTCTCTGGCGTAACACAGGAGCATGGACGCACTCTGCCTTCAAATGTTGATGGTATATATGTGTGAATCAGCACGTGCATGTGTTCCGGCCACATCCTCGTATCTCCTGCCCGTCTTCACAGTTAGTGCATCCTGTATCGACCTTTTACACCTGCATCCCTCCTCCTCCTCCTCCTCCTCCTCCTCCTCCTCATCCTAGAGGGCCTGCTCAGTGCTGGAGGCGGAGATGTCCAGGAGTCTCCAGGCCGCGTTGGGGTTGAGCTCCTCCTGGTCACGACACAACGCCCACACATACATCATCCTCATGACCTTCCCCTGTTGAGGAGGGGGAGAAGAGCAGAGGGTCAGCCACAGAGAGACTGTGTGGAGAGGGTGGATGGTTTTCCTAGACTTAACTTCAATTTTCACAACTACAGCATCTTTCTGATTTGGCTTGTGATGAGGATTGCTAGTGAAACCTGCTAGACTAAATGCAACATATTAATATTCATACAAGATGATTAACACTTATATTTAAAGTAATACAGACAGATGGGAAAGTGACATTTGTTGCAGAGTGCTGATCTAATTTTCAGTTGTTTACTTCCTTGAAATGACTCCGTTTATATTAGATTCCCTACGATCACGAGTTTACTGACCGGATCTCCTTCCACAATGTCTCCTTTGGGGCTACGGATCACCATGACGACCTGTGCCTGGAAGGTGATGATCAGCACCGGGCCCTGGTCCATCATCTTCCCCATCGCCAGCTGCAATGTACAGACAAATTAAATGAGGAGAACACGCATAACAAGAGTTACTGCAGCTTTTTACACAAACTTTGTTTATTAAAAGGTGAGGAAACAATAAGTGATGTCGGCTTTCTTGCATGTAAATGTACTGAATTATCATTATAAGGGGAAAAGGCTGAACAGATTTGCAAAAGCAGTGCGTCATAACAAGAAGTGAGATGGTTGGTGTGAATCACTTACATCTATGTTATCAATGTCCAGGATTTTGGACTGGAAGAGGAGTCCCAGAGCTCTGGCCTGCTGGATCGGGTGAGCCAGCTGACTGTACGTCTGCAACAGAACACACACATTGGGCATGACACATAATAACATACGCCTGGTGACAGTTAAGCATTTTTACCAAAAGCTGTACACAAGGACATTGAAAAACAGACACAGAAAGCACTACACTAAGTCTCCTGGCAGCATTTATCCTCAGTAATTATGTTAGGAGATGTTTAGGGACTTTGGGAGATGAAACACAAAGACTTGATTAAATATCAAACTGCAGCATTGAACTTACGGCCTCATAGCACCAGTCTTTTAATACGTCCAGCTCTCCACGGATCATAGCCTGCAGGAAGGACAGTGACACTGTTACTGATGATTGATTACATCAGAGGGAAACAGGACATTTGACTTATTCTGTGTACAATTTAATTACGCTTCAGTCACTGTTTTACCAGACAGTTGCATGTTAAGGTCTTGTATTGTAGCCTAAATATCAACAGGGGCCTCTTTTGGTCAGTTGTAACCCTCAACATTTATTTGTGTTGGGGGAAATCTCAAGACAGGTGCTGTCAGCTGAAGTGGATTTGAAATGTGTAGATCACAGGTGCTTAAGTTACAAATAGGAGTCTCAGAACCGGCTTAACCAAAGTTTTTTATACTCAGCATCTTTTATGAATCGACTGTAAGTGCGAGAATATAAATGAGGCCCCAGTTTTTCATTTCATTAAACCACAAGCCATCGTTTTTTCAAAATGATATGCTTGATATGTTCTGTAACTTGGAAGACACATCACACTGAGTTTTTTCCTGCCATCAGTCATTTGAATGATGTCTTTTGCTGCTGTAATTGCTTTAAAATCTGACAGCTGCACCCTGGCTTTTATTGGCTCTAACAGGAGAAGTCACAAATTAATTTACCAATTCTGGTCTGGAGTAAAAGTTCACATTTTTAATTCAGTAAGTATCTACTTAGCTCAATGCCTAAAGAGGCAGAGAGAAGCAGCCAGAGAGAGAAGAAGAAGCTGGAAGAGGAGTCTGTTTACCTCCAGTATGTTCGGGATGATGTCTTTCTCGCACTGTTTGAGAAAAGAGTCTTTGTCAAAGGTGGGGTCCGCCTTCACGATCTCCGTCAGCACCTCGGACATTTCTGTCTTAGAGAAGAGACCGCCTAGAAAAGAAAAACATCAACATCAACCACCAGAGCTCACTCAGTACCATGATTATCAAATGTAAACCTTTGTATCTTGTGATGGAGCATTACTGTACCTAAGAAGTCAGTGACTCTGTCAGTCACCACTCTGGACGCTCTGATGACGGCGTTGTCACTTTCATCATACTTCATCTTCATCTCAAAGAACCCTGTAAGGAAACAACAGGACGGAAACTGATGAGGATCGATTGTCTGACATCAACTGTGAATGATTTCTGTCATTATGGGGGATAAAATGTGCATCAGTGGCTGCACACAGGCACCTGAGCTGGATTACTGTATTATTGTGAAATCTACTGGACAGAGTCTGGCGCCACCTGCTGCCTTTAAATGAAACTACACATGTGCACACTCCAGGTGACCTGTGATATAATACTAATTCCACAGTACCTGAGCTAATAAATCCAGGGGATTTTCTTACTGTTAAAAACTACGTTATTGTCCTTGAAGTCCTTCCACTGCTGGAACCACTTTGAATCCTTGTGGAGCACGACACCCATATCCTCTCTGCAACAGGATGCACAAGACAGAGAATTACTTCCATCATTAGTGCAGTTATGGATTAACAGGGATCGCACACTGTGTTAACAGGAAGTGGAGTTTTAGATCCAACCATCACTCACTCATTGGCTTCAAACACTCGGGAGTCGTTGTCAGCTGATTTGGAGGAGAAATCGCTCCTCTTCCTGAGCTGAGAGGGAGCTCTGTAAGGCCCCGCGTCACCGACATCTATCTCCTTCTTCATGGTCTCCACGCTCTACAGAGACAACATGTATTACTCCTCCAGAGACGCTCTCATTTCAGGGTGAAATCTTGGAAACTTATGGATGTTATGTTGTCTCTCCTGACCTGAGAGATGGCCTTGAATGCACCGGTTCGGCCCAGTTTTTCTCCACCTTTGGTGACGGACTCAGCGGAGTGCATGGCCGTCCTCGCTGCGCCCTCCACACCTTCCTTGATCTTCTTCCCGATGTCGGTGCGACTCACCTCCTCGAGACCCTGTGGTCGACATGCCAACACAACACAGTCAGTGAGGTTAAACATACTGTCACTTCTACAGAAACCACATTTGAGGCCATGGACTTTTGGAATGGAAACATTAAGGAAACGAGAGCTGCAACAATAAACTGATTAATCAAATGGTTGTCCACTCTGAAATCCAACTATTTTGCAAATCCATTAACTATTTTCTTCTGTCTTTATAACATTTTTAAATAATGTTTCCTTATTTTCTTATCTTTGGGTTGTGGACGAAACAAGACATAGACCATACCAACTAATCGATTAATCCAAAACAAAATCCACAGATTTATAAAGAACGAAAATAATTGAAAGTCGTATGTCAAGAATGACCTTTGGAGATGTATTGATAATTGAGAAAACAGTATAATCAGACAGAGAAGTCCAACAGTTTCACTAAAGGCCGATCTGCACCCACAGCGCAAGAGTGTGAGAAAGTTGTGACATTTTACCTCCTTGACAGTTTCTGACAGGGAGCCAAAAGTCTTCTTAAACACCTCTGAAGTCTTCACTGTCTCAGCCTCTATAGTTTTCTACAGAAGGAAATAAAAAAAAACAAGTGATGCAGATAAATTACACTTTAATTTCATGACTCATAGAGACACTGTTAATAAAATCACAGATGCTACAAACTAAATAACGTTCTTACAAATTTCTTGCGGGCCTGTTGGAGGGCGTCAGACTCCTCCAGCCTCTTGGCCTCCTCTCTGAACTTTTTTATGTTGTCTTTCATCTCCTGGTTCTTGCGTGAACTCCTGACGCAGGTTGTCCACAAACTCTCCCAGGAAACCTTTACGTCCGGATGCATATCGCACCTAATGAGTCACAAAGAAAGTATTACTTTAGTTGAACAGACAGATGAGTGAGTAGAGCGAGCATATTATTCACATATTTCTTGGAGGAGGTCCTGCTTCATCTGTGGCATTAAAGTCACACAAACAGCTGATTGTTTTCTATGATATAATCCACAATGAGTATGTGTAATTAAAGGTGAGTCAGTGTGTACCTGCACGGCTGCAGCTGGGCTCCCATGTAACCTGTAGGCGTCTCCTCTCCACGATGAGGAGACCAGAGGCCGGGAGCAGAGGGCTAAGGCACGTCTGCCAACCAGCTGTAATGAAGAGTCAGGGTAAGTACAAAACATCAACTCTGCCAACACTGCAGTGGATAAAGAATGAGTGACGGGTGGTTAATGGGATACTAATGAGTCAGACCCCGTCAATAGTGAGCACGGATGAAAAAGGAAGGAGGCAGGAAAAACAGGAGCAGTGTTTTTACTTACAAGAACCCAATTTCCAATTTTTTTTTGGTCTTTTACATGCAAATTTGCATCCAGGCTTCTTAGCTAAAAACCTTCAGCAGATTAAATGTAACTGTTCTGACAGCATACGCGGATGGATGACATATTAAAAGCAATGTCAACAAAAGGTATCAGTAAGGTGTGGTCCAACACAGTCATCAGGGCAGCTTCAATGCTCCTTGGTATAGATCTTCTCAAGGCTCTGCTGGAGGGACGAACACCTTTCATTTAAAAGATAACACCTCACGTAGTGTTTTCATTGATACTGATGGAGAGAGCTGTCTCATACATTTGTCCAAAAATCACATTAAAATGTTTAACTGGGTCGAGAACTAACCATTCAGTGACTATTTTAATCGAGGGAGACAACTCCCCCCAACAGCATAACAGAGCCCTCACTGTCGCTTTAGTCACTGCCGTTTGAATCACTTGTTACTAAAGCTCCAGTCATCAGTGATCTTTTGAAAGTCACTTTAATCTTTTCCTCTTGCAGCCCTCAAACGGGCCCAGTTGATGGAATAATTGTTTATTTCATGCGGTACACATGTTTTGGAGCATCTCAAAGCATTCTCTTTATTGAGACGTTCTTTACATTTGTCAGCCGTCTGTATCTCCACAGAGGATTTAACTATGAGCGATGACATTTGTGTGACTGTACTCCTGTGTGCAGTCAGCTGCTGCACCAGATCCTGTGACCCCCAAAGCAGGAAGTTCACCTTTAATGTCACTAATGTTTCTGACATACATACATACATACTATTTTGGGAGTGTAACATAAAATGGTGCCCAAATTCTGATGTGTGACAGAAGTGACAGCAGAACAAGAATAAATGATTAAGAATGATTTATATTTACTGACAATCACACATTTAAACTTTGAGACTCCATCTGAATGCTAATGTGTGTTTAAGAGCTAAACATCATAGCTAACAATGATTAACCGTGATAGCTTTATTCCGAGTCAGGTCACAGAATACGAAGGGTCACAGACTTTGATGCAGCACCGCCATTATTAAACAAACGGTTATACCATCATCATGAACCATGTTACAACTGCCTGTGTTTTATAACAGCCGGTCACTGACGCGATGAGTCAGTGCCTGCTTACATATGTCAGTCAAAAAGGTTCACTTTTCACCCAAATGCTTACAGTTTTAAGCCCCCAAACACAAGGACCGTCCGACCTACGAGTCTAAAACGAAATGTGACCGTTAGACGTTGACATGTAGGAGAGAACATGGTGAACCCTGCCGTCAGCCTGCTGCAACAAGGCCTTTTCTAACGGACATCTCGCGCTCTTCGCTGAGTAAAAAACACAATACAGACTCCGAACAACGTAACCGGAAGCTACGGGACGACTAACAAAGCCGGGCGTTACTTCTCCCTTCGTTAAATTATTTGCTGGGAACTCAGGAGCTGCAGTGAAGGACAATGTATGGTCGTCTCACCTCGTAGCACCGACACACGGAGGCTGCCATCTTGATCTTGAAATGCGCGGAGCAGCACGTGCATCCTTGGCGCAGCAGCTGACCTTCCGCTCGGCCAATAGGACGAGAGCTGAGGGGCTTGGGGCGGGGCCAGCTGTCAGCATGTACAACTGGAAGGCAGAGTTGGACGGTCTAGCCACGCCCACATCCAAAACCCTAACCGTGCGTCGTTCAAGACGGTGGGAATTTCGGAAGCTTGTCGATGTTCTGTGAAAGCTGCTGCATTTACGACACCCGCTAACTGATGGACTTATGACGTCGTAATTTTCAGTTTCAACGTACATAAACGTTGTCATCTATGAAACTAAATGGAAAATCTAGAATTAGATCAACCAAAAAAAGACAAATGCATTTACATTTTGTAATTTACATGACACATATCATTATTTGCCTTTCTACTTGCGTCATTTGGCATCTTCGTGGTATGAAATGGCAACACTGGGCAAGTTGAATTAATCTTTTGGGAGCACATTTATAGACCCATTAGTTATCTATCATTTTAATACAGTATCTGGTGGTATGTAGGGAATTGTAGTCAATAAGGCAAACTAATAAAAACTACTTTATAGCAGTATTTTATTTTAAAAAGATGATTTTCACACTTCTGCAAAAGAATATCTTTCAGGTGAAACTCCATCAAGAAGCTGTAGTTCATACTGTGAATATATGGTTTACAAATCTTGTTTGTAACCTAAAACCAGTGTCTATATTAAAAATGCAATATATGTTACCAATGCAGTCTGTATGATTATTAGGCAGAGTTATGGAAATGAAGGACACCTAAATGCAATTATTACACTCACTATCTCCCCTATAAGCTCAGCTCATGTGAATAATATCAGTAGTCCTACAATGCCCCTTTTCATCTTCAACTGGACGTCATGGGGTAATAAAAGCACACACAGGTCTATAAACAGGTAATATTTACTGGTAGTACTGCATACCTGTACACAATGCACTTCCACTCAGCCCTTGAGTAAGCAAACCATGAGGAGTACCTTTTTTCACGGTATTTCAGTTGATTAAAGCTAAAGCTAAAGAAACAAACAAAAAAAAACAAACAATGTTTTTAAATACCACAGGGTGCTTTATTTCAGTATATTTCCAGATATTTATGGGCTGGAAATAAAAACCTACATAATTTATAACCAAATATGTCCTGTAAAATATAATTTAATTGTTTAACCATTATCTTATGTGTTATAGCTCATATATTGATTCATTGTGTCTTCTATAAACGTACTATTCCCATTTATTCATTATGTTCATATGTGTCACTTACCCCTCACCAGACATATATATTTATATATATATATATATATATATATATATATATATATATATATATATATATATATATATATATGTATATATATATGTATATATGTATGTATATATAATTTAAACACACGTATACCCACTTTCCTTTCTGCAAACAAACAAACAAGCAAATAAACAAACAACACAATAACATTGTAATCCACTTGTGTGAATTTTAAAGCCCTTCTTGTGAAAATCGTGGTTTTGTACAGTTTTTCTCTCCACATTTAAAAAAAAACAAAACTCTTCTATAGTTTTACACCAATAATTAATATGGACAAACTTTTGAGTGTTGTGCAAACCTACAATTTAGATTAAGTTTCTCCATCAAATCATAATTTTTGAATATTGCCCTGTAGAGATTATATGTTATTTGTGAATTCAAGTGTTTATGACTTTAAACTAATGCTCATCCTCCGCGGCCCTGCCCTTGTTGTCTCCATTCACAGTTGCCCTGCTGTCACCGGGCTCCAGCTGGCGGCTCTCTGCCGGCATGCCGAACCCGGAGCGCCCCCGTGCGGCAGCTATGTGCGGCGCAGGGGCTCCTCCCCTCCCTCTGCAGAGTTGGGAGCTCTCCCCTTCTGCGGCCAGCTCGCCTTGACAGCCAAAACTGGCGCAGACTCTCAGCGCAGAACCTTTCCCATATTTTTCTGGCATATAACGACAATCCAGACCCGAACTCTTCGCACATCCTCTTCCGGACCCAAGCGTTGGAGCGGCCTCGTCTAGAATGGGGAACCGAGACGATGAATACGATTTCTTGTTCAAAGGTAAAGAAAAAAAAAATGAGAGGAGAAAAAAAAATGACTGCATTCCCCTTTTTTTTTTACACAGGCTCTCACCGACGAAGCTATGATGTATTCAAATGCCTGTGAATGTTCTGTTGATGCGGTTCTGGCTCGGGGTTCGGTGCCGGATGATGGTCGCCTGCTGTTATTACAACATAATGCTGTCATTGTGACACCACAGCCTGCAGCTATATTTATAGGTGGAGGATGCAACACCCCATCCGTGCTCTAACCTTTTTCTATTAAACTTTCATCAACTCACACAGCAGCAGGATTTTTTTTTTTGGTCGTTTGGGGCGAAAACACTTTTTTTCAGTGTGTCACTGAATGACATTTGGTTTGTTTGTGTGCTCATCACCTCCCTGAGGTTCGATCAGAGGCCTGTTAGCCTTTCTGCTGATCAATGAGCTCCATCCTCACATGATGACTTTGTGTGTGTTTGTATTATCGTGACGATCTGGATGTGAGTGTGTGTGTGTGTGTATGTGTGTGAGTGTGTGTGTGTGATGTGGAGATAGAAGGGGGTCGGCACCAGGACTCAGGTCCGGGTTTTATCTTCTAGGGAGCCTCAGTCTGATCCAGAATGACTTCCTTTGATCGTGCTATCAGCTCCTGTGGCACATTAACATCCCGGGCCTGCAGGAGCCAAAAGAGCCATTTAGATGTAACAAAGTATCCTCTGTGGGATGAATGGGGCATCTGCCGGAGGCTCTCTCTCTCTCTCCCCCACCTCTCTGTCTCCCTCTCTCTGCCCGAGCCGTCGTCTGTGCAACCCGGCCGAAACAGGAAGGGCAAGGCGGCCTGAAACTGTCGATTCAAGGTTTTGATGAAGCCCTGTTATCAGCTTCCTGCAGCCCCGGACCGGAGCGATGTCGGCACGCAGGGACAAAGTTCGGCTCTATTTCCTTTTTGGAACAAAAGGGCTCCACCTCTGCTGCTGCTGCTGCTGCTGCTGTGATGGAGGCTGCAGCCACCTCAGCCCGGTCCGGTCCTGACCGCATGGATCACTTCTCCTCTGATGTTCCCACTGATCTCAGGCCTGCTCATGATCGATCCGCGTCGACTCACTTTACACTGAGCGTGAAACACTTCAGTTAACTTGTGCTTCTTTTAGACTCTGCCACATGCACACAGAAGAAGGCTCTAGAAACTTTGTTGCAGAAAAGAAAGTTGTTGTTTCAGATTCATCATTTTATTTCAGGGTTAGTATTATAAAAGGTTTATATGATTTAAATTATGCTTATTTTGGGGGGTGTTTGCACTTCCTTTATAGTGTTATGTGGCATTTATGTGCATGAAAAAGCCCAAAGTCCACGTCAAAGGGAGTCGCTCTCTCCCACGCTGCCTGAAACAACCTGGAGCCTGTATGTGCTTCACTATGTAACAGGCGTCATATCAATTTATATATTTATGTCCTTATTATAAAATATAAACACTCCAGTCAGTCCGCAGTGAAGACGTCATTTGTTCGGTTGAGTTTATTCTGCTTGGAGGAAAACATTTCAAAAAGTTACAAACAACCTTCTGCAGTTACTGTATAATTTAGATTCTGCCATCACATCTTTATTTAGTGGATAAGTGACGGCAGGGTGATAAAAACCAAATGCCAAATCTCCTCATGGTCCCTTCAGTATAAAGTCGCCCTCACTTTGAAAATGTCATGAAATCAATTACCTCAGAATATCCAAGTAAAGTAGACGATTAAATATAAGTTGTACGAGCTGAAAAATGGTAAAAACTTAGTAGAATTAGTCTTCTTTGTGTTTTTTAGGTCATGGATTTGCTCGATTTAGCAGCAACATGTTTGTTTTCGCTGGTTCTGTCGCTCTTCCTCTCTGTCAGTGATTCTCTACTGTGACAGCTGTAGCGGGCTGCACGTCTACTGAAAGAATAGTTGTTCATTTGGTTAGAAAACGGGCGACAAGCACACAAATTATCAGACGATTCATCACATATTTTGTTCAGAATCTGTTAAACAATGCTTTAAAGTCACAGGTTTGGATGCATTGTGAAGCCATTCTGTTGTTGTTGTTGTTGTTGTTGTGAAACTATTTGAAATGGAAATTGATTTAAGAGGAGAAAAAGGCGAGGCCGCTTTATTGTCCCGTACAGTTCATACAATGGGGCGATTCAAAGTGCTGAACAGACTCGTCACAACACAGTGAAAAGTGCAAAAACTGAACGCAAAAGACAAAAAAAAAAAGACCAAAGACTAAACTTGTGCAGTTCACATCCGGTGAAATAGAAAGATTAAAAACACGACAGACACGGTTCAAAGGCTTTTTAGTGTCATTACGTGGTATTATATTCTAAAATAGGAGCGTTTATAGCGTCGACTTCAACGCAGTCGGAGTCGGATCATGTCTAATGTCATCTGGGAAGGTGTTATGTAATTTGCTGCACTCCTACTTTACGGCACAAATATGCATTTTTCACATCCCATGAATCAAACGGAAACACGAAGCCCCCGAAGTGTTCTGCTGAAGCCGACATTTAGAGGCTCTATTTTATGCCATATCAACACTTCTTGGATCTATTAATATATAAAGCCTATCCTCCGCCTCACACATCACACACACTGTATACAAACACACTTGTCTCATCTTTTCCATCCCCTCCCTCCCTCTCTCCGTCTCTCCGTCTCTTTTTCCTCCACAGTTGTGTTAATTGGGGACTCGGGCGTTGGGAAGAGCAACCTGCTCTCTCGATTCACGCGGAATGAGTTCAACCTAGAGAGTAAGAGCACCATCGGGGTGGAGTTCGCCACGCGCAGCATCCAGGTGGACGGCAAGACGATAAAGGCTCAGATCTGGGATACGGCGGGACAGGAGCGCTACAGAGCCATCACCTCGGCGTGAGTCCACACCTGACACTCAGTCCCTCGAAGTAGAGTGCTTACAGAGGCAGACTTTACTTTCTCATCTATGATTTAGTCAGGATTACAGCTTCAACAAGTCATTGATTGGTCGTCAACAACTAAATTAGGCACAGACTATTTTGATTTTCAATTAATTTGAATGAAAAAAGTTTTAATTCTGATTCGAGCTTCTTAAATGTGAATATTTTCTGGTGTCTTTACTCGTCTATGACAGTAAAGTGAATATATTCAGGGTTGTGGGCAAAACAAGACACAAGACGTCAGCTTTGGTCTCGGATTGATGTTTTTCACCTTTTTTACATTTTGAATACCAAACAACTAATCGATTAATTGAGAAAACCGCTCAACAAAATCAGAGCTAGTGGGTTTAATCTTCTTGAGTTCTCCCAAATAATGAAAAACATTTTCTTCTCTTTTCTATATTTCTGGAGCTCCACAGCACAACAGTGTTACAGTGCTCTCATACAACAAGGGAAGTAGATGAGGACTTGTTTTAAAACTGAAAATAAAAAGCACAAAATGGCGCCGCACGGCTTGTGTGGCGTAATTAAAGTCTCAGGAGAGATCCCATATTTATTTGAAAGACGTTATTTACACCCTCAACGTGCGACGAGCTTGTGCACCCACTTCAGACTTGGTACACTTTAAGCTTAGCAGTTAAAGTGAAGAATTCAGCTTAAAAGTGTGGAAATAACATCTTTTCAAAACAATTTAGGATCGTGGGGCATCCCAAGACTTGGATTATGCCTATAGACGAGCAATATGGAGTCAATTCACGTTAGATTTTTTATGAATTTTTAAACTGAGTCCCCATCTACTGCAGTTGTTCAAGAGAATGCTGCCACTCCGTTTTGCTGTGAAGCTCCAGAAATGTTCTGCCGACTACAAAACGTCCCCCGACTCCATCAGCATTCGGGAGATTAGATAATGTCCAATGAAATTTCATTTTTGGGGGGAACTGTTCCTTTAAACACAGAACACCAGTCGGCCGTCAGTGTTCCAGATACATAAGGGCATCTGATAAATGTCAAACATGTTCAGTGTAAATCCAGAGAACATGTCGGATTCAGAAACCAAACATAGACTTTGACCTTTATAACTCACATAGAATTGAATTAAAGACATTTAAGTACATCTGATAACAGCTTGAAAAATGTATATTGGTTGAATAAGACACCAGGAAACTTTGTTCAGTGATGTAGACAGAATGCAGATTGAACTGCTCCTGTAACAAAATGACTTTAATGAACCTGCAGACATTCTGTCATTTCCTGAACACACCTGCGTCGTCACCGCTGGGTTTTTTCTTCCTGCTGCAGATATTACAGAGGAGCGGTGGGGGCGCTTTTAGTGTATGACATAGCCAAACACCTGACTTATGAGAACGTGGAGCGCTGGCTGAAGGAGCTGCGGGACCACGCCGACAACAACATCGTCATCATGCTGGTTGGCAACAAGAGCGACCTGCGCCACCTCAGGGCCGTGCCTACAGACGAGGCCCGGGCCTTCGCAGGTACGGCAGCTCACAGACGGACACAGAGAGGAGATGTTTTCATTTCATATTTACTGCAATCTATCCTGCTGCAGCAAAACAGCTTCTGTTGCTGTTAAAGATACGTTTTTCCATGTTTTCTTTTCTTCCCCTCAGAGAAGAACAATCTGTCATTCATAGAAACTTCAGCCTTGGACTCAACAAACGTTGAAGAAGCCTTCAAGAATATCCTAACAGGTATGCTCGTGAACGGAGGAGCGACGGCAGAGCGACGCTGTTGATATTTTAATTAAATAAAAGTACGGATAGGGTGCTCAAACTTGTTTAACCTTGGAGGTCCATGGGCCAAAAGAAGAAGCTATTATAATGTATTCTTAGAGTGCAAAATGGCGTCTACAGAAGCCCATAAGACAAAAAATGTGAGATCCATTTTGTAAATGTGATGTGCCTTTTTTTGTTTCCTGTGTTTATGACTTGAAGCCTTGTGAAGAAAACAGTTTGTCAGAATGATCTAAGTTCCTTAATTTTTGTGTGAAGTGTCCTTTAATTGACTGGCATCTTACACAAAATGTCACCATGCCCATCATGTTCAGATTATGAACAATAATTAAGAATAATTAAGGATCCTGAATATTTAAACAGCATTTTTACCTCAGAAATGCAGAAGCAGCATTTCAGGTTATTATTCTGATTCTGACGGACCGAATCGAACCTGATGGCGGCCATCTTTGGTCCACGTGCCCGACTTTGGGCAGCCGGCACTAAACCTGTGTGTGTGTGTGTGTGTGTGTGGAAGTCTTAATTAAACCCAGCAGCTGAAATTCACAGAGAGAAATTATTGATGCAACTGTACGAAAATGTTAATGTCGGGGAACTAAACTTGTGTAACTTCCTCTTAGTTATTTTCGTGTAACTGAAGTCTCAACTTGTAAAATATCTCACCTCCGGGTTGGAGCATCATTTTGGGTGTTTCCCTTGACAAGTGAGGGCCGCGAACCCTCAACATGTCATTTCAGTGTCGTTAACAAAGGTGATCCTGTCAGCTGGACTAGAGGGATAAAAGGCTGATCTGTCTCTTCTCCCATCTTTCCGACGACAGAAATCTACCGCATCGTCTCGCAGAAACAGATCGCCGAGCGGTCCGCCCACGACGAGTCCCCGGGAAACAACGTGGTGGACATCAGCGTGCCGCCCACCACGGACGGCCAGAGGGGGAGCAAACTGCAGTGCTGTCAGAACCTGTAACCCATGGCAAGACCTCCCTCCTCACCTGGGTCGATTATGAATTGAAATCCACAGTGTCGGTGTGCTTCCATCCTGCCTGGGGTGCAATATTGTCTGAAATCTGGCACTTTTTAGATCAGCGGAGTCGGTTTCCCCTCATGCCACAAACGATGAATCCCAGAAAGAGGCGTTACGAATTGATTTCAAATTGTAATCAGACCCAGGTACGATCTGCTACATCCCAGTGCAAAAACAGGACTGATGGTACCGCGGAAGTAGCTGCCACAGTTACCCATGATAGTGTAGCAGTCAGAATTAGCTTCGCCATCTCCCTGTTCGACAGTTAAAGGCCACGTGTCGGATGATCTGGGGTTTGAATCTCGCCTGTTTCAGTCGTGCCAGCAGTCCTGTTTTTGGGCTTTTCTCCTCCTCCTTCAGTCATCATCTCAAAAGTGGTCGTGACGCTGCTGATGCTTATTTCATTTTGTGTAAAATATATTCTTTTTTGTTTTGTTTTGTTTTGATTTTGATAGCTTGTCTGCTCACATACATTATATTAATGCCATGAAATTAAATTTTACAATATTACGGTGCCGTGTCCTCCTTTTATCAGTAACGCACACACTGACTGACACACTTTACCTGCACGTGCTTCGCAACACGGCTGTTTCTGGTCAAGGTGGAGCTGGTTTTATCTTATCCTGTAAGGTTCAGGGGTTCCCTGACCTCGGGGTCAGGGCCCTGCAGAGGGTCACAAGATAACTTATAAAGAGGAAAAAGTTGCTCTGCATTTATTTGTACTTGTGTTTAGACAAGACAATCCTGCTTTGGTTGTAAAATATTGGGATCATTTTCTCTTTATTGGTCTTGAGTCGTTAATTTAATGAAAGCATCATGGAAGCTCTACGGGAAAACCATTCTTTGGTGGAACTGGCAACAAATCATATTTAACATGCAACTACTGGTAACTTTCATTATCGATGAATCTGCTGATTATCACATTTTGTCAGAGCCCAAGGTGATGACCACATTACTTCTTTTGTGTAAGCAGGAGTCCAAAACCCAAAATCAGTGCTGCAAAAAGTACCTCAAAGTCACACTCGGATAAAAGTAAAGATATCGTGTGGTATTACTTTGGAAAAATTAAAATCAGTACCCATGTGAATGTTACTCAAAGACTTTTACTTGTGTAATCGTCTTTAGGCCATCTCAATCTGAAAAGTACCTATTGTTGTAAAATAAGACAAGTAGACTTTCCCTGTGATTTGTAGTGGAGCACAAATACAAAACTCATGAATGTGTCTATTTCAAAATAAAGTACAAGTACCTGAAATTGACGTGAAGTAAAGATCTTGTGTAAATGTATTGATAGCGTACGCTGATCTAAACATTTACACAACAACATGCTGAAGTCTCAGGGGCACGACCTCGGCATTGATCATCAGATTATATTTCCAAAGACCGCGCGAAGATCGTTAGAAGCCGAGTCACCTGAAAAGAGCAGACGAGTCACAGTCCACGCTGATTTAGTACAGGAGTCCCTCGTGTTTTATTGCACAATAACCCAACTTTTCAGGGGGATGCAGCAGGAAGACTACAATAACACAAAATACTTTTTCGTTGAGCGTATGCTGCATACATTGATTGACATCTCAGAACACGTTTCTCTTTTTGCACCTTTACAGAGTACCAGCCTGCTCTGATACACATTCTGTAATCTGTAAAAGTCTGTAATCTCAGAACACTTCTGGTTTCTCTCCTAGTTAAAACTGCATCTCTTGCGATGTGGGACGTTAACTACTGGTCGTTGCTAGGTAGCTCAATTAATGAATGGTGCATTTACAAGTGGAGCTAATGCACTTTTTTTTTTTTTTTTAAATGACAATAGTAGAGACGTCATCCAATTAGAATGTAAACACTTTTCCACACCTTAAATACTGTTTCCCTTAACGTTTTCCTGCGCTGCCGTCTCACGGCTGCAGGTAGTGTTGTCTCATATAATACAGTCTTCACTGACCCCGTGACGAGTGTGATAAATACGTGATGCCTTAGCTGTCGTCTAAAAACGGTCAAAGGATTTGATTTCCATTGTTCAGACAGCGATGATAAAGCTTTACCGAGAAACTTCAGATTCAGGTTATAGACAAGACCGTTGGCACGAGCGAGCGTCGTTTCCATTAACCGGTCGAGAATGACTACTCACAGACAGACTTTGTCAATCATGGTTTTTAGATTATTCTCCTCTGCCGGGCTACTGGCTGCCCATTGTTCAAAAACAGCTAAATACATTGTGAAGGGGCATGAGGGAATTATAGGTAGTGAATATGTTTTATATTATACTGTAGTAGCATGCTGAATCACTTATATCCTGCTACATTAGCTTGTGTCTTAGTATTTCATACGTTTGTGTCACTGACACACAGTTGGGCTGGTTCGTCCATCGTCCGTGTGTCCATGTCGTTCACATCCCAGCACCGTCTGTCTGTGTCTGTCTGTCTGTCTGTCCAGTGACAACTCGGTGTTTTCGACATCAACTAGGACTCCGGAATGAGTTCTTCAAAACCACTTTCTGTGGTTGGCCAACACTGTAGTAGTTTACATCAAGTGCTTCGATAAAAGAAAACAGAGGGAGAAAGTAGCTCTCTCCTCTCAGAATGGTCCATATGAAGTGCAAAAGTTCATTAATATGATTAATCTTGTTGTTTGTTTGTTTTTTTTCAGAGAGTGCTTCAGTGGGCTTTATTTTAAATATTCCCCTTGGCGCCACTCTGCACTCATACGATGGTCTCATCAGTCATTTTCTTGGTCGACTTGGTCGGCACAGAGCGCTGGGTGGTGTGCGCCCCTTTCATGTCGGGCATGAGCAGGCGCACTTTCTGATTGGTCCTCCTCCACTCCGAGTACAACTGACAGTGATACCGAAATGACACCTGAGATTGGATGGAGGGAGAGAGCGTGAAATTGGGGGGGGGGGGACAAGAGAGAAAAGAAAGACGTGAATACAGCTGAAAGCCAGATATCTGAGACGGAGTATCACGGATACATGATGACGTGCTGACCGAAGCTGCTGCACGACGGGCGCTCGCGAGCCGCGTGCAAAAGGGCTAATCTCTCACTGTTAGTCATATCTAATGTTACTTTTGCCGAAGATTAAAGGATTAGGTTTCTGAAGAAGGTTTCAGATTAACAATACATCCTATTTTTAAATAATATGATCCAGTTAAGGAAAAGCAGCTTAGTTTTACTTCACAGTCAAATCCAGCTTAGCTTTCCCATTTTCTCAGAGTTATGCATGAATGTGTATGCATGAACCATCTGGACGACTTTTACACTAATGACCGCTCTGTGCAAAACATCAGGGACTTTACATTTACTTTGCGTTGTCGCCCAACTGTCTATTATCGTTTGTCGTAACCGGTGACTGTCAAAATCTCGTTAGCAGGTAATTACAGAAGCAGCCGCTGGAAGAGTTAAATGCCGCGAGGTGAAACTCAGGTTCCCCGACTAGCAGGCAGTTGTCCTTCGATTTATGAGGTGAACTTTATTTATGTAGCACAATTCACGCATAAAACACAACGCAAAGTGCTTAACTTAAAAGCAGATAATCATAACATTTTATGCGAGAGCAGCATCTTCACTCCAGCTCCCTCATGTCATTAAAACTCAGACGCAGTATCCGAGCCGCTTTGGGAATCGTCTCAGACAAATTAATGTAAAATCGATGTGGAGAGCATTAAAAATAACCAAAATGGCTTTCCCCCTGATCTGATGGTTGCATAGTTAGTACCCAGTGGACTTCTTCAACAAGCTTTGTTATTAAGCTTTTTGGGAGTTTATCATTTAATTATCTAAACCAGTTTTTATAACTTTTTGGAGACGGATATAATTATGGTCTTGAAATGGCGCAGTTTATTTTTTAGTTTTCTTTCACGGCCACCTGTTGGATGTTTCACGGAAGCAGTACTCATCTCTCTAACATCCCTTTTATCAAGTTACACACGCCTGCACATCTCTCTACCCTCTAGACTTTGTTCAATAATCAACAACAGAACATAAATCTGAAAGCTTGGTTGTCTTTCTATTGTGTCTGTGCCGACTCATATTTGTTTTTCCAAATCTATGTGGGACACCGAGACATTAAAACCAACTTGTGGGTGTGAAGATGCCAGAGAGGAAAACATTGACTCTGTGCCAGCACTTTAACAGCGGTATGTAAACATGTTGTATCGACTGCGGGAGAACAATGTAAGTAACATATAGTTACCAGTGTCCAGAGGATGTAGATGGTGAAGAGGGCGATGGTGAGGGCGATGAGGCCGACGGCTTCCAGTCGGCTCTTCAGCTGCAGGTGGTCCTGGGCTCCCCTCAGACACAGCCAGCCGGAGATGGCCGCCAGGGGCGTGATGAGAAGGAAGCAGGCCATGTCGCACAGCAGCGTGCGCTTCTCACTGCGAGGGCCCGGGTCCTTCAGCCACTGAGGACGAGCAACGCGGAGAGGTTGTTTGTGTAACTGAAAACTAGTTTTCTACAGTGTTAATCAGACTGATTCAGGTACTGACGGTACCTTATAACTCTTCATATAGAATAGTTTGCCAGTGCACTATGTCACATTGATTGAGATGGAATTGCATTTTTAATTAAGATCAGCGATAATTTAGTGTTTCGTGCTGTGGTATATTTTCTCTTTTATTCTAGCCTTATTTCAGACACATGAAATTATTCATTCTCTTTAGGTTTCTCTATATTTCTGTATTTATTCTGTCCTTGTCCTTATCTTATTACAACAAAATGCTGCCACTCAAGAGGAATAAAAACAGACTTTCCTGCATAACTAACATTAATGCTACTGAAACTAGTCTGATGAATAGAAAGCTCTTATAACAAGGCCAGGCAACCAAAACAGGCAAATCATCTCATATCCCAAAGATGCTCCCTCTTGGCTCACACTCTACATGGCTAAAAATTTAATCTCACCAACATTTACAACATCAGCCCAAGGCCAAAAGTAAAAAGGAGGAATCAAGTATTTATTTGTGTGATAAGCGATGCCTGTTCATTTTCACATCTTTTCACCAAAGCATTCATCCTTGCAATAAACAGCCTCTAACCTGTGTGAGTGGCTGTGGTCGTCGTTCAATGGTGAATTCTGTGTGACACAGTTCACAGTAGCTGGTGTTGGAGGAGGACAGCCACTTCTCCAAGCAGCTCTTGTGCACTTTCCCCAGCGTACCAGTGCAGTCGCAGGGGGAGAGCAGCGTCTCCCCTCCGGCTCCCTCATGACAGATCCGACACATGCCCACATCACTGTGGAGCGAAGCGGAGAAGACGTCAGTGTGATGATTAACCAAAGAACAATGTATTTGTAGTATGTTGGACAGGGTTCCTCCCTCTCTTACCTCTGCAAGCTCACCGCTTTGACAACGGTGGAGAGTGGGCGGCCATCTTTTGCCGTAACCTTGGCAATGTACTGGGCCTGCGCGGTTGAGTCGGACTCCTCCGAATCCTTGGAGGCATCGGATTCGGCGTTCCCGGAGTAATCACAGAGGGAGCCGGGTAGGTGGCAGCAGCCCGACGAAGACATGGCTCAGCTGAGGGCGACAGTGACTAAGATGATGGCGGAGGCGACTTCAGATGGAGGTCTGATCCAAAACCTGACGGCCCACACCTCTCCTCCTCTGTCCACCTACAGAGCGATGCCTGGTGGATTGTGACCAGGAGACAAAGAAGAGGCGATCTGAAATGACTGAGTGAACAAAATGAATAAATACAGCATGATGTTATCATTGCAAGCCCGTCATATGATTCTTTATAGGTCTCAGTGATTCCCCGTTGGGCAACATCTTAAAAAAATTAATATCTAGGCCTTAACTGGAAAGATTGTTTTCTGAAAATAGACAAGAAAAACAACCTTCGAAACGTCCCAAAGCACGGCATAAAACATGCAACGACAACCAAAAATTCCCTATTTTCTGATTAGCACAAAGCCATGTTTTGAGGCCAAGTTATGCTTGAGCTGCACAGAAAACTGTTATCATCAAGATGTCACGAACACAAAAAATTCCAAATATGTCCTGCTCCAGAGTG
The DNA here is from genome assembly GCA_963678695.2 of Diplodus puntazzo. Taxonomy (NCBI): domain Eukaryota; kingdom Metazoa; phylum Chordata; class Actinopteri; order Spariformes; family Sparidae; genus Diplodus; species Diplodus puntazzo. Next base: position 5,687,228 of record OZ023166.1, read on the forward strand.
TTAAAACAAAAGCACATGACGCCCAGAACTATTAAACTGGTGTGACGGTGGCACCCGAAAAAACAGAACTTGATTTATATTTAAAAAGAATCAGTACGTAGTGTTTAGGAATCTTTTAATTTGAAGGGGGAGAAAATCTTCACTGATTGATATTCGTGCGTAAACAAACCAAATAAACAAACTCTCATGACAACAACATGTCATACTGTTCCACCTTGTTTACATTTGACTGCCCTGCCACATGTTTATCTTCAGACAGGGTTCTGAGAACAGCTTGTTTATTCAGTCGTATATGAGTTTTTTGTATTATCACCTTATTAATATTGTAAATAATATATTTTCTGAGTTTCTGAATTGCTTTTCCAAAACTAACCAGTGCACCTTTAAGTACTAAATACCAGGTAGAAATGAAAAAAAATAAAAAATACGTTACCAGTAAATCAGGGTTATGGGGGCTTTACCAAAATTGTGTTGGCAAGCTAATTCAAATTTCAGCTCATGACTGTGCCTCGAAAAATAAAATGTTATAATTTAGGGTCAAGTTTGGGAATAAAGGGGGTTCAGCGACCTGCAACCTGCCCTCCAGACTCACCTGTGTACTGCCGTCTTTAACAGCTATATACGACAATAACACACAGGTATGGAGACACATTACATTGTATATAAGCAGGCAAAAAGGGGGAAACAATGAAAGGAAATAAACCAGAGTCCTGTCACTGCGATGTAAATGTGGAAGCTTGGTACTGTCATCAACATATTAGACGCCAAGAGATTAAAAACCTGGAGCTGTCGGGCTGTGTGGACGCTGTCAAACCACACAGTCCACCTAAAATCAAACATTAACAGTCACTGTGTCACAGCTCATGTCGGCCGATGTGCAGATGCATGATTGATAGTGGCATTAAATGTACAACCGCCAACAAAAGGCACAACGCAGCTCAAGCGCAGGGAAACCGAGTGAAGCAGGCGGACGGCGGTCAAACAACACGCTGATATGAGCTGTTAGTGTGAAGAAAAGATGACAGACGAGGTGGAAAAATAACAAACGTTTGCGTGAATTCGTACTCACCCGACGGCCTCCCTTTTCTCTCTCGCTTGGCCTTGGCCTTGGCCCTGCGTTAACCAGACACGGGCTAGCTGAGCTAACTGGGCAGCCCTAGCTACAAACTATGACATTGACATCTAACCAACAGCTGACGATATGAGGGGATACGAACGACGACCGCATGCGCTGAGTCCTCTCCATGGCGTGTGGTGTATCTCCCCCGGGTGGTTCTGTGTGGAAAGGTGGGAAGAAATGGCTGCTTCTGCCAGGATTACCAGACACGGCTAACGTAGCTAACAGGCTAGCAACGGGCAAGCCTACCTCAGCATCCCTCAGCTGTGCGCGGGTCACGTGACAACGCTGCTGCCTTCACGCTCGCTGCTCATGTTGTAATAATGGGAACTTTACACATATTACCGTTAACACAGTGACACATGGGACACGTCATGCACGCCTGTAAGTGTAAGAACCACTGGTCATTGTCTGCTTCGTAATGTGCTGTCAATTACGCCCGTAAACTGCTGAAGCCCAGCAAAAACGAACGATGAAAGTAATGCGTGTAATTGATTAGTTTGTTCGGTTGTTTTATTCAAACATCGGCCAGTTCAAGAGGATCCTGTAATCTAAAAACAAAGCAGCCATTAATATGCTACCTGCTCCGTGTACATTTACATTAATTCCTAACGTTTCGGTGTCTGTGAATGACAAAATAGCGCTTTAATCCGTGACATATTCAATATCCGAGGAGACTTGAACGCAGCGCACGTTACAAACAATACCATCAAAACGTGCGCTCGTCCCGGTCAGGAGATACTGTGGCTCAAGTGTTTAATCTGTTTTTCCTGTCTATATGGGTTTGATTTCAACTAGGACACGAAACATTATCCTCTATGGAGAAAACATCTGGAGTAAGTTATATCATAATAATGCCGCTGGGTGGCAGCATTTAATCAAACCTCTCAGGGTGCTGCAGAGGGGGAATCAATGGGACAGCTGTTCCTCAGGTGGGTTCAGGGCACCTTCAGGGGTGAGACACCGGGGTTTACAGGGTGCTTGAAAAAAAGACAGTCATTTCAGTTGCAAGTCATTAGTACAACCATAAAATACAACAATAGTAGTTAAACAATTCAATAAATATAATTAATTTCTGTGTTTACCATTTCAATTTTGCTACCTCATGCTTCCAATCCACTACATGTCATTACATTACATTCTTCTCTGTATTAAGATTTTGTAAAATAACCCTAACCCCAAAATATTATGTATAGAAAGGGAAATCCACAGAATTACATCAACTAACTGTATTAAAATGCTGCTCATGTGTTGAGACTAAATGGAGGATGAATAATAATGACTTCTCATTCACCATTGGGCCAAAAGGACAGCATTGACGCAGCTCTTGTCCAAAATGACTTACAGTAATTCATGCATTCATACACTGATGGCGGTGACTGCCATGCAAGGTGCTGACCAGCACATCAGGAGCAGTTTGGGGTTCAGTATCTTGCCCACGGACACTTCAACATGCAGATTAAGGGAATCAAACCAGCAACCTTCTGATAACAAGACACTGCTCTACCCCACAGCCGCCCATGTGTCAACAACTGATGAGTTAAAGTATCAATAATTATATATATAATAGTTATAATCCAAAATATCATATGTAAACACCAACAGAGACCATCTGCTGCATAAAGAAATTAACTTCAAATTTACTTTACTACTGTAGGGAAGACTTACTTTGACTTTAAGGTGCTCTGTGGAGTTTTCGTGTAATCAAACGAAGGTCATGTTCACTGTTTCTAACTACAATGCATTGTGGGTATCCTTGACATGTAAACAAGCATATACTGAGTTCATTTCCTTCCTAATTAAACATATGAAAACACATTTTAAATCGTTTACATCCTCGTTTTCTCTACGATGATCTTGTCAGCTGCCTTTGTTGGTGCATTGCAACCTTACTTGACGTGCTACTGCGACCATTTGTTTAGCAAATTAGCACAGAACCAATGAAAGGAACATGTAATGGCTGAAGCGAAACCTAATGAGGACTCATTCGTTCAAACATTGCTAAAAAAAATTGCATATTAAGTTCCTAAACATAAAGGCATCATTTTTGTTTGCACCTCAAGTAGGTCACCTGTTCATAACATAAATCATAGCAATTAAAAATGACTCCACTTAAGTCTGCATGTCTGCATTAGTATCAAACATACGTTATTGTGCCATATAAATAGGACTGATGATCAGATATAAGAATCCTCAAAGAGTTCCTTCTTATGGTGCTTAATATAATATATATATAATGGAATTGGGGGAGAAAAAGTACAATGAGCCAGATGCTCTTTTTATCATCAGCCAATAATAAGGAAACTCAGTGACATTAATGCCTGCAAAAGCAAATATTCTGAAAAGTCCTCATGGCCTAGATTATTTATACAGCGCTCAGAGAGTGTCTAATTCTATTTTTGGTCAGCCGTCATCATGCCTTCACTCTGCCACTCATGGAGGAGAATAATTTGTCGCTAGATCTGCGAAATAATTTGGACTGTGAGCAAACGTCAAATATTAAGATGTACCCCCTCATGAATTCTAAAATATTTCTGGAGTGTGACCTTAACGATCAACCTCCAAGAATGACAATTAATTTTTAACCATTAGTTAAACAATATCTATTTTTGTCTTGTCCCTGCCTCTTCCTCTTATTTCCACTTTGAACCCAAACACTGATAATCATGTGGGCCACTCGTGGTCAATGTGATCTGAGTATGCTACTGAAAACGGGGATACACTAACACACACACACACACACACACACACACACACACACACACACACACACACACACACACACACACACACACACACACACACACGCCTCTGAGCGTGTTTCTCATTAGTTGTCCCAACAGTCTGTTTGGTTAAAGTCCAACACGGGTCATGAGACACTACCTCTCTGCATGTCTGGTGTCATGAGACATGTGTTAGTGGACTTTAACACTGACACACACACAGATGTGCACGCAGTTCATTTACACATCACACATGTCGGATGTTTTAAGCAGCTAGCCACTATTTGGAAACATTAAAGTATACATAATGCGGTATTTCTGATTTTTTTTTTTGCAGAAATATTTCGGGTCATTTGTGTGTTTGTGTTCATCGATCCATCACTGAGGTCATGAAGGAGTTTCTGAGGCTGGTGGACAAAGTTTGAAATAGTTTGGATGACATGATCGAGATTCAACAGATTGTGCGAATACATTCACAATAGTCGTCCCCGTTGTTCAACTCATGACTGACGTATTGTCAGTGTGTCATGATTCCAGCCCGCTGCTGCAGACGACATGAGACTTTCCTTATCACGATGCCTAAGATTGACCTGACTCAGCTTCTAGACAAGCCTGCTTCGTTTGCATTAACTGTGTAAAAGTTCAGTTATTCTATAGGAGCGCATTATATCTCCTGCTGCACCTGCACGTCGGCCTTTGTCACATGTGGGGGGTAAAAATCCTCTGACGGAAGAAAATTAGACACAAACTATTAATTCAAAGTAATAATTTTTCTATAGCATTAAAGTTTAATGTGGGAATCAGAAGTTGTGAACTGTGCAGTGTGAAGAATTCTATCTGTACCCACAAACACACACACAACAGTAACACACATGTATGCAATATATTTCAACACAACTTATGTGCAGTACCGCAGGGAGAAATAAAGAGAGAGTGAGACAGAGCGACTGAAACAGAGACAGACGGATATCAGCAGGCAGACCGCAGAACTTATTCACAGCGTTTGGCTTTCAATAACAGTGTAATTGGTTTGCTGCAGTTCCATCTCGTGATCCTTTCAACTGTCAGCAGGAGTCCTCATGGGCACCTGTGGAAGACCATAACTCAGTTTCTCTCATTTTCCATCGCCCTCCCGTCTCTGTGAGGACACCGACTTGACCTTGCTGCCTTTCTCACGCTACACATTTATCTTCACTGCCCAACTGAACATTCATGGAAGGACGTTTGAGCATTTATTCCATATCCTTGATATCAAGCGTCATTTTCCTCTTCTAGTTTGACTTTTGGACGCGCTAGTTGTACATTTGCTTGCACTAGATAAGAAAAGGCTCTTATTAATCGCTCTTTCTCAGCCACTTTTTTTGAACTATTTCCATAATAAGGTCCTTTTGTGAGCATTAATCCAGCTACTCAACTCAATCCAATGATCCTGGACAAATGTTGTCACCTTCAGCAGCATTGGCAGGCCTCGGGATCAATAATCATTGGGAAATAAATACTATAAATAACTTTGACAGTTCCATTTTAATCACTGTTGACCAATCAAAGCTGCACTGGAATACCATGGAATTTTACCTAGGACTATTCTGAGTATCGGCCTGTGTTTACATGTCCAACAGAGTGTTTATTTCTAATGTTTTGGACTTTCACCTGGTACTGACCGTATTGATTTAAATATACAAATAGTTCCAAAGCAACAAAACAACAAAATGAAGTTGATCTGGTCATTTTAAATCAAAACTGATTACAGTAAATGTAATCCTTAAAAAATATGCTACTGCTTTTAGCTTACAGATGACATGATAATAAAATATTGAACAACTTAAAAAAAACAATATGGCTGGTCCTACAAAATTACTGTTTAGGCGAAGATTTTGAATACGTGTATATAAAAAAATAAGCATTTTATTCATTACAAGAAAAAAGAAAGACAAAACAAAGAAGCAACACGTCTTTAAAAGAAATACAATACAACCCTTTCATTTCCTTGTGTAGGTGTTGCGTTGTAATAGGTGGAGATGAAGGGGATCCTTCAGCATCCATCCTGTTTCTCCCAGTCATGTGACTTACATAACCTCTCTAATGCAGGACATGACATTATTGGTTTTCGCTTTACAAATGTGAACAGTGACACCATGCACATGACTCCAACTTGTCATACTGTGCTCCCAATTACAAACTATGTGGACTCATTCAACTACATTATTGAATCAGCAGCTAAGTATTCTGAGTGCAGTCAGCTGATTGCGTGGCAGCTTTCAGAAATTCTGCTCGATCTACTGTAAAACTGCAAGTAGTTTGTTTGATATGACCATTTCTACGTGTGTGAGCTGTTAAAATTTGGGATTTTAATGGGAAAATACTTCATTTTTTGAATTAGCACATTACTTACTTGAAGTGGGATCTACCTTGTTTTTCCAAATGTGCTAACGTTGCGTTTACGCATATGTTCTGGTTAGCAACTGAGCATTAGTTATTTTATACTAAAAAAAAATATTCAAATAGTTAATTATTTAAATAAATGAAAATCTGTGTTGCTGGGAAATGCAAGTACAGTTGTAATGGGGTTTGTTTGGCCCTATTGGCAGCGCCATGCAGCCAGCAAAGGCTCAGGGTTTAAAACGTGGATTTGCATGAAACTTTTGCGGTTGAATCATCAGTACAAACACATAGCAACGACGTTGAAATAAGTCAGGTTCAGCCCCCAAAAAAGCCAAAGATGCGCATTAAAATTTTACAAGCTAAATCTGCTTTGAATCCAATCATACATTGCCCCAAGAAACAGCCAATCAGTTGGCTGTAGATTGCAATGTTTATCCGGACTATCTTTGGGTTAACGAGTTCACTTTCATTCAGACATTTTCAATGATATCAGTAATTATGCCACAGCATTGTAAAATTCCAAGAGGAGATAATCAATATGGGAGATAACAGATATTGAGACAGAGTCATTAAAAACAAGATCATTATTGTGTCAGTCTGTAATCTGAATTAAATGTGTTAAGGAAAAAATGCTCAATGTCTTGAGTTTTGAACAAATGCAGATTTACTTCAAAACTCTATATTTATTCATGTAATTTTGCACATTTACATCTGCTCAGATTGTTTTTCAGTACATTGGGAAAAGACCATGAAACTGCATGTTCCCTGCCTTAATAGCCCAACGCTAACTTGAACTTAATGTTAATGTGGATCTGCAGCAATGTGTTACCATGCTGAGATCATACAGAAAGATTTTTTTTTCTTATAAATGCTTTAAATGAGAAAAAGGATGTCATTTAAGGCCTGATAATTAAATTAATTAATGTCCAGATGTCGTTTCTAGATGGTGTCTTATGTAATCTGCATGTTTAACAGGCTTAACAAGCGATGTCCAGCACACGCCAAAGCGACAGGTGGCGATGTGACCGCTACCCTTAGGCCACATTAGCCAATCAGAAGCCTGAAGTCATTACTGGAAAAAGCACAACAACAATGGCACCTCGAGTTACTCCTCAGTGTCACACTTGAATATAAAGTGAACAGAATCCAACAATCCGGATAAGAAATTTATATTTATCTGTTATATTCAATAATGAAGATAAACCTTATTGCAATTAGATTTGCTTCGGTTTGTTTACTTGCAGATTGCTTCAGTCAGAATAGAGTTCAATGTCGGAACATGATCACGACTTTCTTCGGTTATTTTGTATGCAGTCATGGTTTTATTTACCGTGTGTGTATATGTGTGTGTGAGCTTGTGAGGTAGCTGAACGGCAGTCAAATTTTAATGACACCTCATTTTCACCTTCTCAGATGGCAAAAGTCATCAAAATGGTCACACTTACGCTGAGCCATCGACCAATTTCTACTGAAGTAGATGAAGAGTTTGGTCACTCTTAGCTGGCAGCTTACACATGGCACTATCTTGCATATCGCAATACCAGGTCATGTTGTGTGCAAGTGTTCCTGCTCCTCGATAAATTTAGAGCTAAAAGGAATAACAGATTGTGTTGCCAGTGATTGGGGAGATCAGTATCAGAGGATGGTTTTGAAAATAATAGGCAAAAAACAGATGTGAGTTTCTGAATATCTTCACCCTGGCAGGAGTTTTACAGAAACTTTGTTTTCAGGAACCTGAAAGACCATTAACCTGTTTACGGAAGTTCCAAAACACATAGAAAAAGTTTTAAGAAATACCCATGTTTGTGTGTACAGAGCCTCGATCCCAGTCCATCAAATACCAGAAGCGTCTGTATTTGACGACCAGCTTAAGATTCAACAATCAGCTTGTTTACAAAGAACAACCAACAAATATTGCACCACATTAGATACTGTGATATAGTAAGATCAATTGTGGCCCAATTGTTGAAAAACGTGCGCTAAAATGCCCTTTTGGGAGCCAAAAAAGCATGCAAAAGTGCCCTCTTGGTTGGCAAAACACATTTAACTGCCCCCTTGGCTGGTTAAAACATGATAAACTGCCAAAATTGTTGAAAAACACACGCTAAAAGTGCCCTCTTGGGAGCCAAAACACGCACTAAAGGGCCCTTCTTTTCGCCCCCTGCCCTTCAAAAAGTCGGTGCACGCCACTGTTTATCGATTAAATATCACTAATCCAGTAAACAAAGCATTTGGGATCTGAAAATCCTGCTATGACACAAGATGGCTGCATACACCTCGAAATAAACTTAATACTAATATGCATGTGTTGTGTTTCTTTATTTGACTTTGACTCCGACTCATAACCATAAACCGTGTGACTCATCGTATTTAAATATGGCTGTCTGTGCATGATAATAACATAAAAAAAAAGGCTTTATGGCAGGTTGCACCTAAACACGCAGCTCTGATTCATTCAGTGCTGTGCATGTGAACAGTGCGTGATCAGGGCGGAGATGCCGTGACGTCACGCACCAGGCTGACCAATGGCGGCGCCTGTTATCCAGCCTATGATTGTACAGTAAATACTATGAGCTCTGCCCCCTTCCCTCGCGCTGCAGCGATGAAAGCAGAGGGATAAACGGAGACACACACCAGTGGATGTGCCATAAAACTGTATATCAGAGCTGAGATATCCTTCTGTCGGGAGTTTGACTGTTGGGCTCGCAGCTCTCTGGTGGTCTAAGCCGAAGATAAGAACCAGATCTGCTGTGAAAGCGAGACCTGAGCAACACACAGCGAAAGAGGGGAGGGGGGTGTTCTCGGCGGCCCACTGCAGTCTGAATCACCGGAGTCTCGCCCCACCGCCGGCTCATCACCGACATCGTTTGCCCAGTCTACGTGAGCATCCTCTTGGAGGACGAAAGCGACGGGAAGCGACGGGACCCGAGTCCGTGTTTGACCCCCCTGCCGCAGCCCCGAAGTGCGCTGCTAGGCAGAGCATACTAAATAATGAGCCAAAGGGACACACTGGTTCACCTGTTCGCAGGAGGGTGAGTCAGACAACGAATTTATTTTATACAATGTGTTTTATTTCATTTGAACCGCGCTGGTATATTAGCCGTCGTCTGGTTTGTCCAGCTAGCTAACAAGGGCCGTTTTCTACGCAGCGCGTGCATGTGCAACTAACGTTACCCCTGGCAGCTGTGGGCACGTCAGTCACGTATAGGTACAAACTTCCTGTCAGCACTTCAAAATACTTCCATATGTGTTGTAAAAAATGTCAGAACTGTAGGATAGAGAGTAGCTATGTGATTAGATGTATATTCGGGGATACTGTCAGTATTTTAGTAGTGCTCAACTGTGTAAAAATCGTTGTATGCCTTTAAATATCAACTTCTTCTATTCGAGTACGCTTTTATTTTGAAGGCAATGTCAGTGTATTTCCGGGCTCGTTGCTCCTCTCGCTAGCTTGAGGATCTTCTTCAACTGCAGCAGCAGAGTCAAGGGTCACTAAGCGACCCATACAATAGGTGTTTCTCATTCACAATCCTGTAGACAGGCTCAACAACTTGTTCATCAAAGAAAATGTAAACACAGACATTTAGCAGTTTATTGGAACACTACGTCTGTCTTGTTTTTGCTCTATTGTCCTCAGTTTCTCCGCGTCTGTTCCCTTTTCTTTCATCTCTGCACCAAGCCATTGTCATTCAAATGTGGTAGTCTTGCCACAGCACAACTCCTCTGTTATCTCTGTTGTTGGGCAGTAAAAATCTGGAAACAGCACTATTATCTTGACTATACAAAATCAGATTTGCCTTCCCTAAAAATCCCAAGCTAGAGGCCCTTAGCACAGTGCTTCCTCCCACAGCCACTGAGACACACACATGCAGCAGACAGCGTAGCTCGAAAGTAGGCCAAGGGTCACCGCTGCCTGTGAGCATGAATGTGGGTCGGTCTTTTGAAAGGTAAATATAGCTGGTGCTACTCAAAAGACACTGCTGTGAGAGGAATTCACTGCCAGCCGCCAGGATGTCAGTCTTCACCACTGTATTTCCATAACCTGACCTACAGAGCATTTATATAGTTTGTGATTGCAATAGACAGCAAGCACTTTCCAGCTCCGTGGTGCTTTGATTGTAAAGCTCTGTCCTATTATGGAAAGCTGCCTTTGCTGAAAGCAGAGAGGCTCAGTGACTGTGCATCTGTTGCACGGTTGCAGAACATTGTTTGGAGGTGACGTCTGGTAGCATTTGGCTTATAAAAATAAAGTACATCATATCAGTGAAACGGATAATAAATTATCTGTTTTCAATAATGAAGATAAACCTTATTGCAATTAGATTTGCTTCGGTTTGTTTACATGCAGATGGCTTCAGTCAGAATAGAGGTCAATGTCGAAACATGATCGTGACTTTCTTCGCAGTCATGGTTTTATTTACCGTGTGTGTGTGTGTGTGTGTGTGTGAGCTCGTGAGGTAGCCGAACAGCAGTCAAATTTTAATGACACCTCTTTTTTCGCCTTCTCAAAGTCAGCAAAATGGTCACACTTACACTGAGCCATCGACCAATTTCTACTGAAGTAGGTGAAGAGTTTGGTCACTCTTAGCTGGCAGCTTACACATGGCACTATCTTGCATATCGCAATACCAGGTCATGTTGTGTGCAAGTGTTCCTGCTCCTCGATAAATTTAGAGCTAAAAGGAATAACAGATTGTGTTGCCAGTGATTGGGGAGATCAGTATCAGAGGATGGTTTTGAAAATAATACGGTAGAGTAAATAGGCAAAGAATAGATGTAACTTAATACAATATCATAATAATGATAATGATAATATTATATTGTGTTTAGTGATAGCTTTTTAAGATGCTTTACATGAAAAATGTAATGATTTATAAAGGACCAAGAAAACCAAAATGCAAAAGAAGTGCTGTGATAAGTGGCATGAATGTTATTTATCTCTTTTTGACCAGTGTGAAAGTGTCAACATATTTACTGCCTTTAATTTCCATTATTAATCTGCATCCTCCCTCCTTACTTCCTTCTAGATGTGGTGGCACAGTGGGCGCTATTCTGACTTGTCCTCTGGAAGTTGTGAAGACCAGACTGCAGTCCTCTGCCATCACACTTTACATCTCTGAAGTCCAGCTCAGCACCGTCAATGGGGCCAGCGTGGCACGTGTGGCTCCACCAGGGCCTCTGCACTGTCTCAAGTAAGGAGAATAACGCTAAATGTTAATCACACTAACTTTATCTTATCTCAAATGTATCTCAATTTGAAGTAATCTTGAGTTGCATTGCACACTCAATATATGTGCAAAGACAGGTACAGTGGGAAGAAGGTCTGAAGCTGAAGTTTTGTAATCGTTCTGTGAAAGCCACACACAGTCTGTGTTTGTTGTCACAGCAAATGTCCATGTCAGTTGGTGAACTTGACCACAAGCTGTTCAGACCTACTGTAGTCTAATATACTCTAAAGTGGCTGTGCAGTGATAATTAAATGGGTCATTTGTATGTCCTTTGTCAATGCAGTCTGTTTACACTAAGTCTTATTTTACATTTCAACCTTTTACACTGTTTCCTATGAGCAAATGCTCTTGTAGAGGATATTTATTTGGCTCAACGTGACACTTTGAATGCTCAATAAGTCGGAATGCAACATCATAATAACAAAACTGACCCTGACAGTTTATTCAGCCCGTTGCTGATTCACTACGATGTGTATTTATCCTATTGTCCAACACAATTAATGTAAAAGATGAATGGTTGTGTCCAACCCGTCGACATACAGATACAAATCTGAAATTGTTTGCAGAAATGGTTGACGTGTCCTGGGAAATACATTTCAAGTTTGTTTGGATTACTGGTAAAAAAAAATTTAAGCTTCATGTTGACCTTAAAAATCTGTGTCTGTGTTTGGTGCCTTCTCTAAACCACTACCGGGAAATCCAATGTAAGAAATGCACTATAAATTGTTTCTGTTTAAGCATCATAATCTTTCATTACTCTTCTCATTGAACTGTGGAAAGTTACCAGAAAGATGGGAAGTGAGAATGAAGGGGAATCCAACATTGGTTAAATATTTATTTGCAACCTTCTTTTAGGCAGTGTTGCTTCATACTCATAGTTAACATTGGTCACTGAGGGATTAACAGTATTAAAGAACATTTTCAGCATGGCTACAGTGCTGTGCTCCTGCTCCTGCTCTCTCCAATATCCACGACTGCCACTGAGCACATCACACAGTGTTAAACATATTGCATAATGCAAAAGCTGCAGTGTATGACATTTTTCCACAGCTAAATGCTAGCATTGGTGTTCTTACAAATACATCTTTGGACCTCCAAGGTTTCACTTTATATCTCAGGAAAAAATACAGAATTGTGAAATAAAATTAAGCTTAGCCTTGATATGTGGACAAAATACTGATCTTGCACTTACACAATGTGTCAAAAAGTAGTGAACCAATTTCTTACAATTGTTTGGCTAAAATATTGATTCGTTCTCAGTAGTTGGAATGTTTTCTTTGTCCCGTTGCCTGCATTAACAAGGCTTTGTTAACAATGCTTTCTCAGGATTTTTCTTATGAACACTGTACTAAGACCTTCTTTCAGTTACACTTAATCGAGGCATTGTTTCATGCTCAACATTGGTTCTGTGCTAACATAAACCAGTTCCTTTGGTTGTCCATGAGTTAAACAGCCGCTGGCAGATTATGTACACCCCTATAACATGACACCGAGAGGAGCAGGGCAGAAGAGGGAAGGGAAGGAAAGGAAAAGATTTCGCACGAGCCAAAGTAGGTCAACATGCAGTGAGGTGCAGCATTGTTCCAGTTTAGAGCGGAGTATGATTTACACTGTCGCTCCAAGCTCTGTGTGTTTTGCGGTTTGGGCAAATAGTCGTTGCTCTTGAGGAGATTGCACAGTACATAAACCCACAAGCTGAAAAAAATACAGATGCTTCAAGAAACATCCGGACTAGGTCTTTTTTTTTTTTTTAATTGTGTGGGACAGCTCAAGTCGAGCTATCGAGTCTATCGTAAATCTATCATCTCCCCCAAAAGACAAGTTTATAATCAGGCCCAAGGGACCTTTTTTACTGTCTTTTGTGTCTCTTTATTTTTTTCCAGGATGACTTTTCTGTGGATGTACTTCTTGATGTATTGCATCACAGTTACTGTGAAAACGTGCATTTAAATTGAATGAGGTTAGTGGGTTAGGCGACGGGTGAGCAGTCTTTGAACTCGGGTGACAACCAAAGGTGAACACGTGAGGCGCCATCATGATAGCACAACCGCAAACACCACCAGGACAAGGACACACCTGTCATTTCTTTTGGGTCAGCCAGTGTGTTCATAGTGATCCTGTGCATAATGTCAGGCTGTATTTAGTGTCAAGTCCTGGCAAATTTTCCATAAAGTATTATTTACTGTTCCGCATGCTTAGAGCACCCACATTTGATTTAAATTTAGCTGCGAACAGAGAAGCTTTGGCAAATGAAATGGTATCTCTCCAGTTCGACCTTTGTCTGTTCCCTGTAGCACCCAATGTTTAAGTATTAGCTCTGTTTTTTTCTGTCATCATACAGCATTAGACATTTTTTTAACACGATGATGATATAAAGAACTTTTTTGTGTGTATAACTTGCATAATGGATTGCAATAGTCAAGTATTCATGAGTATTCAAGAATAGTTTGAAATATTGGGAGGTAGTTATTCTTGCTGAGAGTTCGACGAGAAGATTGATCCCAATCTTGTGTTTGTGCAGTAAAAATGAGGCTCGCAGCAGCCTTTGTACAGAAACAGGCTTGCTTTCTGCTCATTGTGCTGACTTAAACTAACCTGCTACTGGTGCTAGCTTCATATTTAGTGTACAAACACGAGTAGTATTAATCTTCTCACCTTGTTTGGCAAACTTCCCGAGTGTCTATTATGTCTTTTAACTATAGATCACTTTCACATTGCATTAGGTCCAAGACTCACCTGTTAGTACTGAGACTGGGAATCTACTTTAGAGTAGAACAAGCGGCAAAAAGCTTGTATAAGTAGCCAATCCAATGGTTGATCCATAAAAAGCACATTATATGGATGTTGATTCTACTCTTTGCTTGCTTTGTTTGATGATCAAATAACCAGGAGCACACAAATCTCAATCTCTCTCTCTCTCTCTGCAGGTTAATTCTCGAGAAAGAGGGACCTCGTTCCCTCTTCAGAGGACTTGGACCCAACCTTGTGGGTGTGGCACCTTCCAGGTAGGTACAGTATTGTCTGTAGTTTTGCTGGTGTGTTGTGTGTTTTTCTCCTGCCTACGTTAACCTTTAGGATTTTTTAAAGTAATATTACAAAAATGTACAGAATTAAGTCAAAAGAGAGAAGATAGAAAACAACCTATACGTACATATCTGATAATCAGCACAGTCAAGTAGGCCACCACAATCTTTAGTGTGTATAAAAAGTTAAAGAATGAAACACTGTTATCAGGACCGGCACAACCTCATATCAGGGAATACAGGATTTTCTGCGTCATTTACTTCATGTGTTACATCAAACCTGGGCACACATTTCCGTTGAGGAATGTATTTACTTTGCTTGATCGTCTTAGCTTTTATTGTCAAGCTTTCAGCTCATTAGGAGCTTATGTCTGCAGCAATAATAGCAGGCCACAAATACGGAAAGAATGGAGCTAAACTCACTGAAATCCGATGGAAATCTGCTTCAAACCCCACAGGAAACGAGCAGGTTCCCTCTTCCTTAGCTTTGCTGGTAATGGTTGCATAACAGCCTGAACCCAGTCAATCAAAGTCTGAATGAAACAGCACAACAGCTGGCACTGGCCAGCTGTGACACCCTTGTCATGTGACTGTTGTTGTTGTGTATTATCACAATGGAGTTTCTGTAGTCAGACAGTTGTGTTTGTGTCCAATCCCCCACCCTGACCTGTCTAGTTCTCCCTAGCTACTGCTGCATCACATGGCCATTGTCATCATCTTCCCGTTGGTTCGTTGTGGTTTCTATCTCTCTATCTGAGTCATCCCTGCCATATTCTTATCCTCTTCTCTCTCTCCATGTTTGTCAAACCTTATACAAATGCAGAATTGTTCTGTCCTCTCGGTCCTGCACTGTCTATGCTGTCTCACCCTGTCTTACTCGGACTGTCAGAGGGGTAAAAAATGCCCTCTAGTGTGCGTCTTTCCCATAGGCTAGTTGTCCAGCTGTGGAAATGTCAGCTTGTTTCGTGGTCATGGCAGCTATAGCACAATGTGTTATAGGAGGATATTGTTACATAAGTAGTAAGCGTGGGGGAACTCATTGGCCTCCTGCAATCTCATGTGTAGTTGTATGAACCACGTGTCCTTCATTTCTTCAACGTTTTCCAGTGCTCACCATTGTCAAATCTTTCCAGGCAGTAACATCCTAATATTAAAATATTATTTATAATATTTGAGACATGTTTGTATGTTTCCAGGTACCACATATGTTTTTAACCAAAAAGCAAGAAGCTGCAATTTTTTGGATGAAAGTAAAATGTGTGACAATATGATGAAGTACTGTAGTGATTCTATTTTGATTTTAATAGGTTTTTTTTTGTGTGAAAATAAAAACTGCATTGGAGAAAAAGATTATTCCCACTAGTTAGGGTCCAACATATTTTGTAGCCCATTACTTAGAGTCATTTTATTCAGATTGATGTTTTTTAATGTTGCAGGTGTGTTACAATTGTTCCTAAATAAGCTGTTAAAATCATGATGATGTGACATTTGTTGGGGTTTGTACCAAACAAACATGGTTTCTTACACCGTAACCAAGGGTACCTTTAATTAAAGAATTGTACCGTCTGTGATTTGGATATTGTTCTTGGCCATGTTATGATTTAATATTATTCCAATTAATTGGTAACAAGCATGATTTACTACTAAGGAAATGTACACATCGACAGTTGGACAAATGAATTTGTTTTCACTTGAGGAACAGATGGAGAAAGCTAAATAAAATGTCAATGTAAGCAGAGAGTTGTTTATTTGTCATACTGGTAGTAATGAGCAACACATGAAAATCTCCATTCATTATTCAGAGCAGTCAAATTCATCACTTCGGTCTTCAGCTGCCAGCAGTAAAATCTAAGTGATTCTTCAACTAAGATAAGAAAAATAGCCACATTTCTCTGAGTTATTGATCAACATGTCGCCTTCAGTGTCTGCGTAGTCTATGACAGACAGAGCGGAAGATTCCAGTTTTGAAGATTTATAGCAACGTGAGATGAAACATTTCCACTCCATTTAATCAGAGTCTAGATAAACTTTCCAACGCAATATAATTAATGAAATAACAGATTTATTACTTTATATTTCTGTCGGTGGAGGTCTGGGTTGCTGGGCTACAGAGTTATTCTCTCCTTATAATTAGGAAACGGCGCTCTGACGCTGGAAAGCAAAAAAAAAAAGAAATTCTGATGCTAATGAGATCGCGGTCCACTGGGCATGCTGCTGGCGTTCATTAGCAACACACAACACAAGTACATGCAGAGCAGCTCGCACTGGCAGCATCACTCATTGCGTATGAGAGATGCACGTACACATTCAGGCTCACTCTCATAATTCATCTCTCATCTGCAGTGCAGCGTGATTATGTTGTGCATGCGTGATCTCAATTCAGAACGAGGACAGGGAGCGGAGGTCAGCGGGTTTAATTCCACTCAGCAGAAATGTTGACTAAATCCTGTGATTTTATTTAGTGAGGAGAATCATGGGAGATAAATCTGCTACTAAAGCATGCCATGAGGTTGAGATGCACACACACACACACACACACACACACACACACACACACACACACACACACACACACACACACACACACACATTTTAATCACTTGCTTTTAGACGACATATTAGCTTTGTATATTCCTGCATGACCTAAAATTTAGGCAATATTTAATTTCAGGCAATTCAAATAATATTATTTATATATTTAATGTAGGTGGTTCCAGTTAGTGATCTTTTATATCGCAACTGAATTCCTAAATGCTCGTAACTCATTTGTCGTTTCATTTTGATCAGTATGCACGTGTTCAGACAGAAGCAGCAAATCAAGAGGAGCAATGTTTTCTCCCAGCGTTAGTTCGTTTTAAGCCCCTTTCACAGATGTTGTCCATCCCTGAAATGGTCTGGAACGCTTCCTGCGTGGGGTCATGTGTAAATGGCAGCAGGGATCGACACACGGGGAAATCTGTCCTCATCTCACGACTTTTGAGGGAACATGCAAGCAAAAACATGATGAGATATTTGAGCCTGTGACTTGTTAATAGTCGCCTTGTCTTTCAAACTTGTTGAACATTACAGGAACAGGTTACACTTTATATTGAGGTCCTTGTAACATGTGTTAGTGATTTACTACCTTGGTGTTGTAAAATCTAAATAAGATTAACCTTTGCCCTTTTTGTTTAATAAGTAATAAAGCCCTCATAAGCCTTTATAAGGTACTTATTTACATTAATCCGGTTATATAAGTCTTAATGATAGTCTAATGAACACATTTATTGTTAGATTATTAAACATTTATTAGCACTTATAAGAAACTTGATAACAGACTGCTTGATAATGAAAGCCCTATGAGTTTCTTATGTTTATAATAGCTTCACAAATGTATTGATTTACACTTTAAAGGACTTACAATGCATTTTTACATAATAACCAACACTTATTACAAAGACGATGATATAATGACTCTGACAGTGTTGGTTCAGAACTTTCCCACCAGCTAGAAGCAGCTCCTCATCCACCATGTTTCTGTAAATCTAAGGGATGTGTTGTGCTCTGTACACATGCACCCGGCCTTTCCCCACCTTTTTCTGTTGACTTTAATGGAAATTGGCCTCCGCAGTCTGCTTCCCTGTTCTTTGCCCCATTTATTTGGACATTGCCATGGCATGTTCCTGAATGTAGCTGCATGTATGAATATTGAAAAGCACGTTTTGTGCCTGAAAGGTTATCTGAGTAGTTTATCTGGAGCCGCGTGTGAAAGAGCTGTAGTTAATCTTGATCCGTGTCTTGTTTTTTGCCACAGGGCGATCTACTTCGCAGGCCTATTCAACAGCCAAGGAGAAGCTGAATGGGGTGCTGGAGCCGGACTCTACCCAGGTGCACATGGTGTCGGCTGGGTTGGCAGGTAATGACGGCTCCTTCTCCCCCTCCCTGCTGTCTGTTTGTCACTGTGTGTCGCTGAGTGTTTTATCTGTCTGTCTGTCTCTCTGTCTCTCTGTCAGTCTGCCTGAGCAGTGTTAATCACTGATGGGTTTTATATATATATTTATGAATATAAAGACTATTTCAGTTTGTCTTCATCAGACAGATTTCATTTTTCTTTATCCTTTCATCATTTATTTTGTCACAATTTAAAAATATCAGAGTTTCACGTCATTCTCTTCCCCCTTTATATACCCCTCCCCCTAACCATATACATGTGTGGGATGGTGGGATTTTCTCAAATTTAAAAACTTTGTGAATTCCTAAAGCATGCTAAAGTTAACTAATAACACATGTTGTAAGTAGTCGTTATGTAGCTGTTTCATGTGTAGAAATATGAAATATAAATAAACGATAGGGGGTTTATCAGAAAGCACAATTTGACACTCTCAGGATCAAACTGACCTAAATCTTGATTGTGGTGAAAACAGCCTCATGCTTTGATTACTGTGTCACCGAGCCATGCGAGATACTTTTGATAATGTTGCAAAGTCGTTCCAGTCCAACACAGTGGAATTACTTCAAAGTAAAGAGTTAATCTCCCATCTAGCATTAAAGGAAAAATGCACGGTGAAACCATGCCAGTGACGCAGACACAAAGCATATCTTTACTGCTGCCACTTACCAGCTTCTCCCCCCAGATAATCCAGTAACATTGTTCTACCAGCATCGGTCTCAGACTTAAATACAGAAAAACCAAATGAGACACAGCACACTGGCAATTTCTGGCTGTAACGTGCCACTGCTGGCATTTATACCATGACTGAAGAAGAAAACAACATGGTCCTCAAAGTTTAGGTTGTGCTTTCCTGCTCTCCTGGCCCCTTTGTCCCCCTTTGTCCTCCATTATTTTTTATTTCCTCCCTGCCCTTTTTTGCTCTTTTTATTCATTCATTTTGAGGCCTCTCCGGAGGACTCTGTAAATGGTTTAACATCCCAGTTGTTACTTAAACAGTGTGGTCTGGGCCCCCTTCTTTGCTCTGTGTGTATAGAGGAGAGAGCACGGCCCCGAAAGGTCAACCGGGGCCCCTGGCACTCAGGCGGACGCGTCAGGTAGCACCCCATTTCTTTACACTGGTATGATGAAAACCATGGTGATTTTTATGAATATTAGAAAGTTCATAATGGTTATTCATTTTGTAATGATATTACCATTGCTTATGGCAATGTGTTTGCTGCTGGATTGTAGTTTTAGGTTTGTTTATTGCTTAGTCTTGACACACCTCCTTCCCATAGCCTGTTAGTAAAGTGATGACACATACTTCTGTAGATTTCATGTTGTCAGAACAAAAGAAATGCTAACCTTGTCACTTCTACAGAAAGTTGTAATGGATGTGCTCCATTTTGTCTTTTGTCTTCACCCACCATCAGTCATTTCTGTCCAAGGACAATCTGTATCGGCCAGTATTTTGACATGACTTCCTCTTTTTTAAATTAGTTTGAGGTCAAGAAGAAAGTTTGTTCAACATTTAAAACCCCCCATAGCACTGGAACCAGTTTAGAGAATACAAATAAGTACTTGAATTTGAACAAGATGCAGCGAAGTCACAGACATGCAAACTTATGCACAACATATAGTGAGTTTTAGATGCTTTTCCTTTATGTTGTGCTCATTTCCTCATCAGCATGGCAGCTGCATTTGTTTATAGTACCTTAGATAATTACCAACCACATCTCTGCAGCTGTACTGTACAGTACAAATGTGATACTTAAACTTATTGTTTATGTCTTTAACATGCAACTGCCTGTCAGTACTGACACATACAGCCTGAGTGGGTTAACATCTACCATTCACCGCTGCGCCTTGATAATTGCTTCCAGTTTTGTGAAGTAGCTTTGTGGAGTCACTGTCTCTCATGGCCTCCCTGCTCTGAATTATGGGCTTCCTTTCACTCGGGTGACGGGGGGCGGGTCTCACTACTTCCCTTCGACTTATTTTCCCCTCTAGTATTTAATCTAAAGCATGCCCTCCTTTCTCCGAATGTAGGTCAAATTCCTCTGGAGAAATTGCACGAGGATCATGTGTCTATAGAAGGAACATTATGCATAACGTGCCACAGCACGCCTATTTACAGATGCAGTTCTTCAGGTTCACCTCATGTACAAGTTCAAGGACTAGTTCAAGGGCTACTATAGCTTCTATAGGTGGTAGAGCACGACTGAGACTCAATTTTAGCACAATCCCTCATATGTTATCAAGCGCCAGTGACGAAGATATGTAATGGAGGGAGAATATTTTGCCATTTAACAATAAACTTTATTATCAGTGATGACATCAATGCACTGAAACATTCAACTTCACTTGGAGTTAATGAATTATAAATACCCAAAACATCTTTTTCTGTGGTATGATTGTAGTTGTTTCATGTCATGTCTACATTTTTATATACTACATTATTGGTCCATTGTAAAAAAAAGTATTTTTCCACTGAGATTTCCATTCCATGTCCTTCTGTGTGACTTTGAAGAGGACTCGTCTTTTAGCTCCTTCGGGAGTGATTTGATCTGTTTTTCTAGAAACATGCTGCCTCTCAGGAGACACAAGTGTGAGGACATTTTACTGTTATTTTTACATTCATCCCAGTTTGTGTTTGGGGCTGAAAGTTATCCATTGTTTCACTTCATTGATTCACTTTACCTTGATCATTATCTTCGTCCTTATGCCATCACTTATTGATAAAATGGCTTCCTCCAGTCCTCTCATCACCATTGTCCACCGCTTAAAATCTGTTGTACACAACGACAAGGTTAGCATTTCCTGCCTCTTTTTTAATTTCATTTAATTTGATTTTGTTCCTTCTCTAATATGTAGATTATAAACTGATAATGGCAAAATGATTCTGAGGGCTACTTCCTTACATTTACTTTCTGCCTTTGTATTTGTACTGTACCTCACTCTGGTGAGATGGAGCTGGAGTTTTGGATTGGCTTGGTTTCTATTCAGTCAACATTTTCTTTATTCCAGTTAATTAAGGAGTAAAGAGAGAGATCAATCTTAAAAAAGTGAAAGTAAAAGAAATGTAAAAAAACACAAGTTAAAGTTGATGGGGCTTAGAGGTGGGATTAGACTTTGGGGAAAGATGGAGGGGAGGCCAGTCCTCCCCCTCCCATCTCTTCTCCACTACCTGTACAGTACCAGTGGGTTGGGGTGGGTGGTTGACTGGTGGGGTTGGGGGTGGATGTGACTGCTGCTTGTGTGTGACTGTGGTACAGAAAAGCCTGTGTCTATTTTAGGGCTTTACTGTAAAGCTTTCACCCCTGCGTGATTGGGTGGGACACCCCCGCCATCTGAACCCCCCATATCTGCAGGCTACTAGCTGCAGCGGGGAGGAGCTGGAGGAGCTTTGCCCCTCCCTCGTGAGTACACGCCATAGACGCTACTTCCTTCTACTTCCCTCTTTTTTCTTCTTCTTCTTTTTCTTCTTCTCTTCAACAGACCTGTGTCATCCTCTCTTCTTCATGCAGTTGCCATAACGTAGGGCTGTGTTGCATTGAAGCAAGTAGATGTGTCTCTTTATAGACTCACGCTTGTCTTAGCTGTTTTCTGCAAACGGCCATCTTTTATTCCTCTATGTCACATCACTTGTATCAGAAACTTTTAGAGAGACTTTGTGGCGTTTCATAATGACACAACATGATCATTAATTAGCTTTATACCCTACATATCAAACTTTATATTACAGTATATTGTAAGAGTGTTTCCACTTAACAAACACACATCTGTAAATAATCAAAAATAAGTGCATGCAAACACTCACATCTGCTTGATATGTATTCTCTGCACACAATTGCAGTTTCAATGCACTGTCAGTAATCACCCCATTATTAACTAGACCCGGTTACAGACTAAGCTAACATTGATATTGAAGGTGGCTAAATATGTAAAAAAAAAAAAAAGAAAAAGTTTCCTCACCACTGTTAGGAAGTGGAGACCGCTCAAGTAAAGACTTTCCACTTTACTCCTGCTGAATAATTGAAGAATCTCCTCCATATAACATTTAGATTCTCTGTGCTGATGTAGAACCAGTATCAGACCTACAGTCTGCTAACCACTGGTTTGTTAACTGTCATACAATAAACATTAAGATGTTAATGTTAATTGACAGATAAAGGAAGCAAATTCATATTGCTGAAGGAACTGCAGGAGAACATTTATAACAATGTGAAAACTGAGAATTAAACCTGTGTTGTGACTGTTGTGTACTGACAGAAGTGCTTGTAATAAGGCCAGCACTCATATGTATTCCAAAGCACACTGAGAGTGTAATAACATAAAAAAAAATACCACCCTGCCTCTGTAAGCTCATAAAGATTAGCTTGTGTTTTAATAGCATATACATTTTTTTTCAATAAGAAACACAAGAGCTCTCATTAGCATTTCAAGCACATGAATCAGACGGCAGGATAATGATAATCTGCCACACTTAAAGGACCAAAATGAATATGGTGCCTGTTTTCATTTCCCAGTGCTAACAGTTTAGATATTCTTTTAATATGAAAAGAAATCACTCACAGCTGTTGCCTTCATGCACTGTTGTTAGTTCAATATTTACTTCAGGAAGGGAGCTGTTGTTTACATACACCTGTGTAGCATTTCACATGAAGAGGATCAATTAGTCAATATGGAATACATGTATCTGGACCTGAATTAATCAGTCTTTCAGAAAGAATACAGACATGGTCCCAAATAATCTAAACAATAATTCTCTGATCCTGTTTAGTGAAGTGCTTTCTCACTGTCCTTGTACAGTATAGATTTAATGTTTAATGTAGATGATTAGATTGTGTTCTTCCAAATGTCTCTGCATCTGTCTGAACCTCTGACCTCTTCTGAATCTCCCAGGGTTCACCGCCATCACAGCCACCAATCCCATCTGGCTGATCAAGACCCGTCTGCAGCTGGAAACAAGGTGAGCAGCCTCAAACCTTAAAGCCTACACATGGAATGTGTTGTTTGAATGAATGACAATTAAATTATAGTGTTTTTGGGCTTAAATTAAAAGTATCTATGATTACAGAAACCGGGGCGAGCGGCGAATGAACGCATTCGAGTGCGTGCGGCGAGTGTACCAGATGGACGGCCTGCGAGGTTTCTACAGGGGCATGTCAGCCTCGTACGCTGGCATCTCTGAGACTGTTATCCATTTTGTCATCTATGAGAGCATCAAACGTAAACTGCGGGAGTCCAAGGCCCACGCCAGTATGGACGAAGAGGAAGAGTCGGTCAAAGATGCCTCAGACTTTGTGGGTATGATGCTCGCAGCAGCCACCTCCAAAACCTGTGCCACCTCTATCGCATATCCTCACGGTAAGCTTGTGTTTCACTCAGCATAACATGAGCCATGACATGAACAGATAATGATACTCCAAAATGTTTTAATTGTATATAAAACTCACAAAAAGACAAAAAAGATAACGTGTTAGTCCGTCAGTCAATACTTTCTGACTTGCTAGGCTAAATAAATTCCTGAAACAGCTGTGTACTTTAGTTTTTTACCTTGTCCACACGTAAATAGATATTTTCCCCTATTATATATCATGTTCTGTTCACACCACATGAGAATGTATGTGTGGACAAGGCCTTCCCAAACAAAAGTAAATAGTGCATTTGTTGGGGATTGTTGGAAGTCTCAGAAATAATCAGTGAATTCACTTTGCTGAGAAGAGATGGAGGAGAAAATCAATACAACTCTAATGTCTGTGCGTTGAGAGCCAGATGGCTAATAGCTTAGATCCAATCTGCACCTGTTAAGCTTTTCAGTTTACTTGTATATCGTTTGTTTAATTTTAAGACAAACAAGAAGGTACAAACTTGAATTTGTCCTTTTTATGTTAATGCGAGTGTCAATTATGGAAATGTAGCTCTAGAGGGACTACACAACACTAATGGGCAAGGAGTGAATTTAACACAGCTTTCTTCCTTTTGCAGAGGTGATCCGGACACGGCTACGAGAGGAAGGCAGCAGGTATCGCTCCTTCTTCCAAACTCTCCTGACAGTACCCAGGGAGGAAGGATACCGGGCGCTGTACCGCGGCCTCACCACCCACCTCGTCAGACAGATTCCCAACACCGCCATCATGATGTGTACATACGAAGTGGTGGTCTACTTGCTCGGCCGTTAGCCCAACACGTACGACTCCTTCCCGTGCGAAGAGGCAGACAGTTTGCAAATGACTGAGAAGGAGGGCCGAGGATGAGTGGTTACAAAATGAAGACCAAAGGAAAAAAGCGCCGATTCTAGTGGACCATCCACCCACCCATCATTTTTATCCTTTGCAGGGGGACTGGAGCTGATCACAGCTGACATCAGGCATCGGAAAGGCAATTTTACACCAGTTAAGCTGCATGTCTTTGGAAGCCAAAGGGAACACCCAGAGGAAACTCATGCAGACACCAACATGTGAAGTCCACACTGAAAGGCTGCGGCCTTCTCGCAGTCATGCGACAGTGCTGACCACTGCTCCACTGTGCCACCTCTTGTACCAGAAGAGGACATATCAACAAAAGATCAAAAAGTTTGAAAAGAGAAAAAAGCCCTTTGTCACCAAATTAGGCATCATCACCTCCAGTTCCCTTTATCAGACTGCTTGATCAGATCGAGGGCACTACAGTTCACAGAAGAAGAGAAGAAACTGACAGGAAAAGCCACCTGTTAAACAGATGTACCTCT
Source organism: Diplodus puntazzo (assembly GCA_963678695.2). Classification (NCBI taxonomy): domain Eukaryota; kingdom Metazoa; phylum Chordata; class Actinopteri; order Spariformes; family Sparidae; genus Diplodus; species Diplodus puntazzo. Next base: position 5,712,344 of record OZ023166.1, read on the forward strand.
GAAGGAAAAGATTTTAAGCACAATTCAGTGGCCTTAACAGAAAGGTATGGTCCTTCTCTTTGAGTGCCGAGTGAAAAGCAACCTGTTTCACTCTCGGATGGAGATGATATTAGGGGAGGGGAATGCTTGGAGGCAACTGAATTTGACAGAAAAGATGATAACTAAACGTAGCTCAGTTTTAATAATCCAAAAATGTACTTGGCTCTATTTGTCCGCACTTACTTCAGTCCTGTGAGACTGCTGTATCATAAGATGAGATAGCAGTTAAGAAATGTTTGTTTAAAGGACCCATATTTTTAACTTTGTACAGTATGGGACCTTTAAAGCAGAATGTAAGAAGGAAGCTTGCATTTAAATCTAAGACATCAGTCGGCTGTATCTTTGCACTACATAAAAGCGTGGCTTGAAGCATTCCCCTGTGATCTCTGCAGTCCCCCGCCGCCCCTCAATGGCCTGAAGTTCATACACAGCAGTGAGCTAAGTGGCCGACGACACAGTGATGAGCTTGTGACGGCCTGTCACTCAAACACACACTGCAGCAAAGTAGCTTGTGTTCATAAAGAGTGGATTGCGGGTTGTTTTATTGCTCTACGGCTCAGTGCCTGGCGGTGACACGCTTCGGCTGCAGTTGGCCTTCAGTGTCGACAGTTTCTCCCTGTAAAAAAAAAAATGAAGCAAGATCAGTATACAAGGCCAACCTCTGCCTGCAGCCGGTCACTGCTCAGGACTTCAACCTTGTGTGAAAATACAAGAGCGACGTGTCCTTTTTTTAAGATGTGAAGTGTGTGATTGTCCAGACGGTACCGAGACTCAGTATCTACCATTGGAGTGCCACTACTTGAATATAATGTGACGGTGTGGGGAAATGTTGGAGTGGGAGAATGTTGACGGAGTTTCATCATCACCCCATAACGTGTGTGTGTGCATGTGTGTGTGAGACGAACATGTTGGTCACTGATCTAACCATGTTCAAGAATGTGTGCGTGTGTGTTTGCATCTGCAGTCATGTGTGCCTGCATGTATAATTAATATCTACTCCAGATTTCCCTCCATGAACTATTAATCTTGCAAGACGCTGCGGGTGGGAGTGTGTCAGAGCTCCTGTACGATACTGGCAGCTTTCATTCGCACTCTCACGCCGGTCGTCCTTCTAGTGGCTTCCAACTGACCTGATAACATGCACTTTTGTGGCCTTTTAGGGCTTGTGCTTTGCATTTTATTGTGTGGACAGTTTGAACTTGTACATTGTAAAAGAAAAAAAAGTATTACTGTATATCAAAATGGTATTTTGCGCAACTGTCCTCAAAGCAGATATATTGTACAGTTTAGAGTTCTCAGTAGTTGTGAATGATGTCCAGATGTGTGTACATAATATAGATACTGTATATGCATATCATTTGTCGTATTTCTCTGAGGCCCATGTATGATCATGCTGTATTTTGCATTTTGCAAATTATTGCATCCATTTCTGTGCAATTTAACATTGTTTCGACATTGACTGTTGACATGAATATTGATATAGCTTGGCTGATTTTTCTGACAGTGTAAGATGTGTGTTTTTTTTTTTGTTGTTTTTTTTTGTATTTGTATGTCGCTGTCACGCAACATTTGTTCTTACATGAAAGCAGACGAGCGCTGCAGACAAACACTCTCATGTTAGCATTTGTGCTGCAGTGCTGGTGAGTCTTTTTACCGGGGTTCATAAAACGTGTTAAATTTTGTGAAGTTTGGATGTTTCCATTGTTGTTAGTGTTTACATTGTTCCTCACTTTCAGATTATGTTTGCTTCTCCTTGCAAATCATGTTCTGAATATAAAAACGGTTGTGTTTTGATGTGAGAGTTCAAGAACTGGAACTGGGGCTGTTCAAAACCGAATTTGGTAAAGTTATCTATTACTGAAGAGAGTTGTAAAGTAAACGTACCCCTATAAACCATCAAAAAGTAAACACGGTAAACAGAATTACTGGGAATTTTAGGCACACTCACATTTGTATCCAAAGACATAAGATGTAAGAAGACCTAAGAATATTTCAAATTGCACCTCGATCAAATATTTCCCTGCATACTTCCCTGTTCTTTAACCTTAAAACATCCTTCTAGTGAACTTCTGGTGAACAGAAAAACCTCCCTGACTCAGCCGCTGTGGTCTCAGCGCACACCTCCTCCACAGTCTACATGAAATTGATGAAGTCTGCTCAGTTTCCACGTTCAAAATCTTGTGTTCACACATGGTGCTCTTGAACGCTCTCTCACTTCCCCTCTTGTCGCAGTATCATTTCAGAGGCAATCCAAGGCCTGTGTTGTACCTTGTAATTATTATTGATTTCCAGTCTCCATTGACATGTTGGCAGCCCATAGTTGCTGTCGGTGCTTGAAAAAAAGTTTGCTGACTCATTTTAAACGTTTCCCGTCAAACACTAACAGCTGTTGTCTTTTAGCTCAACTGTGCAGTGATGCTTGAGCTCAAATTACCAAAATGTGACATTAACAGACAACTGGACAAGAACATTTCACTTCACTTTACCTCTCATTTCAGTGTTTGTATGCAGTTCAAAAATATTTGACCTGCTTGGACAGAATGCAGCCTCATGCAGGGTTGAATGAAACCTGGAACATTGGTTTTTGCCAGCTCAATCACAGATGTATTTTTGTTTGTTTGTTTTTTTAAAACACAAAAGTAAATAAAAATCAACATGCAACTGAAATCTGCTGTTTTTTTAATCTTCATTTGTTTTTTGTTTCGTAGAAGACGGTCATGTTTGTTGTGAGTTTGAACTTTAAAGGGGACAGAATATGAACAGAGTAACCGCTAACTACTGCTAATTGTAGCTGCCTTCAGCTAGTTAGCTCAGCTGGCTGTGCATCTAGCGGACTTTTGGTGTTTACACCGCTGGCATAAGAGCTTAGGACAAGACAGGCCTGTGCTAGCTTTTTAGCATGCTAACTTCAGTAATAATACAATACTTAAATAGCTTTTTCTTCACATTCTGTAGATCATTATAGTTTATTTTAAATGTTTGAAATAGAACTCTTGCATGTTGCACCTTCAACACATTCCTATGGGAGTGTTTGTGCCAAAGATGCTCACTATACTGTAAAATATACACTTTTACCTATACAGGTATTACAATAAAAAGAAGACAAATACAGGCCATGTAAACACATGTGAGGGGGGATGCAAAATATGATGGTGCAACCTCCAATTTCTCAGAAATCAGAGTACTAAGAGTACAGTCAACAAGCTGTATTTACCTGCTACCACCACCAGGTGGAGCCCGATAGCTCCTGATGAGAGTGTCCACTGCGAAAGTTCAATTTACTGAATTCATTGATCTTCGTCTCTCTAAATTGCAATCATGATAATTTCATGCTCACACGTTAGCGGCCAATAAGGGCATCGATTTCTATTTAGTTCTCTCTAATGCACGTGTAGCACAAACAGCAGAATTCGTCAATACCTGTGGCTGGACGGAAATTGGAACGATCCATCATCATACGTGTCCTGGCTGTGACTTGCATTAAAAAAAGGCCATCGGACATTAGTTTGTATTGATTCTGTTGTGCAGCTGTTATGGTTGTTCAGCACAAACAGCACACACACACACACACACACTGATCCTCAATGCAAATCAATCAGCACAACTATGTTCTACTTCCGCAAAATCGCCTGGATTTCAAATATTACAGCAGATCAGTCCATTGATCTTGTGGTTATGTAGCTGAATTGACCTCCACTTAACACAGGTCGCTGATTGGCTTAGTGAGAGAGATTCTGCTGAAGATGTTCACAAGAACAGAAGTAAAGCATGGGGATAATGATGCATTCGAGTGCTGTCGGAATCCAATCCAGTTAGGACCAGGAAAGATTGAAAAAAAAATCGATAAATTCATATCAATTAACATACCAACACAAGGAATATGATTAAAAATTGGGAATACGTTTAAAAAATATTGGAAAAACGATCACATCTAATGAATACATGAGAAATATAATGAGACATTTCTAGAAAAAAAAGTAGCAATTGTGGTATTTTAGACCGTTGAAATTTAAGTTTACGAGCAGTCCATGAACGCACCAGCCGAGCCTAAGCCAATAGCGTCAGAGCAGAACGCTGTGTTGTGGTAGAAGCGACCAATCAGCGCTCGCTGTGCGGAGTAAACGGACACTGAGCATCGGGACGGCGGCTGCCTGGATGTACCGAGCTGCTGCAGACTGCAACAAAGAAAAACCGTCGCTTCGTCGCTCAAACACATGTAACAACGCCGGAATAACGCTGCTGTCGTCGGCCGAGAGGCGGACAAAGGCCTCGGTCCTGCTCACCTCGGAGAGAAGTGTCGAGTTTGTGTTTTCGGTGAGTAGTTTTCTCTGTTGACACCGGATGAGCTGACCGCGGGAATCCGCAGCACCACCGGGTTCCGAGTAGCTGTAGGTAGACGAGCTCAGCGTGTTCCGTTCAGGAAAGTGTGTTCGGTTCATGTTGGGTCGAAGACTGTGTGGAGTGAAATCTAACTGTGAGGAAACAACCTCCCTTTTCTGTGTGTTACTTTGAGTTTGTCGCCGTGTTAAAGTTCTCACAACTTACCTGAGAAACACACAGGCAGCATACCTGAGTGTGTGTGTGTGTGTGTGTGTGTGTGTGTGTGTGTGTCTGTGGTCACACTGGTGTCTCCTCCTGTTGTTTTCCTCCATCTCACCTAATTCAATCATGATCTCAGTAATAAGACAGATCTGTTAAATAACTGTCTGTTTATCCAATAAGAGGATAAATCACACTGATGATCTCCAGCCTTGATGTCCGGTGACCCTTCAAACTAAAACAGTCTTTTTCACGATGACCCCTTGTGTCACACACGTTGTTGCGTGTGTCTATGTTGTGAAAACTGAGATCTCATACTTGGGATCGTTGAAGTCAGAGAGGTTAAAGATTCACAAGGAGGTCAAATTATGTCGTATTTCAAAATAAAAGAGCAAAGATGTGGAGAAAAAGTCAAACCATGAACATCTTGTAACCTCTCTGATTTATTTTGGTCCTGACATCTAGGTTTGAAACCACTGAGTACTATAAATTGCATCGTCAAACATGTGTAACAACGAGTTGTTTACAAATTAATCATTTTTCCAACATTTTATTAACTTTGACTGACGTTAGTTGACAGTTTGAAGGTGCATCCAGGCTGAAAATCCATCCTAATGCCCATGGAAGTGTTAGTCTGCCCTAATACAGCAGCTGTTTAAGAGATATAGGTGTTACATTTTGCAGAATGGGCTATTTTGGTCGCACATGCACCAAAAAATCTGTCAAGTTTCGATTTAACACTTTAATCGGTCACACCGATGTGCTGGAAATATGGCAAATGACTTCATAAACAGTTGATGTTACGTTTTCTTGCTGTGCTGTTGTGATTTAAATGAAGCAAAACGTGTATTTGCACTTTTATTCCTGTTAAAATAATGTCAAGAAATTAAATTAAAATGTCTGCACCTAAAATATGAGCTGGTGCGCTTAACTCTCCTCCAGTGTGACGATTAAGGCTAGAGCCCCGATTTTTGTAAAGTTAAAAGTGCCGTGACATTTCCTCACTGTGATTGTGAAGTTGACTAGGACGGGGAAACTGGAGAGCAGGTGGTAAGAGCATGGAGGGGTGGAGACGGGTGGAGAGAGCACAAATGAGAGAGAAGAATGGGAGCAGTGGAAGAGAAAGGTAAAAAAAACAAACAAATGAGAGCAGGAGCGACTGAACAGCGGGAACTCTCTCCCTCCTCCTATGTGCCAGGTGCAGCGCCGCCCCGTTTGTTTTAACGGGTAAAAAAAAAAAAAGTGTGCGTGCACGTGGGTGGGTGAAGTCTGCCAGTTGATGGATGACCTGTCGGGATGTGGTTGGTTGGGGGAGGGATGGAGGAGGAAGAGGAGGTGGGGGTGGTGGTGTGGATGGAGCATTGTAGTGGTGACAGGGGGCCATTTATCTGTCTGGAGGATCTGACCAGCCGGTCACTGTGCCGGCTGCTCACCAGGACCTCCACTCACCGGCTGTGTCCGGTTTGTTGTTGCTTTTCGTCTTCTGCGTCCAAGTTCTTCTTCCTCTGCTTCCACGGCACTTCCTCTGAAATTCTGCGGCGTTTCTTCTCTTCCATACTCGCCCTCACGTCATATCTTTCTCCGCTCCTCACCGTCGCTCTACCTGTTCTTCCACCTCGTCTCTGCAGCTCCTGATCTCGGTGACACATCAGCTGTTTACAGCGAACACTATCTCTAACGCATCAACTGCTGTCATTGTTTACATTTTTCACAATTTCTAACTGACGGCTCAGACGCTCCATCTGACACTCGAGCTGTTTACAGTGCAATTCTTCTCAGCTGTATCGGCCACTTGGACTCCAGCTGATATTCAGATGCTTTTAGCAAAGTGCAGCCTCGCCGTCATATTAAATCGAGACGTTCATCTGTAAGTGTCATATCCACCATACATGCTTTTCTACACGTGCCGTATTATGATCACTTTACATGCGTACGCCCTGGCTTTTGTATCGGATGCTGGAAAGGACAGATGTGGAGGTCATTTACAGGCGAGACAGCGTGTGAAGTGTGAAACCACTTGATATTTTTAACGCGACCTCGGGATAATTTCCAGTCAGGTTTGTGGCTTCAGGACGCCTCCAGCTGTGTTTGTGGTGGCCACAGCCAGGTATTAAAGGTCAAAGCATGACGTTTTCCTGATCCCAACCAAGTGTTGACCAAAACAGTCTATAAACACGGCACTCTCACAGGATTACATTTAAAATTGAGCCTAAAGAAATGTAAAGTGTTCACATATCCATGGTTTACAGAAACGTACATTGACAACATTTTATTCTGGTAACTGAGTTTCACACTTCAGCCCTGACATTTAATCTGCTTTAATATCCATGTATGATATTATGTCGACGCTATGATATGAGACTATATAAGGTCGTAGATCAGTGGATCGTGATTTGTCTTTTCCTGGTTTTAAAGGCTCGATTACAGTAAAATGATTGTTTTCTGAATTTTCTTTTCCAGACTTGTTTTAATTCTCATCTTTTCCCACTCAGTTATCATATCCACATTACTGATGATCGCTGATACCAAGTACCGATGGCCAATATTGTTGCAGTATTGAAGTAGGGCATGTTCGAGTTGTCATCCCGTCGTTTGGGGAGATTTTAAATATCGAAGTATCACAACATGGTCTAGAATATTATGATATATTTTGAGATCACATCACCGAGCCTTAACTCCAGCTAAGCACCTTCTTTATCAGTTGGACCCACAACCTGACACTTAAACTGCCACTGGGGCTTCATGTTTAAATGAAAATGTCCACTGCTTTCAGTAAACACACTTCAGCTGCTCTCAGTTCTCACACTCTGCACCTGCACTCGTCAGAATCGGCGCGCTCGCTTAAATCTCTCTCATAAAATTTAGCCTTCTCCTGGTTCTTGTTGTACATTCTTTGCATTTTTCCTCTCTCCTCCTTCGCTCAGCTCTCTTTCCCCTCCTAATCTGTTTTCTGTCTGTCGGTACTTCTTGCCTTTTCCCTTCCTTTTTAGAAATCTCCCCTTGTCCCCTTTATCCCTCCAGAGGGACTAATAAGCGGCATTATGAGTCTGTTTGAGGCGAGAGGCAGATGGGATTCAGCTCGTAGGCCAGATAAGGGTTTTTTTTAACTCGGCTGTGTCTTATCACACCCTGTCACTGCTACTTAAACTGAACAGATACCGCCTGGCACCATGTGCAGACTGGTAAAAAATCCTCAAATTGAGATAGTGGAAGTTCTGTCTGAGGCGTGTTGGCGTAATCCCCGCACAGAAGGGCGCCCGTGATGTCAGAGCTCTCATTTAAATGCAGTGATGGGCGACTTTTTGGGGTAGCTTGCAAACTCGACAGCCTGCGAGGAGTTTACTCACTGTTATGACGCATCAGTTAATCAACGTCTTGGTCACAGGGTAGAATTTAAGTTGAGGTTTTTCTTTTTTGCCAGTTTGTCGGACACGTTGCTCATCTGCATCATCTGCTCGGCGCGCATCAACTCGGCGATCTGGTGACAAGACCGACAGCGTTTTTGTAGTCGGCGCGAGCTGCTTTCCATCAGGCATCATTATTTTTAATCACGCCGCTTCCCCGCCTCCCCCCACGGTGCATGTTGTGTGCCACAGCAGAATACCACAGGAAGCAGTCGCTAACAGGAAGCACAGGCTCAAAGATCGGAACCTGTGAAGCCTCAAATTGGACTGAATGAAGGCACAAAATAGTTCAGAGTGTTGGACTTGTGCTGGTGAGCGGCACATTTTGCCTTCCGCGAGCTAAATGCATATCAGCGCTCTGTGCCTGGTGATCGATTAAGCATTAATCATGAGATAATGTTATTTGGCGCTTTATTAATAAACTGTTAACTTAATTCTGCTGTTTCTAATATAAGAATCCATCACAATATCCTGGAGCTGAAATAGACTTATTGCTAATTAACAGTCTAAAATACAGTTTCCTGTCATTAAGAAACAAGAAAAGCAGCGGCTCCTCACATTTGTTGACATTCATAGTATCAGATTTGCACAACATGATTATTCTGACCAAAGTAAAATAATGATATTAGGGTGATCTACCTGCACTATGGGTGGAGTGTCTCACTCCTGTTTGTTATCCCCCACCTACATGTTATTATGTAGCAGTAGCTAATTATTGCTTCTTCTTCTTCTGTTTTATTTAAGGTTGCAACAAGCGTTAAGGTGCGTTTCCACCACCTGCTGTGACAAAGCGAGAGTAGAAAGAAACAGAAATGATTCAAGAGGCGCCGCTTCATTTCCAAGACATTATCATGTGTGTATCACTGACACAATATCAATATTTGATTTTAAAATATCGCAGTCATCAACAATTGAAATGTGTGAACGACTGTTAGATGGTATCATGAAAGTTCATACACACATTCATGTAATTCGTGCTGTATTGTAGGCGATCCCTGAACCTCTCGCTTTATTTCGTGGGTCTCTAATTTCTGAATAAGATATAAAAGCGACATCATGTAGAAATTGACATTTTGTGTGATTTGGCGCCGCCCCACAGTTCCTGAGTGACAGAGTCTAGTTAATTAATGGGAAACTCTGCAGAAACAAGTGACGGGGGGGCCGAGTGGCTGTGACAGAGACAGCACTCATCCTATTACAAGACTCTGAACTGTCAACATGATGTCGAAGCTGCTAATTTGAGGTGACGAAGTAACTTAATGTCGCTTTAATACCTCACAGACTTACCGTTTGAAAGTTGCTGCTACATTTACGTTGACTCGACCCCCCCTCTACTTGTTTGGACCCGCTGTGCCCTGACTCGAACACTCTCTGCGTTATGCCAGCAAGTAATGGGACTCAATTAATTGTAAATGTCGTAGCAAATGTTCGAGCTCCAACACGCTGAGCTCATGTGGTCTACATGGCGAATATTACAACTGCTTAACGTCAGCATGTGTGTATCGTGGATGTGAGGAGGCTGACGCAGGCGTTCGGTATAGATAAATAGGTAGATGGAACGTAAAGTATATATAAGTGTGTATATATACGTAGTATATCTCTGTCCAACCGTGTAAATGTACGTGTCATACACTGGCAGATGGAGTGGGAATGAATTTATATTCAGCAGCCTTTTGTTAAGTCAGTGATAGACTGCTGAGCTCACAAAAACATCACACACACACACACACACACACACACACAGGCATCACTCAAGGAAAACAGCACTCTCACGCACCGCCGCGCTCTGAAGTCAGTGACATCAGCTGCAGAGAGAAACAAACAGGAAGACGACATGTTCCCGCCGCCCTTGACAGGTGCTTTGTGTCTAAATGCAGTGTACGACCTGCATGTGCGCGCACCTGTGTGTTTATGTGTGAGTGTGCGGGCCATGTTTTTCCTTTTTTTTTTTTTGCGCCCGCTGATGCTCTGGTGACTCACAGAGGCCATTGCAATGACAGGATAACTCGAGCGGCAGTGCACTTTGCAGTAATGCTGGCAGATTTCCCTCCCGCTGGGTGCTGATAGTGTGACCGCCAGAGATGAATCCAGAAAGTCTCCCTGAAAACCAAACAACCGGTCTGCATGTGCAACTTCGCGAGCGGGTCTCCCTCTGTTTTAGCTTGCTCATCAGTTTGTCAGGTCAAGGTTGACGCCGTCGTCTTGTCGCCGTGCTGCGGGACACGTGTCAGTCCGCTCAGGAAGAGGCTGCAGCACCTCGGGGGAGACAACACGGGACATGAAATCATTAGTGTCGTGACAAACGGGCCTTATTTGCGGCTAATGTTCGCTCCTCGTAAACCCCCGTCGTCTCAGCTCATTTCGCCCTCGCTGTGTCTCGTCTTGTCACCGATCGTTTGGCGTCCCGTCGCTCCCAATCACCTCATCTGACACCTTGTCTGGTCTGATTGGAGGTTGGCTCCATCTTTTTGTGGTTCTGAGCAAAGAGGGGCTGCATGGAGGGAATATCGGTCGGTGCGCTCATTTACATATAAATGACAGCAGCGTCTGAGGTGCTGGACTTTGGCTCATTTGTCATTTTGTGGTGATGTTTGTTTGTGTATGTGTGCTTCCCCTCAATATTGAATCATTTCTTTTGTCCTTTCTGTGTGTCAGTGCGGCGTCACTATGTGTCGATGCCGAGACAATCGGCTCTGAATCAGCTGCCTCCCGCCGCCGTCTGCCCGTGACATCATAACTTCCACGAGACTATCTGATGGCTTTTCCAGTTGGATAAAAATCAATTGACTCATCCTGGAATGTAAAGTCGTTTTGGCTGGAGCGAGAAAAAAAAAAACATCAGATAAATGTGAGGATATTGTCACGGACTGAAAACTAACAGGGTGTAACTGCCCTGATGTGCTCTTGGTGCGCAACGCATGTGTTGCATCGGCTTTTGTTTTATAACAAAAACAACAGAATTTTCTGCCAGAGACTCTTCTTTAAAAGCCCTGAAGTCTTCTCATGTGTCATCTCTCAGAGTTATCGTAACAGGAATCCTGGCCGCCTTCTCCGACTGTTTACTTATAAACCCCAAAATAGACCAGACGGCTCTCTGAGGCCGGGTTACCGCACATCATATTCCCACTTATGTTAGATGTGATATTAGATTAGTCCTCGGGCTTTTAAAAAGGGATGGGGCGAACTCAGTTCTGCGACAATTGTGGGAAACCCAGCCCTCAACATCCTTTTTACTGTAACGTAGCCTTTGGGCTGGAAAAAATATGGCCGAAATATGCGTAGCACAAAAATGTTTACTGTTAACATAGATGCGTTTAGGGCCCGCTGGTAACAAGTGGATTGTATGATAATGTTTTAAATGTGAAACAAGCGGTTGTTAGACGACTAAATCGATGCATCTCACATGTCTGTACGGTCGATATGAAACTTCAGCCAGTTAGCTTAGCTTAGCATAAAGGCTGGAATCAGGGCAGGCCTGCTTAATTCTGTCAGCTTCATCCAGAGCCAGGGTTTTGGGCTAAAATAAGCGTCCCAAAAATGCCCAACTCTTCTTTTAAGGCCCCCTTTCAGTGAAGCGGTCGCGTGATTGTTTAACGACATCTAAAAACATCTTTTCTGTCTGGCGTTTCAGCATATGACAAGCTTTGACGCTTCCCCAAAACCAAAAATCTCCCCCGACTTCATGCCCCGTTTGACCAGGTGTGCACACTGCGAGTAGAGGCGGGGTTTAAACTTATCAGCTTTTAGTACGACTGAGTGTGTAGGAATGCTTGTTGGAGCTAATTCGGTGAGAAAAATCACTCTGATTGGCCGAGCAATCAGTGCACGAGCAGAGAAAAAGAATAAAAAGAAAGTAAGAAGAGAAATCTCATTGAGGCTGTCGTTGTAATATCTATGATTAGTAATCACCTCCGCCTCTCACAGTGACATTTGCAACTCTTCTTTAGACACTTTCATGATAGGAAGTAGCTACATTAGCAAGACTGGTGTCAAAAAAACCATCAGCATCATCATAACAGAAGTTTGTTTGTGTGTAAGTTCATCACTCGTGCTGAGAAACGAGTGATGGGAGGTGACCCAACGGTCAGCATCAGCGCTCATCGTCTTGTGATGAATCTAGAAGTAAAATCAAAGCAAGAAGATTCAGCGCTGGATGATGAGACGAGATGATGACGAGGTGTTGTAGTGTTTTAGCAGACCGCTCGCGCACTAAATCATCCGGGGGAAAGCTTTTACCGAACGCACCTGCGGCAGCCAAATTAGATCAGTCACTTCCAGGTCGGGTCTGGATGTCAGCCTCGGTACATTATTGGTTCTCTTCCCAGCTCTGCTTGCCAGACACTTCGAGCCAGATAGGAATAAAACCGAGCGAATCTGTTTCTTTGAAGTCATCATAAAAGAGAGTGCTGCCATAACTGATTATTGATTATGACTCTTCGGACTGTTGAGTCTGAGCGATTTCTGTCCATGGCTGTCAAGGAGAGCTGCCAGTGCGGCGCTAAACGCTCCGGATAAACACCCACTGATTATCACATCGTCATATAACACCATCAGGCTCGATGTGTGCTCTCTTTATCAAGTAAAGCAACTTTTAGTGCATCAAATGCGCGAAAAAGAACTGAGGGAAAGTTTTGTTTTCATTGGCATTATCCCAGAATGGTGAGAACGTGTCAACCTAACGCAGCCCCGGTCACCTGACTGTCGAAATGGTCTCGAGCCTCTCGGGTTTGGACGGCAGAGCCGCACAAAGGCTGCCGATGTTATCTGCTGATACTGCGAGACAGCCGGTGTTTAAAAAGTGTGAGGGCATTTCCTCCTCTGCCTCCCACTCGCTCCCTCCTCTTCTCTTTGTCTCGCTCTCCGTCTATTTTCTGGCCATAATTACAGAGCTCATGAAAGCGTTTAGAGTCTCATGAATATTTAGGTCTTGGAGGGGAAGTGTCGAGGGAGACCCATGTGTGGCTGGCCTGCCCTAATTATGGGGATCCACAACCTCACGCACGCACACACACACACACACACACACACACACACACACACACACACACTTAAAATGAGCATGGAAGGCCAGAAAATGATCAAAAACCCTCCAATTTGGGAAAGTTAATATGGACTTAAACAAAGGTGTTAGCACAAATCTGCACACACACACACAAACACACACACAGCGGGGAGGTAATAATAGCGCAGCCGGTTCTTTCAGCTCACTATTGTTAAATAGTGACATAATGATGGACACAGATGTGTGTGTGTGTGTGTGTGTGTGTGCGTTTGTATCTGGCAGTCTGGAGGATGGGATGGGGTTCTTGGATGTCATGTCACGCTAAGTCATAGCGGGGATGCAGAGAAGTGTGACTCATTGACTCTATGACGGACAGCATTGAGTCAGGGGGAGAGACGGGAGGCGGGGGGGGGGGAGGCAGGCTTTTTCTGGCTGTAGAGAGCTGGAAAGGAAGGAAGGAAGGGGGCTGCGTGAACAAAACTTATGTATACACAAAAATGAATCGATGAATTGGAGCTAAAAGATGCAGAAGGAGTGAAAAAGCGGGAAGACAGGAAGTCGGGGTGAAGGAATAAAAGGCGGATGACGGAAAAGCGGAAGGAGGGAGCGTAGAAGACGGCAGGCGGACTGAGAGAGGAAAGGGAAATCGGGAGGTGTGTGTGTGCGTGTGTGAGGGAAAAAGATGAGAAAGGTGAAAAGTAGAAGGTGAGAAAAGAAGCAAACGAGAGAGACACGGGGGTGAGAGTTTTGGCATTTCAGAAGGAGGCTTGTAATTGTAATGAGTCATTCCAGACAGGGAGGGCGGCTGGCGAAGGATGGGGGAGAGCGGTGAGAAAGAACAGAGGAGAGAGGTGTAAGGAAGAAGTGTGGGGAAACGATGGAGAGACCTGAGCAGCATATTGGGAGGCCAGGAGACGAGGGAGTACAGTGGAGTGTGTCGCTGCAGATGGTGATGTCTCTGTAAAGGTGAGAAGCGAGGGTGGTGAATTTAAACACAACAAGCGTGTATGTTTAGTCTCCGAATAGAAAATAGCTTGATGATATAAATGATTCACTGGTGGAGTTGGTTGGGTGTCTGTACTGTGTTTTTATAAATTCATAATGCTCTCATACTGTCGCTGAACTGAGTTCAAAATGATCCCTTAGGCTAGCGTTCACATTAGCATTCATCGCTGTGGGATCAGAGCGAATTAAACAGCTGTTAAATCGGCCGCAAATCACTGAATTACACAAATGTACAGACGGAAGACAAAGTCGAGGACACACCACAAATAAAGTGCCACAGTAAGGTGTCTCTGAAACTCTCCTGGAGGGATGAATTTAATTCTTTCAAATGTTATTTCCTCTAATTAGTGATTTGAGAACGATGACAGTGAGCATTGTCTTAAAAGAGACAGATTATTGTTCATTTTCAGGTTGGTAATTTCTTGTTAGCTCACTACTAGAATGGGTTCACAAGCTTCAGTGCTCGAAAAATACAAAATCAGTTCACTTGTACTGCCCTGAACTCTGTCTGAGACGCTCCTGTCTCTTTAAGACTTTAATTAAATTAATTCTCAAGGGAAACTTTCTACACCAAATTTCAGGCAGGTTAGTAATGATTAAAAATGTGGGTCCACATTTGGACTCATTTCATTCATGTAATCAAACAACTGGTATCCAATAGACCCGTCCACCACAGTGTGACAACACCAGGCACTTCTGGTTGACTCTCAGTTGAATTGTGTCGTGTAATTTTCAACATTTAACGATTTATAGTTGAACATGATCGTCGGAACCTTTTGGATGTTTCTGCTTTGTTTATTTTATGTACTTTAGGTCTCAGAGCTAAGGAGCTAAACATGGATTTAAATGAATTAGATAAATTGCACAAATAACACAATGAAAAATAAAAAAAATGAAAAAACTTTTGTAAATAAACATGGTCATTGTTGCCATAGCAACAGCAACAACATCAGAACGTGATTCTGAGCCTGTTATGCTTTGATCTTCATGACGTGAACATTCTAGAATGTTGGGAGAGGTGTAGAAATGTTATGGGTGCTTTGACCTCGGCTTGTTTCAGTGGCATCTTTTCTACTGACAGCAATGGATCGTGAAGAGAGAAGTGAGGAGAGAAATCACGCCAAGATGCTCAGACAAGAAAGAGAAGAGAGGAGAGAATATATGAAGGAAAGGAGAAGAAGGAGAAACCAGTATAAACAAAACACAGAGGTCCAGCAGGAGAGACATTTCAGAGTTATGGAAAACAACCCCGTGATGGACGAATTTGATTTGCTTGCCGTTCAAAGAAACATTAGGTGCGAGCTCGGGGACGGCAGGGTGAAGCTCACCCAAGCCGTAACCGAGGGCCGAGTCAATTTGGAAATCAAGGAGGATGCTGTGATTAATTTCCTTGATCAGATCAGAGGAAAGAAATCATGGAGCCATGAGAAAGAGCTGATGGAGAAAGAGATATGCGCCCTGAAAGATCAGCTAAGTAAGGGCCAGTCTAATATCCACTCCAAGACGGAGACCGAGGAAATGAAATCACAGATCAAGATACTCTGTAAGAAACTGTCTCTCACTCTGGACGATCTTGATGCACAGAAGTCTTACAGCAAGCTCCTTGAAGACAGAATACAAAAGATGCAGGAGCATAGCATTATGAAGATGGAGGAGGAGGCTAAATATGTCGACTCACTACTGGTCAAAGGCTCCGAGACACTGAAGAAGGCTAATGATGACCTTGAGGAGCAGATTTCAAAGACCAAAGATGTTCAGGACAAGTTGAAGAAAGTGGAGGCTGAGAATGAGGGCCTAAAGGAGCAAGTAGAGGCAATGGAATTAGAAATCCGTGCTGTAAAGCAGCTGCAGACACTGGCTGAACACAGCACCAAGACAACTGTTCAAAGCCTGGAGGTGCAGCTCTATGATAAAGAAGCAGTGGTGTTTGAGGCTCGCATGAAAGCCGAACAGCTGGAGGCCGATCTTGTATTTGAGAAAGCTCAAGTACAGAAGCTACAGGAGAGACTGGGCAAGAAAACGGAAGCTCTTCAAAAACAAAAGGAAGATGCTAAGAAGGCCGTAGAAAGAACCCAGACCTACCATCGACTCCAGACTGACGAACACAAAGCAGAAACAAGGAAGATCACTACTGCCCTGAAAAATGCAGAGGATCTACTGGAGACTGAGCGCCTCAGCTGGCAACAGGAGAAATCCTCCCTGCTGGAGGAGATGAAGACATCCAGAGCTCTACACGTGGCTCAGCTGGACGAGAAGAAACACAAGAACGACACCCTTGTTGCTGCTCTGAAAAACCTCAAGCAGCAGCTGGACAGCCATCGTTCTGAGTGGCAAGAGGACAAGAAGTCGCTCATTCAGGCCACAGAAGACTATAAGAAGACTCTACAGGTAATGCAACTGCAGGTTATGGAGGCTGTGGAAAAATTTCAGGCTTCCCAACAAGCCCAGCATGAGGAACACGAGGAGGAAACCAGGAAGATCGCATCTGCCCTGAAAAATGCAGAGGATCTGCTGCTGACCGAGTTCCTCAGCTGGTGGTGGGTGAGCACCTCCCTGCTGGAAGAAAGAAAGAAGCAGGAGGAAGCCACAGCTCTACTCGCGGATCAGCTGGACCTGCAGAAACACGAGAACGACACACTCGTGGCTACTCTGAGGAATGCTGAGCGGGAATCGCAGAGTCATCAAATTGAGTGGCAGGAGATAAAGACATCCCTCGTTCAGGCCTCAGAACATCTGAAGAAGACTCTACAAGACAAGGAGGAGGAGTGGGGCGAGACAGAAAGCTCCATGAAGACCCAACTGGAAGATCTCATCAACAAGAAGAAGAAAAAGAAGAAATGGTTCCGAAAGTTCTTCTAGAGCCCAAATCCACACTTGAGACTTGCTGAAAACACACACAGTCGTCAACCCTGTGCTACAACGGGTTTCCTCCGGGTGCTCCGGTTCGCCCACTCTCATTGAAGAAGAAATTCTTCAATGTTGAAAAAAAAGTTCCATCAGTTCAGGCTGCATGATCATTTATGTACAGCTGAACTTTGTAGCACTAGCGGTTTGACAATCTGACTTTTATTACATCTCTCGCTGTGTTTTAGCTGAAAAAAATAGCGAGAATCAATGTAAAGGGCCGGTTTTACAGGGATATTCAGGTGTAAGTGTAATCCATGGTCTAGCACACCGTGAAACTGTGTTAGTCTCCATCTCGAGGGAGCAAGTTGGCAGACCGCTAATTTACGGAGTTTTAGCGACCTTAGAGAAAGACAGCACGATAACAGTACATTGCAGTACACGCCTCGAACAAGAAACCACCATCGAAAGGCCACAAATAATGCTCAGAACATCACCAAACTTCAGCGACAGTACAAATAGGGTCTCAGCACATAGTCCGGGGCATCAAAACTCTGTAAGCTTAGCTGGATTATTATTGTGAAGCTAATAACATCTCTCCACTGTCCAGCAACAGCTTCCGAGTCGGGGGAATTCCCAACGCGACGATTAACGTACCGAGTGCAGTTAGAAATGCTCAATTCCGTTAGTTTCCCTGTTAGCTCTCGTTAGTAACTGTTATAAATTGGTACTTAAGACACATATGAACTTAGATTACTGTTCCATGGAGCTGCGGAACTCTACTGCACTTGGTAATCGACTCGTCGGGACTTTCCGTCAACAGGAAGCTGTTGCAGGAAAGTGGGAAGTTTTGTTAGCTTTTCAGTAGTAAATCTAGCCAAGCTAGTGGAGTTTTGATGCCCCTGGCTGTGTGCTGAGACTCTGTTTGTACCGTTGCTGAAGTTTGGTGCTGTTCTGAGTGTTATTCGTGGCTTTTTGATGGCGGTCTCTTGTTGGAGGCGTATACTGCAATGTACTGTTATCGTGCTGTCTTTTTCTGAGGTTGCTAAAACTCCGTGAATTAGTGGTCTGCTAACTTGATCTCTCGAGAGGGAGTCTAGCACAGTTTCACCGTGTGTTTCACCACAGATTAAACTTACAGCAGAATAACCCTTTAACTCTGGCACTTAACTACATTTATTTAAGTACGTGATGTAAATCCAGGAAGCAGTCTCAGAAGCGGTGGACTGCTCTAGTGAATATTAATGTTCCTTCATATATTACCTCAACTTTAAAGTGACATCATTAAACAAAAAAATAGATGTAACACACAAAACCCAATAGAGTCCTTCAAAAAAAATAATAAAAAAGAAAAAGTAAACTCAGAAAAAACCTTCTCCATCTTTTTTTCAGTTTGTAGGCAGCCATTTTTCCCTTTTTTTGCAAATGTTGCTTTGCTGCTGTTTCATTTATATGTACTCCTAATAAATCTCACAATAGCTGAAACAGTAACTGAACATTATAACCTTCATGTAGTTTGTAGTCCTTAAACACACACATACACACAGGTTCCCTCCTGTAAAGTTTTTTTAAATTCGTTTTCAGTTAAATGCACAAAATGAGGTCTGTGGCCACCGCAGGCTAAAGATATTAACCTGTTTTATTCTACGGCATTAAAATAAGTCATTAAATGTGCCACAATTTAACTATAAAGCACTAACGTGTCTGAAAACACACATAACTAGAGTCTAAATGAGACTAACGAGGTTGTCGAGGACATGAAACGACAAGCAACCGCAATATAGTCCGTTCAGAGCCAAACATTAGTGTTCAGCAGTGAAGTATATCTTGTAACTTTTTGAGATCTTTAACATGCAGAAGAGCACGCTGTATACAAAACACTGTTGCAAAGGGAACAAATACAGAAAAAGCATCATATGTCTCCTTTACATTGACATCAGGTGACAGCGAAATGCCACCACACAGGATTCACATCATTCATATACTCATCAAACCATTCAGTGACCTCTTGTGCACCGTATGGGAACATCTGCATACGGGGGATGAGATACGATATTGCAAGCCGGTGTGTGTCAGGCGTGAAAATGTCAACGTTGACTCGCCTCCTGATGGAATGAAATGGCAATGTCTTCACCTCTGCGATGATGTCAGCGGGGTTACTTCGGGTTAGGCTTGGAGTCAACAGATTGTATTTGCAGAAATGCTGGATGACAAACTAAAAGCTGGAGATGTTTATCAGTCAGAAAGGGTTGAATGCTGCATTCATGTCGAGTCCGATGTATCGTAGTTATGAGATTTAAAACTTGTAGAAAGCTCTGATTTATCTGAAACTACCTGAGAAACAAGAACATTTCTTCTGTTCTGAGTGCAGCGTGGCTGCTAATGAAATGTGAATACGGTTTTGTATCCAGACATTAAAAAACGACTAAAGCTTACTATCTTGTCACTGATAAACATCTGCGGTGGGTTCAGTCCAGCTGTTGTAGCGCTGTGGTTCCGACAGGAGATCAGGCCCGTCTCACCGCCGCCATGTGTGAGCTTTCATCAGGCCACTTCACAACCCTGTGAGCGGAAACCAGCCCACCACCACACGCTGTGAAGGCACGCCGCTGCTGCACAGACAGTGACACACACACACACACAGACACACACACGCCGGTACCATTATGAATGCTGGCGCACACTCAGAGGCGCACAAACACACACGTGTCAGCACCAATTATGACAGACCACAGTTTGATGAGGTGTGTCACCAGTCTGAGAGGAGTGTGTGTGTGTGTGTGTGTGTGTGGTAGAGAATTCGTAAGAAGTTAGTAATCATTTAATCACATGATCACAATCACTGCTCATCAAGCAGCTTCAGACTGGACGGGCTTATAATACCATTCAGCAGCAGCTGTGTGTTTATGAATGTGTGTGTGTGTGTGTGTGTGTTGAGGCAGGAAGAGCTGAAAAGGAAGCACTGTGTTTATTTATACAATATACTGAATGTTTATTTATGTATTCCGTACATTAGCTTAGAAGTGAAATGAATAAACCAGTCAAGTGTGGCCTTGAGTCCGTCAGAACATCTTCAAAGTGTTCCCAAGAGTCCTCGGTGCTGCATCTCACTCAGATTTCTGATTTCTAAAATGTGCTGGAGGGGCTTTTCGACACTGTTTTCCATTTTGTTTAAACAATAGTTGGTGGATATTTGTGAAGAGAAAAGTACTGGTTATAATGGAAATGTCAACTATTATTCACCCTCCCGTCTCTTCCTCTCTCTCTTTCACACACACACACACACACACACACACACACACACACACACACACACACACACACACAGAACGATTTTATCTGGCAGTACATTTGAAAGGAAATGGAAATTGGCGTGTTCTCATAGGCAGTAAATGTAGTGGTAAAACAACCCCTGCGCTGGGCTTTTGATTGCCACAGTGTGCGCACGACTCCAGCCAAGAGTGTGAGTCGTTTCTCTGCTGACCTGCTGTTTATATTTATTCCTCATTAATTATTAGACCAGTTGTGAGTCCAAGAATAATCCATTTCAGTGTTATAGCTGAGGAAATCCATCCAGCAGGTCAGGACTTTACGCTCGACTGATACCGATGTTAAACATATGAGAGAAACTACAAAACGTCTGATATTT
This sequence comes from Diplodus puntazzo, assembly GCA_963678695.2. Lineage (NCBI taxonomy): Eukaryota > Metazoa > Chordata > Actinopteri > Spariformes > Sparidae > Diplodus > Diplodus puntazzo. Next base: position 5,732,826 of record OZ023166.1, read on the forward strand.
ATTTTAACATAAACACATCACAGAAACATCTCATCTTTTGCTTAAATAGTCTTATTATTGGAATTAAAGAATTGCGGTTGGCAATTTTGTTTCTAAATGACGTCGAACCTCAATTATCTTTCATATTTCTGTCTCCACCTCTTTGTTATTGACTTCCAGACAACCAGATTGATTAACATTTTTCATGAAAGCAGTCAGCTAACCTTTACTTTTATGAATCGATCTATCTGCGGATTATTTTCATGATTATTTGTTTGTTATAAAATGTGAAAATTGTGAGAAATGCTCATCAAAACTTCGTCTGACGATCAGTCCAAAACCTTTTATGTACTATAAAAAAAGACAAAAAGAAAAAAGGCAATCCTTAGATTAACAGTGCTGGAGGCTTCCTGCTTGAGAAGTGACGGAAATATACGGCAATTAATTCCCTTTCGACTAACTAATCAATTCATTTACTTATTTATGCAGCTCTACCCATTTTAGTTGATCCAACAGGACACGTCCTCACATTTCCCTCCTCATCCGGTCTTACGCAGAAGAATCTTCTCCCTGTTTGGTTTCAGGAATGAACATACAATTTCCCTGTCTGCTGTTTTTTTTTTTTTTTTATATTATTGTGGTTTCTGAAATGAATTCTTAACGATCTTCTTCCTTCTGTATTATTAGCTGTGACTTTCAGCACAGCTGGAGCCCGCGTAGTCTTTGTCTTTGGAAAATTCACCACCGGAATTATTTCCAGCATCAGCTCATCTTCACCCACCTCCTCCAGACACCCTCCCGACAAACACACACACCAAACTCGATTTTAAAAACGAGTGTGCTGCAGCTCTTAGAGAACACTTAGGACAGGAGCACTATGTCATCCTGTCAGCACTTTGGGCTTTACTACTGACATGATCCTCGATGAAACGCAGTGTGTGTGTGTGTGTGTGTGTGTGTGTGTGTGTGCACGAGGAAGAGGGTCGAAGAGGACGGCAAAAGGGGGAAAACAACACCCCAACTCATGTGGAGGATTACATGAGATGATGAGCGCTCAGTGAAGCAGATGTCTGTGTGAAGAGTAAGATAATGTTTGTTTGCGCTGAGAGAAAGAGGAGAGACGTGTGCAGAGCCATCCCAGGATACAGGAAGGGCATTAGGTTCACACCGTACGGCGAGCACCCCCCCCCATCCCTGCTAATGAATTATTTATTCATTCATTTTTGTTTTTCATTAAGCGAGGATCTGGGTCACACACAGGAGCACGACTGTGTGTGGAAGAAATGAGGAACAGGACGGACGTTTCTGCACAATGAGGAGCGAAATCTGCCACTTTAGAGAGCGGCAGATACGAGGGCAGATGCAGGATATGAGGCAGATATGGAGACGTGAAGAGAGACGGGCATTCAGAGAGACACGCACATATGTGAGCCAGCTGTTTGTCATCTCCCTTCGGTCAGAAAACCAGCAGGTGTTTGTATTCACATGACAGATGGAGACAATTTGTGGCGACGTGTTGTGTTGCATCGCGATAAGAAAAGCATCGGTTTCCCTTCAGGGTTTCAGCCTCCGAGCTGGTTTATCTGCCTCTGTAACAGATCTGACCGATCGCCCTGAATTAGTCAAAGAAACAGGAGGCGGCCGTGAAACTGGAGAGTCTGTACAGTACGAAACACCTTGCAACGTGTGTGTGTTGGTGTGTGTGAAAGAGAAACAGAGAGACAGACAGCAAATTCAGTATTACTTTCAAACATTTATTATCATCTCAGCAGATTTTCACACGTCGTTTTCTTAAAGATTGTTGTTTTGACAAAGAAAGTGACACCCTGGGTTTTGTCAGTTTGTGATGGACTCGTTTATAAAGAATCGTTGTGAAACAGCGTTTTTTTCTGTGTTCAAGCTTGTGTCTCTCGTAAAGGAGATTTTGTACAACTATTAGGATCACTTACAACCAAAAAGGAATAAAAAAAAAGGGTTTTTTAAATCATAATTTCACAAAATATGATGTATTGACTCTTGACAAACCTAAAACTTGATATGAACTCGCAATTTTACACCAACATGGTAGAATTTAATGCACATTTACATAGAAAGGATTCTCTTGTGTTGTTGACATTAAAGATCCTCAGTTTTTCTCTCCTCTTCAAAAGAGCAATTTGTAATATATGGCTGACATTTTAGTTTTTAACATTGAAACTGAATGCTGTAGACACAAAAGTGTCGCTGTTGTGTTTAAGTATTGACAGCCGTCCCGGCCCGTCCTCTCTCATAGTACCATGTTGTACCTCAAGAGGCGAAAGTCTGGTAGCTTCAGCTGGGAGATGCAGTTTGTCCCAGTTCACAGAATGTCAAGAAAATAAATATTTCACATTTACTTTCGGCATCATACAGAAAATACGACAGCACAGCGTCTGAATTCAAGTTTCTCTCTGTTACCGAAGTAAGACGAGCTTAATTGCCTCGTTCACACATCGTTAAACACACTTTATTTAAACTCGACGTGAACTAAATAAATCTCATCAAAACAGTCTTTGACTTTCCACAATCACCTCTGGTTTGGTTGAAATAATTCACAGAGGAGGATATGAAAACATTCTGGCTCTACTCGGCCGTTTGCTGCCGCTGCTGATGCCCGACTCTCTCTCTCGCTCCTTCGCCACCTCATGCCTCTCTTGTTCGCGTAGTCCTGGTCAGAGTGACTGTAAATCACCTCTGTACTGTAACTGAATCCCCCTGTCTTCAAATCGCACCCGTTGTCGTTTGGTCAGTCTGGCATCCAGCCGTGTTCACAGGGAGGTGGCTGAGCCTGGTTGAGCTGAGCCCCGCTGGCCGCGATGACTCCCCAGAGTCCCATCAGCTAATAGGACAACGCAGCACCACCCGCTAACTGAGCTAATTAGTGGAAGCTATAGAGAATAGTGAGCAGCACTCTGTCCATCTCTACCAAATAACACCTTTAAACAAGCCGGAAAGCTTAATATCACACTCAGACACTTTCCCTTTAATCTGTGCTAAGAGGATTAGAAGTCAATTCAAAAGCACAGAGAGAAAAATAGTTAGCGTTTTTGACAGGTGTGCTGATATAATCTGGTTCCGTGTGCGGACATGATCTGACAAACTGAAGTATTCTGCGCTCGAGGTGAGGAAATTGTCCAATATCCTGCTGCCAGAACCTGTAGAGATGTTTTTTTGTTTGGGGGGGGAAAAAAAAAAAAAATTCTTACTGCTGTCACATAATCGAAAATTCCTGGTGTAATATATCTCTTTTATACAGGAGAGTGGCTCTGGGGAAATATTTGGTCCATTCGAGGGGAAAGGGGGGAGAGAGGAGGAATGACAGGGAGATGGAGCGACGAGGGAAGGAGGGGAGATATGGAAACGATGGAGCATCGATAAGAAGCTCATTATTCTGTTCCTATATTTGGCTCCACATCCTCCTCTCTTACTTACAGTGGAGACCTCCCCCATGCAGGCCTGGGTCCTACTGATATCTGTCGCCTGCACGCCTGTCTGTCTGTCTATCTGCGTGTGTGTGTGTGTGCGTGCGTCTCGTCAGTACTTTTGTGGTTGTCATGGCAACGTTAGATCGCCCAGCATATGAGGGTGTTTTTCGGCGAGGTTGATGTATAATGAGCCAAGGTCTTTTGTTTTCAGAGGGAGATGTTCATCGGGTTGACCTTTCACCCTCCGCAGAGCTGATCGACAGATTGAATGTATGAGGCGGTCTCCTCCGCTCCGCCGCGTCGAGTTCGACTCGCTTCCTCCGGTTTGAGACGGGCTCTGCCGTCATTACCGCGAGGTCTACCTTTCGTTTGACTCGCCAGCACCAAACTGAAAGGCATTAACTTTGTGCCTGGAGTGTTTGAAGGTTCACTGACACGCTTATATAAATTTTTTTCTCTGCCGGAAGGAGAGAGAAGACGGAGTTGGTTACATGCACACAATAATCTGCTTAACTGTCCTTATTTAGATTAGATTGGTTGAGACGTGTAAAGATCTGTATTCATATTAACACAAAGGAGAAGGGCTTTAACTAATGACAAATTATCAGAGCCGGAGAGTCGGATGTCAGTAAGTAGCCTGTTTTTGTCATTAAAGGCAGTCAATCCACAAAGATATTATATTTATAATGATATAAAACAAAGAAAGGAAGCAAATCCTCACATTCGAGAAGTCTAAATCATTAAATATTGCAGTTTATATCCCCAAATAAATGACTTACTGTCACTAAAATGTTTCCAATTTCTCATTTTGGAAATTCACCTGATTAGAAGATGAGACGATTGACACCACTGTGATATCTGTTTGTCTTTTTCCATGGAGGAAACGCTGCAGAGACGAGCAGTCAGACAGGTTTTTAAACACGCTTTTATCTGCTTATCTAAACCGTCTGTGTGAAAATGTAAATAAAAGTGAACTTTGAATTTGTTACACAGACTGTCTGCTGTTCCACGCCTGGCGACTGCAGGGCTGCTTCCTCGTTTCCACAAACTGACTGATAACGAAGAGTGAATCTGGTGAGTAAAGTGAAATCATAACCAATCGCACAAACCATAATGAATGAGTCCCAGGTGAAGAGGAAATGAGCTTTGTAACCTATGGTGTTGTAAAATAAGAGGTATAAGAACGGTCGACTGGAGATCCAAAAGCAAATCTTGCCTTTAATTTCGACATAAACAATGACAGACTGGCAGATCAAGCACTTCCGAGTCTGTGATGGGATTATGTCAGTTGAATAATCAGTACAAAAAGATGAGTCTGGTTCTTTGATTAAAATGTGATGCAAGTCTGTGCCCGTAGAAATGAAAGGACGAGAGTAAACAGTTGCTCCTGCGGTGCAATTCTGTGAGAAACTTTCAATCACTGAGCTTAATTTTCTGTCGAGTTTGCAGCTAATGAGTACGATCAAATCAAGCTCTCGACTTTGATCGTTAAAATCAAAAGCAGGACCGGTGCTCTGATGATTTTCGTCTCTGCCTGGTTGGAGTAGACACGATCTGGACTCTGTGAATGAGATGTCGAGTGTGAGAGAGTATTAGAGAGGTCATGACAGAGACAGACAGACGGACAGACGGACAGAGAGTGACACCTGCAGAGGGCTGCTAATCCCAAACTAAAGCAGATTACTGTAGCAGCCTGGTGCTCCCTCCCAGTCTGCCCGCAGGAAATGGAGCTGCCATAAGCCGCTAAGTTGCTGTGGGCTGAGAAACTGCTGGCCACGCCGCTGTGTTGACCAGAAACGCTGCTCGATATCTCTCAGCTCCACTCTGAACTCCTCGTCTCCTCTTTGACCCGGCTGTCGCCTCCGATGTGTCACTTAACCTGCTCTGCAGAGCCCGGCTGTCGGACAAGGTCTGTGTGTGTGTGTGTGTGGCTGCTGTCACTCTAGTGTGTGTGTGTGTGTGTGCCCAGTATAGCTGCATAGACCACTCGAGGTAATGTACAAGTTGTGTTTACGTAAGGTGATGACGTAAACAAAATGATGATGATGATGAAACTCTTTTTCTTTGTACAAACACACAGCTCATCATTTCTGACTGGGAGTTTTGAGGGGTTTAAAATATCTTTCGAGCTGTTAAATTTCTCAGAATGTATTTTCATCGTGCCCATATTGACGAAGTCTCATTTTGTGAGGACTCATTTTTCAATTCCAGTGTCTTTCCTCTTCACTAGACCCTGCATGCTGGCTGCTAATCACAGTTAAGCATTAAGGGCAAAAATACAATGTATAATGGAATCACATATCTCACAAAAAGCAACTCAATTATAACGTGGCCTTTTATTACTGAACGCTTCAGTGGAATGTTATTGTATCAATGGTTCCAGACATTTAAATGGACAACAATCTTTTTTCTTTTTGATAAAAAGAAGGCAACAGAAATGGTGACACAGACGAAAATAAAAATAAAGGCGTACCTTAACCATAAGCAACGATATGAATCGATGTTCTCACTTTGCATCGATGCTTTTGGATCGTTGATCACTGGATCAATATATGGATCAGGATCTATGCAGTATTATACTGCAACAATAAGCACAGGTGAGAGATCGTAACCTGGAGTGTTGACCGCGTCTTACTAAACTGTGTCTGCACACTCGCTTCTGAATCTTTAAGGGACCGTCTGGAGCAGTTGACCACTAGTCGCACTACAGGACAATGTTTTGATGAGTGACTGCCACTGATTGAACAGTTAGTGGTGACAAAGAAGCAAAGTAACGTGGCTTTAAAGACATGAAACCAGAGGGCTGCGAGCTAGCAAACACGTTTTCATGGGCATGTTTTCTAAACAGTCTGCAGTTAACCTGCCAGGATGAACACAGAATGCTTTAATGAGAAACAGTGAACGGAAGAAAGCCCGGCAGGACAGCTTGGACCCTTTGAATAGTTATTTAATGAGCAGCTATTCTAACTTCTAAATTTTCTCTGCACAGTTTGTTACTTGTTGGACAAATATCCAACTTCATTTTTGTCAAAAATACAGTCAAAATGTTTATTATCTGAGTCGTACATGACCATGAACACTATTTCCTCCCGCTGTTCAGCTTCACTGGCTGTGAGAAGCTGCAGGTGTTCCGGTGCTTGAATTGCAGGTATAAACAATGTTTCACCGTGACACGGTTACACCTCTTTTTAGCTGATTTCCAGATAAAGACGCAGGAATGTTGACTCGACGAGCGAGACAGATGACAACAACACAAGCATCAAACTGCGGTGGGGGAGAGCGACCTCTCTGTGGGTGCCGGCGTCGTCGTCGTGACAACAGAACAGAGTGCGTGTCACCTCGTGTGACGAGGCTAATATCAGGTTTTGTAAACGGGTCTCTTTGCACAGCGTGACGTGCAGTAAATGGAAAATATGAAACTCTGTGTTGATGGCAACTTAGAATGCTGCTCCAGCAGACAGATTTTTCTTTACCCACTGCGACAGCGTTTCTGAATGCAGAACAGCACAGAGACGAAGGGAAAGGCAGTGAGGAAACTGAACGTGGGTTGAGGACAATCCTGATGACTCTCAGTGTGTGTGGTGTGTTTCAGACAACCCTGTTGTTTACGTAGTTGACTGACCTTACACCTTTGGCCTCCGTTGTCGACACAAACATATAAGATAAAAACATGTTCATGAACACTGTGAACTCCATTTCAGGCAAATTCAATGGTGGGAACTTGTTGAACCTATCAGCAGTTGTAACAATAGTACTTCAACCTCAAGGGTCAAAATTAAATCCAGTCATTATCTTCTCACTCCCATGCTGATGAAAAGTCAGGTAAAGTTTCAGAGTCCACAAAACATTTCTGGAGCTTCACAATAAAACTGTGTTGCAGCCTTCACCTAAACAACAAAAAAAACTAAATAAATAAAATGGCTTCTCTGCGGTATTCAAAGTTATTTACACCCTTGATGCACGGTCAAGTTTGTGCACCCACATGCTGCTTTTAGCTTATCAGCAACAGTGAAGGTGTAAAAAAACATCTTTTCAAATCCATTTGGGAGTCCCCATCTACTTCAGTTGTTTTGGAGAATGCTGTTTTGTTGTGAAGCTCCAGAAAATGTTTTGTAGACAACTTAACTTCCCCTGACTTTGCGTCTGCACGGGGGAGAATAGATAATGACTGAATTTTCAATTTTGGGTGACCTCATCCTTTAATCCTCTGCTTGTTATGTGTTCTTCTGTGCACATGTGTAGATATGATTTAAAAATCTCCCCCGATTGCCTTTGTCTCTGTCTCTCATTCTTTAATCTGATTGTCTGTCTGTCCTGACTCTGACCTGAAGTCGTGACTCAGATTTCCGAAACAGAGGTTGATTCACTAGAAAAAACAGAGCAAACAGATTGTGTCACAGCAGCTTTGTCCTTGCGGGCTTGAAGCGCAGGCCTCATGTATGACGAGCTGATCTGTCTGACGATGTTTGATATGTGTCGCTGTGGGTTTTAGTATCTCAGGTGTTGTCGGGCCTCGAAGTGAAATGAAAGATTAGCTGCTTTGATAGAGTGACGTGTTCATTCGTGTGTGTCATGTTGACAATAAAAGGTCTGGAATGCCACGAGCCATAAAACAAATCAAGTGAAAAGTCTGTAAAAACGGCACATATTATTGGAGCGGCGGCAGAATGCTACAAGCAATCTGACACTGCGGACACGTCGTGTTTTCTGTCCCTGTGGTAATAATGTTCTTATTCTTGCAGCCTGAGCACAAGCTAACGTTACAGTGCAGCTTGACACTTCTGACTTCTGGCCTTGCAGGATGTCTAGTAAAACTGATTCACCAATATACTACACAATATACGATATACTGCTGCTACCGATGCCTCGACTTTTAGCTGCTTTTGTGGAGAGAAAAAAAAAACACGACTTTCTGTGCCGTGTTTTGTCTCGAACCTAAATGCCAGCGTCAGCGCTCGTGTGTCTGCAGCTCTAATGAAATCGGCGCTTCGGAGTGATGATCTTAAATCTGTTGAGATTCCCTGCACATGTAGTCCGGGCCACTTTAATTGAAGGATTTGCCCTTTTGTAAGACATTTAATTGACAAACGATACAGCGGCGTAATGGGCGTCTGCAATCAGAGGGCAGATTTGTTCGCCTTTCCCGGCCTTGGCGGGCGGGAGAGACAGCCGCCTATCACAGGCCGATCTGTGCGTGTGTGTTAATGATTTAGGGTCTCTGTGGGACACTGAGAGGAGGACTTGGCACGTGGCAGCGAGAGGTCAGCAGCGACAGACGCAGACCAGCAGATGTTGGGGAACGGGGGGAGGGAGGGAGGGAAGAGGGACGGTGGAGGGAGGGGAGACCCGAGGAAGAGGATTGGCTGCGGGGACAACTTTTTGTGAGGAGAGGAGTGGCTGGACTGAATGATGGATGGATGAGCAGAGATGGAGGGAAGGGAAAGAGGGGAGTAGGGTGAGAACGAGGCCATCAGGCAGCTATAGGAAGAATGAGATGAGCCATGCAGAGACGTAAAACGACTGAGGTACATCTGAAAGTGCTCTCTGACGGGGAGCAGTTTGGATCAATGTGAAGAGAAAAAGCTGACATGTGTTTGTCATGTGATCTCATGTGGCTCGTTTTTGAGAACTCCAAATTGCTGCCTCCATCATTCAGACGTATATAAATAACAAGCAGCCCTTCAAGAACTGCGAAATACAGTTCAGTAGACATTTTTAGGAAAACTGCTGCCATAGGTGGGGTACAAAAGATCAGAAACGTTCATTATTTTAAACATTTAAGGAAAGTTTTTCAGAAGTGTGTGTGAAGACGTTGCCTTCATGGTACGCATATATCGTACGTATGGGCGCGGACATGCAACCGAACCAGAGATGGTATAAGGGGGGGAGAGAAAACTCCACGTGTGCTGCACAAAGTGAGACTGCGACTCACTTGGAGAGCTTTCCTATAATGAAACAAGACATGGAAAGGTTGTGTTTTAATGGAGAGAGAGAGAGAGAGAGAGAGGGAGACGAAATGAAAGCAGCAGATCGCTGTCCGTCCCTCCTGCTGCCTCCATTTGCCGTCATTGATTGTGCAGCCGGGCTGAATTAATGCCTACCTGCTGTACTCGGATGGCGAGCATCTGTATGTGTGTGTGTGTGTGTGTGTGTGTGTGTCTCTGTGTGTGTGTGTGTGTGTGTGTGTGTGTGTGTGTGTGTGTGTGTGTGGTGTGCTTCAGAGAGCCTTTTCTTTTGTGTCCACACAGAACGACAGCTTGAACGTTCGTATTCTCTTCATGCAAACAAAGACAGACGAGGACGACCTTGTGATATTAGGACTGGCTCCTTTTCATTATTAGGGGGTCTTCTAGGTTGAGGACTGAGGGTTGAGATCCAATCTACGGATTAGAATTAAGATTAGATTTGGATTTCATTGAGTTAAATTAAGGTTAGTTTAAGGTTAAGACGGGTTTAGAGTTAGGATGGAAAGTAGGATTAGATATCAGCATACATTTTCTGAAATAAGAAAATGTCTACCACGCATTAGCAACTTAAATTCCTCACAGCCTTTTTCAAGATGGCAGTGTTGCACTTTATTTCACCCTGAGAAACACAGAATGGGTCGTTGTCCTGTCTTTAAGCCGGGAGGTAGTGCCAAAATCGACACCTGTGTGGTGGAGAACCGGCAGGATGGGACAGGGGTGTAATGTTTAGAAGACGTGTTAAGTGTGCAGCTCACCACCAGAGGATTTTTAAAAAGCAGCTAGAAGAAATGAGACTGAAAGACAAAAGAGCAGCAACCGATTCTCTCCTGTTCTGATCCACGTTCAGTGCAAAAATTCAAAGCTACACGATGATCTCTGTTTAAGAAAAAACTATAGAGTAGGTTTCTGAAAACTCTTGAGATTTCCTGAGGGATCATCAGGAGATTCAAAAAGAAACAGGTCACGGACTCAGGGGAGAACAAGTGTGCTAAATAGGAAAGTAGCTGAGCCGCGCCCAGAGGGAAGAGGAGAGTCGCCTCGCAAGATACACGTCTTAAACTCAAAGATGAAAATGGGCGATGGAGAATTCACAGATGATGTAAAATCTATGTAAGGTGGGGCTTTTTTGTTGCATTGGAAACCCTTCTGGAAACTTTAACAAGCTTATGACTCCATGTGTGTTTGATCCCAGCTGAGACTTTGAGATCAACATGTTGGGAAATATAGTTATTTGCTTTAGAACGAGAGATTTAAATGAGAAGATTGATACTGCTCTCATGTCTGTGTGCTGAATATGAAGCTACAAGCCAGGTGGTGCTTAGCTTAGCTTAGCTTAGCATAGCATAAAGACTGGAAACATGGGAAACAGCCAGTCAAAGGGAACAGAATCTGCCTTCCAGCACCTCTAACGCTCACTAATTGTCATGTTAAATCTCTTTTGTTTAATCCTATAAAAAGCAGAGTGTGAAGAGGGCATGTTGTGGTTTTAAGGGGGTTTTTGCAAGGGACTATTTCTTGGCCGGATGCAGCGGCTTCCTGACGTCAAGACTCTTAGAAATCAATCCTCCTGCCAGGAAATAGTCGAGCACATTACCTCCAGAAAACACAAAAAAGTGCTGATGTTCTCATCAAAATATAAAACTGTTCCTTTAGATTTTAAGTGAAAGCTGTTTTGGGTCAGAGTAGAAAACCAGGGTCCTCACAAGCACATAGACATAAACAACAGCTGATCAACTTCCCCCCTCTATTTCCTCATCCAAACGCTCTTTCTCTCAACCATCTGTACGTGTAATTCTGCTGTCTACGGTTTCTTTTCTCTCCTCCTCTGCCTGTAACTGTCCTCACCCTTCACCCCCGAGGCCGCACGTCTCAGACCCCTCGTTCCTCCCACATCCTTTCTTCTCCTCTGCCATCCACCCGTCCGTCCATCCATCCATCCCTCCCTCGCTGTCAGGCCTTCTCCCCTGGGCCCTGTGGACAGTTGGATGGCTTTGTGTTTGACACGTGTGTTGGCAGGAGTCAGGGCACGCACACACACACACACACACACACACACACACACACACACACACACACACACACCCACACACACACACACACACACACGCCTACAAGTGCACATGCACACACACTTCCAGTTTCTATTGTCAGTAAGCTGCTCAGCTGTGAGGCCCCTAGCCCTAATTCTATATGTGTGTGTGTGTAGGGTAAGGACAGGGTCTCCATTGTCCTGCAGATTAACTCAAACACACACACACACACACACACACACACACACACACACCACACACACACACACACACACACACACACACACACACACACACAGAGAGAGACACTCTCCCTTGGCCCCATGGGGTCCCTTAAGTGTGAATGTGCCTTGAGGCAGAAAATCAGGGGGCAATTTACAGCAGGGTCCTTCGGAGAAGATGGGGGATGTACCGCAGGCTCAGTCCTGCGTCTGAGGCTTTAAAGTCAAACTGTATCTTTAGTTCTTTATTCAGGATAAAAGAAGTGAGTCTGAGCCCTTTTTATTAGGCAGTACAGGAGTTAAATGCACACTAGTTATGATTTATGCAGGAGTGTAGTGACAGTTGATGGAGCGACGACAGGGATGGTGAAATAGTAAAATGTTCTGTATATTCACTTTATCAGGGAACATCTGCCCTTAAATGCATTTTCACATGCAGCGTGTTTTTTGCCGCGATGCCGGACAACACGATTAATTTTGGTGATCACTGGTTTGAAGCAAAGCCTCCGCGGAACTAAAACCCGGAAAAGCTTCTAATCCGGCAGAATTAGGGGGGCTGAGTTTGTGGGTTTGTATTTTACATGCAAATTAAACTGTAAATTATCAGCAGCAAAATAATGAGCTGAGCCCAAATTCAACCTGTCTGTGGGCACCATGTCTGCACAGCTGAGCCTCCGCTATCAGTGCAGCATCGCTGGGTCCTGTCTCTTTGTCATATTACAGACGCAGACCACCACAGTCCTCCTCAAGGACTTAGAAGGAAGAACACTTAATTGGCCTTTGTGGGGGAACTGATGAGTTATTGCAGCAAACACGATAACAAAAGTGTTGGGATTACAGCAATTAAACTAGTTTATACACAAACAATCAGAATCCTAATTTTAAAAGGAATGTCGTACTTCTTCCGCACCATAAACCTGGACGTGGCCTCACAGAAGCGTGTTTCGTGGAAGCGGGGCCTCAGATTCTCCCCCACATTTCTAAGCTCACTTCAAAGCCTCCTCCTCCTCCTCCTCCTCCTCCTCCTGCTACCTGTGTGCATTATGTCAAGCATACAGTGACTGCTTACATTCAAAACCATTGACCTACATCGGCTGACGAGAATAACGGCGAGTCAGTTTGGAGGTTGTGCTCTGTGTGTGTGTGTGTGTGTGTGTGTGTGCACATGCATGAACTGGGGCAAAGGTAACGTGTCTAACCCACACGTCTGCTTCAGGTGATCCACAGCCGCCAGTGTGTGTTTGTTCAGATCTGCCTGCTTCCTCTTTTTCCAACTCTCAGTCTGAATGAGGCCAATTGACTGGCTTCGACATATGTGTGTGTGTATGTGTGTGTGTTCCTGTACCCGTACCTGTTTCTTCTTTGTTTAACGTCTCCACAAGTTGTCCGGTGGTACCACAGACTGTACTTCAATTTAAGGTCACGGCCCACTTCTCGTACATGGTCGTCGATTTCAACTTCCTGGATTTTGTTCCACGTCTCCTCCGTATCGGAAGTAATACTACCGACACCCACTGACGCAGCCCCACATGTTGTTTCAACACAGGGCTGATTTTGACCTTTTACAGCCAGCAGCTGGTTAGTTTCCCTTTTTGTAAAATCCACCTACTGGCACTTCTAAAGATCACTACAATACGTACAAAAACCGAAGCGTACAAATGACAGCTTGACATTTTATTGACCTGCGAAACTCTAATAATTTCCTGTTGCTGGTGAAGAACTCACAGCTTCAGCTCAGCTAAGCTAACCTAGCTGTAGCTTCATATTTAAGGGATAGATACAGTGGTATCAATCAGGGAAGCACGATATATATCAGACTGGATGTTTCCAGAGGAAGACGACACAACTGAACTGAGAAAACATGTTCCACAAGGGTTCAGAGAGGAAGCTGTGAAATATTAAATCATCCGTATTTGCTCACTACATCTTAGACTTTTTTTTACCTTCAGATGTGCAGAAACTACAGGGTGCTAACTTTGAAATGTGTAAATGTTAACATTTCGGTTATCTTATCAGTGTTTGCCATGAGATGCGGGTATCGTCTGAAAAAGATCTGTGTCATGCATCCCTTAGTGTCGGCCTCTAAAGCTCACGCAGCGCTGCGCCAGGAAGGAAATAAGCATAATTCCTAAAATGTCGACCTTCCTTGATTTAAGTGTGTGTGTGTTGAATACACCAGCTCCTGATTAAATGCATCATCTTTGTTAGTTGTAGGTGTCTGAGAACAAAAGTCAGACAAAACCACTATAAACCGTCCTGCGCTCCTTTACTGCGTCACATCTGAACGCCTCTGCAGACGTGATGTAATGATACGGTGATGATAAAGTGGGAACAGTGGTGCTGTGGGGAGTTTGGTTCCCCGGTGGTCCCCCGCAGCCCTGGGAAAAGGAAGTCTGTACAGGAAGTGAGCCGGCTGGGCCTCAGTCCTGCATGACTGCGGACACTATAGTCTGCCCAACGTATGTGTAAGTGCTCACATTGCTTTCTGCAAGAGGGTAGTTCATGTTTATGTGAGTGTAAGTGCATCAGCATGTTGGTGCAGTTTGTCTTTGAATGCCACACGGCGGTGAAAAGTTCTGGTAGCGACAGAAAACGATGCCAAACTCTTCCTCAGCTTCCCCAGACTTTGTGAATGACTGATGTAGCTGCGGGAAAGAGGCTCCGACAACTGAAGGCCGATAAATGGACTTAGTCATCACATCAGCTCGGAGCCAAGTTATGCAGTAATGTGGGCAGATACACGACGTGATGACAGGAGGGAACAGGGAGCGACGGAGCAGAACAAAGCGGAGCATCTCCTCACCCAGACAGCACTGGATGTGATGTGTTAACGGCAGGAATGTAGGGGAAAAAAAACACACTTTGAACTCTGCAGAAGTCATCGAACATTGGCTTTTTTTTTTAAAAATCTCCTCCTGATTGGACTAAATAAACTCGTCATGACTGGCATATTTCGACTTGCTGACCCAGCCGTGCAGAAGCTCCTCTCGTGCCGTGCATGTGGCACGTGCAGGGGTGTGTGTTTGTGTGAACATGTGTGTCGGTGTGTGCGCCTCTAACAGAGGGAGAGGCGGGGGTTGGTTTGGTTGGTTGGCTCGGTGTGAGCTCTTTGTAAGAAGAAGCAGGGAGGGAGGTGAACCGGGTGTTTCTCTCAGCTGCCTGCTGGTCTGGTTGCTGTTGGTAACTTTGCTTGATGAGATCAGAGGGGATCGGCTTTCAGCCCTTCACGTCTCTCCCTCTCTCTCTCCCTCTCTCTCTCCTCTCTAACGCTCTCTCTCTCTCGGAAAGACTGAAGTGGAACTGAAACTGGAGTGCGGCTGCGAAGTCTGTAGTTGTCAGAGGAGAACGTCGTGACGGCGCTGCCTTGGAAACACTCTTAAGAGTTTGAGCGCAAGTGTGTTGGGGGAAGGTGGTGGTGGTGGTGGAGTGTGAGGAAGAAGTGATAGCCTTGGGACAGATAAGCTCCAGGGAAGGAAAAGAGGGAGGGAACAAGGGAGGAGGAGGAGGAGGGAGAGGTGGGCAGCTCTCGGAGGAAAGAGGGAGTCTCTCTCTCTCTCTCTTTCTTCCTCTGTGCGACTTGCCGGCTGCCGGTCTCTTCTGCCTCCTGTCCACTCGGGTTCTCGCTCCCTCGCTGCGCCGGCGGCTGGCTGGAGGAGTTTAGCTGTGTTTTGGCTGCCTGTCGGGATTTGAACATGGACCGAGGAGCCACACGCAGCGAGACATGAGAAGAGCCGCTGGAGATTCACTGTAAGTGTCCTGATCTGTGGCGCTGTCTACAAGGTGCTGTGTGTCATCACTGAAATATGTCTCACTGGAAGAGGTTGTTGCTATTTCAGGAGTGTGTGTGTGTGTGTGTGTGTGTGTGTGTGGAAGAAACAGTGTCGCTCTAGCAAATTTATGCAGGGGTATACAATGCATGCCTGAGGGTTAAAAGTAGCTTTTTCATTGTGTTTGCTTTAAACAAGATGAGCCCACACACTGCTGCTGCTGCTGCTGCTGCTGCAGTTCACCTCCTGACGATACACTCAACATTTTCTTCCCCCATGGATGCTACCGTGCACTCAGCCTCTCCTGCCTCCCTCTCTCCCCCCTCTCTCGCTTATCTTCTGTCGCCTTTAATTCTCTTAATGGTCTCGAGGCCCCAGCTGGCCAGCTGGGATACCCCAGTGTGCAAATGTGTGTGTGTGTGTTTGGTGTGTGTGAGAGAGAGAGTGTGTGTGCTTTTGTTAAGGAGAGATACAGAGTTGAAAGTCCTGGGATAAGCTACCCGAGGATTTCCCCCCGCTCACATACAATAATAGGATAGATCCTGCTTTCTATTTTTAAACGCACTGTTTGTCTATATGTCACAAACACCCCTAATCTGACGCCTCGCTCCGCACCGCCTGCGGTAGCTTTCCTCCCAGCGTGCTGCGCTTTAGTGTGTTTGTGTGGTCCATCCTGGGATAGAGAGATAGCAGCTCTCCTTTCTGACTTTATCCTTTTGTTTTGTCAGCTGCTGACCTCTGTTTCTTTCTTTCTCTCGGTCCCTCTCATTGTTTGTGTTCCCTTTATTTCTGCCAAATCCGTACAGCCGTCCTCCACCGCAGCCTCTGCCTGCTTTTTATAGTCAGACTCCCTCGATTTGAGAAATTGCTCTTTTTCCCGAGGTTTTTTTCGTTGTTGCTGTAAATGAACCTCCCATTCTTTTCTCTTCATGTTCTGTCTCTGTCCGGTTGCAGTTTTTTTTTCGCGGTTCACTCCGTGTCACTGTGCTTGTGTGGATGTGCTTTTCCCTGTCCGATGTCCTGGCACAGCAGCCTTTGTTCCACTTAGCACAGAGCAATTTTGGAGAACGCCGCCGTGAGAGAGACAAGTGGCCCGATCATTAAATGTGTCTGTGTGTGTGTGTGTGTGTCTGTGTGAACCGCTCAATCGATTTCATGTAAGAAACGAGTGAACAATCCTCTCCTCAGGTTATCTGAACACAGAACGTGACATCTTCATATTGCTTTAACCCAAATATATTCAGTTTACGATGATGTTTAAGCAGAAAAAATCAGGAAAAGTTGATATTTTAGCGATGCTGTGTGAGTCTAGAAGTGGCTCGGTTAGTTGGATAGATTGACATGATGTTGTACAACAAACGTTCATGGTGCCCAGCGAGGTCAGCCTTTGTTTTTTGAAGCAAATACCTGGAAGATTAAATATATTCCTGTACTTTGTGATTAGGGCTAATTGCCAGACGTCAGCATGCTAACACACTCAGCGATTCAGAATGTGGCCCTTTGCTCATTTTGTTAGTCGGCTAATTGGCCCATTCATTAATTATGCCTGTTGATTAGCACAAAAATACAGAAGCACAAAAACAATCATGGGTCAGACATATTATTTGATCCATTATGCCGCTGTAGCAGGTTGAATTTTATGTGTTTTCTCGAGATCACAGGTTATTTATTCCATTTATGTTGTTTGGTGCGATAATTTTCCGAAGTACTCGAGGAGACAAACCTTCAGCTAAGGAGAGTTTAGGGCTTCAGAACAACAACAGTCTAATGTAGTTAAAACGAGGGTATTTACGAGCATCAAACTGACAACCTACTTTAAAAATAAGGAGGTATATTTCTGTGACAGCTAATAAACAAGGTGGAGAAAAATGGGTCAGGGAAATTCAAAGTTTTCCAGGTCAGACATCAGGAACGTTAAAGTCCGTTTTGCACAAACAAGTGGTTGAAAAGAGCTGGTGTACGTGATTTCTCCGAGCTTGTTGGCCGTCGGCTGTAGTTGTTGCGATGTGTTCAAGTGTTCACTTCCTAGATTTCAGTTTGGTGTCTTTGGGCCTTTTGTTTTGTTGCTTACCAAATAACAAAATCTATCAGTTATCAGAATTTTCTGCCATTTGACTTATTAATAAATCAACTAATCATTTCAGCTCCAGGTAAAATCAAAACCATCCAGTGGAACCAATAAGAATTAGCGGACCAGGTGCTGATGTTTAAGACGTGATTCCATCGTGACGACGTAAAAAGAAACTGTTTTTTTTTTTTTTTTTAAAGTCACGGCATGTGACTCATGTGGGTGTGACACGTTTCATCACAGTCTTGTGCAAGCGGTTTGGATGTTAAATGAGCGAGGCAGGCAGCAGTGCGTCATCTTCAGGCAGACTTTGATTCAGTTTCATTACTGCTGCGGTTGTGAATCTGCCACCTGAATCTGCTGCTACCCCAGAGAGCTTTATGGATGGCACCGCCAAGGCTTCCTGTGTGTGTGTGTGTGTGTCTGTGTGTGTGTGTGTGTGTGTGTGTGTGTGTGTGTGTGTGTGTGTGTGTGTGTGTGTGAGAGAGAGAGAGAGAGATGAATAGGTTTTACGTAGGTGTCCGTAAAGGAGTGCTCAATCACTGTAGCACTAATAGTCTTCCCTTAGGGCACCATGGATTTTGAGGTGTCACAGCAGAGGTGAGGAAATATAAGAGCTTAGCAGCAGTGAGTGTGTGTGTGTGTGTGCTTGTGTGTGTGTGTGTGTGTGTGTGTGTGTGTGTGTGTGTGCTTGTGCTTGTGTGTGTGTGTGTGTGTGTTACATCCTCCCTATTCAAATCTGCCTCTTTCCACGGCATTTTATTATTTTTAGGTTTAGGTCTGTTTAGTTTCAATTCCGAGCTCTTGAGAGAATCAAGTTCAGTATTTAAGTAGAAGAGCGAGGGAGTTTTTTCGGAGGAATTTTTTTTCATTTGCAAGAGACGAGCGGATTAATATGAGCAGAGGAGGAAGATGTGGGAGAGGGAACATGATTCATTAGGGAGACGATGACTGGAGATACTTCGAGCTCAGACAATGATGGAAGAAAGAAAGAGAGAGAGAGAGAGAGACAGTTTCTCTGACTGAAGAGGGAATACGCAAAAGTGATGCATCAGGGAAATTTCACTGAAGGCAACCATCAACTCGTACGCGTAAAGGTCATTTCTTCCACAATACATGCATAGTCAATTTTCTCCTTGTGCGATGGTGTGTGTGTGTGTGTGTTTGCATCGCTGAGCATGTGTGCTCGCATGCGGCGGTGTGTGGATTCGCCTGTGGTGGGTGTTTTGCAGACCCTGCTTTTCCTGCGTGCTGAGCTCGCATTGATTGCCACATGGTAGACGCCGGGGCTTTTGGTGGCAGGCCCGAGATAATTTGTACCAATTGATAGTGTGTCAGCTCTGCTGTGGTCTCTGTGGATTTACTGGTACAGTAGGCAGAGAGAAAGGGAGGCGAGGGACAGAGATAAATGGAGAGCGGAAGAACTAGAGAAAAATGTAGAAGAAGAAAGTTGTGTAAAGGGCGAGGAAATGACACCAGTGTTTCTGATTACACCGGACATTCGCAGGAAAAGATGTTTATTGATGATATTTGTAGAGCGCTTCCTGTACTTTGATATTTATCATTAGTTTCGAGTGGGTGACCTTCGAAGAACAGATGTAATCTTCTAACGCTCACGTTAAGTACTTGCTGTTTCTCATGTTAGCTTCTCATTAAGGCTAGCTTGGCCTAGTTTAGACAAATTGGCACTCCATGACTGTTTGGCGATGCTGGGGCCCGTTCAGAGGATTTCAGTTTGTAACACCGTGTCCAGGTGTCAGGCGAGCTCAAGTCGGGCTGTGATTACTTTTTAAGGTACATACTGATCCCCGGTTTCCACAGGGCTAATCTGTGTCACGTTCCGGCTATGAGACGGCCAACTGGAACCGATCGCGGCCGTACTAGACGATGCCCGTAGTTCCGGTTGTCGCAGGCGTGCCAAGGTGCGATTCAGCAGCAACCAATGAGCATCTCCCCTCGGAGAATATGCGCCGCGTCTACAGCGACTGTCTCAAGCTGCAGGAAGTCAGACAATAGAGCATCTGGTCACTTTTCAAATTAAAAAAACACCCTTTGCAGACTCGGGAAAACAGACAAACAATGAAACCAGTTGACTACTCACTTGTGGCGTGGAAAATGTGTCGCACACGCAATGTCACAGTGACGTGCGCGGAGGAGTCGAGCGGTGACGCTGTGCTGCTAAACGTTGCAGAAGCCTGCAGTTTGTAATTGTGCGCCCACACACGATGTAACACCAGTAACAGTGACCACAGCAACAAGAACAGTGGAGGGGAAAAAGGACAGATAACAGGGAAGATAACAAGTCACACCTCCAGACAGTGATGAAGGAGGAGCGGAGATTTCCTTCCACAACTGCCTAATAAGTCCTGAGACGCGTGCATGAGTGGACTTCTTCTTCTCACCGGCCGCGAGATAAGTCTAACGTCCCAGTCTGGAGTTTGACAACCTGCGAGGATCCAGACGGTACAGTTTATGTCTGGCTCTGGCACCTCCAGCTACCGCCGGGATTCCCTCAGTAGGAATGAATGTCAGCAATGTGAAGAGGATGGTAGTTTGTTTAATCTGGTGGGTACAGCTGTTGCCATGAAGAGTTATAACGTGTCTGTTTTCCTGCGTGTGTTTTCATGTGAGCTCTGTATTTATGCACTCCCCTCAGGAGTGGAAAGTGGAAGAAGTGACCACTTTGTGAATCATTTTTTCGGACGTCATAGGAATGAGGCAAAGTCGCTGTAATTCAGCCTGACAGTGGAGGTTCAAATGAGGTCGGAGAGGATTTAAATCAGTTATATAACGGTGATAAAAAGTGCTGTGGTCAAGGTTTTTTAAGGCCCTGAATGAAAAGTCTTTGAGTTAAAAGGCAGGCGACACAACAATGCGTCTGGCCTCGGCCTGTTCTCCAACTTTTCTGAGCGCTCCGCTGCTCTCCGTGATGAATTTCAAGCTCGACCAGCGTATCAGTGAGTGAGCAGCTTTTAAATTGACACTCCAACGCTGCTCTTTAAAATCAGAATTCACTGTGACTAGTATAATTCAAGTTCAGCGACCCTTGAAAAAGTGCATTTCGCAGCCTGCCTGCTGACTTATTTTTTTAAACACCGCAAGTTTGTATCCCCGGAAAAAAGACAAGACGCCTCAATATTTCAGGAGGAAGCTGCCGGATGTCTCGTGTGATATCCGAAACAGAAACAGAGACATGGAAAGTTTTAATTGCAGTTTTGTTAAATGTTTCATGGCGTGTCTCGCCAAATAAACGCCCCCAGTGTCTCAGCGGTCTTGGGGGCGAGTTGTGTATTAAGTAAGGAGAAGGAACATTTCTTAAAAGAATAGTTTGACACTTTGGGGAATATCTTTATTTTCTTTCTATCTTCAGACTGATAGGCCAGCTGTCCCTCCTGTTTCCAGTCTGCATGCTAAGCTACAGGGCTGCTGGCTGGAGCCTTAAACCAAACAAATATGTGAGTGTTATCGATCTTCTCATCTAACCCTCATTAAGAGAGTTTCCCAAAATATCAAACTGTTCCTTTAAGATGTCTTTAAATTATTAATTGACAGATAACGATATGTGACGACCGAGCACATCCCATTGTCTCCGTGCATTAGTGGTGCAAGACAACAGCTGTTTGTGCTGCTGTCACAGCGACTGCAGGTGGCTGGGATGATAACTCGTGGACAAGCTGATCTAGGGCAACACACACACACACACACACACACACACACGAGCACCACGCACGCTCTCAGGCCGGACGTTGATGCGTGAGCAGCAGGAAGGCTGGGTGACCCTGATCCTGTGTGGCCTTGTGGGTCCCAGGTTGTGTGCGATTGACACACATGTTCAGTACATCTTGTTTTTGGAGCACTTTGTTAGCCGGGATGTTACAGTTCACGCAACAACTGTCATCAGCTCCAGCTTCGGACACACAATCCAAAAAAATGATGCACTGAAATTCATTTATTAGCCATTTTGAAAGTATTTTAAACATCAGCTGCATTTTTATAATAAACATAATGTTTAATAAGTTGTTCATAAACTATTTCATTGTCTGTTAACAGTGAAATAACTATTAAAAGTGCACTTTATACCACAAACTCTCTTAAACTTCATACTGTTTTGTGTACTTGTGGCGGACCCTGCCACCTTTTTAGCTTCAAACAGTGTTCTGGGCATCTTTATTTTCTTGTTTATTTAGTTATGGAAAAGATAAATATTTCTGAGTTTGTCTTATTTCCTCATTAATATTGTAAATATTAAAATTCAGATTTTAAATTTCTTTTCCAAAATCGACATGATGCCCCATTTAACTAAAGTTTAATTTACCATAAATGAAGTGGTCTCCTGCCCGTTCCCGGTCTGCCTCTTCACCGAGGGCATCCAATAAACGCCAAACTGATTGTGTAAATACGTCTTTATTCAACATTACTTGGAACACTTGGTGTCTGTTAGTCATGTGCTGATATTAAACATGGTGCTCTGGATCCTGACGAGATTTCTGTGGAAAAGCCCACAGAGGTGTGTGTGTGTGTGTGTGTGTGTCTGTGTGTGTGCGTGTGTGTGTGTGTGTGTGTTTCTGTGTGTGTGTGTGTGTTTCTGTGTGTGTCTGTGTCTGTGTGTGTTTGTCTCCAAAGCCTGTCTGCCCAGTAAGAGCTGGTTGGACAGTTTTAGATGAAAACACAGTCTGAGGCACACACACACATGCGCACACATGCGTGCGCACATACACACACACACGCACACACACACATCGCCCTCACATGCCTTTTATTGAGTGGATCTTGTTAGTTGTGCAGCAGGAGAAGCCAGATGAAGTCGGCCCACACACCAGGTGCTCGCTGCTGTCTGTCTGTCCGTCCTCTCATCTCTTCCCTCTGCACTTCTTTTGACAAAGACTCTCAGAAAACTTTCCGTTTTATTGTAACTTGACGGCTCCGTCTCGTCTCAGATCCGCTGACCTCTGTGCTGCATCCTCTCAAGCTAGTTTATTTCTTTTATAGTCTGCCAAGTTTACTCATTTTCTCTTCTCGGTCCCCGTCTCTCTCCTTATCCTGCTTATTTTTGTCCCAACATCCATCCGCTGTTGAGCAACTTTGATATTTACAAAGTGATGACAGCCTCAAAATCACATGGGAGCTAAAAAAGTTAGTCAAGAATATTGGTCCTAATGAAGCTTGAAGATAACGTGTAGTTTGTCAGCAGTGTTTAAAACATTCCTGTCATTGGTTTGTGTTATTAGGCGAAGTAGATGGAACGGAGGCAGCTGAGAAGATTTTTAGCAACTGGCCGAGGATGTGAACGATTTCAAATGACCTTTTTCAAAAGTTTAATGAGGAAGGAAATGCATTCAGTACAGGCTCGTTACATGTCGAGGTTACCTGAGCAGTGATTTTAGACTGCTGGTTGGACAAATGAAGCGGTCGCTGTTGATATTTTCAAGTCTAAGTTGGGGCTGCAACCAATGATTATCATCGGCTGATTGTTTTCTCAATTAATCGATTAGGCGCTCGGTCTATAAAATGGTGAAAAATGTCGATTGGTGTTTCTCAAAAGCCCCAAAATATTCAGTTTACAGTTTTAATGGACTGAAGAAACCAGAAAATATTCACATTTAAGAAGCTCGAATCAGAAAATATTTGACTTTTATTTCTTAAAAAAATAACTAGGAACGAATAATTGATTGTTAAAACAGTTGGTGATTAATGGAAAAGTCGACAACTAAATAAAACGATGACAATCAGCATTGTTATGTATAAATATCTTTTTTGGAGTTGCAGCTCTCAATCACCTGCATGTGTGTCTTCGTTTAATGTGACCCTCTGTCCCATCCTTACCTGTCTGACCCCACTGGAAGTACAGAAGAGGGGAGGGGGGACGACTGCGGTCGGTCCTAAGTGAGTTGGCTGCAAAAGAAGAGAGAGACGGAGGGAAAGTAAACAACAGATGGCTGAAACATGTTGCCGCTATTCGCAGCAGCAGACGCTGCGCCAGCCCACCGCCAGCCTCTTGAGAGGTTACTACGCAACGGCGACCGTGACGACACGGGGTCAGAGATCAAGTGCCTCCTTGATGACAGCCCATAATGCCAGATTGTCATCCACATGCTGTGCCAGACTGGGCCAGCTGAGACACACACACTGAGAGTTTGTACAGTGTTAAATAGTGTTTTCATTTTCCTGGAGTTTGGCAGCGACGACGCTGGAATCTTCCATGCAGTGTCCACCCTGAACCCACCTGCCAGCCGCCACGACACACACTGGGGCAGCTGTCTGTGCATCTGAGTGAGTGTGTGTGTGTGTGTGTGTCCCGGCACTGAACCCTCTCATGCTGTGGAGTGAACTGAGTGGTGGCACACATTGGCTGCCGGCTGCCATGACCTCATTCACAGCCAGAGAGACGGAGAGAGAAAGACGGAGAACGGGAAAATGCAAGTGGCCAAAATGAGACGGACGCGAGTGTTTGTGTGTGTGTGTGTGTGTGTGTGGAGGGCATATGAGTTTCACACAGAATTTACACCATGACCTCACTCTGTGGTGTGGTGGCCGACTGGTTTTGGTGGGAATATTTGCGCCTGTGTCATCAGTCTGTGGTTAAAAATAAAAACACTGTATGTCATCTATATTAACGCTGGCCTTTGTGAAATGAAATGTATTTTCGGCTCAATATTCCCGGCGTTCTGCTTCGTCTTGAGTCACGTATAGATTTAGACGATCGGCTGAACGCAGCAACCAGGATTTCACATCAGAATATTACAGAGAGCAGCACGGCGAGCGTTAACACTCTACGTATTTTGTTTTTTTTATACTTTCAGTATTGACACATAAATAAACTGAGGTGTGAGGCGCTCTTACCCGAAGAGGCGTCAGTTAAGCTCAGTGCACATAAATGGGTCGGCTTTTGGTGCATGAGGTAAAGACATGCGGCTGATAGATGAGACACATACAGAGTTGTGTCATCCACTTCCCTGTCTGCCCGAAATGCGACTGACTCTTTTTCCCTGTTAACAGGAAGCACCAGCTGCCGTTCCTGGAAGAGACGGTTACGTCAGTTTCAACCACACAGAGGTGTCTGTGTGTTTTTGTGTGTGTGTGTGTGTGTGTGTGTGTGTGGGTGAGACAGATGCCATCTTTAGAGGCTTCATATGCTGAAGTGTGGTCTTCAAGTGTAATTATTGTAAGGGGCAATATATGTAGTTTTGAAGAAGAAATTTAAGCTCAGAAATGTATCAACAAGCTGTTTGAGGCTAGAAAGGTGGCAGGGTCCGCCACATATAAACAGTGTGAGATTGTGATGTTGTTTAAGCTCAGTTTTTTTATTCAGTCATGAAAACAAAGAGAGAGAGTTTGTTCAGGGAGTCGATGAAGATGTTTCTCTTCTGATTAAAATCTCTTCCCCAAAACTAAACCGTGCACTTTTAAGTAAAATAATAAAATATACAACAATTTGAATAAAACTACATTTTACTTGTCGAAGTACCTCTATCATGGTCATTTAGGTAAAAACTGTAGTTTATATTTATGTGGTTTTCTTTTACACTTGAAATAAGAGATGAAACTTTGAGTTCCTGATCTGTCGTTTCTAACTTAATGTCACCTCTTCCTGAAATTAACCAAAAGTCAAAGTAAATTCAACTGAAACTTCAAACAAAAAAAAAATCTCCCACCCACACTGGAATCTACTGGAACTCATTTCGCTGAAAATGACAGAAAAATGGAACACACATTCTAAAAACGAAACCACAATATCACCCGTGGTTATTGTTCACCAGGATACTGACATCACCGCGTCGATCCAGTAGCGCAGCCACTGTTTATAAATTATGCGGGTAAGCATAAGTCGAGCTGACTTTATCAACTTTGTTTGACTCGTGGGATTTGGTGATAAATTATTACCTGTTGTTTTGTTGTTCCTCCTGTTGTGCCGTTGGATTTTTGCAGACTCAGCCAGCGCTCATTAAAATTACATTACCGAAAATGAGAGCGCGGCGGGTTCGAAAATCTGGGCAGCGTTGCGCAACTGGGGAGTGTTTGCAGGGTTGCATGCAAGTTATTGGCATTGTCGTATGACTTTTGTTGGAAGGATGCAGGCTGAGTCAGAGGAAATGTGCGAGTGTGTGTTCGCGCCAGTGTGCGTATACTCGTTCATCCTGCTCATTGTTTGTGCCCACCAGCACAAAGCTGCAGCAAATCTGTGGAACAAGGAGTTTTGCCAACAGTTGTCGTCTCTCTCTTTCTTTCCTCTCTGTCAATCATCATCTCTTTGTATCGGCTGTTCTTTTTCTAGCTCGGAAAAAAAAAAACGATTGGTGATTAACATTTAGAGAGGTTAAAACCCCGTTTCTTTAATATTCTTTTCTTCTTGTTCTTCTCTCAACAGGAGCCGCTCCGTCTTTCTGAAGACATTTGTGGCATGAAACGAGATCGCACGCATCTTTCATCCATCACCTCCTTCATCTCCCTCCACCACTCTCCCGTAAGGAACTCTCACCTCAGCTCCACCGCATTGATGAGGTAACGTCAAGCTGTACGCAGCGCAGCACCCACCTGCTCAAAAACCACCCTCCCCCCCTTCCTCCCTCCTCCTCCTGTCAACCCTTCCATCGCAGCCATGGGGCAGAAGATCTCTGGCGGCATGAAGTCGGTGGACGGCCGCGGGGAAAGCGGGGGCTCCCCGTCCTACCGGCCCTTGGCTCACCGCCGGCAGCACCCGGTCCTGAGGGATCCTGATTTCTCCAAACCTCCCAGGCTGGATCTCCTGCTGGATATGCCGTGTGCCGGACACGAGACGCAGATCCGTCACGCGTGGAACCCCGACGACCGCTCGCTCAACATCTTCATCAAAGAGGAAGATAAACTGACATTCCACCGCCACCCGGTCGCTCAGAGCACGGACTGCATCCGGGGGCGGGTCGGGTACACGCGGGGTCTCCATGTGTGGAAGATACACTGGCCCTCCCGGCAGCGTGGCACCCACGCCGTCGTTGGGGTGGCGACCTCAGAGGCTCCGTTACATTCTGTCGGGTACACGGCGTTGGTGGGGTCGGACTGTGAATCCTGGGGCTGGGATCTGGGACGGAACAGGCTTTACCATGACAGTAAGAACAGGGCCCACAGCTCCCTGCCCACGTACCCTTGTTTCCTGGAGCCGGAGGAGTCGTTCACCCTACCGGACTCTCTGCTAGTGATCCTGGACATGGATGAAGGGACGCTGAGCTTCATGGTGGACGGACAGTATCTAGGAGTCGCGTTTAGAGGACTGAAAGGCAAGAAGCTGTATCCTGTGGTCAGCGCCGTGTGGGGACATTGTGAGATATCCATGAAGTACATCAACGGCTTAGATCGTAAGTTTCACATACGACACTCACGACACAAGTGTTTAAGATCGTGGTGAACACAACAAGTCAGTTAGATGACTGTCAGTAGAGGAAACTAGCGGGGGAAGCCTAAATGAATTGCGACATGTCACCACTTGTCCTAGGTAGGCTGTCGCAAGACTTTCAATTTGTTATGAAACTCTGTAAACTCAGAGGTTGTAGACGTTTGCCTCACTTTCTCTGACAGAAAACGGGTGAAAGTTCATTTGGCAACGGCGGTCAAACACAAGTTCTCCAATATTCTGCAGCAGTTTCTCTGGAAGAGCAGTTAAACCTCCCACCATCTGTCATCATTTCACAGGGTATTGTCAGTTTTCTATAGATACCTTCCCTATGCGGTTGATTTATTTCAGGCTGAACTGCAAAGATGTGTCATTGCCAACTTCTTCTCTGGTTCTCTGCAAGTATTGCATCTGCATCTGCATCTGCATGATAAAGATCTTAAAGAAGAAGCTCTTCTCTCCCACAGAAAACACTGTTCCTCAAACACCTCGTCAGTCATCCTGCCTTTGATTCCATGACCTCATGGCATCGCACTTCTGGTGGCTATTTTGGCACGTAGCAGCTGCTCTGCTGTTGTTAGCGGTGCTGGCTCAGGCGTGTGTGAGCTGACCAATCAGAGGAGACTGGCTATTAGGGATGGGGGGCCTTAAAACCTGTTAAGAACTCCATTCTGTGTGTCTGCTCGATAATTAACAGAGTTTATCTCTACTGCAACTACAAGGTCTATTTGAATAATCAAGGCATCGTTATGAAGGGAACACTTTTAAGGTTTGTTCTGATGTGTGAGTATAATATATATTTATGTCACTGGGTCCATAGCAAAACATCTGAACATCACCTCAGCCGACTTTTATGCTAATAAAGTGAATCAGAACCGAATTAGAGAGGTGTCAGTACAGAGCACTCGGGCAGAACTTTGCACCATCTGTTCCATTTAAAATTTCTCAGGTACCAAACTATATATATGTATTTCACTAATATGTTACCATAGGTGCTCAGAAATTAGCCCAATTTGGCTGCGCTCAGGTTTAACAGGTTAAATAGACGGGAGCTAAAACAGAGCGTTAGGGAATAAGAAGAAAACTGATGTGTGGTATGAGCACTGAAGCTGAAAATCTGTTGTAGTGGTCAGCCAAAACAAAATTCTGAGCATAATAAGACTCCTTTAAGTATTGCTGATGGATGTGTGCAGATATGCTGTTGACCCTTATGAAATGATAAGATGGTTGTTAGCCTCTGGCTGCCCTCTTAAGTGCAGTTTAATATTTTTCAGTTCTTACAGGCACCGACCTCCTGGACGTGAAGTTAATCTTCTCTCGTCCCTGTTGGAGCTCATCTCAGGCTAATTTCTCCAGATATTACCGAAGACGTTTCCGAGGAAGCACTTACACATAATTTCCTCATCTTACAAATGGTACCTGCAGGTATCAGCGCCGTAGTACTTATTCGAGTTACCGCTGTTGTTTTTTTTTTTCGCTAACCCTTACGTAGCTGTGTGTTTGAGCGGTACGAGAGGTTCAGACAGAGTTCAGAAAGAGCCGCTTGGATGTGATTCTGCGTGCTTTGGGTTTAGGTATTTGGCCGTGTTTTGTTTTCAGGAGACTCTTCATTCTGTTTGACTCCCACTGTCTGTCCACATGCGTGTGTTATGAGAGGAGGCAGGCTCTTTCCTCCCATCGCAGTCTAAACAGAGCGACTCTTTGAACAGCTTGTTAGAAGAGCTCTCAGACACACATCGCGGACACCTACACACATGAACACACACCTTCCAGGAAGGGAAAGTGTGTTATGAAAACATGCGTATGATCCGACTCCGGCCGCCTCACTCCCACCTCTGTGTTTGCACAGCCCCATGGGTCCTATTTGAAATCACAACAGGGTGTGTTTTGGTCTGTTAGCCCACAGAAAGCTGAAAGGGAACCCGTCTCGCTCTGTGTGTGTGTGTGTGTGTGTGTGTGTGATGCCTCTGATTTTTCTTTGTTCAATCACCGACACATTTCCTACATTTCTCTGAGCGGTTCTCTACTCTCAGGGGTCACAACGACATCATGAGCCTGTTTTTCCGATGTCACAAGCCTTATTCTTGTTTTAGATGAGATGTTTTGGTGCTGGAATTGCAGCTGGCAAGCTCGAATCTGAATCAGGATGAAACACTGAGTTTAAGGAAGATGAATTTGAAGCTGTGGTTGAAGTCCTTCCTGACTGTGTAATCTCCAACACTCAGGCACAGTTCAAAGTACATACTTTAGCAGTTGAAAGCACCTCACCTCAGCCATTTCCCATTTATGGAGCCATCTGCTGGATTTCACGGCGAGTCCGTGTGATGGGCCACCTCGGAGAATACGGAGAGTATTGAGTCTGTTCAAAGCCTTCGCTTCCGCGGGCACACAGACTTCGTGCTGTGAAATGAGGTTTGACTGTTGAAAATGTGCACAGCTTAATGCAGGGTGCAGAGTGAAGGTTGAAAGGCTCATCGTCAGAGGTGTATCTTAAGGAATAGGGAGAAGGAGATGGAGGAGGTGGAGAAGTGGAAGCAAGCAGAGACGGCAAGAAATGTAAAAACACAGAAGCAGTGAAGGCGTAAAGGAATGGCATAATGAAATGAATCAGCACTGGATATCAGTTTATTGTTAGTTGGTGACATCAGCTGGGCCTGCTCACAGGACGAGGTAATGTGTTGCGTCAAAACGATTCAAAACAGAGCAAGCAGGACTGGCAGAAGAATGGCGCCAGCTTGCAGAGCTCTGCTGACCGGCCCGCTGACAGTTCAAGAGAGGTCACATTCTCCCGGTTCATCGGCGACATGTCTCGAGATTCCAGTGCAGGTCGTTAACACGCAGCGGGAGACCAGAAACTCCCATGTCCTGCGAGGTAGAATGACTGTTTTTAACAAAGTATTCTGGTGGATGTAACAGCTCCAGTTCCCCTTCAGTAAATCCCAAATATCTAGCTGTCTGTTTGTGCAGAGAGCAATCGGGGTTGCTTGTCTGTCTCTGCAGCATAAATGGCTTTTAGTGTGAAAGTCGTTGGAGAAACAGCTGATCAGCTATGACAGCTTCCTCTGTTACAGATTCTCAGTTCCCCCTAAAAGGTCGTCACTGTTCAGTCGGCCTGTTGTTGCTCAATAGTGCCAATTTACCAGATGAGAAACTTAATAAATTTCAGCCCCATGAGAGAATTATCAGATGTGACCAGGCTTTAAAACTGTTCCTTCGAGAAGCCCGTCTCCAAAAAGGTTATGAATTATTCATTGAAAAACTCATAAGCAACATAAATTAAATCATCTGTGTGTGTGTGTGTGTGTGTGTGTGTGTGTGTGTGTGTGTGTGTGTGTGTGTGTGTGTGTGTGTGTGTGTGTGTGTGTGTGTGTGTGTGTGTGTGTGTGTGTGTGTGTGTGTGTGTGTGTGGACAGACGAGACAAAGGCTCAGTTGACAGACGGGCCTCAGATGGGGGAACTCCACTTGGACCACCGAATGTGAAACAAAAAAAGCTTCTGGTTTCTCATTCTATTCACACATTTAACCACAGTGGTGGCTCAGAGGTCTATTCTGGGTAATGGTGCTCCAGCCGTTGCTTGGAACCAGAAACAAAGCCTGTGATGAACGTAATATCTCCAGATTTGGTTCAGACGCGGAGTAAACAGCCTCGGGGCCGCTGTCTTTGTAGCAGAGGGTGCAAACAGGGTATGATCACCGTTTGCGCCGCGGCTTCGCTCAATATCAGTTTCGAATTGAATCATTTTGTCTGGCCCGTGGATGACTCGAATAGCGAGAATGAAGTCATAATTGCTGTCTGCGTGTAGGAGTGTGTTTGAGTCGTATGTGGTCACCTGAACGACAGACATCGCATTATACAGCCGTCTTTTGTTGGCTCCTTCTCTAACAATGGTGCGTCATTCGTGCGACGTGCGTTGTGAGTTTCAACCTCAATAAGTGCAACGCATAAATCCGTCCTGTGTGTTTATGATCGTGTGCGTCAGGTCATGAAATATCCTCTCGGTGGTTCGGTAATGACTTAATCTAACAGGCCTTCCCACGAGAAGCCACTATTGGATTGTTTGTGAGTTATTGTTGTGAAGGGGAAACAACACGACTGCGGGGTATTAAAAGGAGATTTATAGACGCGGCGTCTCCTCGCCACAAACTGTTTGCTTTTCTCATCACTCCGGCTGCACCGCCAGCACTTGATCATCGCTCTGCTCCGCCCTCACATCATCGCTCCCATTCCTGCAGTAACGGGGAGACACATAACCACCAGCGCTCACGTTCGTTTTGGGAATATCGCACAAAGGCAATCAGGGTCGGATGAGTATAAGCGCTAATGCAAAGAAATGCTGAGGAGGCTTGGACTGCATTATCCTGTATATGTGGTGTAAATTATTCATCCTCCCAGAGGTCCCTCTTCAAAGAATTTCTCCTCTCAAACGAGAAGTCAACAAATCCCCGCATAGCGTACATTTCACTTAATTGTTGCGACATCACATAAACACGTGTAGCTAATTTATTTTGCTACCTTGAAGCACACTCTCATCTGCATCAGCCCTAATGTGTGTGTGTGTGTGTGTGTGTGTGTGTGTGTGTGTGCACACGTTTCCCTCGCGCTCTCGCACAGCTCCCTATTCTCCCTCGTCCCGTCTTTCTAATTGCACCAATTAGCGGTGCTTTGATTCGCTACAATGGGAGCTGTCTTAGTGTCAGCCCTGATATGTGCCACTTCCCATCTCCCCCCCCCCCCCCCCCCCCCCCCCCCCCCCCACTTCTTATTTCTTCCTCTCCTCTCTTTGTCCTCAAGCACACAACACGCCATAACTCCACCGCAAAGAATCTGGCAGCTTAATGTCGCCTTTTCCTTATCAGCTAATATACAAACCACCCAGAATATAATTTTTCCCGAGCCATTAGAGGCCACCGTCGGATGGCTGTTATCAGGTGAAAGCCCCCTCGTAAATCCAATTTGGGAGTAGACGGATTACATAGTCTCTTTTGACATTAAAGGTTGTTCATGCAACAGCTGTGATATGATTCACCGACACAAACCAGTTTTAGACTCAGGCAGTTTGGCTGACCTGGTGACAGGACCGATCATCGCTGTGTCTGAGTTTGTGAGCAGAAGCAGAGAGAGGAGAAAACAGCTTGGAACAAGGAAGTTGGGTTTGCACAGACGAGAGAGAGCGAGAGAGAGTAAGTAAAAAGGTCTAAAAGTAGCGAGGACTGCTGTGAAGCTTCATCAGGAGGAAGATGGAGGCAGTCAGAGGGAGCGTGTAAACAATGAGGACGTAAAAAAAAAGCGAAGCAGTCGTGTGGGATGATGTGAATGAGGCAGCGTGACACCGACACTCAGCTGATCGGCTTCCTGAGCCGACTCGAGAGAGGAAATCATATTTTTCAGAGAAGTTTCAAAACTGCATTGCAAAACACCCACATCCCCGAAGTGACGCTTTGTTTCAACTGCGCCGAGTGAGAAATGACAAACGCACGCAAAGCCGACGGACTTCAAAACGCAGACACGAATACCAACACTGGGATTAATTCATACTTCTTAGTTTAAGTCACAATCGCGGGCTTATTCAGGCGTCACATTCCAGCAGATCTGTCGACGAGAAGTGACCCACTTTTTTTCTGTAAGCCGGCCTGACACGCTGACCTTCCCCTCCTCTTCCCCACTGTTTAGTCTGCAACACATGAAACTGCAGGTCAGACCCAACCTGCTGCTGCTGCTGCTGCTGCTGCTGCTGCTGATGATGATGATGATGATGCTCAGAGCTCAGAGCTCGTAGCGGTACCATGCTTTAACCATCATGTCACACAATAACATTTCAGGCTCTATTCTCTGATATGTTCCATTTCTAAGATAATTGATTGTTTTAGTCCCGTTCCCAGGTTTTCAGGGACTGAGGTTTGGATTGGTGGCCAGCCAGACAAACCCAGAGCATTAATCAACCGCACCTTTAATAGGTCAGCAACCGAACAGCACCTTAAATTACATTTATATAATCACAACAAATCTATTTTACTCGAACACTTAATTACTTGAGTCGTCGCAGAGAACAAATTATATTATGTAGTTTTGTTTCCAATGAATAGCTTCATTCAATTTAACGATATGGTAGGGCGCCTTTGACGAGTGTCGCTCGTTAGAAATTAAAGAGCTGCAAAATGTTTTTTTTTTTTCAATTTATGATCCGGTAAAATGTTTCAGACGTCTCCATGCCAACCCCGTCCTCGCACTTCCAACATCCAACATGCAAACAACAAAAAGGAAGGGAAGGAAAAATATTAAAGGCAAATCAGAAGCCACCGAGAACAACGTGGGAACACAGAGGACACTAAGGGAACAGATGCAGGATGTAGGAGACACATGATGAAAAACGGGAAAACAGACAAAGACAGGAAGTAAAAAAACAACACTTTCAGCATAAAACAGGAGATCAGCTGAACTAGAACCTCGGACCAGGACAAACAGCGTCCTAACAGTTAAGAATGTGTGGATTATTTGATCAGACACTTGTTACAGACATTCTTGGTCTGTTTGATGTCTTCATTGATGGAAAAACAAGAATCTCTTTTACGTCATCTGAAATAATCCAAAATTAGTTCATTCTGTGGTTCACATGAGGACATGTTCTCCGTTAGCCTTTGGGATGTTAAAGTCATGCGGATCGTTTCGGTTTCGTCTGCTGAGGTTTGTAGATATTCGTCTCTCAGACTTCTGCCGCCACAGTTTCCAATGGAGGTGAAAAAATGTTGACTTTGTGCCAACGTGTGCTTCCAGGTGCGGCTCATTTCTGCTGAAGAGAGTCCAAAATACTCTCTTCTGGGACTTCTGTGTAACTGTGGGGGATTTTTTTTTTTTTTGTGCTGGGAAAAACGCTTTGTTGTAAATTCCAGTCAGCCTCAGTGTTTTCAGCTCAAATCGAAACTGTCTAAATGTTTAGACGCCACTTACAGCGAGTGAGAGAGTGTTTTGATTCGGCTGAACTGATCCTTTAATACCGGCTTATTTTCCTGACGGGTAGGTTTACCTCAGCCCTGCTCGGTTCACTGTGTTCTATTACAGGTGTGTTCATCAGCGCTGTGAATTATAAATCCTCCTGCTGGACACAGTGACTCAGCTTTCTGGCGGCAGCGTGAGCTAACCCTCGGTGTTTCATGCTGCCTGTGTGATATTTGGGTCAGTGGGTTACTGCTTTAGCCTAACATGGCTGCTCGCTGCAGGCGTTGGTGGATCGCACTCTGCTTCTCTGATTTGTCTGCCTTGTTTTTTACTGTCACATGTGCACGCTTGTCTCTCTTTCCTGTTTTTTCCCCCTGAAGTGTTGGCTCCTGCGAATTTAGACAAGCCATCAGCAGCTTCCTCGCCGGATCCCACGCATTGTGCAGACACACGAAGAAAAGTATATGTCGCGTGTTTACTGCGGCTGAGTTCAGGTTGGAATGATAATTTAAAATGCCAGTTTTTCCCTTAAATTGGCAGCGCAGTTTCTGTTTACATCTGCACTAGAAACTACTCAAAACACATTACACTTGCTAATTATAGTGGCTAATTTACACAGCCCACGCAGCTACTTAATAGCTTCTGCAAAACGTCTGAGCGGATTCTACATCAGCCAATATTCTCCCCAAATAACCTAAAATCCTTGTTGGATAGATGCTTGTATTTGCAACTGCGCGCTGCTACCTCGCTCATTTTGACATAATAAGAACAAAAATGTCTGCGATTGGCTGTTCTGGAACTGCACGACAAGATTTTGTGACAAAAAAAAATGGCTCAGATGTACGTTTTGAAAGTGCTGCGTGTTTCCTTCTTCATCCTCTGCTGCGAGATCTAAACACCCTCAGCTCCAGCAGGGAACAGTGGTGTCGTGTCAGTGCACTCATAGTCAAATATTTATCAGCAGAGATGAAGAGAAGAGAGAGGGAAGAAGAAGCAAACATAAAAAATACAACAAGACAGAGAAAAAGAAAAAGAGGTTTGGAAACTGGTGGCGTGTGAGAGAAGAAGAGACAAATAGAAGAAAAAACAAGTTTAAAAGAGAAAAAGCCAAAAAGATTTTGTTTGCTGTCGAGTGTCTGAGCTATCAGGAAGGATGACTCCGAGAGTGAGAAAAGAGAATAAGAGGCCACGATGGGGAGAATGTGAGTCGACAAATAAACCAAAATATAAAGAAAATGAAACGGAGGCAGCGGCTTGATGTGGAAAAAGATCGCAGATCAAAGCGAGGCGGACGGAATGTAGAGCGACAGACGGGATGATAAAAGACAAAGGAGAGACATTAGAGTCAGAGTCATGTCGGTTTCTGTGGAGATCACATGGACTGATTAGCGATGGAGGAATGAGGAGCTGCTCGGAGACGAGGGAAGCGTCAGAGACACAGGGTTGCTAATGACGGGCGGAGGTCGAGGTGACATGCTAGAATACGAATGAACGTTCGCTGCGGGGTTATTTTGATGATACTTCACTCAGAAGCTTCAGAGAGAAGTTGGATTTTATTCAGAGCTTGAGCAGAGACAGCAGACGACCTTGCAGGGGCAGCCGGGCTCTCGTGCTTTTTCAGTGTTGCTGCTAAGTGGTGCCCTTCTACAGTCCATCATGCACTTCAGCTGACCATCTGAAGCCCTGCGTCGGTACTACAGCGACTACATTAGTTCCCAAACATTAGAGTCCATCCTTGACTGGCATTAAAAGCCCAGTGTGCAGAATTTATGGAGATAGAAGATTAAAAATACCCTGGATATGTTTGTGTGATCTGGCTTCACTAACCCTAACAATCGTGTTCAATACAGGAGATACCGAAATGACGAAAGGATCGCTCTGAACTCCAGGCGAACTTCTACGAATTATAATACCATTTTCCAGAGAAACAATTGGCCTGAACGCCGCGCTTTCATATGTGCTGATCTGTTATCTCCAACGTGACCTGCAGCATAAGTTACCATGACGATGCACCCAAGTAAGAGGTGATACGCTGCTGTAGCTCTGAAAAACCCCTCAAGCCACATTAACCACAAATCCTGCTTCACAGTACAGTCAGGACTCCAGAAATGTGGTGGCTGGACGCTCCAGTTATTCTGTGTTTTTCCCAGCTTCTATTGTTTTATCTGTCGGACGGCGCTCATCGATTTCTGCAGGTAAATGGGCTTTTATTGATCCATCCTGGCTTTTACGAGCACCTCGAGGCCAGAGCAGCGTGCACCTGCTCTCACTAATGAGCAACCAGCCACAGGTGTTTGACATTAATCTTGTTCCGATGCAGTAATAGATGACATTTTGAAAAACAGGTTAAAAATGCCACTTTTCATACCGGGATGAACTAATCTAGATTAACTGTTGGTTGAATTTGCGCCCTGATGAGGAAATCAGCGACATTGTTTTCATGATTCACAGATGAGTACAAAAACTTTAAACCGAGCGCTGATATTGAAAATGCTGGAGGCTGTACGACATGCAGAACAACACATTTCAATTTCCTCCTGGTTCTTTAGTGTAAGGAAACAATTCAGTTTTAGTGTAATTAATTTGGTCCAGTTAATTCTTCTGTCCTTTAGAGTCAGCAGCATATCAGCTGAGTGACTGTCAGCTGCTCCTAACGGTAGCAGCCGTTAGCTAGTTAGCTCAGTTATCTGCGTAGTGAGTGGTCCAGACTGGGAGCTTGGGGCTAGCTGGTTAGCATGCTAACTTTAGTAAACTCTTGTTTCTTCTCTCTGTTTATGATTTTAGTAAAAAAAAAAAAGATCTTTTAAAGTTCATGTTATTATCTTTGTTTTATGGTCAGAGTTTGGGTTAGTCAACTTAAAATGAAACATTGACTTTTAAACGTGCACTTTAAAGGTAATCTGGTCAACTTAATGTTTCAGATGAGCCCTCTGTCTCTCAGATGGGACGCAATGTGAGGCACGAATTTAGTGTATATTCATTAGTTGCACTTCGTGTGGGTTCTTTGTGTGCTATAGCCCTCCAAGGAGTCCATGTGCAACACCAAATCTACTGTTTGCTTTCTGCCGGTCTGCTGCCAGCTAACATCCCGTTAGCAGCAGGCACGCTAGCTTAGTCACCAACTGTCGAGTGAATATTTTTACCCCCAATTCTGGATTGTTGAGTAGAAAAATGAAAACTTTGAGAAACACACCCACTGCGGAGAAGTATTCTCTACATTGCATCATTTTTAGTCGACATGAATACGTTATGATGCACTGGAATAAAAACCTGAGCCACAGAGAGGCTGAAGGAGAGAGGTGGGAGATGAAAATGGGAACAAGATTGAAACGAGGATGAATGGGAGGCAGGGACGAGGGTGTGGAAATGGAC
The DNA here is from genome assembly GCA_963678695.2 of Diplodus puntazzo. Classification (NCBI taxonomy): domain Eukaryota; kingdom Metazoa; phylum Chordata; class Actinopteri; order Spariformes; family Sparidae; genus Diplodus; species Diplodus puntazzo. The sequence continues at coordinate 5,769,971 of OZ023166.1, forward strand.
TTACTGTGGGAGAAGGCACAAAATAAAGCATTAAATCCTGAAGCCATCGCGTATCTGTGGGAGCTGACAGGTTAACATTTCCCTACTGTACCTCCACCGTGTGTGTTAACAGCCCTGTGATTAGTGCTATTAGTTTTGTGTAAAGCAGAAATGGCCCTGTGCGCCGAGAGACGCCGAGACAACATGAGAGTCACTGCAGAATCAAAAAAACAAGGTGATTTCACACCTGATTATCTCCACATTTATCCCAGTTCTCCGTCAGGACTGATCCATTTCCCCTCATCTGTTCCACCCAGTGTGTATATGAGTGTGTGTGAGAGAAAGAGAGAGAGAGAGAGGGAATCTATCCAGACATCAGTATTAGAGGAAAGATATTTCAATCAGATTTCACCGCCGTGTCATTTTTAGGAGCAGGTCAGCCTGTGGGAGACTCATTTGAATGCAATTAGCTCTCCAAAAATACACTCTGAGCGGCAGTAAAACCTTTTGACGCATCAGTTTTTTCGCTCCGGAGTCGGTCATGCACCACAACAGCAGCCACCAGAGAGATTCAAAGAAATTTATGCGAGCGAGGAAAAGCCTCGGAGCTGAAATCAGTTTCCAAAGCTCAGCAGTTGCTTTTTATAAACCCATAAATCCCACGTTTAACGCCGCCACAGACTAGACTATAACTGCGAGCCACGCTTTTCCACAGACACGAGTGCCTTATTATTTATTTTTCATACAAAGACAGAAGAGGAGAAAGATTTGCTGCCTTTTACTGTTTTAAATGCACTGAAGAGAAACGTGACGGCGTGTATTTCACTAAAAGGAGAGTGAGAGTGATTTTGAAAGCAATGATTCAGAATGTGTTTGTTTTTATTTATTAAATCTCACACAACACACACACACACATACACACACACACACAGGTCTGCTATAATTAACGGGCCGGTCCAATCACTCTCCGTCTCCCGTAATGAATAAGAGCGAGATTATCCTCCCCCAGCTTTCGTCTTCGTCACTCTTTGTTCGGGGAGCTGTAAGATTGGCCTCTAATCAACACTTCAATTTGGCCTCCTGACATTACCAATTTGCCGACAGGCCGGGCTCCTTTGTGTGCGCCCTCCTGGATCCAGTTCTATTTAAAGGTCTCTCGGCCCTCTCTCTTCGACATTCTTCCGCCCCGGCGAGTGAATCCCTCCCAATTTATTCACCTGTCGCTTCGTTGGCTTCTTCTTTATTGTCGCCCTGCCGGATTAGATGTGTGTTTTTCGTTTAAGTCAATGAACAGCGTAGTCGCTGCTCTACAAGTAAGAGTTCACCTGAGAGCCCGTCGTCGGTTGACTGTCTCTTTCGGTGTTGTTGCTCTTGCAACACATCGAAGGGGAAGTCCATCTGTGAACTCGCTCTGAAGTGCATCCATCTGTCGCTGCATTTCCATGACAACACTGCCGTAACGTTTCCTGTTTGCACGTCTTGTGAGGATGATGTCATGGCTTCAGTCAGGTGCGGGGTGCGCCTAAGCGTTCAGGAATCCTGTCTTTTGTAACAGAGAGCAGAGACGTGATGTAATGGATCTTGTTTATGTCCTTGAAATCCCTTTTTTTAACCTTTTATTGAATCATGGAAAGTCGACGGAGCGTGCTCGCTCTTTTCCTGCTACGTCCCAACTCACGCACAGTTTTTCTGCTGTTTGCCACCGGGCAGCTCTACTGCAGCCGTTTAGTGCAGAGTGACTCTCTTCTTATTTGTCCTCTCACTTTTTGTCCTGTCAGTCAAGAGAAACCAGATAACTTGTGGAAATCAGGTTCAGCATACAACACTGCACTGTTGCCACAAGAAGGTTTTTGTCACTGCACATGCACACATGAAAAAAAGCTGATTAGAAAACTGGTTACACAGAAACATGGCCAAGAGATCGGGCTGGGGAAATCAGTTTTCTCAACTTCCCGACCCCGATTACAGACACCTTGCTCTTATTCATTACCTGGATAGGTGTAGTTCTCTGCTGCCTGCCTTACAGCTCACTGATTATCCTCAGAGCCGATGTCTGATCTCAGGTTTTGTAACCCTGCCCACATTGTGATTATTTGCACAGACAGTGGTTATTTTGTCCTAGCCATGTTGTTGCTCGGCCTCATGTTTACATGTAAATAAATGATTCACACATACCAAAAGTTTTGGAATCGGTGGCATCTTAATCCTTCAGGGGAACTCCGACTGCTCTAAAATCTTGCGAAAAGTGAGACGGTTGAAGATCGTCAAAAATCATTTAAATATTCAGCCACGACTTCGGCAATGAATTCTTGGTGACATTCCCTCCAGGTCAACTTAAAACTCTCTCTCTCGAGCTCTGACTCACGCTTTTACCACCGTCTTCTTGCAACAACTTGCCTCTCACGAGATTTTCCGTGAGCGAGACTTTGTGTTTCTGGTTACAAAACAGATCCTATTCTTTAACAAGGTCTCTAAATATAAGCACTCACAGTGGACTGACCTAGTCAGAGTTCCCCAACAGCCTTCGCAGCTTTTGGTAAATATGAATCAGCTTCACACCCAAACATATAAATACAATGCCTGGATTTAGGATTACCAGAATTCCCCTTTTACATGAATCAATTAATAATCCTTCTGTGAGTGAAGGATGGTAAGACTTTCCACTGACGATGCTCTGAGATCTCAGTGAACATGCACAGGATTGCGTCTATTAGCTTCGTTATTCCAGGAACTGTTTTGTACGCTGTAACCTTGGAAACCAACAACCCTAAGTGGCTGTGCAGGGCTGAGTTTCTGCCTCGGTTACATTCAGGAGCACAAACTGCCTGCTCGGGCCTTTTTTTGCCCTCTCAAACCAAATGAGGTGTGTTGCTTCATTTGGTCTGTTCCCAGAACAAGTTTTTTTTTTTCTCTGTGGTTTGTTTCTTCAGTTCTTTCACAATGCGTGAACTATTGAGTCATTGTGTTTTTAGGTCATTTTGACACCGTCCTCAACCCACAGCTGTGATGTCAGACACGACCCGAGAGTCTAAATTTAGATCTGAAACCTGTCGTGAGCTCTGTGTTTTATCACTCGCTTCATTTCTGATCTGATTACACGAATAAAATCGTCCCACACAGTGAAAACAATTCAGTGAGTATAACGGAAAATGACTTATCTGTGACTCTGATCTGTGGTTGGACATTAAACCTGCGATATGAACGTCTCTGTGTGTTAAAGTCTGTGTCGGACAGCAGAGGGCACATTCTTTCTTCTTGACTGACGCTGGTATCATATCTTGCATTTAAAGTATCCGAGCATGTCACAGTTTTTTTTGGCATCGCTCGTGTCTCTCATACTGAACACTTTATGTTGTGTGTGTGTGTGTGTGTGTGTTCATGTCGAGTGGTTGGACTGTTAGGATTTGTAAAGTGAATGCCAGGAGAGCCCAAATGAGTGATTTCAGAACTTATTTAGAAGTTGAAAGGCTTGTATCTGGTTTACAGATATCAAAGCAGTAGACAAATCTGCACACAATCAGCGTCAACAGATTAGAGACAGAGATAATCATCATTTCAGTCCGAGTGGTTTGATGTCGGCCCCTGCATGACCATCGCTGTGGATGTTTGTGTTCCACGTCTCAAAGATCCACTTTGTGTTTGCAAGATGACTTTCAGCTTCTGTATCTGTCGTCACACATCACAGAGAGAAGCAGGTCGTGAGAAACTGTCACATCTCCAGTAATAATCTTGCACTGGTTTGTGCGATTTACTTGGAAAGCAAGAAACATCGATGCGGCATCTTTCACAGAAAAATGTGAGTGCACATTTGGGGAAGAGGTTTTTGACTGACGTTAATGTAGCTCCCCTAAATCTCATTTCTGTTTTTTAGACAGCTGGACACTTTCTGAGCAACAACAACAACATGGATAAATGTAGCCGCGATAACGTCAAATGCAATTCAGATATTTAAAATGTTTCCATCCCGTGTTTCCTTATATTTTGCTGCATAAGTCAACTGTTGGATTTGTCCAGTTTATTAATCTAGATATCTGCTGCTGGTGTGTTTTTTCATGTCTGTGCAGCTGCGACTCTTCATATTGACACGAATAGAGAAATGGATTTAATACCGGAGGTTCAGTAAAGTGAGTCGGACTGTCAGGATTTTAAGTATTGTGAATCATTTCTTTGAATATATCGTTTTAATGTCGGTCTCATTAGTGCCCCACTCAGTGTCTCTCATCTCTCTCTCTCTCTACAGCACGTCATCTCATTTAAACGTTGTTCCGCCTCTAGTTATCCGTCACTTAACCTCCGTCTCTTCATCTTACTCACGTTGCCCTCTGCCGGGCTCTGTGCCCAGACGGCTACTGTAGCTGGTTCTGTTGGCTGGTTCTACGGTCCGTCCTCACACCGCTGCCCCGTCCTCTGACGTACTCTCACTGCTGATGTTACTAAGAGCAAAAGTAAAATGTTGAGACTGGTGGGCGAGATTTGTAATCCCGCTTTAATCATCGCTACGGCAAAGTTCAGACGTGATCACTACTTCCTTACATGGCTGTTGCAGAAACGCTGTAACTGCGAAGGACTCTGCTCACTTTTTTATGGCGACTTACCTTTCAGGCAGACTTGATGGTGTGACACAGCCTTGTCAGTGGTGCGCGTGATGGATGACTGTTATGTAGTAAGGACATCCATTGTGAAGTGTGCCAGATTACAAAGAGTGGAAGTCACCTTGCAGTGAATCATTATTATCAGACAGAGTTTGAAGCTGCATTGCAGGTCGTTTCACCTCAACGGCCCCGATGTTGAATAGGCGTGTTAGTTTTTACGAGCCTAAAGTAACTTCAGCGCTGACATCGCAATATACACACGCTCAATAGTCAAATTGACGAACGTGCAATGTCAAGGAAGAGCAAATTAAATCTACACTACCTGCTGCAACTTTTTTGCTGCTTGATGTTAAAGAACAATGAGAAGAAGCTTGCAGAACAGGTCAACACACCTTTAATTTCTTTCATTTGCATCTTAAATCATCAACCCAGGCCAAGATGAAGCATCATGTGTTATTAAGTCAGATTTGGACTTATTTTTTGGGCACACACTTTCCTCTGCTGCCAGTCTTTTGCACTGAGCTCGGCTAATCATGCCCTGCAGCTACCTCTGCTCTGCATAGTGAAGAAATCCAAATTCAATCTCATCATCCAACACAAACTATTTTCTTGCTTTCCCCCCCCCCCCGCGGCTGCTGAGCGATCTGTGACGGTTTTAGCTGCAGCTCCTTCACAGAGAACAGTTCAGCCTTTGTGTCCAGTTTGATCTAGTTGCTGCTGGTGGGTCACAAATGTGGTTTACTGGGTCACTGGGTCATGTTGTAAAAGTAGAACTGTGTCTCCCAACAACGGTGGTGGGTGTCTCGTGATTGCGCTCTAAAACAGGCCCAGAATGGCATTTTATCATATGAGCACTTTAATGTTTCACTTTAGTTGCTTGAGCTGTTCGTCAGTTCACAAGTTAGTTTACTTTGTTGTCCTTTTCAGTTTGTCGGTATCAAATGCAACAGTTTGGGAGTAATAACTGAAAAAAGACATTAACGTTACAGGTGATATAATAAATACTAATTCTCTGACAACTCCCTCCACAGATGGAATGAACAAAGTTCTCAGTGAGTGTTAAATATACGTACGTCAGCTGCGTTTTATTTCACATTTTGCTTGGAAGATTTAAGAGCTGCTGTCTGTTTGAAAAGTCGTTTTCTTGACGGCAGCAACTACAAGAACTGATGTAATATCACAAACTACTGCGGGTGAAGAGTCCAGTCCTTCAACACATTAGATCACATCTCTTCTCTTCTGATTCTACAGTGAAGTTTTGTGTTTTATTCCCGTCATTACAGGCTGAATGGAAGCAACTAAACTCACCTTGAGCTGCTCATTAACCCACTAAGTGTTGATATTGTGCAGACGAGCAGGAACCTGCGAATGAATGCGCGTTGCTAGGTTACCTCAAGTGAGAAAAGTGACACCAGAATGGGTAAAGCTTTATTGGATTGTGTTCAGACCACTGGCTCTTTCATCCTGCGCTTTCAGAGGGAACGACACGCTGACGTGCATCCCGTCGCAACGTCTCGTGCACTCGGAGGCTCTCAGCGCTGAAAGTTAAAGTCTTTCAGGGTCTTTTTTTTTTTTTTGTTTAAAACTACTGAACATCAGACGGGCTGTCAGTCGCCTCATAGCAGCAGAAGCCGCAGTAGAAATGACAAGCGCTTCCTCCAGACAGCTGTTGCATTGCCAGATAGATAAAAAGGTGCCTGGATCCAAAAGCCAAGGTTGTTTGTAGCTCCCTGTCGTGAGTTTTTTGGGAGAGCAATCTGTTACTGAAGGGGGAAAATCCGTCATTATGTAAGATGTGTTATCCTTCTTTTTTAATTTAATTTTAACTCGACTTTTTCTTCCTCATGATTCACGAGTTAATGTACAGAGGAGTGGACACCTGACCAACAGTGATCCCTGTTATATCAGACACACCTTTGACTTTGACCACGCTATAAAGATTGTGTAACACGAATCAAAGTTTGTGCCCAGCATGTGTCATAAACTTGCTCAGATGATTCATGGCAGATATAAAGTTGATAAGAGGAACTACAGTAGTTCCTGGCCATGTTCTATGGTATCATGTTGTCCGGCGAAGCCCAATAAAAAATTATAATATGATATAAAGGCCAGTTGGTTTATGGTGTCAATACAAAAGGCCTTGATGGAGAAAATTACTACTCTGTTGTGATTGATAGATTGAAAGGTCCAGTGTGGAGGATTTATGGGGCTCCGTGGGCGGAGATGGAATATGATATTCATAACAATTTTATTTGTGTATAGAAGGGTGAAACTTTGAACTATGAGGCCTTTATATCTACGGAGGGAGTCGGTCGTCTCGCACGGGGGGTTACAAGATCAACCCCACTCTGCCTCTGATTAGCTGACATCTATCATTTTGGTGTGACTGAGACTTACCACCGTCGTGGTCCTAGTACTATGTGTAAGATACATTCAACAAGTTTTTTTTATGGATAAAGGAAAGAAAAAACAGTAAAGTTCTACTGATAGGTGCTGATAAGACACTACAAATGAGCAAGCTAGCATGCTACTTTCCATACTACATGTTCAGTGGTTGTCTGGTGCAAATGAGTTGTGTGATCTGACAGACAAACAGCCTGTGGCGGAAGCTAATGCAGCGGATTGTGAGTTGTAGTTTCCCTGTTAAACACGACGACCTCTTCGGCTGCAGTGTCTCTGGGTTCGTTAGTGGACCGGTGGCAGCGACTCACGACCCGGCCCGTCCGCTCCGCCTGACCCAGAGACACTCCGGAGGATGAGTGACACAGAGAGGAGCGTCAGAAGTCCCGGAAAGAGACCGAAGAGGTCGGAGTGTTTAACTGAAAAACTACAGCTCATAAAACATGTCAGAACTGCAAGGAATACAAAGATATTTATATGACTCAACAGTTTTAGTCAAGCGCAGAGAACACAACCAACAAGGGCAACAAATCATAGATGTGTTTGTTTTACCAAAGACTTGGTCTGCAAAATCAAATCCAAAGACAAAATCAACTCTAGTTAGAAACAAGCCCTTCAAAAGTTAGTGAGTTCCTGTTTAATGCTCAAAAACTCAGCTAATCTGCTTCATGGCCTCAAACCAGATCTGCAGATAATTTTGTGACGTATTACTTAGAGAAAAAAGTTGACTGTGAAAATGATTTTTTTAGGACCTTTAACGTAAGATATTTAAGGGGGGCGAAATTGTTCATAGCAACCTCTTTGAAATGATTTTCGGAAATCAAACTCATGCGAGTGCCGTCGAGATACGAGCATGTGGGCTTTGATCCGCAACCAAACAAACTCTCGAATCCATTCACTGATAGCTGACACAGTCCGACCGGGAAGAACTGACAGCTGAAGGCGTCTGCTGTGGTGTTTGGTTGCAGTGAAACCCTGTAAACATACTGCATCTCTCAGCGATAGAGGAACCAAATTAGTGTCGCAGCGGCTTTCCAAGTCCAATTAAAAGAGACTGTTGAGAAAAATAATCATTGTGTGCACTTTATTTTTTGTGTGTGTTCACTCTGATCCTGTTCTGTACCTCGCAAATCAATATTGTGCTGAAAAATCTTTTTATTGAAAACAAAAGCGACACCAGCAACCCGTACGTGGCTTTATATAATTACTTCACAGTTAGAATGAGCTGAATTCAGTGTGAGTGAAAGAGATATTTTGTTTTTAATCTGATTCTCTTATTTTGCATTTCGGGCTTTTCTGGCTCTGCCCGACGTCCCGGGCCACGAATGACCTCGTTGGTTACAACACGACTGACCTTGCGTGGCATCATGACTGCGAGCCAGAGATGAGGATTAACTGTCTGCGTCAGCCGAGGAGGAGAGGCAGCAATTCCCCGAAGCCAATTGACAATTTGTTCGGATGTAATGAAATGGGTGGTAGACCACACGTCCCTCAGTTCTGCTATAAAAACACGCACGCAGCGACAGTGATTGCCTCGTTTTTGTAAATTGAAATGGCAGGAAAATATAAAAAAACGATAATGGCGACGCTAATGTTCGGCAACACATCTCCTTTATCACAGTTTAGTCTCCAACTTCTCACAGGCGACAGCTTCTTTCTACATTTGCCTTTCACAAGCGAGTAAATTAGATTTTAATTACTCTTGTGTAACAGAATGCTGCGTATACTCGTGTCTCATAAGCATTTACAGTGTTGTAATGTACTGTACATAATTAAACTGAGAGCTCGGATCGCACAATGTCTCACAGATCCAGGTGATTTTAGAAGCACCAACAATAATAAAAAGCTTTATGATCATGTGACCAGGAAGTGCAGATGTGTAATTCATCCTTTGACGATGCTTTATTGAGGTTTTAAACAGTTAAAGAGTTGGCAGAACATAAAGATCCAGGCTAGCTGTTTCCCCCTGTTTCCAGTCATTATGCTAAGCTAATCTACCCATCTGCTGTCTGGGAATAAAAAACACACTGCAGGAATTTGGAAATCCTTTTTCAGCCTTTTATTTAAATAAATACAGAACAAAGACAAAGATATTAGATGTGCGTTTTGTATATATATACACTGATGCCTGCAACATGCAAGAACTTGTTTAGAACTGGGTTTAAAGGAACTATTCCTTTCACATTTCACATTTCCAGAGTAAAAGCAGTGACTTCTGCTAAAACGTCCACAAAAATATCATCAGCCCGGCCCGAGGAGCCACAGTTCTGAGGATTGTTGCTGGTGCAGTCGTCAAGGATTCAGTGTCACAGGGTGAAAGAATAAATGTGTCACAAGTGGACGATGAACAGTGTTTGTGAGCATTTAGGCGAGCCCTCTAATTGGACCAAAGGCTAACCTTTTGACCCCCATTAGGCCCGAATGGTGCAATCATTCCACTTTTCCCTTTAGCGCTCTCCTCTTGCACTTCTCCACCCTCACAGCCCACCCGTTCTCCTCCCTGCTCAGCCTCTTCAGCTCTATAAACCCTCTCTGCTCTTTATCTTGCCTTCTATTCATCTTCGTCTCCACACATTCGTCTTTCTTGTCTCGATCTTTCCTCAGGCTGTCTCGCAGCTCTTCCTCTCCTGTCTCTAACCTCTGCTCCTGCTCCATGTTTATCTTTGTCTCTGCCTCCGTTCGAGCTCTCAGCTCCTGCTCTCTGTGGCTCCACTCCTCCTCCATCCTCTGGTACATGTGAAGGGAGAAGTGCCATCCTCTGTTCTCCTGCAACATGTTCTCCACTTTGCTCAGCAGCTCTCTCACCTGCTCCTGCTCACCTCCCTTTCTCACACCTCCCTCACCTCCTGCTCTCTTCCTTCCCGCCGGCCTGTCAATTTTTTTCTGCCAATTCCCTTCCTGCCTCCTCCCTTCTCCCTTCGCCTCCTGCTTTTTTCTATCTTGCCTGCCAACGACGGCCGCCTTGTTATCGAACACGTGGTATCGATAGCGACACATCTCCATCAGCCAATGCAAGGCGGGGCCTCCCGTTTGGATGTGCTCCTCCACGCTGCGCCCGCTTTGCCTTATCCGGTCTCCACATGTGAACACCACTAAGGTGTGTTTCCAGACTTCAGAGGTCAGGGTCTTCATCCTCCTCTCCACCGCTCTCCCCTCAGCCTCGGTGAAGTCCAGCGGGACCACTAACAGGACAGCGTGAGGTCCTCCATTTCCGAAGAGCGACATCGCTCTCAGCAGTTCACTCTTCTCCTCTTCAGGGACGAGCTCCTCAGATAAACCCCAGCCCTGCGCGTCCACCACGCTCATGTGCCATCCAGCAGTGATGGCGCTGGCAATCGTGCTGGCCCCGCCTCCCCTGGTTTCAAAAACTGGCCACCGGCCCAGCAGGGTGTTACCAGTCGAGCTCTTGCCAGTTCGCCTGGGGCCGACCAGCAAGATATTAAGAACTGGTAAAGCTGCAGAGAGACGGAGAGAGACGGAGCTTTTAATCTGCACCATGAAACACTGACATTTAGTGTTGTCTAGCTACTTTGTTTCACTTTATGCACATTTTTTAAGCTTTTTATTCCTCTTTTTGCACATGAAGGGGTTCACTGGAAGTTTAGTAAGCATCACTTTAGTGCGAAAATATAGCTTAAATTGCCCGACAGGAGGACAGAACTGTGGAGCAGGACGATTGTTCTTAATGTAAACCTGCTGCTGTCGTAAACTGCAGAACTGGTCTCAGATCTGGAGCCGCTCTCTGGCACTAAACCGCCATCAGCATGTATAAAAATAATCCCACTTCTGCGTAAGTTGCAAAACATTGTGTGCAAACTCAGGGTTTCCGCGGAGTCTTAAAAAGTCTTAAAAAGTCTTAAATTTGACAATCTCAATTTTAGGCCTTAAAAAGTCTTAAATACGTCCATATTTTGCGTATAGGTCTTAAATTACATGTAGTCAGGTCTTAAATATGTACGTTCATTTACCGCTTCCGTCATCGCCTTTTTTTTTGTTGGAGGAAATGTGTTGGTGAGATTCACAGTCAGCTCCGTGTGTTCTTCTGTCTGAAGTATCCAGGAACCTAAGTTTTATTTTGCCAACAACGCGGTCGGAATTTATCGGCGCACACTTCGCCAGTTCCGGAACAACTTCGACAGCGGAATCTGCCAGAGGGCCCTCAAATTGGGCACAGTCGGTGTGAAAGCGCTGGTGTCACACACAAAATCGTAAAAAACACCAGTTAGCTAGCGAAGTCGCGCTATCACACACTTCAGTACACCTTTGTCACCAGTTCCCGGTCCAATTTCATCCAGTTCTACTCGACCTGAACTCTGCGCCGCCTCTGCCCCCAGCCTTAAGCGACATTCAAACCATCTTTGGCCGAACTCCGACGTTGAAAGCGGAGGTGCTTTCGATTTTGAACACCGTGTGTGTGTGTGTGCGCGCGCACACACACCAGGGTTATTATAATTAACTAAAATTAAATTCCTAGATAAAAACTATACTTAAACTACTTAGATCATTTGTTAAACTAATTAAAACTAAACTAAAATGAAAACACAAACTGAAAAACTAAATTAAAATAAAAACTAATGAAAATTTTAAAACTATAATAGCCCTGACACACACTCATTCACTCCATTCTTCATTGTTTGAGCTGCTCTGTGAATGGCAATGAATGTGTTTTGTTTGTTTTTTTCTAGTAATTCTGGGACCGCATTTTTCCTTACTTTTTCGTACTTCGTGTAGGTCTTAAATTTAGTTCAAAATGGTCTTAAAAAGGTCTTAAAAAGGTCTTAAATTTGACTTGTTTAAACCGGCAGAAACCCTGAAACTTTAAGAAAGCAACATACCAACATGTCCTGGTGGGTTGTAGCTTCCCATCGTGACCGTCCGTCTTGTGGATGATTTCTAGAGGCTGCAGGTTTTAAAATCCCTCCTCAGTGATGGTAGCAACACATCAGGGATCCCTGAAACCTGGTCCAGTGGATCAACAAAGCACACAAATGTTGTTTGAGTATCGTCTCTTTGACTGCACTGTCCTCTCCACTCTCTTAAACACCTGAAACACACCTCCCTCTTATCAGCACCTTGACTGAAGCGCCTCCCAGTCTCTTGATTATGACTCAGGATACTAGTGAAAAATAAAACAATCGCAACTTTTTATGAGTCCTATAAAACTGGTTCCCGCTCTATTTTTGTCACTTTTATAGTTCTGCTGCAGAGCGGCTTTCGATGAGCAATGTGAAGAGGGTCTAAAGTCTCAGTTTTGGGAGGCTGTAGACGGTTTGTTGTGTCACAACAGAGTGCCAAGATGCGTTAAAGGTTTCCAGTTATTCTGACACATCAGTAGTTCTGATAGTATTCAGGGCAGTAAACGTGAGAGCAGTAAACCAAAAATCTAGTGACGCTGCAGAACACCAGCTGTAACTTCCCAGTAAACAACTGGCTGTTGATTTGTTTTGTGAGATCCGCAAAATGCCAATTTTCTACAACAATGAGCGGTGAAGGCATCAAACATGTATCTACGTTTAATAAGAGATATACACTTCATGAGAAAAGACAGTTAAATTGTATGTAAGTCGTAGCAAACAGGCAGTCGACTTGTTTTTAGAGGGTAATTGTTTGACGTACGGAAGCAGCAGCGCAATTATCTTTTAAATGCCGTCATCTCAACATAACAAAGATCATTTTCTCGGGGGGGAAAGGATTAATTTCTCTCGCTATCTTGAGAAAACACGCTTTGTTATCCTGAGATAACAAGATAAATGAACGCATTATCATGAGAAAACTGATTGTAACTGATCCAAGATGAACATCAGATGAAGGTGAACCTGCACACACGACATGATGGACACTCGAGCCACTATAAAGCAAAAAGTCTGTGTGTGGAAACAAGCACCACGTAATGTTGCTATTCTAACACTTATCCTTCAGATCTTAACAACAGAAAAAACACTGAAATGTTTCCATAAACTCCCAAACGCGCCCGACAGAGCCGACTGTGTTTACGTCACGATCCACTCTGTTAATTCTTCTGAAGTTGTTTTCTCGTGATAAATGTTCTCGCTCTCTCTGGAAAAACTTTCCCGATAAGGACATAAACAAGGTGTGTTTTCTTGAGGTCTGGAACATTATTCCCATTTCGCAGGAAAACATTCGTTTTAATGTGAAAATGGCAAATAGCTTTTATAAGCAGAAAACAGAATTGAACTTATCACGAGAAAACAGGGAAAAAATAATGAGTTTGCTTCTGTGATCAACATGGTGGAGTGATTCATGTGTCTGCTGGTTTATAACATGCATCCACAGCCACATAGAGAATAATTTTAAATAAGTTTACATGCATGAAAGGCAAACTGTGTACAGTGTAAATGGTTTTAAAGTATTCAAAAAAACATCATGGGGACGGAGCTTCCACGTGTCGAGTTCCTGATTGCTCACAGTCGCCTCGTGCTTCTTGTTTACTGTCACCGTCAATAATTTACAGCCTTCATAACAGCACAGTTATCGTAAACCAGAAGGTCCGCTCACGTTTGACACATCCCCTCGTCCACATGATTCGTTTGTTTACCATTTTAGATCCCGTATCTCTCTCTCTCTTCTTCCTCATTATCAGTCTCAGATCTCGTGTTTGGTCTGCTGACAGCTTTAATCTGAGCTCGTGCGGCTCACAGATTATAGTAAACTCTGATCCTGAAGGTGTTTGTGCGTTTGCTGTGTCACCCCTGTGTTTTTTTTTTTAGTGCGCCATGTGTAAGTGTAACGCTTGAACGCCACTTACATAAAAGGCCGTGCTCACGAGTTCTAGTACATTCATTTGTGTTGAAATGGTGTAATTTACGTCTTTGTATCCACCTGCCTCATCGCCTCACTTCAGTCGGTGATTGCCAGCGTTACTCAGAGAGGCTTTTTCCAGACAGCAGGTATAAACTTGTTGTGTTCCTGGTTGCGAGTCATGGAAGTGGAGGCGATAATGACACATCATGCTCAGTTGTGTTCAACCTCTAAAGAACATTTTTTTATCGTCCTGTAAATCCGGTGCTACGCCTCTCCGTCCCTTCCCTCCAGCATCTCTTCCAGTATTTTTCCTCCCCCTCTGATCTCACACACACACACACACACACACACACACACACACACACACACACACACACACACACACACACATAGATAAGCACACTCTCTGACCTGACAGGTAAAGCCAGCCAGGGATCAGCCAGGTTTCTTATCCCAGTCTGTCTCAGCCAGGTTGGTGGTGAGATCCCACATGTGCACGTGTTAATGCACGTGTGTGTGCGTGTGTGTGCGTGTAGGTGTGTGTTTGTGTGTGGTTTTTCCCACCTTCATTCACACGTAATCCGATGAAGCTGCAGCAGCAGGAGCAAAGTTTCCCCCCCAGTTTTCTCCTCTTTTTCACCTTCTAACTTCTCTCCTCCTCCTCCTCCTCTCGTTGCTCCTCTCCGCTCCGTTTTTGACCTTCTGTCTCTGATCTGTTCTGCCACGTTCCACCTCGGCTTCACCTTCTCCGTCCTCGCTGCCGTCTTTTTATCTGACGCGTACAAATGTACAGTAAGCGCTCTTAATCGTCCATGTAATTAGTTGACCTCGTCTTGATGAGGCCGGCCGTCGCATCTTGACACGTTGCACCGATGTACAGAATGTATGTAGGTATATTTATTTAAATCCACTTTACTTTTGAAGAGCAAAACAGTTCTTTGGTTCTAATTTCTAACATTAAAAGAAGATTTGTACACCTATTTCTAGTAATTTCTTGAACAAATAAATACAGATCATTTAGTGTTAGCAGTGATATCTATGTTAAGTATCTCTTTCACCACTGAGGGGCAACGTAACAAGCTGTAAAAGCAACATGTACAGTAAATATCATAAAGTTAAACAGTGAATATGTTGGCAAACAATCGTCCACTAACTCGTCCAGAAGATAACGAGCTGCGTAATTTGGAGTCAGGTTTTTAGCCGTTTGTCATCGGCACTCTATTCAGAAATCTGTCGCTCCTAAAGATATTATATAAAACATTTCAGCATCAAAATGTCTAAAAACAAATCGACCTTTGTTAAATATTCTGCTCACAAACGTTTCCACCAGAGAAATCTTCACATTATTTGAGCTAACAGTGCTTTTTATAAGGTCGCCTGTCGCTTTAGCTTTGCAAATCAAGTCTTAAGTATTAATTTGTCATTTTCAGACAATATCTCGCTGATCCCACGCTGCTTTTTTTAGCTTTCGTCTGTTCTGATTGAGAGACCCCGACAGCAGAAACTACCTTCTGTGTGATGAAGCTAATAAATGCTGCAGTTTATTCTCCATCCGGCTGCTGAGAGTGAAGCTGAGTCGAGTTTCTGCCTTGAAAACTTTAGATTTGTGACTACAAGCGACGTCTTTGCATGACTCGACTTTTTTATTGTTCGTAAAATAAATTATCTTTTAGTGCCGCTTCAAACAAATTACATTTGCTCGTCCCTTTCACCCCGTCTGATGAAGTCGTGCCAGCTGACTGCACTAACTAAGTTCTCTTTACTCTTGTTTTTAATAGAAAAATGCACGCAAACAAAATGCCACCGTGGATTTACATCAGCAGTTTCTCCTGGCGATTACCCGGGAACGAAGGATGCTTCATCACGTTTGATAAACTGCGTGCAAGCAGGAATATTAATTGAAGGCGTGCTCCGTAAATTATCCCGGCAGATTTCCTCTAATATTGACATTTTTATGAATAAGGTCCTCGTCCCTCCCTGCAGCTGTAGCTGTCAATGATAACCGAGGGTCAGGCTGTGCGCTCTCTCCTCTTTGTGTCCATCCTCCGCTCTCATCTCATGACCCCCTCCCACCTCTCTCTGCTTCATCTCTCTTGCTCTTTTCTCCTTTTCCTCTCCCGCTCTCTTTATCTTTTTCCTGCCTCTCCTTCACATCTTCTCCTCCTCCTGTTTCTCTTATCGCTTTGCCTCTCATCCCAGAGGAGCCTGCTCGCAGTGGGTTCTTACAGTAAGGCAGGATGGTAAAGAGAGAACAGGGCTTTAAAAAGAAACGCTGGCATGGCTTGTGTTACCACCAACTCCTCTCCACTGGCCAGCTCTGCCCACAGTGCCCATCTTTCTGTGTGACACTAATGTGGCCGGTAAGATATGACTCATAGCTCCGGATCCGCATGCACAATTTGAGCAACAAAGTTAGCTTTCGCCAAATAATCTCAAGATGGAGTTTGCTCAGGGAGGACTTCAGAAAATAGGATTTCACACCCTCCTCTCTCAGATCCGCGTGGGACGGGCTGAGTACAACTCTGTCTGCAGCCATTAGTCCTCCCACCCTGTGGCTGCAGCCTCTTTTCAAAGTACAAAAGGGTTTTTCTAACAGATCCTCCGTGGATTGTAGCAACATGAGTTCTGCACAACGAGCTGCTTCAACGTGTCTCTGAGTGCGATTGTGCTTAAATAGAAAAAAGAAAAAAGTGGTGTTGTTACACAATGAGCAGGAGACGAGGATACAGGACACCACCGGAGGTACATTAGTGATGGAGAACGCCATCTTCCCTCCGTGGCTTTGAAGGACGTCGGTGTTTGGCAGAGTTCAGCGTCTCGTGTGTTCGAAAAAAAAAGAGGACACTGTGTGCGAGAGGAACGCTTACACCTCCTCCTAATCCTCTCCTTTGTTGTTGTGTTATTTTTGTCTGGTTATTTTTGCGTAGTTTCTTGTTCTTTGTTGTGACAGGAGGGATAACTCACTCTCTCAATGCAGCCTTTTATGTTTAGAATTAACTTGAGCTTATTATGCAGTTTCTGTTGCGTTGCTGTCATCGTTCAGCAGATCTGAAATCCAGACTTCATGTTTATTGCACTGGATTGCGTTGTTCTACGTACAGTATTAGAGTCAGAAGACAGGCAGAGCAGTGTGTGATTTGACGGGGCGTGCCGTTTCTTTCTTTAGCAAAATCACCAAAGTGAAGCCTGTTTGTTAAAGGATAAGTTCACCCAAAAAAATCAAAGTTCAACACCTTCAAACACCTGAAGTAGACGGAGACTTTTATAAAAACATTAACAAAACAACTGAAAGATACATATATTTTTGGATGAACTTACCAGAGTTCAGAGGGGTGCAGAGGGGTTGTTTGTTTGTTTGAACATGTTAGTCTGCCCGAGTGATCCGTAATCTGACTGAGGTTTGTGCAAATACCAGTCGCCTGTGTGCTGATAAATCAATGACACCGAGCTGAACGAACACACAGACGTGTGATTTCACCTTTTTCTCTCAGTCCAACTCCTCTTTTAGTTTCGTTTGACTTTAATGTCCTCCATCAACACTCAGTTCTATACTATTTCTGCATGATTAAAGCAATGAGTAGCAACATGTAACTACACAGATCCATGGAGGTTATGTTTGCTAACCCTGAAGTTAAGCTAACCCTCCATTTCTGATGCATGTAACTTCTTTTTAGTAGGTTTAAACCTTTCTTCTTTGCTCGCCATCCAGTGACATTTCATGCATTTTGCAAATATTCACATCCCTGTCGATCATCATATTTCTAGTTGCTGGTATAAGTGAGCAGGCAGCCTCTGCAGGAGCTAAAAGTCAGTAAAGATTTCCCTTCAGATAAGTGTTGGAGCGGCTGCCTCAGTAGCTAACTTATCTGTCTTTCTCGTGAAAAGTTTTTGTTCATCGGTTTGTGAAGCGCGGGCCATCATGAACTGCCAACGACGTGCTTCAGAGTGCGGATGATAAAAGATGTTGAAACGTCCTCTTCGGTTCCCTCGGCTGCTCTCGCTGCCTTGAAGCAGATAGAAACGCGGCCCAGCGGTTAGAAAGCCATAAAACATATATTCTCTCGAATGGAGCTCACAGGCTGCAGTACTTCAAATACTGGTCGTCTGTAGTGTTACA
Organism: Diplodus puntazzo; assembly: GCA_963678695.2. Lineage (NCBI taxonomy): Eukaryota > Metazoa > Chordata > Actinopteri > Spariformes > Sparidae > Diplodus > Diplodus puntazzo. The sequence goes on from OZ023166.1 coordinate 5,787,821, forward strand.
GCAGGGAAAACATGAAGAAGCTGAGGTCTGAAACATCCGAGTGACTACAGCAGGATCATTTTACATTTTTTTGATACTGATACGAAACCTTTGAAGAATATAAGCCTGTTTTTTTTTCCCTTTTATTGAACAAAGCAAGTTTAACCTCTGAAATTGTTGAATGTCGTCTTAACACAAGCAGCATTTCCAGCTCATTTCCCAGCTCGACGTGTGACATTACTGCCCTTATTTACCCTTTACTCAAGCTCAAAGCCTTTCGCGTAGGTTGTTTACTTGACACAGTTCGAGTCTTTTTTTTTTTTTTGATCTGGAGATGTGCCTGTTTGCCTCTTTGATTTCCTGTATTCGTGACCCGGCATGAGCGTTGTTGCTCTTTGCATTCGTCTCCCTACCTGTCAACATGTTTGCGAGACAGGGTTTGTGGATTTCCTTTTGTGCAAATGTTTGTTCGTTTCTGCTTTTTCACGCTAGCGGGAAAGACGCAGCGCAGCGGGTCGATAGCATGACATGAGATCGTGAGAGGAGAGGCTCAGAATTTACAGGTCACCCTATTGATCCGTCGGTAATTTTACCCTTTAACTGATTACTCTGTGTGTATATGTACACATGCTCGTGAGCAAGCAGACTCCAAATTGTACCACTGCTGTCGTGTGAAAGCCCTGTAATTGCAGTTTTGTTCATTTTCATATTTATTGACTTTAATTAAAGGATTAAAGGATTACATGCTCCTCTGAATTCTTCAACCTCTTGGGCTTAGAAGCACTTCCAAAACCAATGGGATAATGATAAAAACTGCACCGTCATCAAGCTGAACACACACCTGTTCTCCGTCTCCTGTTGACAGTTTGATGATAATACAGCTTTCACCCTACAGTGATCATTTCTGATGTGCTGGAGGAGAACAAACACTCTGAAAAAAAAACAGAGTGTGAAGGAAGGGCAGGGAAGAGAAACAAAGCAGGAAGGAAGGGTTACGTGTTTGCTGGTGAAGTGGTGTTGCAGGAGCAGAGAGGTGTAGTGTTACAGATGAGATGGAGATGTGGGCGAAGGAGGGAGGAAGAGTTGCTGGAGAGAAAGAGGAGAGGATCGTGTTCTCTTTTCTATTCTATTCTATACGTTACCTGCGTGTTCGTCAGCTCCACTTTCTCTGCTTGATGCACTTTGAGGCATTTACACAACGCAGTGTTTTCCTCAGCGTTTGTTCTAATTTCTGTGGCTACTTTACAAAATGTTTACTACTCAAACGAAGACATAAATATGGCTCCTGCATAAAAGGGAGGTGAATTTTGGGTTGTGTTTGAATGTTGGTTGTGTTATTTGTTTGCTGAAGTAGCTTGTTTGAACCCTTCAGTTCCATCAGCTACAGAGGAAGGTAACTGTGGAGTCTGTCTGTGTTGTTACTGGTGATTAGTGGTGTAGTTTCCCCAGTAAACACACCGACCTGTTCGGTTGTTGCAGTCCCTAAAGACCAGCCGGCTGCTGCTGAGTGTCTTTGGGCGAGAGAGCAGACAAGGCCGGATGTACAAGTTGTTCTAGATGTTGCTGAAACCGAGTATTGTCGTCTTGCATCCAAACTTGGTGTTTGCGGACAGTCAGTCGTCCCCGCGGACTCTCGGCCTGTCCGCTCTGTCTGGCCCAGAGACGAAGCTGAGAGGCGAAGAGGGTCGATGTGAGGCCACAGATTTTTTGAAGTGCTTCTCTCAGCTTCGGGAAAAGTCTTAGAAATATCAAACCTCATCGATCAAAAATTCAGAATGGAAAGAGTTGACCTTCTCTGACAGACGTCTCTTTTGTAATCGCAGTTTATGGAGGAAAGGTTGTTTTTTTGGGTGACTGTTTAGCAACGCTGGCTCTCAAATGTCAGTCGGCCAGAGTTTGGACACTTGTTTTCACAAAAATGTCCCAGAACAACTGTCTCCTTTGGAGAGTTTCTTCTGCGTCATCACAGTTTATCCGTCCTCACACCGATTTCAATCAGACCTCAAGGTTTTCTCTCTTCTTCCGTCTCCCCCTCGACTTTATTCTTTTGAAGTCACTCATCATCCGACAGGCCTTTTTTTAGCCACCGGCCCTCCACTCGGGTCACATTTTACATTCATCATAAAAGTGACGCTGCGGTTGCCATTTTCACCCTCTCTCCCATTATCATTGTCTACAGACAATAAATCCTGCTCCGCGCCGCCGTGCGCCGCATCTCATTACAGGCGTCATGTCACATTGTGTGCCCTTATTACTCCGTGTTCCCGCCGCAGCAGACCCAGGGTCACAATTCATATCCATATAAAATGTCTCATCAGAGAAGAAGTTCAGCACCGGCGGGGATTGTGTCACACACATGGCATCAATCTAATACCGTCCAGTCGTCTTCATCAGTAAAACCCTCTCAGGAAATTCACGGGGTCGGCCACCTGCGTATAAACCAATCAACCGCAGCAGATTGTGGAGAAAACAACTGGTTGCTGAAAGGTTACCTGTTTGATTCCCAGTGCTGCCGACAACGTAAAAAAAAAAAAAAAAAAGCACTCTGCATTATGTGTGTTCATAATCTTTGTAATTTTCTCCCCGCGCTAATGGGCTCGTTCTCCCACAGGGCTCGTTCAGGATCCATCTTGCTGTTCGTAGCTAACAGTTTTAATTCAACCTCTGGAGGGATCAGCTGAGGGCAGCGCTCTAAAAACAGACATCTGACCCGAGGAAACTTTAATGGAAACCGGCAGAATAATCAGTTTGGGTCTGTTCCTCTGTCTCTCGGCGGTTGGCCTGCGAGGTGAAGAGATTCACCCACAGTGATGACGTTCAGCACCGCAGCATTTTAAAGTCCTCTTAATGCACCGACGGCGTAACGACGCTGCTGATCAGTTCGTCCGCTTCTCTCTTCATCAGCTGCTCGCGCCACCTGAGGAGACGCTGGTGGGATAAAAACAGGATAGAAAATGTTTCATTAAGAATACATCGTATCATTAATGTGCTGAGTAGTATAATAGAAAGTTATGAAGCCCAGCTAATTACTTGTATAATGCAATAAAAGGGACATTATAACCATCTAGAGGGCGGAAGATGATTAATGACTTCGACTTAAAGTAAAGAGCAGCTACCACCGGATCAGCTCGAGCCAGAACCGCATTATGAACACACTGAAGAATAGATAGATTTTTATCAACGATGCTGGATGTTTAAATGGTGGAGCGAGTTGGTTTGTGTTTATTTGCGTTACTCGTGCCCCAAAACAGCCGCGTTACTTTACTGTCCAGGTATTCAGGTCAACTTTCAACTTTAAAGTAAAGTTTAAAGTTTAAATTTAACAATTGTTAACGCTATGCTAATGCTACTTGCGTTTGAAACAAATCTCTCTTCGTCAAACATGGATCGTTTACACTCGACCAGCAGCTAGTTAGCAGTTAGGGACTACCTGGTGAACTTTGTGGAGCCTTTAGCAGCTGAAGGAGTCGGATATTTCCCCTCAGGAACTCTATGGAGACCAAAACAGAGCACAAAGAACACAAATATTGGATTTACATTCATCAGGTGGCCGGAAACACGAAGCCAAAAGACTCGTAATGATGCAGCTGTTTGCTGAAGTTGGCAGCGTAACATGTCTGTTGGCAAATTTGAATTTTCTGAACATCATGCTCTGTTGAAGACGTCTTAATGCATTCTGATGAAAGCTTAAGTTGTTTATTACGATGGGTAATCATTAGAGTCCATCCTGAAGATATTAATAATGTATAATAGATATGAGCTCCATAGTAAGTACTCCTGATATCATCTGTCAGACCAGGCGGAGCTGTGTCGGATCTTTTACACTCAATAATAGAAGCGAATCAAGTCTCCTTTTTCAGTTAAAGTTCTTTAAGTTCTGCGAGTGTTTTCTCAGGAGGCTGCAAACGAACAGAAACAAAGAAAAAGAGATCGGAGCAGTGGTCAGCGTCTCTCCTCTCAGCAACCACAGCATTGTCTCAGAAACCATCTCCACATAACGGAGCTCCAACGAGCCTGCGAGCATGCTCCCCTTGATATGTACATGAACACACCACACACACACACACACACACACACACACACACACACACACACACAGAGAGAGAGCTGACTCACCTCTTACTGACATGGTTCAGATCCAGTCCGCTGTGGTTTCACTTGACCCTTCCACTCTAATTAATGCTTTTCTCTGCAAGTCGGCAGAACGAATGAGCGTTTTTTTCTGCAGAGACTCTAATGAGCCAAATGTGTCTGAGTAAAGAAATATGGCGTGTTGGTTGTGTGTGTCTGTGTAAACATCGTGTGTGTGTGTGTGTGTGTGTGTGTGTGTGTGTGTGTGTGTGTGTGTGTGTGTGTGTGTGTGTGTGTGTGTGTGTTCAAACAGCGCAGATAGTCGTGTGTTTATATCATGTTTTTGTTTTTTCTTCTGGCGGGCTTGTCTTTGACTTCTGAGCGAGTTTAGTTTCTCTCCACTCTACATTTAATTATGACTCAGTGTAAACAAATATTTTCAGCCAGAGCAGATTTGACTTAATATTCTATTCTCGTAACACACACACACACACACACACGAACGACTCGAGCCGATCAAGAGCAGGTGTCGGTAAACACTTTCGCTCTCTCTGGTCATCAGCCAGCGTGGCAGTAAAGCCAGCTTAGCATCAGTGTGTTTATATATAGAGCCGTTAATGAGCGGCGGCTCTGCTGTTCGCAGGCTCTCTCACTGTAACTACATTAAAGTCCAATTATAATGTGAACGACTGTGACTGTGAGTCGCTCTGTATATTTGACTTTAGAACCGAAAGAGTGAGTCGATTAATTGATCAATTAGTCTCTGGAAAATGCACGTGGATTAAAGAAAAGAAAGAAAACTATCGTGCAGTGAAGTTTTCCCGTTTGTTTCACTGATAGTTTAAAGTGTCTACAAGGAGCTTCATGTCTTGTTGATTGTGGCGCCTCCTGTGGTCAAAAGCATCAACGCCTCATGTCTGGAGATGTTGATCTGGTTAGTGTGTGTTTGTTTCAGTAGCGACGGAAAGCAAGAAGCAATATATAATAATTTTATTCAGGCAATACAACACACAAGGGTGTTCTTCACCCTGCTCCACCGTTGAGCAACCAATGATGGTCCAGCTCACAGTGTAATATTGTAATTATGCAGCTGTTAATAAAATAAAAAGAAATAATCAAAATGTATTTTTATTGTGGGGCAATTATCTTATCGAAAATGAAAACATGTTGTTGCAAGAGTATCTCAGTTTCCCTGGAAACACAATGGAGTCTGACTAATGGCTGCAATCAATCATGTCAGTAGACTCCAATATGTAATGGAGTCTCGTTACTGCAGCGAGAAGGTCGACATGAGCTACGAGCTGGACGAACGGCGACCAGGTGATTCATCTATTTTTGCCTACGTAAGATCAATAACTGTAAGACGACGATGGCGACCGCGCCGTACCGACAGACTACAGAGCGGCTTCGCTCCTCCTCAGCACTCCACCAGGAAAACTGGTTTTAATTTTCGATCTTAATCGGTCTGAATCGAGCCAAACTTAATCATAATGATATTTGGGTTTACTAGTATATTTGTCTTTTTCTCTTTAGTGTGTTCATGCCAAGTAATTATCTTCTCCTGCTTCTGCTCGGATTGGAGGATTTTTCTTAATATTCTCAGTTTCTTGTCATTGTCGATTAAACATCTTTTGAGTTTTGAGACGTGAAGTGAAGACGACGTCACCCTGAACTCTGACAAACTGTCGCAGGCTTTTTTTCAGAACTTGAATGGACTAAATGAATGAGTTGTCAAAAGGCAGAAGAAGAATAGTGTGTGTGATGAAAATAATAATTAGTCGCAGCCTTTCAGTATACAAACACCTTTGTGAGCGCACAAAAGGCCGCGTGTGAATCACCTGTCAGCGCCTCGGCGCGTCTGGTGTTGATGCCACTCAGCCGGCGTACAGTGGCGTTCGTCTGCTGTGCGTCCCATTGAGAGCCGCTCTCATGATGGCGGCGTAATTGAGAGTCGAACAGAGGTCAGGACGGAAAATCAACAGCGCCGCCGTGTCAGCGTGACGGCGCGCAGGTGAAGAACTGATTTCTGCGAGCGTGGAGGAGCATTAATGTGACAGTCACATCGCGAAGGACACACATGTAGAGCTGAGGTGGATGTGTGAGTCCTGTGTGTGTGTGTGTGTGTGTGTGTGTGTGTGTGTGTGTGTGTGTGTGTGTGTGTGTGTGTGTGTGTGTGTGTGTGTGTCGTCCTTTATCCTGTTGGTTCAACCTTGAACACACACACACACACACACACACACACACACACACACACACACACACACACACACACACACACACACAGCGGTGCAGCTGCAGAAGCAGGTGGGTGGAGGACGTCCAGAATGACAACGGGTGATGGCAGAGTTTGTATTTTTTATTAAACAAGAGCAGCAGGCAGAGACACACTGATCGGCTCTAATGTCACTCAGGAAACACTTCACACCTCCAAAATAAGATCCGTGCTTTTAATTAAAGCTTCATACCAGATAAAGACATTATTCTAAACGGTATATCCACCTACAGGAGCTCGTTTTACACATTCAGGCGTCGAGTAATCAGAGATCTCTGCTGCTGTTCGGCCTCGATTCTGTCTTCTTCCTCCTCTTTACTTTCTATCGCTCCTCACTCGCCCACCTTTTCCATCAGAACGACTCCCTTCGATGTCATTCCGCCACGGTTCCCTGCGTTTTCCTTCCAGTCGGTGCACCGATGATCGGATGCCGTGGAGTCGTTGGGGATCACCAGGTTCTTTATCGTGTACGGCGCAGAGCAGCGGGCTGCGGTGCGTCCTCAGGTGGAAGTGTTCGAGGAGCAGGTCGTCAGATCGCCGAGTTCGTCGCGGTGACGCGTTCCTCTCCTCTCTCCCGCTCTGCTCTGCTGTGTAATTAAGCCAATCAGACGTGGTCATTACTATTAATTGAAACTGATGACACTATAAAGCGCCGTGTGGAGGAAGCTACAGCACGAGTTCCAAACACTCAGTGGAGGGAGAAGGACGAAAGAGCAGGTGATTGGTGTCAAATGAGGAAGTCTGTGTTCATTTCAGTTTGTTTTTTTCAACTTTCGACGATCACTTTGGTCTCATCAATGAATCCTCGGGGGGGAATTTCTCCGCTCCTGTTTTCTCCTGCTTCTCGTCAGGCGAGACTGATTATCTGAGGGGTGAAACATTAGAGATAACAGGAATAATACGAGGAGCGCCGTCACACGTCCTTCAGCTTTCAGTGCGTGGGCATTTCGAAGAAGAGCTTGAAAAAAGATACAGCTGATGCCGGCGTATTTGAGACAGTTGTGAATATTTTAGTGTGCATTTGGTAACTAAAGACGTTAAGACTAGTAGTCAGAGAGGCAGGAAGGATTACTGCTGACCCCTCACATGTCCTACACCTCCCGTGTGAGCGTTCATTCACATATCAGTGAATCTCCCAAACTTAGACCAAACTGTGGAGGTATGATGAGGGAAAAGAACAGTGACGCTCTTTCCAAGATGCGTGGAACCTTTTCTGAGCCGCAGCGTCTCATCACACGCCTGCCGTCACCACCCGCTGCATGTCTGTGCGAGGTTGTTCGTCCAATTTAATCTAATTTAGCTTTCAACGTTTGTAACCGATCTGTCGTCTGAGAGGCAGAAGCTAAAAACTGAGTGGCAGCTTAATTAATGTCGCCTCACCTGAACGTGAGACGAGCGGCCGAAGATACAAAATGTTAATTAAATATGAAAAGTAACAGCTGCGGTGTGTTTTTTTTTTCTCTTTTCACAACTTTTTTCTATAATTTAATATCGTAGAAGCTTTGAAAGCTCCAGAACCAGGATCATTACACTGAAGCTGATATTAAAGGGATCTTACATTTTATTGTGTGTTTGTAAAACATTGCAGCATTTTCAGGATGTTGTGTTGAGTTGAAAGTGCGGGTGCTCGGGGCGTGTGGGTCAGGAACACCGACCGGACTTTTCTGTCAGGGTTGGGAACCTTTGCTCTCAAGAACACTCGCTAACCGGTTGTTTAGCGATCCGAATTTCAAATACAGAAACTGAAAAGTGTTGATAAGAGACCAGCAACTGAAACCTCCCATTATCTCTGCTCGTCAGGCTCTAGATATACATTTTGGTGTGGAAATTGTCAGTGAATTCTCTAGTTTTCTGACCAGATGGATCATGAGACGACGACAACGACACACTTCAGAAAAGGTTTCCGTCTCCTCTCCTCTGCGGTCGCAGCGTCCTGCAGCTCTGACCGCAGCCTCCTGTATCTGTTACCTCCTTCACCCTGCTGTGAAGGTGAAGGTCACGGGAACAGAAAAGGCTGACCGGGAGCTCACAGAGGGAAGCGTGGAGACGTCACGCAAACACAGATATTTAATCTCGTTTTCCAGATCCAGAATATTACCTCGATAGAAAGTGTTGAAAATGGTCTAATGTGACGATCAGGAACAGGTGTCGCTGCTGACGAGTGTGTGAGAGGAGGAGAGGTTTAAATATTTAAAGGTGTGCTCCGTCACTCTCTGCCCCACTGCTTCTGTTCCTCATTCATGCATAACAGATATTTGGATGTATTATGCATGATTTAAAGGCCGAGGTGCGACAATAAACACAAACAGAACCGATCGACTGTCGTCTTATCCTAACGTCGCCTCCTCTTCTCTCTGTCCCCAGCCGAGCCTCTCCCTCTGATGGACCTGTGTCGGCGTGCGGCCCGCCTGGCGCTGGGCCGGGAGCGGCTGCAGGAGATCGAGAGCCTCCCTCTGCCCCAGTCCCTGAAAAATTACCTCCAGTACCAGTGACTGACACCAGCAGAGCCAACTGGGAGTACACGGACACAAACTAGACCAACCAGAGCGTCTGAAGATGGATGGATGGGAGAGATTAATTAAAGAAAGGGGGCTGCTGGATGGAAGAATGTCCACACTGATGGATTTATAAAAAAAATTTAAAAAAAGGATGGAGATGAAAGATGGTGGATGAACTGACGGAGGACAGCACAGCACCAGCTTCTTTTGGATTTTCCAGCTGCTTTTTTTTTCATGTTTTTTTTTTTCGTTTTTGTTTTACTTAAATTATTAATGATGGTAACCCATCAGTGTGTCACTCATCCAGAATGAAAACCCATCCTCCCCGATGGGCTCCGGCTGCAGGTTCGGAAGGTGACCCTGTTCAGACGAACGGCGCCACCCGGTGACGAGAATCAAACACTGCGCCGAGAAAAAAAAAGCACACTAATCCTTTTTCCCTGGAGGCCTTTCTGACGCACAGTCAGCGACCATATCATTGCTGTTGGATACCAGAGTGTGTATTCACGGTCTCCTCTAGCGCAGGTGGCAGGCTGCAGAGCCCAGACGTCCAAGAGGATTTTAGCACTAAAGTTGTTTTATTTTTCTTTATTATCCGATTGACTCGGGGCCCGACCGAAAGCTCAACCTCGCTCGCAGAGTAGAATCGAAACATGGCCGCAGGAAAAAGACGTGAAGCGTGTGTTTACTCCCGGCTTCATGACGACACGTGATGATAGGTGATGAGCCCTTTCAGACAAACGTCAGATAAAACGATGGATTCGTTGAGGCGACGTTCAGTGATTCTACAGTGTTCAGCAGCTGGCGCGTCAGAGGAAAGCAGGAAATTAAGAAGAGAGAGGGAGAAAAATGGATGAGTGAATAATCTGAAGTCTTAATTTATGACGATTGTCAGCAGAGAAGTTCCCACTCGTTCATTTTATTTAAGAGAATAAAAAGATGTTATATTGGCGCTCTTGTCTGCTTATATGCTGTATGAGAAGCTTTTTTTTATATGCAGTTTATTTATTACTTCAAGGATTAAAGAGGTTTCGGGCTTTTTCCTTCCTCTTTCTCTCTCTCCTTAAAAAAAATCCCTTTTATCGTCTGATCTGACGTGAGAACAATCTCCTCAACAACCGAGTGACTATTAAACAGATCATATTTCCTTTGTGCATAAGAAACAATAATTAAGTAGTAAATTTGTTACAGAGCTCTTTATGCTCCTACAAAGTCACCTAATTGCTCGTTAAATATACAGAACTTAATAAGCGCCGATCTAAACACTCTGATCTGCTTCTGCAGGATTTTTCTAGTGTGGTTTGATTAGATGTGATTTTTGCTGAAACAGCTCACCAGTCGTGTAAGATCTGATCTTGTTTTTAAGGACGTCATTGATTAAGAAAATGTTTTCAGGTTCTTTAATAAGGGAACAAGACGCTGTTTCTGCGAGGATATTGAATAAAGACTCGTGCTGTGTGGGAAGAGTTATGGAAATGTTACCGGGTCAAAACAAGAGGAAACTGCTGGCCTGTAAAGGAGCGTTAAAGGATTAGTTCACACAAAATAAAAGGAAATTCAGTCATTATCTACTCACCCTCGTGTCGATGCAAAGTCAGGTGAAGTTTCACCAAAAGTTTCTGGAGCTTCAGGGGAAAAACAGAGTCTCAGAAGAAAAACTGAAGAAGATGAGGACTTGTTTCAAAAAAATCACAAACATGCTCCACGCAGGTTGTCCAGAGATCCAAGATGTTTTACTGTGAAGCTCCAGAAATGTTTTGTGCGATGTAAAACTGCATCCTCATGGGGATGAGGACCTCCCCTCAGTACAGGACCCTCAGAGACGCATCACGATGTCAGACACGACCAAAGTACTTCACATGAAGCCGTGGAGTGTGAGAGCGTCAGAGCTGGAGGTCGCGGCCCGTCGCAGCGTCACTAGTGCTAACGTGCTGTTGGCTGTAAGAAGAGCCTCACCTGCTGTTGTAGCACCCTGCTGTAGCTCACTGGTACCAGACAGTATCTGTCTGCTCTCCGCACAACTGTCTTAATGACCACAAACAAACAAACAAACAAACAAACAAACAGGACCAGATCTAGTCTCACTGGATCTTAAAAAAAGAGGTTAGAGCGGGATGGAGGAACATTACTGCCGCTGCAGCGGCAGGACGGTGAACGTGTTTCTGCCTCAGAATCAGATGCACATGACCAACACACACACACACACACACACACACACACACACACACACACACACACACACTGTAGAAGACCAATCATGTTTCCTTTCCTAAAAAAGCTTGAGTCACTTTTTTTTTTTTTTACTTCTGAGTTTGTATCCTTCATTATTATTATTATTATTATTAATATTAATATTATTGTGAGTGTGGGGTCTGATTGTGATGATGGTAGGATGATGATGATGATGATGATGATGATGATTATTTATCACAAGCTAGTTCTATGTTTTTTTTAACTGGTCATTGATGGTTACATTCAGGTAAATTAAATGCAAAGATGCTGGTGATAGAAGGGCGAGAGACATGAAAAGTTGTTTTCTTCAATGCTGCTTTTATTATTATTACTGTTATTATTATTAATATTATTATTATTATTATTTTGTGATGGTGGCGCTCTCACCTCCTGTGTCATCAGTTCGGGTGGGATGAGAAGAAGGACCGTTCAGAAAAGTAGCAGAATGTACGGACAGACGGTGCAGTCGAGATGTCAACAGATATGAAATGTGAATAAAAGCCAAGTGAATTTGAAAACACGTCTGACAAACACTCCTTCTGTTTCTTCCCTCTCACCCTGGTCTTGATTTACAGGACTGCTTACTAAAATATACATGTTGAAGTCACCCAAAATGCATCCGACTCTGAGAAAACAGAACAACAGTCGGTGCTGACACATTTTTGGCGTCTTTAATTGCGTCTCGGGGAGCGTTTAAGGCCTTGGCGGAGAAACCTGGGCTGTAAAAAGTCTTTGGCTGTAACTTTTCCCCCCAATTGTCATGTGTGCAGTTTCCACTCCAGAAAGTAAACAGCTAATGCATCCCGCTCATCAGCTCCTGCAGCTGTAAACACAGCAGCTCCACACTCAGCTGGGGAGATATCGACGTGTGCAGCAGCAGCAGCAGACGTTAGAGAAGCCTGATGTGGTTACAGGGGTTTATGTTTCCACCCCGCGATGAGGGATCGGTCTCATCAGGGTCCAGCTCGCCGTATCTGAATACACGGAGGGCTTGATGTTTGAGATCAATAGCAGACGGACGGTGTAATGATGCCTCCACGGCGTGCAGGGGGATGGATCCAACAATCACAATTTAACAGGAGCAGAGAGTCCGCTAAAATCACACACACAAACACGCACAATCAGATCTATATTCTCCAGTCAAACACAGACATGAATACCGTCTGTGGTGATTAGCAGCAGAGTTTCAGACGTATTAACACTTTGACTCTCGTCTCATATAAAAACAATCACTTGTATTCATGTATCTTATTGTGAAAAGAAATAAAACACTCATGTATATTTTATAAACTGTAAAACTATATCGGCCCACAGTCAGACTATCATGTTTCAGCAGCAACACTTACTGTCACTTACTTCTTGTCACTGATCTTTACAGCATCCAAGCTGCATCCCTCCTATAGTCATTAATCATACATTAATAATAATAATTAACATGCATTTTTAAGGCTGTAGCTGCTGATACAAACATTTTTTGCAGTGACTTGTGCCAAATATACATTTGTGACAGTGGGCAGGGTGTTTTACAGATTAACATTATTGTCCAGAGAGAAACTTAATAGTTATAAATTATCTGAACCATCTTTTTCTCTCTTATAATCTCTGAAACACACACACACACTGATAGCGATATATATTCGTGATATGTTGTAAAGGAACGATTTTGTAGAGCACAACATATAATATTTCCCTCTGTAATGTAGCCGAGTACAACTGCACAAGTTTTGTAAATGTACAACGTAACGCTCATCATTGTTTTTCAGATTATTTCACATATTAACTAATTCTTGTTTCACAAAACAATAAAAGAATAATACATTTGAACAACAACCTTTGAGGGGAACACCTGAACCGAACCTGTCCACATGCTGCACGCACACACACACACACACACACACACACACACACTGCTGCTGCAAACATTCAACCCTGATGTTCACTAAAGCAGGAAACAGGCGACAACGCTGCTCTTAACTTGTAATCTGGGACTTTTACAGGAAGCCGAGGTGTGAAAAGGGGTCTGCAACACTTTTCCCTCCTGAGGATGGCGGTTTGCCGTCAGCGTGGGGGGACGAACACAACAACAAGGATGTTTTTCAAAGTTTTTTTTCTGATCAACAATGATTCAGAGAAATAACAGACAAACAGCTCATCGAGTATTTTCCCTTCCTGTCGCCAGTTTTGAACTAATGTGCTGAGAGAAACAAACACGACTTACAAAAAGGTGGTTGAGTGAGTCAAAGCGCTTGTCAGATGGAACTGTGAGGACCATCTGGGACTGCACGGGGCTGTTAGTGCAGAGAAATGACTCTGTAGGATGTGGAAGCAGAAGCCTGAACACTAATAACACAAAGCCTGAATGAATACATCCAAAAACCTTCAGGGGGGGACGGGAACAAACTTGTGTTGTTGCAGGAAATATCGATAGAAAATGAAGCGCACAATGCTCGGTTTGTTCATTTTTAACCACACACATGTGCCTACTCACATGTTCGAGTCCGAACGCCTGCAATTAATCAACAAAGTGACAAAACAACAGCTCCAGTAGCTGCAGCGGGGAGGAGGAGGTGTGAGGGAACCACACGGGGATGACAAGGAAACAAAGTCCCTGATAGCAGGGTTCATGTTTATGGTCGACTGTGTAATTGTGTTGCACAGTTTTTAGCATCATGTTCTCCATTAATAACTTTAGAGAACCCTCTCTGTCGACACACACTGTTCTCAGCGAGGCTGCAAGCGACTTTTATTTCCACCGTATGTCGTTTTATTTCACTTTTCTTTTCTTATTAATGAGTTCATGATTGTGTGTTGTTAGTGTTGGGTTTGGGGTTGAGGTTAGGGTCTGGAAAAAGGTGCACAGGCCTACTGCTCTGGGTGAGATCCTTGTTAATTTGATCTTTGTGTTATTTATTCAGTGGAGGTCAGTCAGGCTCAGTGGTAACTTAGTAATTAGTTTTACTCGAACCAAAGAAAAACACCATTCTGCACACTTTCCTCTTGTATTCTAAAAGACTGAGCAAACTCAACGGTGGGCTAATTAATTGAACTCCATTTTCCTGGAGCCTCGAGTCCATTGGAGTGATCTTGAACATGCGGCGCTCATCAGTTAAGAGAGCGCATTAAGCTGCTAATTATCAGCTGATCGTGTTTCTTCGCCCTCAGGGATCAGCTGAGTGGAGAAATGAACAGTCAGCACTGTGGTGGGCAGCGAGCCCAAGTCGGAGCCGCAACACTTCATCTGCTCCAGCTCCGGACGTTTAATTCAAACAGAGGCCGCTCAATTAAAAGCTTTGTGGGGATTGATTTCAAATCAATAGACTGAAGTTTACAGAGGAGAGACTTCAGACGTCTTTAAAATATTCTTTTAAAATACTTGTCAGAAAAGCGTCAACTCCTTAAACTAGATATTGTTTCTTGCAGTCTTTGCTTTCACGCATCATCAATTTGAATATTTACAACATTTTTTTTTTTTATATCAGTTTTTGTCTGAAGTGATTTAATTTATTCTCCATTCTGTTTTAATTCATCCTCCCACCAGCAGGGGTCAGTGAACCTCTGCACTAAACACACACATCAATTCATAAGATCTCATGCAGGCTGAAATAAGAAATAAGAAATAACATATTTCCATTTCTTTATTTTTCTGTTGAAGCATTTCATGATTCTAAAAAAACAAATAAAATAAAATAAGCGTCAACACTCTCATCTGAATCTCTCATCCTTCCCCCCAAAACAACCGTTATATTCATATTAAGTCTTTGTGATTCGACCTCACAGCCTCTGTTGTTTCCCTCACAGCAGCCTGCAGAACGATTCAGACACTCGCAGCAGGTCATCGATTGTTGTCTTCATGCTCTCGTTCGCCACACGGTTACAAAATGTTGCATCATTCATCACCAGATGTGAGGTTTTCTGAGCCGATATTGCAGCACGTTTAATTAACATGTTTTTCAGCTGGTCTTCACTGTTGGGTCATCTTCATCTTCATCTTTGTCTTCTTCTCTTCTTCTTTTGTATTATTCAGTGAAACTATTGTATATCATCTGGGAACTAACATATATCTAAAATGTTGCCAGGCTTCTTGGTTTGTGACATTTTGATGTAAGTGTTTCAGCAAGCGTGATTTTTTTTTTTTTCACAAATCACACAACATTTTTGTTGATTGATACCAAATATGAAGCTACAGTTAGCTTAGCTTAGCACAAAGACTGGAAACAGCAGCTGCAGCTAGCCAGGCTCCAACCAAAGGTAAAAAAAATATGTTCTAGCTCCTTTACAGGTCATCAATTAGTTAAAGTACAGTTAAAATTTTGTCTAATCTATGAAAAATTGAAGTGTAAAAAGTACTACTGAAGAGAGGTCATTTCCTGGAGTTAACAGGTAAATAATCTGGCCATAACATCAAAAATTATTTTGTTTAACACTTGATTTAAATGAATAATGTTCTTGTTGTGTAACTAAAGTTGTGAGTCTATCTTTTCAGATTTCACAGTTCTCTACAGAGGGATCTTTGATGGCCTCTACTCTCTAGAACTTCACGCAAAAAAAGCGAGAAATCAGAATAAAACCAGCCACAAAGTTCTTTTTTTCTTGCACCTATAATCATCTTGTTACTTCCTCAGATTAGTATTTGGTATATACACACACTTACTGTGCTGCTGATTGTTTTTGGAGGTCCGATAAAGGTTATGAATTGTGGCGAAACGCTACAACGCAGCATTTCCTGACCTCAGGTATGACACAGTTGTTCTTCAGAAGCCTTTTGTTAAGAGCTTTTCCTTTATCTGTCTTTAAACAGGTGCAGTGGCTCAGAAACACTATGAACACAGCGTGATGTTAATCACACCCGTCCTCTGTCTGTCAGAGCTTACAGTGCGTCAACAAATAAAAACACAGTCAGCTTCATCCGACATGTGACGCGTCCGGGCGGCTTTCCAACGTCTACAGCGACAGCTCATTAATTATGCAAGTCTCTCGGTTTACAAACACACACGTCAGATGTGCGGCGCAAAAAACAACACGGAGAACTGCGTAGAGTCTAAAACAAGTCTTTATTGGTCAATATACAGAAAGCAGTGGGATGACCACTAAAGAGAGAGAAATCCCAACCATTTTGTTTACAAAAACAAAAAAGAAACGGATATATATAAAATAACTGTCTTGAACATTTTTACAGGGTTTGTTTTTTTTTTTATATGTAAAAGAATCATCTTTTTTTTTTGTCTTTAGACTTTCAGAAGCACAATATGACAAAAGGGGGGGAACGAGGGAAACAAGGCAGTTGTTTCACAATGATGACATCACAATCACAGGTGCTTAAAGGCCAACAGAGGGACGGAGGAGGGCGGGGACGGATCAGGTAAAGAGCTCAGAGGGACTAATAGTCACTGATACTGTGTGAACAGGTGAGTCCTCTGAGGATGTCAAAGAGACACGGAGTTACTTTTAGATCATCTGCATGTGGACGCACTCATGGAACTACAGTGTGTCGGAGTTAATCAGCAAAAACGACGATACAGGATGGAATTAATATCAGTGAACTTTCCTCTTCTGCTTGTGGTTCTGGTGAAGTGGTGCCGACGTGACTGCACCAGTGAAACAAACAGTCACTCTCTGATTCGTTTCTCCAGCATTCAGCTTTGTAGGTATTTAAAGGGGCACTCCACCAATTTTACTACTTCTACTATCCGGTCAAAGAGAACGATTGTTTAGTGCCGTCTGCGGCTCAAGAGGAGCTAAACGCGTCTGAGAAACAAACCTCCGGATGCGATCAGGGTTAGCTTTGCTTAGACGTGAGACAAATGTTGGAGGCGTGGAGTTCAACAGGACACGGTGTCAGTCTTGAAAGATAACGGAGACTAGTCTGCAGTGTTCGGCTTGACAAGAATCAAGTCCGACTTGATTTACAACTAAGAGTCGTGTTACTCTAACAATCCGCAACAATCTGTGTCACATGCGAATCAGTGGCAACAAGTCACAACAAAAGAGACTGTGGCTGATAACTAGCAATTTGTCGAAAATGTTTGTAAAGCGACTGTGATAGGCAAATGTTTTTGGAGATTGCAGTAACTTTTTGGAAATATACAGCGCACGGGACATCGTTAGTCACTCCTGTTGGCTCAAGGAAACTGAATTTCCTCAGGAAAATGTGACTGTAACTGTCAAAAGAATCATTTTACTGCTGAGAGGTTTGACACAGGTGCTCTGACAGCCACGATTTTGATTTCTAAGTCTTAATTGACCCAGAATTCAAAGCAAATTAGTCTTACTTAAAGTTGTCAAGAACTAGACAGGTCTCTGCAAAGGATTAATTTAGACGTCAGTCTGATGTCTGGCTGTCGGTTTGATTTAAAGCCACAGTCAAAGTCTCTCTGTGTGAAACCTGAACCTGGGTATTTGTCGGGCAGGTCTCAATGTGTTTTCACGTGGTGTCAGAAAAATCAGAAATATAAGTTCGCAACTGGGAAAATTTGCGGTGAAACTCTTACGAACATGCAGAAACATGGCGGATGAAAGTAAATGATCGGTTGATGGTAATAAACCTTTTTTATTAATCAACATATTGCACATTAACTTTTTGCTCACGTGTAATTTGAATCTGGTATTCGGTTATTCAAACAGCTGTCGTAACGTCCATGCTGCTTCCACATTAGGATTTAAAAGATCGTGAACACAGTAAAGTCGGAACAATGACTTGCTAACTCTGGAAATAGGATGTGAATGCAGTATAAGAAGAGATGTTGCTGAGTTGCATTATGGGAAGTGTATTGTTTTTGGAGATAGATCCGTACTAGGCACTAAAGTCAAGATATTGCTGCCTTCGTTGAGATTTTAACCCATTTTCAATTTCAAGTTATGCAAAACTAAATCGATGGAGCGCCCCCCTGTTCTTACATACTGGTCGTTTATACTGGGCCCGTAATTTGCATAGAGGGCTCCCATTAAATATGGAGACAGGAATCTTGATCATCTCTGTATCATTTCGTCTGCTGAACAAAGAAAGACAACTGATCTGACCCCAGAACAGCAGAGGCTACAATAGGCCACAGTGTCATCTGAAATATGAAACCAAATGTTTAAGATATCCAACAGCTGATGATTCTAAATGATGAATGAGGACAAATGTGGAACGTTTGTGACGTGAGATAACAGAACAGGATCTTGTTTCTCTTTAGTGTCCAGGCCACAGAACCACAGCACTGCCATGTATTTACGAAGAGAAACCCAGCGCTGATCACACAGACAGACCACAGTCTGGTTGGAGTACGAGATGAGAACAGAGGATACACACTTAGTGACAGATAGACAGTACAGCTATGTTATACCCACTATACAGGCCAAAGGAACTACACTGAAAACGTTTATGGGTACATTAGATAATGGATATGTATATGAATACACTTCTGCTAAATCTGTGAATAATATCTCATTCATCTGGGAGATTATCTCTTTAAAAAATAAACAACACAAACGTAATCTGAGGATGCAAAAATAAATACTGGATTAAAGCCGACATTATCTTTGCGTAAATGAACAACATGGAGAGACTTTTGTTTCACTACTTAACATCTGACTTGAGTTTGGATTCAGTTTTATCAGACAAACTCCAGATAACTGTGCACAATATAATCAGATGACTGTGCTTGTTTGCTTGTTTGTTTTCCTTCTTAACAGGCTGTGACGTGAATTTTAATTAACGTGTACACAATGTTTTTGTTTTTTTCCAGCACTGTGGGACTGGAGCCGATTCTGTAGTTCTGACATTGTCCAGCAGAGGGAGGCGTTTCATTAAAAATGACGACAACGTGGGAAGATTCAAAGTGTTTTTTTGTTTCTTTTTCCAGCAACAGATTGTAAATAATTTTATCAGAGATTTTTGTTGTTGTGTGCATGAAGGATGAGCTGTGTGTGTGTGTGTGTGTGTGTGTGTGTGTCGTTGATAAAGAGAGAGAGACGAACATGGTTTGTATCTGCAGGTGTGTGTTTCTGTGTGTGTGTGTGTGGTCAGTATGTTATGGAGGAACTGTCCCACTCTAGTTTTCCCTTCTGCTTCCTCTCTTTCACCTTCTCTCTCTCATCTTCCTCTTCCTCCTCTTCGTCTTCATCGCTGTTGTCTGACTCGGTGCTCGTCATTCCTCCCACCTGTTCCTCCTCCTCTTCCTCTTCCTCCTGCTCACGTCCTTCTTCTTTTACCTCTTCGTCCAGCGCCTGAGCTCCTTTTATGTTCTGGAAAACAAAAACGTGAACAAATACGACTGAGATATTTCGTGCTTTGAATCATCGTCTGTTCTCGTCATCGTCTTTATAAAAAGGAATGAAACCTAAATGTTTAATTGCAAATGTCATCCAACCTCCATGGGGTTGACAGTGATGGTGAGTGCAGAGTTGTCCCAGTCTTCCTCAGGCTCTTTGCCGCCGTCCTCGTCCTCTCTGGACCCCTCCTGATGTGTGGCGTGAATCCTGTACACGCCGATCACCACAATCACCACCAGGGCGGCGATACAAACCACGATAACGACTGTGGCTGCTGGAGGCGCTGCTCCTGGAGAAGAAGAGAGCAAAAGACAGTATCGTACCGTACCGTATCGCATCATATCGTATCGCATCGTACACAATAAAGATTGTAGATTTCTGACTGTTTGCGTCCATCTTTTGGTTTGAGATAAACATCTTTATGATAAACACTTTCCGATCTCCGTGTGATTAATCAACAAACTTAGACTCAAATAATAATTCCTCTCTATACGACGTCGATTTTTATTGTTTTGACCAACATCCTTTTCACTTATGACAAGATTTTACTCCTAAGTTTGATGTCTTTGCTGTAACTCTGTTAGACGATGCTTTAGGATGAGTAATTCACATTTTAATTGACTTGTCTAAACTGCTTAAAGAAAACACAAATCAAAGGAGCACAAATCTAGATGTCCATTATAATTATCCCTCACAGTGTGAGAGTGAATCTGAGTCCAATACCGATCAGTGAGAACAGTAGAGAAAGTTTGAAGGCTCCTTTACGCTCAGTGTTCGATACAGATACCGAGGGAGTCTTTATTCTGTGTTCATTTCATCAATTTTTCTGCACGTTTCCTGAAAGCTTACAGAAATGCACAAACAGAGCAAAGCCGAAAGGCAAAAGTTAAAGTGAGACATGAGGAACAAGTCTTAAAAACAGGGGCAGATACTACAGAACAGCTGGGAGGGGGTCGGACTAGAAGTAAATGTGAGTTGGACAGTGGTGACGGAAAAGTGGAGGTCCATGCGAGACTGCTTTGAAACGAGCTGGCGCCCTCTAGTGGTCGTATTGCTCAACATGTATGCCAACGTGAAGGACACATGGAAGTATGGAGGCAGTGACGGCTATTGTTTGAAACAGACGTGAGCAGAAATTAACCTGAAGGAAGGAAATCTCATAGAGGTTCAATATTTCTATCTATATATATGTTTCAAGTTCTGATTCGCAAAAAACACTGAAATCCATCCATCCATCTCTCATCCCTCTCTCTGGACACTTCCTCCAGCTCTTTCGGGAGGATCCCAAGGCGTTCTCAGGCCAGCCGAGTGACATAGTCACTCCAGCGTGTCCTGGGTCTTCCTTGGGGTCTCTTCCCGAGGGAGGTGTCCTGTGGGCATCCGATACAGATGCCCGAGCCACCTCAGCTGGCTCCTCTCGATGTGGAGGAGCAGCGACTCTACTCCGAGCTCCTCCCGGGTGACAGAGCTCCTCGCTCTTTCTCTAAGGGAGCACCCTGCCACCGTGCGGAGGAAACTTGTATCCGGGATCTTATTCTTTCGGTCATGACCCAAAGTTCATGACCATAGGTGAGGGTAGGAACGTAGATTGACTGGTAAATCGAGAGCTTCGCCTTTCAGCTCAGCTCTTTCTTCACCACGACAGACCGATACAACGACTGCATTATCAATCTCGCGCTCCATCCTTCCCTCACTCGTGAGCAAGACCCCAAGATACTTAAACTCCTCCACTTGATGCAGGAACTCTCCCCCAACCCGGAGGGAGCAGGCCACCTTTTTCCAGTCGAGAACCATGGTCTCAGACTTGGAGGTGCTGATTCTCATCCCAGCCGCTTCACACTCGGCTGCAAACCGCCCCAGGACATGCTGGAGGTCCTGGCTCGAAGGAGCCAACAAGACAACATCGTCTGCGAAAAGCAGAGATGAAATCCAGTGGCTCCCGAACCAGATCCCCTCCGGCCCGTGGCTGCGCCTAGAAATTCTGTCCATGAAAATAATGAACAGAATCGGTGACAAAGGGCAGCCCTGCCGGAGTCCAACATGCACTGGGAACAGGTCTGACTTACTGCCAGCAATGCGAACCAGGCTCCTGCTTCGGTCGTACAGGGACCGTACAGCCCTTAACAGAGGGCCTCCGACCCCGTACTCCCGGAGCACCCCCCACAGAATGCCACGAGGGACACGGTCGAATGCTTTCTCCAAGTCCACAAAGCACATGTGGACTGGTTGGGCAAACTCCCATGAACCCTCGAGCACCCTGCGGAGGGTATAAAGCTGGTCCAGTGTTCCACGGCCAGGACGAGAACCGCATTGTTCCTCCTGAATCCAAGGTTCGACTATCGGCCGAATTCTCCTCTCCAGTACCCTGGAATAGACTTTCCCAGGGAGACTGAGGAGTGTGATCCCCCGATAGTTGGAACACACCCTCCGGTCCCCCTTTTTAAATAGAGGGACCGCCACCCCGGTCTGCCAGTCCAAAGGCACTGTCCGCGACTGCCACGCGATGCTGCAGAGACGTGTCAGCCAAGACAGCCCCACAGCATCCAGAGACTTGAGGTACTCAGGGCGGATCTCATCCATCCCCGGTGCTTTGCCACTGAGGAGCTTCCCAACTACCGCAGTAACTTCGGCTTGAGTGATAAATGAATCAACCTCTGAGTCTCCAGCCTCTGCTTCCTCTATGGAAGACATGTGAGTGGGATTGAGGAGATCCTCGAAATATTCCTTCCACGGCCCGGCAATGTCCCCAGTCGAGGTCAACAGCTCCCCACCTCCACCGAAAACAGTGTTGATGGAGGACTGCTTCCCCCTCCTGAGGCACCGGATGGTTTGCCAGAATTTCTTCGAGGCCAACCGGTAGTCCTCCTCCATGACGTCCCCCAACTTTTCCCAAACCTGAGTTTTTGCTTCCGTGACCGCCCATGCTGCCGCACACGTGGCCTGCCGGTACCCGTCAGCTGCCTCAGGAGTCCCCCAAGCCAACCAGGCTCTTCAGCTTGACAGCATCCCTTACTTCCGGTGTCCATCACCGGGTTCGGGGATTGCCACCACGACAGACACCGTCAACAATGGAAAAAACACTGCCCCGTTCTTTAAAATACAGTATTAATTTTGATATTTATATACTTGGCGGCTTACCTGACATGTGCGAGTTGAAAGTGTGTATCATGAGTGGGTGATGGACGGGTCTCATATACTGAGGTTGGGCCGCCATATGATTGACGTGTTCTACTGGTGCCGAGTGGTGAAGAACGCTGACCTACAGAGGCAGGACAAACACCGTTACATCAGGAAAAAGTTGGTGGACGATAAGCTAGACAAAATGGTATGAATGTAAAAAAAAAAGAAAAAGAAAAATGAATAAGATAACAAAAAATAAAAGCACATGAAGTGAAGGCAGGGTTGAAAGTGGTACTCGAAAAAAACATCACACTGACCTCTAAATTGAACTCATTGCTTGTGTAGCGTCCGTTCAGTTCAGAGCAGGTGAGTCTGAATCTTCTCTCGCTCAGGGTGGCAGGTCGCCAGTTCCTGTAGCGCACCTGTCTCACTGCCTGCTCATAGTGGGCCATGGAGTCCACTCCTTGTAACACACAGGGAACACATGTTACACCGCAGTCTGAGTCTGTTGTACAGCAGTGTGTCGGTTTGTTACTGTGATCAGTCATGACAGGAGTCTATTTCAGGGACCTTTGCAGTTGTCGGCCTGTATAGAGAGCGAATGTCTGTCTCATTGTTGTATGAAGGGCACGACATTTAGAGAGATATTCTTTAAGAACTTAAAGGGCCAGTTCACCCACAAAATCTAATATTTTTCCTCCTACCTCCATCTAGATTGTTGAGGTGTGAGTTGCACAGTTTTGGAGATATCGGCCTGAGATATGTCTGCCCTCTCTTGAGTATAACAGAACGATATGGCGCTCGGCTTGTGGTTCCCAAAGCGTCAAAAAAATAACATTTGAAAAAACTCCGGGGCATTGTCTCTTTCCAAAACCATGACCCAGTGACTTACGCTAATCCACAGACCCTGCTGTGAACAGCTTCATGAAGGAATGATATTATTTCCTTATCACTGCAGATGGAAACATGCATCTACTCATGGACAAGGGCTAGCGAACGTTGCAGTTCAGCAGAAGAGGAAACTATTCTCAACGTTTAAACCCATGTCAATGTCTGTGGATTATCCTGGCAGGGTCATGATTTCTGGAAAGAGACATTATTGTTGAGTTTAAATGTATTTCTTGCCAAGTCAAAGTGCCAGTTAAGTTCTATCATATTTGAGAGAAAGCAAACATCTCTACAGTCTTTGCTCAAGTACATAAAAAAAAAGACTCATTCAAAAAAAAAAAAGCACTTATTCAACTTCTAAAAGTAAGAAAGTTTAGGCTCTGAAATGTTCTCCAAGTATAAAGGAGAGGGTTAGTAGTGTATCCCTCCGAAGGACATTTCTACAGGTGCAAAGCTGACTGAATCTCAAGTTGAATTAATATAATTCAAATGCCATCACGTTTAAAGGTAAAATCCCAGCTGTTAAAAAGAGCACTGATTGTGAATCTTGTTCCCAGAAGGTCAAGTAGCCACATTTTGGGTCGGTAGCGGTATAAATAATTGATCATTCCCCTGAAATTCATTCTAACTAAGGTAACAAGCCTGTTTTGAAATATATATTTGTGTTAAAATGTAGCGAGTAAAAGTAAAAAAGTTGTCAGAAGAAGAAACATTCCAGTGGAACACAGACACAGATATGAACAATCTACTTCTGGGATAGGGAATAAAAAGCACCACAGGTAAGAAGTAAAATATGTATTTGGGATTTTGGGGTGAACTGTCCCTTTAAGTTGGATAAAGGTGGTGCATTCTAATGACGTCTTATCAGAGCGTTTGCGGCGCCTACCATATATTGATATCCCAGAGGTGGAGTTGGTGGCATCCAGGTGTTTTCCCAACAGAGCGCTGTGATGAATCTCCAGACTTTCTCTCTCAGGATTCAGCTCATCCCCAATTACCAGCACATCGCAGTAATCCAGGTTATGCATCACCTCCATCACACCTGGTCTGCGGGCTGTATCCATGGACACCAAATGACAAAAAAAATAAAACAAATGAGCTACGTGTACCTTAACAGGACATTAGAATACATCTTTTGTTGCATTACTGGAAGGCTGGTATGACATGAGAACATCCTGACGACTCAGGCAGCCTCTCCCACTCACGTCCACCGAAGCCGTCTCCCTTCATCACGGTGCTGGTGATGTGAAGCTCTTTGAAGGGTGCCACACCCAGCGGGGCCCGCAGGTCACCGGCAGGCCTGACGAGTCGATTAGATCCTGTAATGGTGATTCTCGGTTCACTGGGCGGCAGGACCATCACCACCGCCTTGATGTCTGGAATGGAGAGACACGTGTCCTCTCCGAAACACCTGACACACACACACACACACACACACACACAAGAAGAAGACGAGAGGAGGGAGAGGTTACAAGATGGGAAGATGTGTTGTCGTATCAATGTAGAAGCCACAAATATGTTTCTTGTTGGTGAGAAATTTTTTGCCTGGAGAAATACTGTCGTCTGAAAATGCAGAAAACGTGTTAAGTTTCACCGAATTCTCTCTAAGATTAAATAGTCATGACAAACGTGGTGACAGAGTTACAGCGTGGAAGACAAATCAGTTATATTTTGGTTTCATGGCTTCGTCAGATCAGATTTTAACATTCATAAACAACCAACCCAGTATCATTTGAGTTTCTTTCAAACGTTGCTCCATCCTGGTTGGTGCTCACTTCAAACCAAGAGAACCAAGAGTGATAAGAGTGGATGATTAATTCAAACGTATACATGTCAGCACAACTGTACATACGCTGGCTGTGTATGTGTTTAGCATGTCTTGTTCTTTTTTTTTAAATTTATTTGCATCTTACTTTAGGAATCTTTTGACCAGGTAACTACAGTTGAAAAACAGCAATTTGGCTAAATGAACTAAACTCAACTTAATGACTAAACTGCGTTTTTTGCCGGCAAAGAATAGTGCGCGATATGAGGTGCACGACTATTTTATTTGCCCGTAAGTGATGATGACCTACTACTCTCCTGGAGTGTGTTGAATGTCAGAGTAAGCCAGTGTTGAATACTTAAAAAGTAAAGAATGAAACATTTTCTTTTTTCCCCTTTTCTGGTTCCATTTGCAAATTGCACAGCAGCAACTAGAAATCATCGTCTGAGTTTGACTTTATCATCTAGTACAATGAACAAGAAAACACGTCTGGAGAAGAATATACTTCTTCTGCTTTGAATTATTATTGTCAAAGCAGACGGTTTCATTTTCCTGAGCGGCTTACAATATTCTGTCTCTAAATGAAGTCCCACAGTAATACAAATTCCCATCTTTTCTGAACTTTACCTCTTTCACATAATCACTATATGAAAGTTTTTAAAAAAGTCCAATTTAAACTGAGGCCTCGCTTCCACTGGAGTCTGTTAGTATTAAGAGTCGCAGAAAGCAAAACAAGTTATATCGTTTCGAGTTCAGACATTAAAAGTGGCAAAAAAAAAATAATGAAGAATTACTTCAAAGCATCTACTTCAGGAATATAGAATAAAAATAAGCAAACATACACAAAGAAAGACGAGCTTAACCTTCGCTTGTTTGAAATTCTACATCCACTTCAAACACAGACGCGAAGCTGTTCACATCTTAAAGAACGATTCAAAAAACATCAACAGTGCATAATGGGGCTCCATATAAACTCCTTTGCCTGCAGTATTCAACATGCTGTATCTGCACAGTGAGCAGGTGGATCCATCTGTCTTTATCTCGAGGTGAGCAGTGAAATGTTGTTCAGAGTCAGACAGCCTCTATTGCTGCTCCTCGCGCTCGCCTCAATTTATCGACCAGCGCATGTCTGAGCTGATCTGACCTGCCTGCGCTCGCTGCTAAACAAATGAACAGCGGCTGGATGGGTGTGGAGACGGGAGCAGATACATAAACTATCTTCTGCAAGACGCATGGACCAGCGATCCCGTACGACATACATCTGAATGCACACAAAGCAAGCACGGACAAATATTTTAAAGAGGGATGAGACGCAAAGCTCAGACAC
Source organism: Diplodus puntazzo (assembly GCA_963678695.2). Classification (NCBI taxonomy): domain Eukaryota; kingdom Metazoa; phylum Chordata; class Actinopteri; order Spariformes; family Sparidae; genus Diplodus; species Diplodus puntazzo. The sequence goes on from OZ023166.1 coordinate 5,814,226, forward strand.
ACACGACACCACACACAGACGCAATCATGCATGTTATATTTGATGTGATGCAGTTTATTGTTATGAGGAGCTCCGGGTCAGATATGAGACCTGTGGTTTATTCTTAGCCAGCAATCTGACAGAGCCACTCACGTTTAAGCAATTCATGTGCAGTATTAGCAAGTAGACAAACCTGTAGTTTTTTAAAGTTCTCATATAGATTTACATTATTTTTCTCAGTCATTCTGTTGTTGAACACATTGTTTTAGGGTTTATAGTTTCCATCATATATGGTACAGATATGAGGTGTTTCTGGAACATTAACCTATTAATGGAAGCAGAAAACCTTACTACGAAGCTCCTAATAAGTACGTCAATCATTACCTGTTTGTTGAATTTTCAGATTTCCTCCAGCCATTTTCAAAATATATTGTTGTGTTTGTAAATCTGATGCCCTAACAATGTGGCTAGCAGTCAAGACAATGTTTTGCTTCGGACAAATGTCGGACGACAGATCGACTGGCATCACCGTTTCCCAGAGTTCTGCTGTTTTTAGGGCAAAGTGGACGAATTCGATTCAAAATCAAATTACACCTAGACATAGACACACAGAAGGACACTCAGAGAGAAACAGATGAAAGTAAAAATAACAAAATAAACAAACAAAAAAAGAAAAACAAGGAGAAAGAGATGCGAGCAAGATGGTCTCTGCATTCACCAGAAGGCTTAATGTCCTTAACGGCCAGCTGGTCTGTTCAGTGATTTAACTAATGCTCCGTCTCACTGGGACTTCTGTGGCTTAAAACACAAAGACAGACACGCCACATCTGACAGAGCCTTCCTTCAGTGCTTTAACCACCTCTCCTCTGGCTCTTTGTAGCTGATGTAACGGGGTTTAAGATGACCAACTTGTTTTATGTTATCTAAGTGCTCTCGGGGTTGTTGTAGACAGCAACAACTGGGAAGTCCCCTCAAACACGAAACCCAACAAAATGTGATCGTGACCAGGACGCGCGTCCTCAGGCGAGGTGGTAAACCGCACAGAAAAACTCAAGACATGAACTCATCCAGTACAGTGACGGCGACTGAACTGTGCAGCCACAGTGAATGTGATTAAGTCAAAGAGTGAAATGAGAATGCGTCCGTGTTCGTTTGCACTTACTGCACTGTGGTGGTGATGTGTAGCCGTCGGAGGCCGGCCGTGGGGAACTGACGAGAGTTGATGTAGGAGACTTTGGTCATGGCCGTGTTGATGCTGTCCACGTCCTCTCCGTCCACTACCAGCACAGACTGGGCAGGGTTGAAATGGAACTGGACACAAAAACAAACTCTTTGTCTTGAAGGAAACTTCCAAACATTCAAATTCGAGCAATTGTGTTTATGTTGTAACTGTTTTCAGAGATTATTAGAGGACATTTGTTCTTTTTTCAAGAAATTAAAAGGTTCCTTCAGCCCGTTGTTAGCTGCACTTCTACCGCAGCCTAAAGACCTGACTAGAAGGGATCAGGCGATTCAGTCTGCTGATGTATGAAAAAGCAACATGTAATTTTTTCGTGGAACTACTGTTGGGCATCGTACATATCTGTAATAACAGTTAACAGGCGAGCTGTAACCATGGTAACAACGGCGTGACAGGGTAACAAAAAGTCAGTGCGTCAGCTCACATTAACTGCGTAGGGGGCGAGTTGGGTGTCAGGTATACAAAACAGAACGCCTGACACGTCCCTGCAGTGGAAACTTTATCTTTATTTCTTTTAAAATAGTTTATTTCTGTTATATCACTGCTAAGGTGGTTTGCAGTTGCTATCCCACCAACCAAATACTGAGAATGTGTGTGTGTATGTGTTTGCCTCCATTTTTTCCACACCTTGATGTCCTTAGCGAGGCTTTCAAGGGAGTTAATATCAAGGCCTTCCTTGCAGGCCTGCAAGCAGGAGATAACCTTCTGGGTTTCAATGCGTCCTGGCCGGATTGTCAGACCCGAGAGGCTGCCATGGAAGTACTGGGTAAACCTCGGGGTTGCGACCTCACCACCTGATTGGAGAAGGGAGAAGACAAGGGAACCACAGGGAGGGAAAGAGAAGTGAGATATGGGGCAAAAAGAAGGGCCAGTGCCACAATGTCAGCCAATTCCTAGTCTCACATTTTCCTTGTCTACTTTTTTCCCCCTGCCATCTTCTATCATCTGAAGTCCTGCCACCACCTGACCTCCCCTGGCCAGCCGCACTTCCCCATCAGCCCAGTGCTTTATATACTGGCCCACTTCGATTAATTTCTCACTAGATCATCTATTGTGCTTCCGCCTTGGCACTCCAGCCGTTTTCTTCGTGTGTTTAGACTCCCAGCCTGATCTTTTGTGTCTCACCTGCGCTGCCTGCCTGGTTTCTGACTATCGCCCTGAATCCGACCTCAAGTAAACTTGAACGTTTTATTTTGCCGGCCTGGTCTCAGAGTCGTGCTTCTGGGTTGAAACTTGTTTTTACAGAGCCACTGCCTGGCAAAAAGAGACAACAACATGTATTATGCATGTTTCCAGGGGAAAAGCACACAAAGTTTCTCCAAAAATAACATCTGTGAATCTGCTTCAGAAAGAGCTTACGAGACCCAGTGGATAACAAGCTATGAAGAATTTAGAAGTTATTTTCCCCCCTCAAGTTCACAACCGAGGTAAGAAAAACAAGTCTGACACTAGTTCAGACAGATGTAATTAAATCACATTGACACTGACGTAACTGTGCCTGAAAAAACGGTGATTATCTTTCACGACCTGCTCATTATCACATCTCCGTATTCTGCTTCCTGCAGGACTACAGCCTCACTAACTATGTTGTGGTAGCGGGTGGCAACAATTTAAAAAGACAAACCTTAGAATGGGCGGAATTACAAAAAAAACCTGCAGGTCTGAAATACTCATGATAAACTTTCAACACTTGGCACAACTGTAGATATTTTGACACTTCCTGTCAGGTTTGACGTGCGAGTCTGACTGATGTCATAATTCGTGTTTGACCTGAAATGCAGTGCAGCTGCTATGGAGAGCGGAGACAGCAGGAAATACATCCTGTCATGCAAAATAAATGGAACCTTCATTGCGAGCCAGCACATTGGCACAGTCCGTGTGTTCGAGGTATCGCAGCGCTGCAGTCTGTGGGGTCAGCTCCGTCACAAATTCACTCGAGCCCTGACATAATGTGCAGTACTTTTTTTTCGTACACAGCACCAGAACCCGGCCAGTTCTGCCCTGCGGTGCAAATTCACCACTTCTGATGATGTGTATGGGTCTATTCCACTTAACACAAATTACTTCCAGGTCTCGCTATCGGTCAAGTTCAAGTCTACTCAATGAAAATGACACCAGAATTGAAAGTATGTCTGACTATATTTAAACTCTACACAGTATCAGTCGATGGCAAATAAATATAAGTCACAGAGGCTTCGCTGAAATTACACATTTTCATCTTACATCATTTTCTACATAATAAACTTTATTGTGCTTTTCTGGCAACACTCTTACATGAAATGTTTTATTCACACAAACGCAGAACATTGTTTGATACTGTTATTAAATCAATAACAGATTTAAACTAACTAAAATGTCTCTCAGAAGAGCGACTAACTCCACCAAGGCCAAAAAATCCCCTTTAATTCAGACAAGCCTAATCACCATTGGTACGTCCTGAATCCTCATTAATTGCTGCACTTAGTAGCTGCAGGTTTCAACCCTATCTGTGATATCTGTGACCATATAGTGGCTGAGAAAAGACTCCTTCTTTGAAAACATATTTAAAAGACGCTGGATATGGATTTTTATTTGGATATGCATCGAATTGTAAACAGGTTTAAAAGGGTTTATTTGATTACACGTTTCTCCCAGTTCCCCTTGTGAAACGCTGTCATTGTTTATACTCCTGAACTTGCTGTATTTCAAACCTGCTGCAGCAAAACAAAATCCGTGCCACGCTCTTCAAAGTGCCTGAATGTTGAATAAATAATTTTGCTGTTTGAGGTTACTAACCCACTTACAGTACCCCAGCCTGGATCTTCTCTGGTACTGAACTGTTCTGTACAGTGAGGCTCGGGGGGAATGTTAGACGGTAACAGCAGATATTCTTCTGAACAGCAACTACCAGCCAGCCAGGCTGGAGGCATCTCCTGTCTCAGCTCTGTCACTGTGAGTCACACAGGAGAGCATACATGTAGAGCCGAGAGAGAAGATCGTGTCACAGAGACACCAAACAAAGGCTGTCTGCGCCACAGTATTAATGTTAATTATTCAGTGTCTTTAGTGTTGTTTTTGATTCCGATGTTTTGTATTTGCGTTGTCTTACACCCTCCGCCTGTGTTAATCATAACACCAGGCTCCTCTGTCTTGTGTTTATCTCCTGGGGCTCTGAGGTGCAGACGGTGGACACTGATGATGCTGATGATCGACTGCACAATCTTAGGATGCGGTCCATGTTCTCCGAGGACCATTAGCACCAACAGTATTCAATTTATAATAACCGGATAAAAACAACACCGCAACGAATGGCGGGGGGAAGCTGCAATGAAAATCAGTTCAAACAATCCAAATGTCTGAGGAAAGTTTCACAACAATGTGTCACAGCCCAGCCTTCTCTTTAGGTTACTTTTTTTTTCTCTTGTTGCGGATAACTTTACTTCCTGTCTTTGTTTCACCTGTCTCTCATTATTCTTTTCTCTCTAATGTATTTATTCCACATTACATCACGTGCCAGAGGTTGGAATCTCTTCGTTGACATTTCCAACAGTCCAAGTGTCCCAACTACTTGACACCAAAAGTCATCCATAAACTGTCCGCAAAAAAATGATCTTGATGAAGGAGGTAAATGACACATGAGGTGACAAACACCATTAACCATTTTATCAAACAACATTACATTCACAAATACTGTGTCTACAAACGCATCCGACCCCCTACCATGCATGCAAACCCTGCCGATTTTCCCTGGACACTCAAGTTATTTTAATGCCCTCTCACGATTTCCTCCCAGCGACACAATACTTTTATATTTCTCCCACCATTGCCCCTTTTAATTATCGTATCTTATTTCTGGCTCTAAACAGTGTGCAGTCTTTTGTACCGTCGTGCATCGTCCTCCTCAGTGAGTGACAGATGGATACAAAAATAGAGAATAGATAAATAAAAAAGCAAGTTTCAGACGTCCTGGACAGAGAGGGGCATCTTTTTTCTGAAATCTGCAGTGTCTACATTTCTGTCGATCACTGGGGTCACACTGACGTTAATGGCTGGCAAACATGAGGTCCATGAAAGAGATTAACACCTGTTCATGCCAGAAAGCATTCTTTCCAGAGAAAAGTTTCAGTACACTTATTATTTTGTCATTATCATTCTTTAAAAGTCACAACAAAGCAGGAAACAAAGTCTCTGAAGCTCAAATCCCCGCCTGGGTCTCAAAATCCTCCCATTTCTGAGGTCTTAAGGTCGATAAGTGTGCCTCCTCCGCATGGGTGCTTCCATTATTGTGTGATGTCAGACAACTGCTGCTTCGTGAGCTCAGGGTAGATGGATTTGCCCCAAGTTTACTAGAAGGACTTCTAACTTTGAGTGACGCTCCATTGTACTTTTTCTGGTAGCAGGGTTGTAAATTTCCAAAAAGTTCCACGTTATCTGGAAAGGCAGCATTAGTTCTGTGTGTTCCTCCTCCTCAGTGGCAGTTTGTCTTTGTTCCCTGTGTCGAGCGTTCCAGCAATTCACAGAGTGTTTGATGCTCCGACTCTTTTAAAATTTTATTTTATCTCCGCTAGTTCACCTCACCTTGTCTTAGTCTTCTTGCTGCCAGATTTGTGTGTCTCTTCCTCTAACTACACTTGTACACCTGTGTACTGAACATTTTTGGCAAGTGAAGATGCTTTTTAAATCAAGCTCTTGTCTTTGAGTCATGCTAATGAGTCCTTTTGCTTGTTTTACTTGTGGTTTCTCTTGTCATTACATGAATGGAGGCAGGGACAGGCACAACATGGAAGTTCTCACAGTAACACTGGGAATCAGCAACATGCTGAGTGCCGGTGGAAAGTTAGAAAAAACTGTCTGTATTTGTCCAAAAACAGTACAGAAAAAAATTAATATGGCTTTTGTCAACCTCAAGAATTCAAAAGTTTACACCTCAAAGTATTCGTGCTATTGTAGCTTATGGAGAATATCAAAGCATACACAAACAAACGAAACTGTGACTGAATTGTCTGAAGCTGTATGTGTCAGCTAATGCGCTTGCTCGTAAATTCAGAATGTGTTTGGTAAATGTGAGGATGGCTTTATTTAGAGAGTTTTGTACCTAGCTATATACTGCCCACTTGCAGTGTTCCTGTAGAAAAGCAACACGCAGAGACCTAATGTGGCCTATAACACTGGAACGAGACTGCCTCACAGATGGTGTACTGCCATCCAAATGTTTTTTAAATGCTGGTGTGCCTACTCGCTCTGCCGTATTAAGAAATCTCGTGTACCGATACGAGTGCAGGCAGCCTGTTTCAGGAAACGGTATAATTCTGGCCTCTGCCAACCTCGAGGTGAGCTCAGTCAGACTGGGGAGCCACTGGCGCCCAGTTTGCACGTGGGTGCAGTTTGATGAGTTCTGTCTTTCCTTAAAAAAATTTTCTTTTTAAAAATACACATTTTCAGCTGAGATTTTCAGTTAAATATAGAAACAGAGCATCAACATGAACAGTGCCCACTTCCTCACACCCCTGGCTACACAAAAAGAAAAAGAACAAAAATACAACCACAAAAACAATTTCTTCCTAATTAATTTCTGTGGTCATTTGTTTGTGCAGCTGCATAAAAATAGCCTTCATTTGTAACTGAAAATAAAAGTCAAAGAGGTGCAACGTTTGTTCTCTTAATGCTGTGATATAGTCAAAGAAGGGTTGCCAGATCTTCAGATGAGATCTGAAAAACTACTTGCGTCTCCTAACATCTCAGATCAAATTGTCTCCTTCAATAAGCACTGAAGAAACCTGTGAGCCAGGTTTGTTTCAGACTGTAAGCATGATGTTCTGTGCAATGATGTTCCTTTACTATTAGTCGCTGGAAGTTTCCCTGTTTTCTAGCTGTTGCAACCAGCTTCCAACAGCTGTTTCTGGGGTTAGGAGGGCAATGCTTTCCCCATGTGCCGTATTTTTATGCATAAATTAATAATAAATACGCTATTGTTGGAATGCTGAAGCTATTTCTGCATTGAGGCCGTGGCTTCCCTACCTGATGTCTACTGTCAGATTTGCAAACATAAACTAGGTGAATAAAATGTGATTTGAAAGCTCTTTGGTTTTATTAAAAATAACAAAAATAAAAATCTGTATTTGTCGCTCCTCCTGTGACACATTGTGTTCTTTAGTGGAACATCCACAAACTGCAAAACTAGGAATATTAACCTCATCACAGAACTGATTGGTCTTATTCTTTAGACTTGCTCATGCATCAGAGACAGACATGGTAAACACTGTTTTTAAGGTGACATATGTGTAAGTAAGAGCAGAGTGAGGAGAACTCCTAATAGGTGTCAATCACCTCCCTTTCTCTCCAAATATAGAAGTATCACCTATTATTGTGCAATTCGTTTTCTCTCTGGCAAGTGCATTTTTGAAAGGTTGTCTTTTTGATTCAATTTCTTCACTAAGAGCCAACTGATTGCATGCGTCTAGACGTGCATATCAGACTGAATCGACTGAATGAGGAAGAGAGCACACCTCACATTCACACACACAACATATGCTGTGTAAAACTATGATTTTATGTTAGTAAGTAATCCCTGCTAATCAACATTGAACAGCACGTTTTTTTTAATAAAACATGCCCCTTTTAATTATTATTTAGATTTTATTCCATTTGGAAAAGTTCCCCCTGTAGTTTCATTTATCACATTCATGCAAAAACGGATGTAAATCCAAGACACACACTCACAGAGGCAGGAAAAGGAACAGTGAGCTTTAAAGCTGGTAACCAAAGTCCAAAAATCCAAAATTCAAAATAGCAAACCACAAAATAGCCAGGCAACAAAAAGGTAACAAGAAGAAGCCAAGAAATCTAGAAGAGTTAGACAGAAAATGAAGAACAAACCATAAAGCCATGGGGAAAAAAAAATAAGGAACACGGGGAACAGAAACATGGTGAAAACCGGACTGATGTGGGGAAACAGACGAACCAACACAGTGAGGGAACAACACAGGCTTAAATTTGCAGGGAACGATTAACAAACGAAACACAGGTGTACACAGAAAAAGGACGGGAAAGAGACAAAGCCAGGAAGTGGAATGTGACAACAAGACACATGAGGATGAATTCTGCAAAAATACAACAGGAATACATCAAACCTGAAAACCAAAAACATGACACAAGTATGTAAATCGAATCTGTATTGGTTTAAAATGTTCTGTTTATATGTAACTATTTGGTTGTCCACTGAACAGATGTTTTCGTTTGATTCACAGGAAGCTCGACTTTTATTCTACAGACTTGAGATTCTTCACAAAAACGTCTCTCTAAAGGTGGTGACTCGTCATGCACAGGTGTAACCACTGACGTTGATGACTGCTGCCTTTCGCTCTTCCACCTGCTTGCTTAATGGCATTACTGGGACAACACCTCAATGCAGCACAGTCATAGTTAATATTATTAGTCACACCTGTGCTTCTCCTGCTTTGACAAGTCAAAATGAGAAAAGTGAGGTCTGGCGGATTACTTTTAATTTGAAAGCAGTTGCTGTTTATGCTCGTAGCGGTGCACTGGGATGTTAAATCTTCTTATTTCACTGCATGCTAAAGGAATGCTAACAAGTAGCAAACTGTCTCTACTTCAGCAGCTAATTATTTATAAAACTCACTGATGGCATATGTTGATTGACATCTTTCAATATCAAACTAAATTACCCTCAGTTATTGATGCCTACACAAAGTATTTGTGTACTGTGCTGCGGAGGTTGCTTTGAAATTGAACACCCACTTTCCTGTAGCACATTCAATGAGGTGGCGAACACACATTGCCCATCCAAACTCCAAAAACAGCTTATTGCGACAGAAAACTGCTTAGAAAAACACCCCCAACAACCAAACAGCAAACCATTCTCTTGTTAACCTTGTGTGGCGACAACACGCATCTTCCTTTTTGCTTTCAGGGCAGGAAAGTACAGTCTGAATGTCTTTCATTCCACATGTCTCATCATTATGTTGTTGATTGTGGGGAAAAGGGGATGGAGAAATGAGAGGCTGAAAGGCAATCTTGCTCGCTAATGGCCTGCAAAGTTATCAGTTGCGGCTTAGTGAAGCTTAAAGCGGCTTCATTGGGATGTAATAGCTGGCAAAGTTGTCCTCCATTCACTCTAGCTAATCCTTCCTTCAGGGCTTTCTCTCACAATCAGAGATTCATGGAAAGAGGCAGAAAGAGAGGGCCGTATGAAGCGAGGAGGAAAATGATGACGACAAAAAGAAAATTGCAATCAGGCACGGGATGAAAAGAAATTTAAACGGCAACCAAAGCCATCAGGATTGGAGCTTTGAATGATGCTGGCGAGTGTTACGAGCGTGATTTAGGCGAGCTGCAGAACGGATCACGACCGGCTCATTCTGCCCTCCTGTAAAGCACTTTTGTATAATTATTCAAGTCATAAACACGGCAGCAGGGTAGCTCTTATTCATACCGATGTGATCACTACCCGCGCTCCTTCCTTGCCGCTGGAACTGACACGCAGAATTTCCTGTTTGATACCCACTGGGCTACAGCCTCTCCATTTCAAAGAAGAAATGCTCGCAGCCCCGGGGCATAAATCTTAATCTCTTTATTTGTCTTAACAGTAAGACTCCTGCGCTCGCTCTCTCTCCCTCTCTGTGCTTCAAATGTCATTTTCAGCATCTCTGGGCTGCTGTTGTTGATGCAGTTTCTCTGTGTCTCCATATGTGGCCATCGTTTTACAGGTTTTTTTTCCTCTTTGCATAATAGCAAAGAAACACATTGTATTTCTTGACACTACAATTTACTAAACCTCTTGTGAATTTTCTGATTTGTTCGCAGTCCTTTTTTTCTTTCTGATCAAGGCACTCTGACAGGTCTACATGAAAAATGCTGTATTTTCTTCCCTTCTTTGTTGTGGTGTTATTGTTTGGTATCACTCAGTACAATAGTGCAGTTTCAAAAGAAAAAACTCCCTGTAAACACTGGATAAAATAACACTTCAACAATGTGTTTCAGGACTACAAGGTGTTTCTTGTTTATAATAAGTAACAATAAAAATCAGAAACAGTTCAGTTTACAGGTCTTGAAAATTTCACGGTAAGTGGGTGGCAATCACCGAGCAGCATATTCAAAATTTATTTGAAATTACTTCAAAATGACCAAAATATAATACAAAATATTACCTCAAAAAGAATTTAAAATCACCCCAACAAGGTTTAATAATAATACTCTATTTTCCAATGATCAGTTAATTTTTGGGGGGTAAAAAGTGACACAGTGCAATACGAACAAGCATCCACATTTCCATAAAACTTCTAACTGGTTTCTGATCATGACATTTAACTTTCCAACTAGTTTCTATCAAACTTCTTAATGTCAGTGCACTGAAGTACATTTCTAACCACTTTCACTAATTTCTATAATTAAAGCACATCAGTCCAACTTTTCATTTATACAGTTTTTATAGTTAGCCACTATAAACTGCCAGTAAACTGACAACTACACCTTTATGATCAAGAATCCAGTTAGGGAGGTTTAGGAAAACTCACTTCAATCTAGTGGCCTGCTGAGGGGAAGTTGAAGAAAACACATGGACGTTTTCGGAAGCTGTATTAAAGCAGCTATTTATTAACTGCTTGTTGGGAAACAGCAAGACATTATTACTTAATAATATTGGAGTAATTTTCATTACATTTTGAGGTAATTATTGTGGTAATTTGGGGTTACTTACCACGAAATGTGTGGACCTGTAAAATGAAGCGTTACCAAATAAATCTGCCTATGGAACAAGAGAAAATGATCTAAAAACAAGTCTCTATATCTCAGTGAATTTCTTAATTTCTACGTAATTGTGTAGTGAGACATTTATGACTAGGAATCAGATGATTATACTTAGTAAACTTTTGAGTATTTCCGGTGAAACAGTGGATCTATTAAGTTACTTTGTGCGTCTACCGTGAAAAATGAAATCAATGGTCCTTGGCACAGATTCTGGAACATTCTTCTGGGAAGTTTTCCCTCGCTTGGTGATTTTTTATTTCTTTTTACTTTGTTTGTTTATTGGTTGCAACTGTAGCCAGTCGTAAACCAATTATGTAACAGCAGAAAATGAAGATGATGTTTCTCCTGTAGTGATCAAGCTCCTTTTGTAGAAACAGGCCTATAAAAAACTGATTTCTTCATTTTATGTGGAGCACATAAAAACTATAACCTCACGCAGAAAAAAAGGCTGCTGCATATAAAACAACTGTCAGATTATACTACAGCTGTAAACAATCCCAGCAACACAATGCAATAGCTGTTGCGTCCCGTTTCTTGCTTGATTTCAGCTTTTTTAATGGCGTGGAAACATTTCTGCATTACTCTGAAGCTGCTGTATATTTTAAAGCACACACACACACACACACACACACACACACACACACACACACACACACACACACACACACACACACACACACACTGACCTTGCCAGCAGGCGCCCACAGTGAGCTGTGTATCAATCTTTGAGGAGTGGATCGGCCAGTCATCCGTCACCAGGTAGGGTTCATAGGTCACACCATCCACGAACAGTGTCACTGCAGGAAACTCCACATTAATCACATAGTAGTGCCACTCCTTGTCACAGATCTGCAAAGGGGAGAGAGAGGGTACAACGTTATTAAGCTGCAGTACTTTTGGCGAAGTGTCCACTTATAATGCAGATAAGAAAATGTTCTTGGTTTGCACATACACGAAAATGGGACAGCTTAAAAAAAAAAAGAATACATTACTACATCTCCTTTTTGGGTTTGTTATTTAGGTTAGGAGCATTTTTCCGTGGAGGATTATGTTTGTAGGGAAGCTGTTATGAAGATGATGATGTTTACTCCGATCATGCAGCCGAGACCGTAGGCGCATCCTTAAACGTTCCCCCCGTCTTTCTACCGTCAATGAGAGCGACACACACAAAAAAAAAAGATCCTCTCCTCATCTCTGGATCATTTGCTCCCTGTCGTCAGATAGCTAATGAGGTTTTCGTCTAATGAGCTGTTCATTAAAGGCACCGGATGAGCGACAAAAGCGGCTGTGGAAGACCCGAGTTTCTTTGATTATTTGGAGAACTTGCAAGGACACATCCTGTTCTCACTTCTATCCCCCTGCTTCTCAAACTAAGATAAACAAACACCCACACTGTCCCCCATACCTGAGCACAGATAGATGCTCAAAACATTATTATATTCATTATATTTGTTGTTTTCACTATCATTAAACCTGCACAAGACAAAAAGCAGCAAAACCCTGCACTTGAAAAGGTCGACTCACCAGTGAAATTCTAGCAACATTTTCTTAGAAAATGGTCAGGTCAGGTTCACTCTGAGTTCACTTCGTGTGGGACGGAAGGGAAAGATGAGAAGGATTTCCACATCTAAGACTTAAAGCTGCTACAAGGATTATACACTTGTCTGGGTCTGTACATAATCAAAATAATTAGCCTACATCAATATAAGACCTAGAAAGTAAAATGAAGAAAAACACCTTAATAGCAGACATAGTATCCTCATGTGACAAAACCTTGCAGCCGATTCTTAAGCAGCAACCTGAAACATCTCTAGCTTCTGAAGATTTCAAGATATCTTAGCAATCTGTTCCACAAATTCCCCGCTGGCTACAGAAAAAAAAGTTTCCTTCTCCTCAGGATCCTCTTTTGCCTTGGTGGAATAAAATCAGTGGAAGTGCACATTGTGGATGTCTGTGAATATCCCTCATCAGTATAAAATAGTTTTCGAGGTATTGACGAACGGCACCGCACACAATCGTGTGCAGAATTCATAATCGGATCTGAGAGACTGTTTGATTTACCTTCAACCGCTTAAGGGTCTCTAAATGAGAAGGGTCAAGGTGAGTTCTCAAGGGGGGGAATCAGAATTACCCTCACTACCTTGTCTTTAGAAGTTGTTTTTAAGTCAGAAGGTTTGGCCCTGAATGCAGCGTTTGCCCTGTGACTTGCTGGAAGCGTAGCATGCTTGACTCCAGTCCATTGACAGCCTGAACAGGTATAGAAAAGGATGAATGTAAGATTATTCACATCGTATAATGTCTTAGATGTTAAATGCTGTGAATTGGCTCCCCAAAGGATGAACGACACATACATACAACCCCACAGAGCCTGTTATCGGAATCACAGGGAGAACTGCAAATACTCTTAATTCAAACCACTTAAACTTCTTTATAGTGCGCTACCTTTCAAAGTGATATTCACAGTTTTAATGTCTACAGCAACTTTCCGAACTTGTAAAGTCTTAAGGGATTTGGAAGTCTTCACTTGATTGTTCTTCCTCTTATGGCCACAGCATCTGTTGTTCTGTAATCAGTGTGCTGTGAAGGATTCGGTTGAATTAACAGCAAACAATTTATCTGCGCTGAAGAGGAGAATATCTGCTAATTTGAGATGCACGGCGCAGAACAGCAGGGATAGATTCAACATTTAGATGGATTTTCATTTTGTTAGAGTTCTTTTCTCATCTCAGTGGCCACACACATACACACACAAACACATTAGAAGTTTACTCAAGCTGTGATATACTAATGGGATTGAGACCTGTGTAGGAGCAACCAGGAGTCTCCTGGGATGCTCAATTTAGAAAGTATTGTCTCACCCTTTCTGGCCCGATAAGACAGATACTCCCACAGGTTATCGCATCTAACGGCAAAGACCGAGAGAACTAGTTAGTACGCTATTAACTGGATTGCTTTCGTCTAAAGACCACGCGTCGATCTGAAGCTCTCCATTTAAAGTCAGAGAGTATCTAAAAAAACATAAATAAAGTGAAAGCACAACCTGGTCTGTTTTCTGATCCCTGTACTGTACACAGATGGAGATATCACATGATTTCAAGCATACATTATTAACAATGACAGTGTGTTTGAGTTTCATCAGCTCCGATTTATGATTTGTATGTATACTGGACCAGACAGGCAGAATGAATTGCCACTTTCATTTAGCCGCTGGCAGGTTGATTGTCTGCGGACGTCACTGGAAAAGATAGATGCTGAAAAAGTAGAATCACAAGAGGCATCTGAATAATTTGGCCTTGTCGGGCTTTGACATTACTCACTGCTGTCTTTGTTTAGTGTGGGAGTTTTTGCTGCTATCATTTCTGGGGCTATAATAGTGTTTTAAATTTCACAAGCGATTTCAATCTTAAAGCTGCTGTTAGTGTTGTCGTCATGTTAGCTAAACTTTCTGTCCATTTTGCAGTTAGCAATCCCCTCCCTTCGCTCTACGTCACCACACGAACGCGCAGGTCATGTGGTGATGTATCGAAGTAATTGTTATTCCTCCTCTGGGACCCATAAATATCTGTGCCAACATTCAAGGCAATCCATCCAATACTTGTTGAGCTATTTCAAATCTAGACCAAAGTTGTGGGCCGACCAATGGGCAGACAAGATCAGCAGTAGAGCCTCACAGCTAGCATGAGATAAATACTATAAAGCTTCACATCCAGAAAAGCTCGATGAAATGTCTCCATGAGGTTTCGCTGGTATGACAGTAAAACAGCAACAAACTGAGTCACATTATTTGTCTCAAACAGGGAGACTGATCGTTTCTCCCTCAATCTCTTATCTTGTGCTCTCTCTCTTTATTCTTCTCCGCTTGTGTCTTTAAGTCTGATAACTGATGCTCGACTGAACTGCAGAAATAGAGCGCATGAACAAATAATGCAAGATAAACACATGTACAGTGACTGTGTGTTTGAGAATCCTTACAAGCAGCTTTCCCCCCCGACGCATAATCAGGCTGCAAGACATGAATATTAAAGGATAAGTGATTTCTGGAAAGTCGGGCGAAGTTTCATTGTCCACAAGACATTTCTGGAGCTTTGCAACAAAACAACATTGCATAATGGCCGATTTGTATATAAAATGGCTTCGCGCAGCTCGTCTGGTGTAATCCAAGTCTCACGAAATCCCAAATTGATTTGTAAGCGACAATATTCAAACCCTCTATGCACAGTCAAGCTCGTGCACCCACTTCAGACAGGGTGCTTACAGTATAACATAGCAGCTGCAGTGAAGGGTGTAAATAACATTTTTTCAAGACATTTTGAGATTAAGCCACTCGAGCTGTATGGAGCTATTATTTGTTCTTGTTTTTAAAACTAGACCTCATCTACTTTAGTTGTTTAGGAGAATGCTGCAATGTTGTTTTACTGCGAAGCTCCAGAAATGTTTGAGACTGCGAAAATTCGCCCAACTTTCCATCTGCAATGAGGTGAGAAGATAATGACTGAATTTACATTTTTTGGGTGAACTTTGCCTTGAAAAGGACAAAGGGAAGTAGACACGCACTAAGGATGAATAGAAATGTGTTTATTTTTATTAACTGCATGTGACGACTGTAAGAAAAGCTACAGCCCTGAGTTAAACCCAGCACTCAGTTTGTTCGGCTGCTGACTTTCTTAACTTGAGAAATCGTCCCCCCTACATTTACAAAAGCTCACACATGCCAGCACGCACGCGCACACATCATTAGTAGATACCATCGGCTGCACTCTTCCTGCTGCTGAGGCGTGTTTGTACACACAATGGCTGTCTGAAGGCACATTAGTCAGTGGAAGCTTGAAAGTATTTCTCCTCTGCAACAGTGAAACAAGACAATGAATGCTGAAACGCTGTAATGAGCCGGTCCGCGAGCAGGTTGCAGGCTCAAGATGAACAGAATCAGCCGAAGAGTCCCACAACAGAGAGAGAGAGAAACAGAAGCAGAGGCTGAGAGACACAGAGACCATATCTCAGTAAAGTAGATGCACTTTAAAATACATGTTTCCTGGACTTCAGTTTAAATTGAATGGCTGTTTTCTAACACTAAAAGCAGAATGTTTTGAAAAGTACTTTAAAATGGGGGAGACATGATGCACTCAGTGAGAAGATGGAGATCATTTTTGATTTCCCACAACCAATGGAGACATTTATACTTTTTTTGAGCGACTAAACCACTCTAGCTGAATAACTGAGGGAGACAGTAATTCATGAGAAACTCTGAGCAAAGGCAATGTTTATCTTTCCTGTCTATGGATCGGTAAACATGGCCTGCCAGAGGAGAAGAGTGGAAAATGGCAACAACATTTCCTCCGATGAAAAACTTTATCTTTTATGCCTTTCATCGCTCAGTAAAGATTTGCGGCCAAGTGGAGCAGAAGTTCAGCTACAAACTACTCTCGACAGAAAGAGCAGCTGCTTTACAGACAATGGCTGAAGGATTACTGACATGAAATGCCCTATTTCATCTACAAACTTACAAAACACCTTGACGGACAGGATCACTGAACTCAGACAAGGATAGAAAACTCAAGCTGAGGACTGCAAAAGAGGATGGGAAACATATGAGAAACTTGAAATAAAGAGATAAAATTTCAGGTTCAGGACTCGAGATCAAAACAGCACATTAATAATAGTATTTTCACCTGTTTTTTCCTAATTTGACATGATAAAATGTCCTGTCAAAAAAGTGCTATTCCTCTGAGTACACATTGTTTGGTGACACAGTTCAGGGCAAACTGTCGCTCAACACACATTCAACCTAAACACAACTTTTTTCACAGCAGACAGTTCATCATATCATATCAGGAGAAGCTGCGCTGGTATAACAGAGGCTGCAAACTAAGTGAGCCATCATTAACACATTTTGTTTAACCTGTTTATGTCCTGATACGACACGTCTGATGAGGAAGAATCTGTGTTTCAGTCATCCTAGTACTCCAAAAGTACGAGGAGAACTATAAACACAATTTACTTCCTTTATTTTTATCTTGGCCTAAATAGCAGATAAGGAGGACTGTACTTCTGTCTGAGTTCCTTAATGGGAAAGAGGCCATTCGCCAAAGTATTTACACTCCAACACTCTCTCTCTTAGACTCTGCTAAATTGCTTTCCTCCTGCTGAGGCAACTTTGTGTTTCTAAACCTGCTGTAATATTGACATATAAGACTGGGGGACAAAATCAAATACCTCGATATGGATACTGTGACAATATTGTGGGGATGACTTTTGGTACTTTCATAAAACACTAATACAATGAGATTTAATGATAGGATATAATGACTAACAGGGCAAAGGCAAGTATTAGAGCAAGAACCTGAACCAGTTATTAATCTGGATTTAAACAAAATCGAAGAAAATACAAAGTACCCTTCCTGGTATTCTCTAAGATTGACGACTCTCCTGTTTTTAAGAAGCATGCGGAACAAGGTCAGGGACTGTACAATCGGTTACCAGACACTTTCTGAAAATTCCTCTGACTGCAACCATCTCAAATCCTTATAAAGATTCAGCTTGAAGATAACTCACCGAGCAACATTCCCTTTGTCGAGTATATTACCATGCAATAGCAGAGTTTTATTGTGGAGAATAAAACACTGGAGATAAGCCCGTCTATCTTGTGGAAATCTGCCACGGTGTATTTACAAGAGGCTATTACATCTTATACACGGGCACCGAGGAAGGGAGATCTTAAGAGCCAATTGGACCTTGAAAATATTATACAGTCGAGCTGTGGGGAGCTGAATTCAGGCTGTCACCCAAAAGATATCAGGCAAAACAATTAGAGGCGGTCTGCTCTGCCTTACACCAACTACCAACAATGACAGCGCAGTCACAAATCTTTTTTTTTTTTGTGGCAAATAAAGGTAATAAGATTCAGGTTATTCTCCGGATTGGCTTACTGTGTATCCTGCTAGGGAGAAAAACCGAACACAAAGCCTTCACAGATAGCAGTGGGGCATTTTAAATCTGCTGACATAAACAGAATAATGAGGACGCTCCGCTGGCTGCTGAGAAGCCCTCTAATGAGGTCAAGTTTATTTTGATGCACTGGAGAGGTCTGGAATGGGAGGAGACCTTATATGGACTTTATATGGATACTAACCAAATATAACAGTGTGCCCAGCAGGGATCCACATCTAGACCACCGATCTTTTGCTTTGGCATTAGAACACGCGCTGAAATAATTAGGATTTTTGCAAACGTGAGCAGTATAATGATTGATCATGATTGCTGGATGATTTTTCTTTTTATGCTGCCAATATCTTTTTTGCTGTTGTCCACTCAAAGACATAGTGATTGCTCACTCTGCGAAAGCAGCATCCACAAGACAGCTTTGCCCTCAGGCACCACTATCCTCCTCTCTCCTTCTCTGTTCGTCTCATCTGTCCTCTTCCAACATCCCTTTGTCTTATCTACTGTCTTCTGTTTTTCCCTTTCCTGCTATCCACACTTCCACCTTATCACTCCTTCCTAACATGCACCCCTCTTCTCTTTCCCTTTTCTTCTCCTTTGTTCCTACTCACACTCCTCGCCTTTCCTCTCCTCTCTCCTGCCTCTGTTGTGGCACTGCATTATTGATGCCAGCCTATTATGTGTCAGTGTGGTGGGAGGGAATGACAAGGATGCTGAAAGAAAGAAAAAACTGTAAAAGGAGGAAGGGAAGAGATTTGCTCAACAGTCTGTGTATAAAACACACTTAAACTAGAAAAAGTAACACTCACAATTAAAAAGAAATATTGTCTCAATGAAAAAAGTTTTGTCCAAGTTGTAAGGAAAAATATAGTTAAGACTGTGAGATTGCATCAAGGTCTGCTTTGAGAAGTTTAACCAAAGTGACGTGGATAAAGGGAAGCTATCTGAAGCATCTGATTCATGTCGGTGACACACACGAAAAAACTAAACAAAGAAAGATGTGAGACACGAGATTAAATCAAAGAATGCAAAACGTTTCTGCCACTTCAAGTCAAAGGTCGACTTTGAAAATTGATGGAGTTAAAAAAAAAAAACACTTTTCCAATCCATCTGTCTCCCCTGTAGTCTCACCTGCTCTAATGCAGCGATTTCATATCAGTAAATTATTTAAATTGTACATTTAGGGTCAGCCTGAAAAAGCCCCTTTTTCGCCTAAAGGACCTCGAGAAGGAAAAGCAAAGATAAGTGATGGGACAGAAGGACGGGAAAATGGAAAAAGGAGAGACGGAAAAAACAAGCTGGCAATACATTAGCGTGCTGACTCGATGCTTGTATGTAGTGCTGCTTTGAGTGCACTCAGCATGTCTTCTGAATGGTCTATAAGCAGCAGATAGTGGAATTAAGTACGCCGCCTCTTCCATGCACTCACTGCAAAGACATACACAATCAGTGAGAGGCAGCAGCTCTGCATACGGCGGGAATAACGCAGGAAGTGCCTACAGCTGAGCTCTCAAATGAGTTCATTTGCAAAATAGAAGCCAGAAATAAAATAAACACACACGCACAATGAAAACGTACATGCTAGAGGCCATGCTCAGTATCTTCTCTGTTGCTCTCCGCCTTTTCTTTTTCTTTTTTTTCTTCGTTTTGCTCTTACGAAAAAAGCAAAGCATGTGCGTTTCATCATTGCCAGCTTGAGCTCCTTAATACCAAGTTATGCTGAATGCAGAGTCCTTGCAATAGCATGACTTGCAAAATCAGAGTGACTCATAGCAAACAACATTAATACAGGAAAAGAAGTAAACACAGCAAGGCCAGAAGAAGTCGTGCTGCTGACTGAAAGAAAGTATGGATTTATGTGAGTCTTTGGCGCAACAAAAGGCACATCACTTGAAAGAGACATTTTTTAAAACTATTACGAGATCACTTCTCCCCTGTGTGATAAACAAACACCTCTCTCTTTCACTGTCACTCCTTCCCTTAACCTTAAGAAACTGCGCTTCTATACCGTTAAGTGCATTCTACGCATACCGATAACTGAACAGAAGCACTTTGCAGTCAGTCTCTCGCGTTTGAGATGAACTTAAATCTCTCTCTGAATAGGCAATCTCTCCTTGTAACTGCTGCAAACATGCAGAGATGCAGCACGGCTTCATCCACAACACCACCATCACCACCACCACCACCCAATTAATCTCCTCCATAACAAAGGAAGGCTTCTAATCAACGCAGGACAGGGGCACAACAAGCATGATTACTGCAGGCAGATAAGGCAGATAATTGCAGGTGCTATATAGAAGGGTGATTTTGTGCTTCTCCAACATTCAGTGCCGATAATCGAACTCAGATATAAATGATAAACAGCAGGGGGTCGGCAGCTGTCTGGAGCAGCATGTAATTGGCGAGATTGGAAAGTTTAACGTTGATTCACGGTGATTTGTGAATTGTTCAGTTATCTTGGATTGATGTGGAACAGCTGCCAAAACAAATAAATCTTTGGCCCCCCGACTTATCTTTTTCAAAATCTCAGACTTCAGCTGTGAAAATTACAGCGTGTTTGTCTAAACTCTCACCCCTCTGTTAACATGGATTTTTTTTTTCCTACTCTGAGGAGCCTGCTGTGAGCAAAAAAACACCTCTTTTAGGATTTAAATCAATGCCATATACAATGGTTCTTCATCTTGCCAAACTGGGCAAACCTGGTCTCTAGCTTTATTCTAAAATGGCCCAGATAGTCTTCTTTATCGTTTTCTCCCTCTTCCTCTGTTTGGTCCAACTTCGTTTGCATGCACATACGATTCATCTTTAGCTTACAGGACGTTGGAGGAGTGAATCTTGATTTCTATAGCCCCGTTTGACTGTGAGTGAACACCTTTTGAACACCTGGATTCAACTGATAGACCTTCTAGACTCATGGAGAGTGATAAATGTGTGTAGAGAGGAGTGATCCATCCACTGGACCATTACCACAGCTACAAAGGAGGAAGGAAAATAAGAGTCCTGTGTGTGTGTGTGTGTGTGTGTGTGTGTGTGTGTGTGTGTGTGTGTGTGTGTGTGTGTGTGTGTGTGTGTGTGTGTGTGTGTGTGTGTGTGTGTGTGTGTGCTTGGTTGCGCTCCCACACACGCTCGCAAATAAGTCAGTGCTCGCAGACGTGTAACGGTTTTTGTCAGATGTGACATTCCTTCAGTGTGTTCGATCGACACTGAAAATGGAAGCCTCTTCCTCCCTCACTCTCTCTCTGCCAGCTTCCTTTCATCCCTCTCCGGCCCCCTCCTCTCTTGGGGTGAGAATTGCAAAATCAATAGAGCTAAATGGAGTTGCCGCGGAAGCCATTGAGTGTCCTTTCTAAGTGCTGGAGGAACAAGGACAGTGCGAAGCAGCTGTGACACCTCTTCTCCGTCCTCCCTCAGTCCACCACACTCACTTTTTAAACAGTCTCTACAACTGGTGTTCTCATTAGTCACCTTGAGAAACTGTAGCAGCTCCTATTAGGGGTGGGAAAAATGTTCGATTCTTCCATGCATCGCGATTCTCTAGAGAACGACTATGTCTCGATGCAGATAATTTAATAATCGGAATTTTAAAACTGAAATTAGTTCGCCCGCTGCAACATTCACTTCGCCTGCTGCAGAGCGCTACAGAAAGCGCCTGCTGATTCTCTGCCGTACATGCATGCGCACCGAACACACGTGCAAGTTGTTTATGTTTGAGCGGCGACAAAATGGCTGCAATAGCTAGCACCAAGCCTACAAGACCGGCACCGACTTCTTTGAAAGCTACTGTATGGCAAGGTGTGTGGAACTCAACATAAATACTTCAGCAACACAACTAATTTGAGAAACCACCTTACGGGATACCACCCAGAGTTGGGAGAGAAGCAGCGACCTGTTGCAGATGCCAGCCAGAGAACGATCGAGCAGGCGGTGGCACAGCTTCAACCGAACTCTGAGAGAGCGAAGCAGATTACCAAATCCATTGCAAGTTTTACTGCATTCGATTTAACACCGTATTCAGTTGTGGAGAACGTGGGTTTTCAGACGATGGTGTTCACTGTAGAGCCAAGATACAAAATACCATCACGGCGTTACTTCACTGACACAGCCATACCGACGCTCTACAGTGAAACTAAAACAGAAGTTTTGGACACTTTGATGAAAGCGGATAGGTAAGTAGCCATGTTTTAGTATGAGAGCTGATACATGGGTCCATTTTCTTCAATAAAATATTAGAGAAGGCAATTAATCTGTTGATTTTTTTTTTAATGATCATCTCAAAAGTAGGAAGTGATTAGCAAACTCTGAGTGGCAAACTTAGATTTAATTATCATCATTATTTTCTGAAATCATGCATGGAAATGAACACAAAAAAATTGTTGCATCGAGATGCAAAAGACCTACAAACTAATTAAGGCAATATTAAGTAACTTTTTCAAATTAAATTAACAGTTTTAAGATAATTGGGATGGTACGGTGTCTTGCAATTGAGCGAATGGTGTCTCAGCCAATCCGCCCCTACCACATGTTTCTGCACTGTGTAACTTCAGTGAGAGGGCAGGATCACAGCGTTACATACATACGTGTTTACTTCAACATACAAGTTCTCAACACATAACAATGTTATGATGTAATGAGATTTGTTTGTAGTTAGCCCCTACAAACTGTTACAGACCTGCCATTTGTATTTGCAACAGCAGTGTTGCATTCTGAAACTGTGGGGGGCGCCAAATCACACAGATTTATACCACACTATATTTTCAAAACAAATTATTTGAACGTATGATGTATAGATCAATACCTTTGTTTTTTATCAAAATCTGTAACTGTGCCGTAATTTTCTGTAATTCTCTTTAAATAAAATTGAATAAAACGCACAACAGAGCAAAGTGTTTAACCAAGACACACACGTAATTAGAACTTAAAGATACAATACATAACATTTATGCATCAAGTTATACTTGCTGAGTTGCGTACTTATATTACCCCTATTAATGTTTCAGTTCAAAATGTCGAACGATGTAACAAACTCACAGAGAATAAGACTGAATGGGGACAAAAGGTGTAACATGAAGCAACGTGGACGAAACTGAACCAGTCAACATTGCTGACGATGTCGGAGAGATTCTGAGAAACAAGACGTCCCTTTACGACTTTGTATTGAATTATTTGTCACATGAAAATCACTATAGGTACAATGAACTAGGATTTGTGTACATATAAACGACATGTAACACGAACTATATAATACAACCAGAGCTTTTGCCAAAAGAATGATAAATGTAAAAAACAAACAAAAACAAAAAGTGCAGGTTTTTATCTAACAAAGTGGTCAATTGTATCTGTAAAATAAATAGTAGGTTCAAAAGAAAACAACTGAGGACATCCCAAGCCTCGACAGTGGATGCCTGTGCTTTATGAATTACAGCTTTCTATGAGAGCGATATCCCTAAAATGATTCACCCGGCACAGGGGAGAAGCATGAGTGTATTATCGTCTTGTTAGTGGCAGTTAAACCTGCAGAAAACAATCTTCCTAAGGGGCAACCTGGTGCTATCACTGAGTCTCGAGTTGTCATCGAAAAATAATAACAAGGTAGGACTGTTTAAGGAAAGGTGATGTTTAGAATATCTTCAAGACACTACAGACCATTATGGTGTAGCATAAAAATCTCTGCAACTTAAAATGAAGGAGTTGATATCAAGAACCTCAAAGTCACGAGTCCAGGACTTTACTACCCGAAGAGTTTTGCCATTTTCAGAAATAAATCATTGAAAGTGGTGAAAGCTGACAATTTTATGAATTATACATGAGAAACAAAAACTACAATGTTGGTTCTGACAATCATCATTCAAGATAAACAATGGCTGCATTTTCACTTGAGTTGTGGAGTCCAGTAAAGCTTTCTGACATCCAAATAAACAGACCCATAACCTAAAACAGGCCCTTGTATTTGCAGAGGGCTGCTGCTGCTTGCTAAAACACTGTGCTCACTTCTCTTTGACGTGATATACTGTGTGCTGCTTTAGGGTACATTAAACAATGACACAGACAAACAGCAATTTTTGTATTTGGCAGAAGCCAAAGTGAATAATTTAATCAAGCTGCAAGCCATGTTTTTTAATTACAGGAATTCACACAAAGCCAGTTTCACTACTGATTGCTCTACCGCCATGTAAGAGCATGATCGACATTTGCCAAAACAATTGTCTGAGCTTGAGTCTTGAGCAGACATATTGTACCTATATATAGCAGGTTAAGCCAATGCAGGTGCACCAAACTGTACCGTACATCACAGATCAATCATGAAGGTGTTTATTAGAGTATAGTGTTTCACTTTATCCATTCATGCTCCTATCATGTGGTTTCTCACATTAACCTGCTGTATTTCAGATCAGTTCCCATTTATATTTAATGTAGAAACTCTGCACAAGTGATTTGTACTGGTGAGTAAGTCATCACCTATTCTCTCTGACTGCACAGCAGGCATCGACCGTGCTCCTTCTCAAGATCCATCTGAGAAGCAAACGTGATCCCTACCATCCATGTTCTGTTCATGTGTGTGGGAGAGAATTATAAAGAGATCCAGAGAGAGAAAAAAAGGAAAAAGAGACTGAAAGAGAATGAGAAGAAGTGAGACTGAAATAGAAGTGAGTCTTGAGGTTGTTTGCGAAGAAAACACAGTCGACCTCTTGGCTGCCCTTCTTTTTGTCACATTGGCCTCCGTGGGCCTCAAGAGAAAACAAACCGTGGACTGAAAAAACTTTTCAATCTACCTTTGACCCAGAACAAATGACCAGCTGGTTGAAAGAGTCACACAAACACCAGCAGAGATAGTGCCAAAAAGACACATGAGGATAAACTGCATAATACAAGAAGCAAAATCCTTAAAATTACAAAAAGAGCAGACATGCATGCTGATTCATGGTCACATGCCCAAGAGTGCACCCACACGGAAAGATTCAAACACAAATCTCCAATAATCTGCTTAGTGAGCAAAAACTCCTGAGAGCTTGCTGTAATTATGAAGCATTTTCAGTATGAGGTGGATATATGCTGTATCCCAAGGGTGAACAATTAGATTAGATTTACATCTACTATCCATTATTAGTGAGCTGGGGAGAGTCTGTGGAAAGGGGAGATTCCCGTGTAAGAGAGTTCACTGGGTTATCATGAAAATCACTCCGACTCCAGGGACTTTATTTTATCTTTACAGTAGGATTTTCTCTGTTGGCTGGCTGCCTGCCTGCTGAGCTGGACTGACTAGACACTCAGACGGATGATTCTCACTCAAGCGTCCAACTTACTGAGGTGTCCTTGAGCAAGACCTTTAATCCCTCCAACTCAGGTTACTGGTCTTGATCCTGAATTGTAATGTTTGTGCAAGAATAAGATGTCAGTTGTCTAAGACCTCATGTTTCTGTCTCTCTATCTAGACAATATACCTGGCTACTAATGCACAATGTAATTTAGAGGTAAATTATTGCACCATTGTGTACATCTGCAGGGTAATTTCGGTAGGAAAAGCACAGCAGCAACATTCAGCGGGAAAAACATTTTATATAATTGTTATTATCTTTCTAGCTGAAACAATTCATATGGTGCAACATTTTCATTTCAAAGGCTTTCTGTAGGATTGGAGTTTGACTGCAAATTAGTTCAACAAGTCTCCAGAACCATGACAGATAATAGAGATCTGCTGCTAGGTGAGCTATTATCCATAACCAAACAGACTTCCCAAATTGGATCTATGCTTGTGCTTGTGAGTGTGAGGTTCTTTGTGTGTGTGTGTGTTGGATAACTGTGTCTTCTTCCCTCTTATCTCCTGCAGCAAGTAGAAGAAAGTGATGGAGGGCCTGTGGTAATTAGAATGGAGAGCTTCTCCCTTCACTACGCAAATAATGATAGCCCCTCACCTGCTGTAGAAAATCACCCTCAATCTATGCTCGCACTCAAATAGGACACAGACAAGCTCACACACACACACATACACACACATATATACACACACACACTCCTCACCTGCTCCAGTTTCCAGTGGAACTCAGCGGGTCTGAAAGTGTCGACCTGAGTGAAATCTCTCCGGAGCAGAAACACCAGGCGGCAGTTGTGGACGTACAGAGAGTAATGGTGGCGGTTCATTTCTGCAACAAGAAGCATGCATTATCACACAAAGATAGAATATACATGTGCACAATTAACATAATTCTACATCAGTCAACAAGATTATGGCCTCTAGTTCTTCGAGGACACTGACTGGTGCACATAGGTAGAAAACCTACAACAGCCAGAATTCACCAATAAACACTCAAGCTGATTGGTGACGTACTGCGAGTTGGGCACTGCTTGGTTTTGAAAAACGACACAGTAAGGCTGCTAGCGAGTAACCAACCATATTCTATCAGGGATAAACAGTAGACTGAAATATGTTTGAAACGGCTGAGGGTCGGCACAACAAACTCCAGAGTACAATCTGTGGAACAATCTGCACTGTAGTTGGTACAACAGATGACACGTTTTACGTCATTGGCTTATTTTTGCCCGTCAAAGAGACTCTGAGTGTCGGCAAAATGAAGAAAGCTTTCCTTAAATTGTAGTCATACAAAACTGGCTGAAAATCGGCAAAGCTCCCTTTTAAGTTTTCATATGGAGGCAGTTTGATCTCCGAAACCATCCACAAAATGTCAAACAGTACAGCTGTTAGAAAGCCTTTTCAGTCACTGCAAATGGTTTCTCCACATCAAAACACAGCTGTCAGCATGACAGAAAGGGTCCAGTGAGTGTGGTCACAGAGTGCACGCTGCTGGTGTGTCTGGTTTTTCATTATCGACTGCTGACTGTCGGAGATGGCAACGAAAGGCAAGTCCCACTTGCTCTGCTTTTACAATGCAGTAGATAAGCTTGAGGGGGTCTGAGGTGTGGTGTGTTCAACAGATTCACCTCTACATACACCCAAACATCACACAGATGAAGGAGTGCTCGTCCATCAAAGACATTGTTTGTGTTGCTTTTATGATCATTGGTGGCAACAGACACAGAGAATAAGCAATTCCAATCTTGTATAAGTGCATCAAAACATGACAAGGCAGTATTTTTGATTTATCGAAATAATAACGGTCTCAACCCAAACGCAACCAAATTAAATATCTTATTTTTTACTAACAGAATTATTATTTGCTATCCGTCCATATTATTGCATTGTGTCAAAAAGGTTCACAAATCAATGACAAATACAATTTTTCTTTAAATAAAAAATGTTTTTAAGTCACATTTGAGTCACAATTTTAGTAGATTATATTGTTTTATTCTTACAAAATAAATATAGAACAGTAATGATGTGATTTTTGCTCTGGTCTGTACAGAACAGTGTTCCCTTACATCTCTAGAATCAGATTTGTAGTCCAGGGCAACTCTGTAGCGCCACATAATTTAATTTAAAATGGTGTGTCGTGACACATTTTACCATTACCAACGAATTACAGCAAACATTTGAATTAGTGGGATAAATGTAAGCACTCGCTTTGACCATGTGATTGGAAATATTGGGGTAATTACACTAACATGTTTTGCTACTGAGATAATATTGCCATAATTATCATGCTTATTTTTCTGCTTTTGTCCTTATTTCAGCCAAAGGACTGATGGTACACAAACAGATCCGACCATCATACTAAGCCCTCTGCGACCATTCACATCCTGAAGCAAACAGTTGCAATGAAAGAACGGTTTATAAGATTCTGATGGTCGACACAAACTACTCTGCGGTTTTGCATTACAAGATCAGACTACACATTTTCTAAGCTAATAAGCCATCTGTGAGACCATTGTGAGAGCGTGCAATGTGCAGATGGCTTGCTTAATTACACAGTTCAGGCAGCTCAGTACAGACGTGCAGTGGGGAAAAAAAGTTTAAAGTTTTTTCAAAGGGCATTTGTGCCATTGTGGGCTTCAGTTTTGGCTTAATTATCTTGTTATTTTGAAAGGATGCTTTTGATCATGACATGTTGCTAGTATGTCTCGAACACTGAGGACACTTGGAAATTAAAGTTTTGAGTCAAAGAGCTTTAAGAATCAAGTAGTCTTCAGTATCCTAGAGCACGAGCAGACATGTTGCTAAATTGTAAGAAAATTAAGGGTCAAAGACAAACTCTTTTGCCTAACTTGGTTTAATTTTCACTCTTTAACATGTTAGTCGGAGAAAATTTGCTTCTGAACAGTCGGAATGTGTGAAATAGTTTCCTACCGGTCTTGTCAGAGTTACACAGTAAGGTTTCCTTCTCAGCTCTGAGGCCTGGACTGGGCCCGTGTTTCATCCACGTTGCTATGGTGAACTGATCTGTCAGGTTCTGGGGCACGACATGGTCGGGAACATTAGCAGCCTGACGCCCGTCGAATCTGTAAATGAGGTCGCTGTCTCGGCCACTGTCAGTTAGCAGAGACGCTGTCCAGTTCGTGGAAGGGCTGGGGGCAGGAAGGAGGTCGGTGCTGCCCGATGCTGCACCTGGATGTGCCAATCAGACGAGACGGGCTGTCAAGACGGCTGCACAGAGAATCAACCTCGAGAGAAAACTGCTTCTCCAGAACTTTCTTTACTTCTACATGATTTTTTTAACAGAAGTTTGCCTACATCTGTTCACAACCTAGTATTGTGTTAGCATGTCACAAATATAACTCTGACATCTGAGATCAGTGCTCACGTCACACATTTCAGTACACTTTTTGAAGACATAATATAATTATCAACTTACGACCATTTTCATATTTTAAATCAAAAACAAATGTGTTCTAATTAATCATCAGGAATATTCTTTGTCTTTTTTGTACAAACTGCATATTTTACAGAGTAAAGCCATGAAAAACATTTAACAGTTTGGAAAAGTGTTATTATTAAAGCATTCTACAGGATTAAAAATGGCATGACAACTGGAATATTATTAGACTGCAGATGGTGAGATGTTAAGAGGTAATTTCTTCTTTGAATAAATCTTTCGCCTCTCATTATCATCCTGACCCTTTGTGCTCTCACAGTCCTCGACTCTTAAATAGCACCTCACGGTCTCAACGAGGCATTTCAATCAGTTTTTTCCACTGTTCAACTTTTACATACTTACATACAACTTTTCTTCTTTTTCTCTCGTTCTACATACCACAGAGTTTTTGCAGAGACTTCTCAGAGTACGTTTCCCGGTCGCAGCCCTTCCCGATGTGATTGGTCTGCAGCTCCACCATCGCCTTCACGCCGGACAGGGGACCTCCACACGTTTCCAAGTGCATCTTGGGAAACAGCTGCCTGCTCCCAGTCCCTGGCTCGTAGTCCACCCGCTTGTTCCAACCTGTAATGTTCAACATTTATTTAGTGGTTTTTTATAGAGGGAATAGTTCTTTGTTTACACTACATAAGAAATAAATGTCATTGTTACAGTACCACGGTATATTTAAAAAGGCATCTGATGAGTGGCTAATATCTGTCTCACCTCTCAAAAAATTAGATATCTGGTCTGAGATCTCATATTCCTGTTAGTCCTCTTGAACATTTCACTAACTTTATCTCACTCTCTCTCTAACTTGATCGTTCACACACGCACACATACACACACTAGGAAATCCAAGCATAATTACCATGTTGTACTTTTACAGCGGTCTGACATGGCAATTTCTACCCACCATGAGATAGTTCTGTTTGACCCGTCTCTTTAACACCACTCTGTATTTCACAAATTCTAAGAAACAGCAGCAGCTAGCTTCTTTTGATGGAGAGAATGGCCGTGTTCAGAATGTTTTATTCACATTTTTGATGGCCACGTGTGAGCAGATTCTTATGTGATGTGAAAAATTAGACTTTCCCCCTCTCTTGGTTGCCTATCCAAGCATGTGGACAATTTGTTAAAGTTGTTTAATGCTGCTGGACTGTGAGATTTGTTTGTCTAGGACTTTAGGTTTTTTGGTCCAAAGGATGTGACTTTATGCACGTTAGGGTTAGCGCCTTGTCTCAGTGCCTGAGATAGCAACAGTAGCTAACGTGGAGAAATGTTAACTACACAGAAGTTCCACGCAGCCTCTTTAATCATATTAGTATATATATGCGCACTTGAGTGCTTGAACTTATTTAATCAAGATCTATTCCAGCGTATTTATCTCTTTAAACAGCGTTCCCCGTAGGACACACATAAGTCCTCTGATCTTGTTCTCTTTACTTTTCTATATTTTAAGCATCATCAGAGCGCTCTCCAGAAATGTAGGACATAACATTTTATGTACTCCTGTAGGTGGTTTCATAATGAGCACGTGGGCCTTGGAAGAATGGCAGGCGACCACACAGGTTGGCAACTTTGGCATTTAGAATTTCCTCAGTAAAATCTTTCCCTGTGCCACGTCAAAAGGAGACTGAAAGGGCCCACAAACATGACAGGCCTGATAGAAAGGGCCGCTGACCTCCTCGTAACTGTCAGTCCTGTTGCCAGGTGTTGTATTTTCATTACCCGGGTGTTATATTTATCCTCGATGAACGAGAATCCTTAAATCACGGGGGTGAAAACAATTTCACAAGCTCCATTGTGTACAGGAAAAAGAGTGTGTGCGAACGCGCCTGTGAGTGTGTGGGTGTAGGTGGACACCTGGCAGTTCTTGTGAAGCTGACACCACATTTTATCAAGTCTCCTGAGACAAACATTTACAACGAGAAAAAAACTGAACAGGTAGCAGTGAAGAGGAGTCTGAGGTGAAGTGCAGCAAAATGCATTTAGTGTCTATGAATGCCAAGGCACCCTCTTCAAAAAAAAAACAGCTGCAGCAGCTCTGCTGACCTTTGTACACAGATGATGAATAAGGTTACATAAACCAACGACTTGATCTTCGAATGCATCCCTGACATGTTTTATTCATGGGTTTTTGAGCTACTATGGTTTAATGGTTTTACAACAGGATTATGCAGAACGACCTCTTTTATGAGCCAAAACGCAAAGAATCATGCAACATTGATGAGGCTGTTAGCAGGGTATAATAGCAAGTGTTTCATTAACGCTGTGTGCCCATCTGAATCTCAAAAATAATTGTGTTTTCTTTTCCTTAATACCAAGAGGAAGATGTAGCAAGTGTTTTGTTGGTTTTACGGTCTGTAAATCAGTACGTTTCTGATAAAAAAAATAGCACACATCCCCTAAATTGTCGAATACTTTCTTTCTTAAGACCTACTGTGCTAAATTCAACAGCCCCTCAGAGCGATAATGCACGTGAAGATGACATTTAAATGAAGATTTAATGGCATTTCAGACTTTCTCAACAGTCTGAGTCTCTCTCACTCTGCACCTCCACCCGTCCGTGATATATACTGACATTTCCCTCTGTGAATGTCCTTAAATCCAAAATAACTGGCATTCAAGCTATTTTGTACAAACTGAATTTCAATTCAAATTATCTCCTCTTATCTAAGCACAAAATGATATGTTGCTCCAGGCGTAGAGGGAGATATTCCACATTTGAGTTAGCTTAACAGAAGCTGAAAAACATCCATTAAGCTATAATGAACACTTGTGCCTCATAGAATACAGGACTTGAGGCTGCAGTTGAATATTTACATACATACATTTCCCTGGATGTCTGCTTTCATGGAAACAATTATTTTTTGGATTACAAGTTTTCTGGAATTTGTGGAAACCTAGAAAGAGTGCATCACATATCTTAAACCCTTCTTACAGTATGCGATTCCTGCACCTAGAGGTGTCTCTCAACCAAAACAAAACAAAAGAGCCAAGAAGAAAGGGATCATTGGAGTTGTCTCCATTGTTCAACAACTACCACAGCCGTAACCAAATGGGACACAGTTACCTGGAATAAAATTATAGATTCGTGTTTAAACATTGTTGGAAACTTTTGAGATCACAGCTCACAACAAAATTCCCAAAACTTACTTTTGAAAATGAAATACCTTCCATATGGTATGTTGAATTTGGCAGAGAACAATTTGCTTCCTGATTAAACGAGAGTTGTTTCTGTCATCTTCGGCTCAGTTTATCTTGGAGCTTCATGAGGATATGATGGGAAATAAAAGATGTTTTACTTAATGTTTAAGAAACATGCTTTCAGATGATGAAACCTGAGCTCTGTATTATTTTGATGTTTCACTAACTACACTACACACAGTAACACATATCCTGGTTACAGTAGGTCACTGTTTTTTTTTCAGACTGTAAGAGTAAGCATCACTTCCTCCACTGCTACTTTGTTTCTCCCTTTCCTGCCTTAAGTTTCCTGTTCGTTCTGCCTCTTTCTTCATCCCTTTCTTCCTCCTCTCTCCCTCCTCTTATCTTTGCTCTGTCTTCCTCTTTTATTCCTGTGTGAGCTTGACTCTTGAGATGCTGTCAGTGCTGACAGGTGAAGCAAGGGGGAGACGGGCCGGCTCGAATGCCAAGCTGCTAGCATGTTAAAGGAGGGGGAAAAAAAACACACTCCAGTCAAATTTCCCTCTGGAGGTTTTTGTCAGGTCTTCTGATTTCCTCGAGAGACATTCATTCTAAAATGAGATCCAGTTCCCACGAGGGGAAGGATGTGCTTAAAAACTGCTCTGAAACGCCTGCTTTAGGTTTGATGGTATCACTTTATATCTGAGTTTGTTTAAACAATATGTCAGTGCACTTTATGCCTGCATAGTAATGAGTCAATTTCTGTCAATTATTGCACGGTACATATAGGCGTTTGGAAAGTATTTCTCTTTATCTCTGACCTTGCCATCCAGGTTTGCAGACAGGCTTGACATCAATATGCACAGCCACATCCTCCTTCGCTCTCTTCTGACCACAGTCAAAGGCTGTCACCATAATCATGTAGCTCTGCTGCTTGTCATAGCTCAGCCGCTCTGTGTTTCTGATGTTACCTAAAGGGAACAAAAACAGAAATATAATTACTGTTATTAATTTATAGAGACATAAACTGCTGCGCTGATTTGATAACAAAAAAAAAGCAAGAAACACTTCCCGATAAGCAATAATTGAAACTCACTTTGCAAAAGAGAAAAGAAAAATATGTCTTTGAGTTTAGTAAAAGCTTTTTACTGGAAACACAACATCCAGTAACCTTGTATTGCGTTTGAATATCTAAGCCTCTTTGTAAGCAGTCAATGTAACATTGCAATGACGGATTATCTACACCTGTCACCAGGGTAACAGTGTAAGCAGCCTGAGATAGAGGAGATGCTACATGCTTGTGGATTTTCATAAACCTGTCCTGGTTATATACTGAGGCAACTACAGTCTAAGAGTGCAGCTCACTGTGGTATAATAACGTTAATAAATGTTTAACAGTGTCGATTCTCTCAGTCACTTCCTGCTATGTGTGAACCTCCAGACAAAAAGTGAAATAGTAATAATGTGCCTTTGTGGTGTTGAATGTTGTTAACCTGCTTAGGATTGGCCTCTACCTCTAACTCCTGTGTAGTTCAACACGTTTTAGAGTTTTGTATGCGTATGAATGAATTCTTTAAGAGTCAAACGGCCTCATAAAGGACAAATAAAGTATTTTAAAATTGATTTAAGCTTTCTTTGCAGTACAGGTTCTGGATGTTCTCCCCATGCTCGTGTGTGTTTCTTTCTCGTTTCCAGCATCCAAACATGTATATTAGGTTGATTCTCCAGTCAGTGCCCTTGACAAATTCACCAGCTAAGATCTGAAGTTCGTCCCACTTTCAGAATCGTGTACATTGGATGATAAGTCTTCTTCATCTTCTTCTTCAGTGTTTTGTGTTTACTCTCATCAGCAGGTATTTGCTTACTTTGCTGTACTTACTAAATGTTTGGGGTTTTGAGGGGTCAGTCTACAAAATTATGCCATTGTAGATGTGTGAAATCCATGTGTTGTGTATGAATTTGATTGTCCAGGTTATTTATATCAAACAGCTATTAATGACAATCTTCCAAAATGTTGAGATTGCTTTGCACGACAGCAGATGGCAGGCTTGAAGATTAACATACTCAAAGAAGCCAGTAAACAGCAAGGAGATGAAGAGGGAGAGAAATTCCCCAGACTCCCTTTTAAAATCGCTCAACTTTGTGAGCTGTTGGGTTCGGAAGAACTTTATAAACTTTACCAAATGCTGCCTCTTACAACTCTTAAATAATGTGGGCCTTCTTGTAAATTCGGCATACATCAATTTCTTTCTTTGTGTAAAAAACATTCACGATCGCAGTGGGTAACTTGAGATGCATGTCGAGACACCGCGTGTTAACTGCCGAGCTGTCCCCTTGTGATCGGATCCCCAACGATGTTGATGCCAGAGATAAACAGCCTCACAGTTTAAAATAAAGCAACATGGTGAGAATACAGACGCTTCATAGTCCAGACATCAATATCAGTTGATGGTTTTTAGAATGCATCCATGGTCTACTGTATATTTTATGTCGATTAAAGCTGATGGAAGATGGATTCGTATAAATGATCATCTCAGACTGTGATTCAAGAGGTCTGGCCAGAGATGTGTGGGTTTGAAGTGTTTACAGTTTACTGGAAAATTGCATTATGATTACAGTAAATGTATTCAAGTAGAGCTCCGTAAACTAGCAACATTAAGTAGGGATTACATACCCAGGAAGAGTATTGCAACAATCTTACAGTATGTTCTGAACATTAACAATGCAGCAGTGAGGTTGTTGTACATCTTGTAGAACATTACAGCAGAAAGAAAACAGGACTAAAATCTTTTCCAGTTGACGATTAAACACATTATTTATATACAGTTGTTCCTCAAGATAAACAACAGACTTCAAAACAATGTCATATTCTTATTTTGTCATTCCGCATCAGTCACTGCCGTCACAGTCTTTCTCTGGACCTGTGAGGACAACTGAAGCTATTTTTGTTGTTTGCATCCGGAGGCTGGGCTGTATAAAAGGCTGTCACTCTGATTGTTGTCGCAGAGAAGAGGAGAGAGGAGAAGGAAAAGAAAAGAGGAAAAAAAAAACAAAAGAGGGCGGATCAGAGGAGAGGAGGTGCAGTGAGCACAGGAGAAATCAGCTCAGAGCACAGCAGTGCAGAGAAGACAAGAGCTGAGCTTGAAATGTCAGAGGAAGAGAGGTGAGCGGGTCAGAGTCAGACAGTTCCTACTTGAAGTCTCCAACAGTGACTGTTTGATCCGCAGCTGGTGTGAACACTCACAGTTCAGCGTCTGGAAATCAACCATTATTACAACAACAGCTGAGCTGATATTTCAATTTAACAAGACATTTCATTCATGCAGTTCAGTGTAGTTGAGCAAATCTATACAAACCACATTCCCTTACAGCACAGTGTAAACCAGGAAGCTATTTATAAAAATGTCCATGTGACGTCAATCAGTCTCTCTTCATTTAATGATGTTGCAGAAAAGTTGCAGAAATTGGATGTGGGTCTTTTAACAAGTTAACACTATATCCACTCAAATTAGGGCTGCAACTAGCAATTGTCGATTATTTACACAACTACACGACTCTGCTGCACAGAGCAGACAGTTGATATGTGAAGCGCCTGTCAGAAAGCTAAATACAGCGTATAACCAGTAACACAGATAATTGCGGCAGGCTAACATAGAGAAGTAAAGGCACCAGAAACACATTGAAGAAGCTTGAATCAGAGAGTTTTGACTTTTTTTTCTTAAGAAATAACTCAATAACGATTAAAAGTTGGCAATTAATTGAATAGCTGACGGCTAACTCAACCGCTGCAGCTCTAAATTCAACCATAGCGAACAGACGTCTCAAACTCTGCATCCGTAGCAACTGTCTGAATAACACCATCTAAAATTTGAACCCTGTTGTTGCTTTTATTGAAGTTAAATGTTATTATTTGCACTGCCAAGAAGATTCGGTGCCATACAGGATTTCTCTCACTTAAAACAAAGGGAGTGTTTTTGACTGTATTTATCTTGAATTCACTGCCTGGAAGATGCTAAACTTATTTGATATCTGGATTCAGAGACACATACTGCAGCACAGCCCATTTAATTCTGTATTTTATCTTCCCTCAGTGCACAGAATTACCCCCTTCAATAAAGCAGGTCTAAACAATGTGCTGTGTCTTCGACTTTCTACCCAACCAATATTACTGTGCCTGCGAGGAGATCAAATCAAATGAGCCCGACTACTGTAAAATACAGAGAGCAAAAGACCAGGAGGTTAAACTCAAAAAGCAATGAGACAAAATAATAAAAACAACCCTGAGAGAGAGAGGAGGGGATACGTACAGTAAAGACTGATCCACTGGTAGAATTCAACACACATATACACACACAAAGCCCTCCAGTCTCCCTTCAGTTTGGATTACGCTGCACTTAGATCAGCACAGTGTGGATGCAGAAGCTCAGGGAGAAGGCGGCGCAAATCCCAAAGCTGGAATTTTATATAGGCAGATACGCTCAGAATAGCTCTCAATCAGAAATACAACACTCTACACCAGTGAACTAGGACTGGTGTAAACCCAAGAAAGAACAAAGGAAAACAGAAAAAAGAGGCTGTCAGAGTTAGGAGGATCTTTGTCAAGTAACTTTTGAGCTACACACTGATGAAAAAAACATCTTCACGGATCACAACACCACCGCAATAAAAAGAGGAATCAGCGACAGTTGTCTACTTGCTTTTTAACTTTCCGTTTTTCTCTAAAAGTATTCAAAGTAATCTGTTTGGTGTACACCTATAAAAAGATGACTGTCGCAGTGCTCCTGTGTTAAAGTTTAAGTTTTATAACCAGTTTGTGGATTTTTACAAAATCTGTCATCTTCCACCCAATACAAACAAGCAAATGTGACTCTGCCGCTTCAAAATCAACCACAGTCCTATCATTTCTTCACACAACATTGGTTTCTGTTCACTCCCTGCTCCACGATTCATCTCTAGGTTCAGTCGGTCTGAGCTGGCTCTCTCATGTCTATCTTTAGTCAAGACTTGTTCATGCTCACACATGGTTCAGCTGGTTTAGATCATAGAAAGCACATATGCAAATGTTGCCGCAGAATGGCTTTTAGCTTTAATTAAGACATTTACCATGCTGTTTGAATTCAAATGAGGCAAAAGCACTGCAAGTAATGTATCTGAAGCATTTCTGTGTATCTCAAGTATTAGTTTTAATACAAATAATGAAGTTCATGATGCTTCCACTAGCAGACTTTAAGGACGCCTCATTCATGTTTGATTAAAAGCAGAGGTAAAAAGTTCAGCCTTCAATTTAGAAAGAGCAGCTGAACCACAAGCTCCATTTTTGAGTAGGTAAAGTAAAACTGAAGTAAAATTCATCATTTAGCAGAATAAGCTTTTAGGGGTTTTTTTTTTGGGTGAGTTTCAGGTTAGGTAAAACTGTTTTGGTTAAAAAGCAAAAAAACAGAATTACTGCCAATGAGTCAAGTTGCACTTTACATCCATGTCTTTCCAGTAATATATCCAGAAAAACTGGAAGGAATTTAGTGAAATGGACTCCGTATATTTTTGGCAAAATGGAAGTCATCACAATATTGACATGTATGATGTCAGTGAGTAATTTCCAGTGACAAGCTGTCGACTCCAGTACTGTCTAGATTTAGTAGAGTACACAAGACAGACAGAGAGCTTCATCACATGCTGCAACAACAAGCTAAAGCTAAAAGTCAGCTAAACTTCTGAGCTTATGGCGCGAGTACTTAGTGTGTAGTATCACTGAGGGAAACACTAAAGTCCTCGTCTGTGTTCACATGCTTTGGCCAACACAGCTGATTGTGATGAAACATACGGCTGTAATCGTGACAGTAGACTGTACTTTAAAAAGGGATGTTGCTGATATGAAACTACAAATTCAAAAACATGGAAGAGAAGAAAAATTAGTGTCATCAATTCAGTATCCGACCAAATGTGAATTATGGTCACGATCTCAGCTTCTGTTCGGGTGTCGTGACGTTGAATAAAGACCAGAAAAGCTTTTTTTTGCAGAAAACTATGATGTCAACGTGAAGTTGACCCCTGACATTTTGGATAACACAACATGTCATCTCTTCATCATTTGATCCGACATAAGACAACTTTCTCACCTTTGAATTCTTGGGTTATGGCCAAAAAAAATGTGTTTTGTGACCATCAAAACCTAATCAGCTCATCTGTGAGTCCACCTGGATGCCAAATTTGCAGAAATTCCCTTCAGACGTTCCTCTGATATTGTGTTCACAGAAATGGGAAAGACATATGGACATCCTAGAACCTGCAAATTGGCCACACCTCTAACAAATACGTCACTTAAATCAAAATTTCCAATTAAAAAAAGCCCCCGGGCTTGGAGACGGTCTCTCTGTGCTCTCCTAGTTTCTCCTTCTGACACATACATCACTCCTGATCACATCACCAGCTATAACTCCAGTCTCTCATTCACCCGACCCAGACTCTAACACACTTACCATTTCGGTCTATGGCAAATGGCGTCCCTGCAGTGACAATTTCATAGTTGCAGATCTGGCTGTACTGTGGCGAACAGTCTTGGTCCCAAGCTTCCACCTGAAACATGACAACATCCAGTTGGTCAACACCTGGTGTGCTGTTAACAACCCCTCAGAGATACCATTACAACACCACACATTCCTGAATGATTGAGTTTTTGTGGCAATATTAAAACTATCTTAACCTGCAAACTAAGCCATCAGCCTGAAGTATCAAACAGAATGTGACAGAGCTAACTAAATACTATTAATATTAAACTACAATATCTAAGTACCTGCAAAATGCTGTCGTAGATCTTCCCTTCTGTCACTGATGCCTTGTACAGCGGCTCGCGAAACACAGGGCAGAACTCATTCACGTCATCCACCTGGATGTGAACCACCGCCCTGAATGAATGGAAGGAAAAAAGAAGGGAAGCGGGGCACGGAGAAAAAGGGAAGCAGAGCAGGAGAGAAGTGGGCAAGAAGAATGCAAAGAAAGTAGAGTGGAAATGATTGATGGAGAGAGGGACGAGAAAGGACACAGGGAAAGAAGAGATGGATGGAAGTAACGAGAGAGGAGGGAAGGCAAAATCTCTTTAGGTCATTAGAGATAATTAAAATGAATTAAGAGCAAACGTGTTTCACTGTTTATCTTAAGAACAGTGGCTATGTGGAGGCAGAGAGAGTGAGAGGAAAACAGTTGCTTGAAGATTTATTTATGGATTTAGTCCTGAAAAACAGGTTTGAGAAGAATTGATGAAAAAGTGCCGCACATACAGGTGAGGTCTTGTTTATTTATTGGTATTTCTATGTGAAATGAGTTCTCATTACCATTTAATGCTCGTCAAAGTTTAATTTAACAGGCTCGGCTTCTGGCACAGACTGATCCACAGCAGTGTGTGGGGGGGGTGGGTCCTAATTTATCTCTCTACCTCTCTTTCAATATCCTCCACATAAACACACAACCTCGTGTGGCTGCACAAGATATCAACTATGCACTCTGATAACATTTGTGCACTAAAGTATATAAATGAAGCAATAATTCAGATGTATCGTGAAGTTTTCCTCAGCAGTGACCTTCCCTGACAACAACTCACGGTGTATCTGAAGAAGCACATCTGGCTAATTAATGACATTAGCTTAATGAGGCCTATTTAAAATGTCACGCAGCGATAATGTCACGCACACACACAAGAGCACTGCGCATCATTCATCATCCGACCGGCGAAATTCATCACCGATCCCCGAGCTGATAAATCTCTCTCTCCTCTTCCCTTTAGTACAGAGCCTGCGGCAGCTTATTTTAGCAGCTCCTTTTCTCCGAATGAAGCACCAGAGGGTTTGATTTGCTGCTGTCCATGCCAGTCCGCCTGCCTGTCAGTCTCATTCACATAGTCCTGCCTCACACACATACGGACGCAGATGATATTGATGGGCCATTAGGGGGACATATCCCGAGAAGAGAACTGCAAGTCCCAGCTGTCACTGCTGCCGTACTGAGAGATCTTATGGAAAAGAGAAAACAAAAAACCAAAGAAGAGAAGACGGAGGCAGCAAAGATGAGATCTGATTACAGTTTAAAGTTACTTTTCTTTATAACTTTGAGCTGTAAGTGCAAAATATAACACCTAAGTTACAGTCTGTCTCACTGCCATTTATTCAGTCTTTTCTCCATCTACAGACACCAAGACAAGTGGCTGAAGCGCTGCAGTGGGATTAAAATAGAATTCCTTCATTTCAAAATCTGGGTCTTACATTTACATGTTTGGGTGTGAAAATGATTCACACTAACCAAGACCTTTGGTATCAGTCCAGTAGATAGCCTCAGCTGGCAACTGCAACACAGCTGCAATGGCTGTAATGTCATCCTTAGAGGTGACTCCGACCGTCAAAGTTACGTCGACTTGAAGTGCTTGTTTTTGCCACTGAGAGGCTGAGATTGTTAATCTCAGTATCTAACAACATTAATCCCAAAGGAAGGGATTTCTATGGAGACCTTTATGTTAACCTTTTTGTAACCAGATACACAAGTCTCATTCAAGTCTGGCTCTGAAATCTTGCAAGAGGTGAGTCGTTACAGTTGTTGCCTCATCTTTACCTTTGGAAATAAATTATTGCGGGCA
Organism: Diplodus puntazzo; assembly: GCA_963678695.2. Classification (NCBI taxonomy): domain Eukaryota; kingdom Metazoa; phylum Chordata; class Actinopteri; order Spariformes; family Sparidae; genus Diplodus; species Diplodus puntazzo. Next base: position 5,854,640 of record OZ023166.1, read on the forward strand.
GTTCTACTTTCCACTGTCATCTTCCTGCAACAACTCACCTCTATTGACGCTCGAACGAGACTTGTGTTTTTTCGTCCCAAAAAAGATCTTGTTATTCATTTAAAAAAAGGCATTTTCTGATTGCAGATGTGAGCCAGCTGAGGAGGTCTACTGGGCTGTTTTCAAGTCTTTTTGTACCCATGAAACATTTACACACCAAAAAGAACAAACACACACTTCCACTTAATCTCAGTCTTCTATTTTGCAGGTTCCTGAAACCTCTCATACACAAATTAGTTTTTATCTCTTCTGTTTTTTGAATTTGAATCATGCATGAAAGTAACACGTCAATGTGCACAAGCATCATTTAATTTTTCCAAATTACATTTCAGCCATTTAAATGTTAATTTTGAAAAAAAAAAAGAAGAGCGGGTAGGAAATACATCAAGGACATCAGCATAATGCAGTTTAGCACGGCGGTGTGCTGTTTTGTAATTGCAATGTTAAGTTAATTAACACAGTCAGATAGGTGTTAATTAGACTCGGGTCATTTTTAAGGGTTTATTCTCTGGTAACGTTGAGCAAATATCCCGCCGTCTTTCCGAGGCTCAACTTGCGCTTTTGTCGTCTGTTTTTCATACGCTGTCAGGATTCTCGAGACTTTTTTGAGAACTTCAAACTCTTTTCTCTTCAGCTGCCTTTGGAACATTAATTTAAATACTTTTCATTTAAATTATTGTTTTTATGTCATGTCATCCACCCACTTTAAATGAGACTTATTTTGACAGCGAAACAAGTGAGTCGTTCAAAGATAAGAAATAATTAGCAGTATGTGACAGCTTCAATACAGGAACTGACAATCATCATTTTCATAATTGAGCTTTTAGGCAACATAAAGAAAGTTTCAGAGACACAAACATGTCAGATAGCCAGTGGCTAGTTAGTTAGTGAAGTCATGCGCAAAACTTTTGAGAACGTGCCAAACACTCTCTGACTGACGGACAGATGAGACTGATTCGCTCACAACAAAGTACACAATCATAACAGAGTAAAAGAACACTTCTCAGAAATTGTTCTAATGCAAATTGAACATTTTAAGCCTCAAGTAGCTCAAATGTGTTGCAGTGACAGTGAATTAAATTGTTTTATAATGATATGTCATTAATATATTATTTCAGCTATTTCTTCAGCCAGTTATGATCTTGTTGTCAGAATAGGTTCCTTCAGGCAAAATCCTGGTTTGCAGCAAAAAATATTAATTGTAAGCCTCTTAAAATGAAAATTAAACACTAGTATGAAAACCAAATATTGCTCCAATACATAATTAATAAGCTTATAACGTATTCTGAACCATGTACAATAAGATAGTGGACACAAATATCAATGAATAGATATCAAAATAGATAATAGATAATAGATAATAGATAATAGAATAGATAAACAAAATAACACACAGCATGATAGTATAAAGTTATTTCTTAAAAAACAAAGAAAAAAATCATGTTTAATATAAAGATGTGAGGTCTGCCGGAAAATTTGACATTAGTGACAGCCATGACACAATCGCTCAGCCAAACAAGGTGTGAAACCACAAGCTGTAGCACTCGATCTGTCTTATTGAGCTAAATAAACCCACAAGTCACGAACAGACGCTGGCTGACTCACTTGTGGGATTTCTTCCAGTCGGCCCCGCTCGGTCCGGCCCCACAGTCGTAGGCCTGGATTATGAAGGTATACTCTTTCTGGATCTCACAGTCCACCGGACCACTGGCCCTCAGGACTCCTTCTCCTGACGTGCGATTCAAAACCACTGCCTCAAATGGAGCGTCCTGACCGTAGATCTTAAAGGCACAAATCTCCCCTGAAAAGAAGAGGAAAGACAGCAATGTCAGCCATGAGCCATCACTGTTGAAGTGTCCGAGATAGTATTTCACATCCAAACTCATTTATTCTCCTTCTGTGCCAAATATGGGAAATATTACGGACATATGAGGACAGTTAGAGACAGCGGGGTAGAGATACACATCAAGTGAGAATTGAAGGAGCCAGTGCTTTCTGAACACATTATTTAGATAATTTCGAGGAAGAGGAAGTAGTTTGTGTATCTGGACATCTTTTCATGAATCACGTGAGTTATAGAGAAGAAAATCCAGTGAAAAACCACAGAAATATAATGAGCCCTGACATGTCAGATCCCCAACAGAGGGTAAAAATGTTGCTCAGCATGTGGCTCATCAAGGACTTAATATGGAGGCAGTTGGCACGACTATTTTGCTATCATACATCATGAGAGAAAAAATCTGAGACTTCATTCGACGATGTGCGAACAGAACTGAACAGAACTGAACAGAACTTAGATTTTGGATATCGTTATACCAGGATATGTGGACAGTGTTGTCTTTAAAGGCTGCATTACAGTAAATTGATGACATTTTCTGAACTCACCAGACTGTTCTACCTGATCTAATACGAGCCTTTAGCCACTTAGTCTTATATCCACATTACTGTTGGATAGCTAAAAATCGATTGGGGTATTACAACGCATATGCAAGGCATATGCATGAATGAACAAAACATGGGAAAACCTTTCCAGTGGCTGAACACTTTTCAATGAATCTCTTTTTTTTTCATGACACTGCTCGTAATGTCTAATTATCTTGCAAAGTGTTTCTTCCTTCTTCCCCCACCCTCACCACAGCAGTAGCTGCCAAATAGCTCATATAGCTGAGGATGGAATCAAACTGTGAGTAATGAAGTGAAAACCAACAACAGACTCCGCTGACATTTTCTTTACAGCACGGCATCACTACAAAAATCAGTAGTATACTGTTTCTGGACACAGTGATCTTCGTCGGAAGGATTTGCTCAAAAACAGCCCAGTCTACAGCTCTTGGGGTGTGCTTAAGAGAAAAATAATTTCTGATATGTCTCAAACTGTGCCAGCCCAACAAAAGATGGAATTTGCCGTGCTCACAGAGCGTTCTATCATCTGCGCCAGTGTATTTTGTTTGCCTAACACGTGTGGGTTTCTGTGTGCAGATCTGGTTGTGAGTCTTGAATCATCTGAGGGGTTCATCCCTTGCACAAGTGTTCATTTCAGGGATTTGGGAAATCTCTTTGCGCAGAGCACAAAAAGCTGCAGTGCTCTGACCCTGTGCCGGCTGATATCTCACACAACATAGTGGGACACAGCGGAAACAAAAAGCTACCTAGCTCTGGGAATTCTGCCTGCGTGCTCAAACCCCACTGACAACACAAGGACAAAGTTCCCACTCGCGAATGGCTTCTTTCCACTTCTGTTCCGCTTTTCTTCATATCCCACTGTCATGCACTCGGTCTTACAGCCACTTATTTTCTCTCACTGCTTTCCTTTTAACCTGATTCAACTTTTTCAAATCCCTCTTCTTGGTGAAATAATGATGCGGCCAAACACAGTGGGCTTCGAGGTTTGATCCCTAGCCAATTTTCAAGATGCCTGCCCCTCCTGTTTGCCCCTTTGAGGTGTTATCGGAATTAAATGCTTCCCCATACGGCAGTGGAATGTCGTTTGTATGTATAGAAAAATAATAAACACAGCGGGGGTATGGAAGAAGGGCGATAAGCACGGCCTTGATCCTGCCTGCACGCACACATTCATTCACACAAACTGAGCAAATAAGGTCTTAGATGGGACCAAAGAGAGAGGAATACGGTCTGAAAACACCACTGATTATGCATAAACCTGGACTTAGTGGTGGGGAGTGGGAAAAGGTACCTCCACTTAACAGTTTTGGGTTGCATGCAAGTCCATTTTCCGCTCCATCTGTTGTGGCAAATTCATTTTTTTTCTGGATTACATTTAACAGGAGTACGTAACAGAGCCATGAAGTGAGGGGAAAGATAGAGGAGGAGGACGAGGAGGAGGGGTGCCAATGTATATGTAAATGTTAATGACACAGATTTGAGACCTATTCCCAGCATGTCAGCAAATGTGTACTTCCCAGAAAAGCACACTCACTTCCAGTCCTGCCACCAGCCCCACCGGGGGGAACACTATAATTCCTCGGAACCGCGGTGTACGGATGAAATGAAGTCTAATCTCCTGCCCTATACGTCATGAGGGAGAGGTGTTGCTTTTCAGAGTAAATATCATGGATTTTGCTTCGGGGGAGTTGGCCTGTTGCCATGGCAGATTGAGAGTAAAGTGGAGGAGTCAGCAAAAAAAAAAAAAAGGTTTGATAATAATGCTCATCTAAAATAGATGGCACTCCGCAGGAAGCTTGAGCGGAATAAACTGCACTGACAGAAAATGTCAAGCTGTCAGGGAACATGTATTTCATGGGATGTTAAATTGCCAATATAATGGAAACGGACAAGATGGAGACAATTAATGAGAAAATTATTCTATACAGGATAACTCCAGTCGTCACAAGGAGCCACAACAAATTTGTGCATTCCTACCGTGAGTAATAGAGGATGACAGAGCATCTAATTCTGACAAGTAATTTTTTTCTATTACACTTTCCATTACTTACACTTGGTTTCCAATATCCATGGCTGTTTTTAAAAGGGTATCTCAAAAACCAAGTCTATCTGGCTGGATCTTGATTTCCCTGAAACCCATTTTTGAAGATAATTTTACATGCCTCTTGATACACTTTAATTTGCTATAATTGCCTGTTAGTCGTTCCACTTTGTGGATTTTGAAACGGCACATTAAACCTTTGCAACTCAGTGAAAGAAATAATAATAATAATAAAGTAAAAATATAAACTTCCACAGTAAACAACATGAATAATGGACCCAGGTTTCCAACTAAAGGCAACACTGAGAAAACAGATTCATCAGCTGCATTTTTTGATGTGTATTCAGATACTTTTATACTTGGTATATATGGTGGAACTTGTAGTTATAACAAACATAGTCATCTACAAGTTGTACAATTTACAAAACTAGATAAAAATATCAAACCAGCCTGCTCACAAGCTCATTAAAATATAGGTTTGGAAACCACTTAACAAAAGAAAGACTAGAATAAAATATAAATAGATACCTAAAATTAACAGAATAAAGATATTTTTTCAGCTGACATCGATAAGAGATGATTATTGTCTTCTGATACTGATATTTTTGTGTTCAAGTTTTTGTTAAAGGTAGTTCCTGGCCTGTAGTTTACACACATCTGAGAGTAAGAAAAGCTAACATGTAGCAAGCGAAAATAGATGATTTAATATTCAAAGATTTGTTTTTTTAATCGCGTTATATTATACGATATGTTTAAGTCCCAAAAATATCATGTATCCCTAAAACAGAATGCGAGTTAAGATGAAGAAAAGTGAACACAACAGATTCAACCATTCTCAACCTTTCCCAAAGCACAGGGGTTACTAAAAAAGAAAATCAATACTTTGTTCAGGTTATTCTTAAGAGAGGAGAAGACAAACTGGGGTCAGGATCTGTGAGTTCTGTCTTCAGATGGGAGGTGGATGTCAAGAATACAATTATGTAAAAAGACAGGCTGCTTTGAAATACAGTACATGTACAATTGTATACTGTCAGCATGTAAATGAAAGAATATATCATGCTGTCCAACAATGTGATCCACGTCCAACATCAGTGCGAATGAATTAGGGCCAAGAGTGAAGCCTTGAATGTAGTGACAAGCTAATATAATGCCGTTCAAAGAAACATCCCTCTTCTTTAGATTCCAGCGGTTAACAATGTGACGCATCACCTCACATCCCGAAACGTGAGCCGAGAGGCGCTCTACTGTGACAGCAAAAATTTAAGGAGCGAAAGCCTCAAGTGAACCCTCTTTCTCGCCGAAGCCTCAACAGAGAAACAGGAAATTCAATCATGTTAATTCCTCTTCTTAATCAAATACTGTTGTGACTCCATCTGGTGTGTCTGAGCGCGTTTGTCTCTGCGTAGAGCATTAGACATCAAGGCTTCAGTATCAAGATTTGACTGTGCGTGTGTGTGTGTGTGCATGTGTGTGTGTGCAGGGAGGGGGGGCTGCGAGACCTTGATTAAAGCAAGTTTCTAAGCAGACAGTGTGTCAGGAGGTTTTAAGCCCTGATTCCTTCACCCTCCCGCCCTCGTCACTGAGCTTACAGTCCTCTCGTTTAATTAATGACTGGATTACTCTTCATTCCACTACTGACCCACAGATACACCCTAACTACACTCACTCAGACACGCACAAACACAAGCACACCAATATATAGCATGCATACACACACTTACGCATTCATTTTAAACAAACACATACTGTACATTATGCACAGTGAGCTCCAAAAATACACAGAAATGATTAAAAATGAACATTATATAGAGGGTAAAGGGCCTTATTACACAGTCAGACTTCTGCTGGGTGTTCTTTCATAATTAATCTAAAAAGGGCTACAGCTCTATTTGTACAAGGTTTGCCTCTTAATGAAAAAATAACAATCATATCAAATTAGTGTTCATTTTTAATACACCTAAAATGTCACCAGATCTTTGGTTAGGTTTGTGTTTTTTCACATTTAGTCTTTCGTGCATTTCCATGTAGATAAAGGGGGTTTTCTCTGGTGAAGAAGAACCTGTTCCTACATATTTTTGGGGTATGTGGAGCACATGGCTTGTTATTTAAACAAGGGTATGTGTTTTAAGTCCTTTGCTGCCCTGGAGTTTCAATCACGCCAGCTGTCTCCCTAAAGTTAAGGCTGTAATGAACTTGGAAGATCTGGTTTTAGTTTCTGTGCCTGACTACCTGGAGCTAACCAATTTAAATCCATGCTGATTAACTGTTCATCTCTTGTATCTTGAAGTAAACATGTATGTATGTACGTATATATTTCTTAATTAATCCTATTATAACCGCAATGTCTTTTTCTCTTGTGAATTACAGTGTATTATCCATGTCTGCCTGTACATTAATAACTTAATAGCATAAACACCAGTGACCAAGGGTTGCTGTAAGTTTTACTTTCATCAGGAGTTATATTAAATATACAAAAGAAAAAAGTCTCTCAAAACCAACAACTAACTGGTTTCCTTGGGGGAGTTTAAACAATATTTTAGTACAACACAAGATATAACAATAAATAAGAAGAAGAATAAAGTAAAAATATGAACTTCCACAATAAACAACATGAACAATGGACCCATGTTTCCAATCAAAGACAACACTGAGAAAACAGACGCATCAGCCTCATTTGTAGATGTATATTCAGATACTGTTATCCTGGGTTTATATGGTGGAAACTGTAGTTATAACACACAAAATAATCTACAAGTTGTACAATTTACAAAATTAGATGAAAATATCAAACCAGCCTTTCCACAAGTTTAACATAAAGGTTTGGAAACCATTTAACACAAGAAAAACTAGAATAAAATATAAATAGATACGTAGAATTAAACAATAGGGATATTTTCTAGGACATTCTGCTTTTTCTATCATTTTCCATGTGTTTTCCATGACTGGAAAACTGCTCAGCTGTTTTCCAGGTTTCCAGGTTTTTGAGGACCTTATTTAAAAAACACTGTACCATCATCATGATTTTGAAGCTATTATTTTGACTTAAAAAATTTACAAAATGTGACTTTACATAAAGAAAATATAACTTCTCTGTAGCAAATCTAGACGAAGGAACCAATTTCTTAAAGTTCCAGCCTGGCTGAGAAGGTTTTAACTCTCTGGTAGCTCAGTCTGCACTTTTATGGAGCTTACGTTAGACTCCTGTTGCTGAGTTACCAGTTTCATTACGTACACCTGTACAATCTCAGGCAATTCATACATACATGCATAAAGGAGGTAGAATATTAAAAACATCTCCCTGTATATATTAATTCACTCCAATGCCACATCACAAGCCTCAAACCACATTGGACTTGTATTGCTTCTTGCGTGTCTGAATTTTTTATTGGCCCATAACTTTACCTACTTAAATAATGTTCAATGTTATGTTCTTGCAGTTGCAGTATTTTGGTGGGTCCCAGTTGTACATTTCAGGTTCCATTTGTAATATGAAAACTCTAATAAGAGTAGAAATATGTATCAAGGTTAGACATATCAAGTTTTACTGAATGTACCTCAGTTGTTTTGGAGGCGTGCTGATAATAGATAGTACATCTACTTTAAAATGAATTTATCTCTAATTCAAAACACAAAAATTAGCCACACTGACTGAAGATTTGAAAAGTAACTCCTTTTTCTCTACTGTTGTAGTTTAAGCTTGGTTCAAGAGCGGATGGAAGCGGAGGATAAGGATGAAAACAAATGGTGGTTCACAGCCTTCCACCAAGTCGTTATCCTGTTGGCTTTAATGGGATTTTCTCTGTACTGTCTCAAGGTCTTTGGTGAGGACATGATGAGGACGGTGAGTGGCGGGCAGTTAACTGGAGGATAAGTTGTCAAACGTCAGTGTTGGCTGTGCAGATTCTTCACTGCCTAACAAATGGCTTTCTAAATATACTCTAAAAGTGTTACTTCACCACTTTACACCAGGGAAACTCAAGACAAGAGGAGGAACATCCTAAGAGCAAAGTTCATGGATTAGAAAGTCATGAGAAACAGAGGTCAACACTGAGTTACATTGAAAGGTATTTTCATAGTATGACCTGTTTAAGGTTCTGTATGTGCACCCACATATTCACCCACTCTTTGAATACTAAAAAATACATATGGTATTGATTTAAAGCACCTCTTCACACACAGACACCCACACAAACACACACACGAAAATAAATCAGCCTATAGGCAGCACTCAAATAATTTTTGAGAGCTCCACAAAATCGAGCAATAACATTTCCTGAAATGTCTTCCAACGCACCAACATCTAGTTGAGCACTGCATTCCCCCTGAGTAAATTCTGCAAAAGAGACTCTCGTAAAAGGAACAATAATCAATTTCTTTTGAGTCAGTTTGGCACAAAGACCACTGAGCACACAGGCCAGTTTTCACACAATGGGTGCATGCATTTGTTGACCGGCTCCCGGTCAGTCCAACAGAAACATGCAGGAGCAATTCATCAGAGTCTCGCTGGGCTCCTTCAGAGAGCAAGCCACTTCCTAATTGCATTTGGGAGGTTGTCGCACCATCCACTTGACCTCAGGGTGACAATTCAACAGCATCACACGGACAGAAAAGCAAATGCACCCATGCAAACACACACACAGACACACACACTCCTTGGACGACACGATATAGGAATGGTGAGAACTCAATATTCCAGACAATACACATTCATTCTGCTGGGGGCTTTGGTGGTCTGCAATGCAATTAGTGTTAATTGCAACCTCTGAAGTTGTGGGATTAGAATTCATCAGATGAACTGAGACTGTCAGTGTTGCCAGTTAATTTAGCTGCGTGAAGATGCCGCTGTGTGACTTAAATGCTGAAGAGGGGTGCCAAAGCATTTTGACTGAAGTGTTTAAAGCCGATACAAAGAGGAGTGTCAACAGCTGATGTCGGGCTCAACTACAGATAGTTCTGAGTTGCGACTTTAAGAGTGGCTACTTACGACTCAAGGATCATGGGCCTGAGTGCCATGACTAACTTTGAGCTACGTTGTTTCACTGCAAATTGTGAAACAAAAACAAAAGGTAAATGAGGGGAAAATGCTTTCATGTGGTTACTATGGTTACAATCACTGGCTGGCTACTCAGTGTCAGACCTAAGAAAAATATAAGGTGTTAAAATCAGAGGGGATGCGGTTAACTCACTATCAGCTGGAGATGCTACATTTTGAACAACAAATCAGTGCTGAAACCAGCGGGAAGAGCGCTAGTTGGCTGTCAACAGCCAGGCAACAGAGTCCTGTGGTGTGTTCAGTGTTGCATTACTTGGTGAAAGTAACTTCATACAAGATTACTGCTAACTTGTTATGTAGCTGTTTAGTCGTGAGAGTACTTTTTGCATTTCTAAAAAGGAAATCCCCTTTGCAATTTCTTTTGTGTGTTGCTGCTTATAATGTCATGTCGGTATCGACTCCACAGACATTAAATAACATGTTCCATGATCGATAATCTGTTACGATTAACAGACAGATGCACTATCCCCTTCACAGCTCTTTATTAATATTTCATGTTTGATTACAAAACAAAGCAATCATAGCCTAACAAGTTTATTGTTTATTAAATGATTTATTGTACATTCACAGGGCACCTGACAGGCAGTGGGTGCTCAGCCTTTTCAGCAAATGAGACACATCCCAACCATTTCATCAGCTGCCGCTAATAAAACAAGAGAACAAAGGCTTGTATAGCCTACAGTGCACCAGGTTTCAAAATGCAACTACTGAACCAGAGGCTGCTCTCTCTGCTTTACACCTGTGTTCTGACACAACACAACCGCACTTTCACATCCGAAGGCGGCTGCCTGCCACAGCGCAGGACAGAGACAGAAATAGGGCGAGTGCATCAGGGATTTTCTAGTTTGTTCTGTTTTTTGAGCAACAAAAGGAACATGGAAATCTGGGGAACTTTTTACTGGAAAAGTGTACTTAATTGAAAAACAAATGTGTTACATTACTCAGTACAACAACGAAATTATAAGTACCCTAATGACGTAAGTATTATGAAGCATTAAACAGTGAACTGCAGTTCAACACAACATTTACAGCAAATTAACTAACCATGTTAACTGAGTACAGTTTGGAGGTAAAGTACTCTGAATGCTGATATGTTTAACTACCATCTATAGATGATAACACAAAAGTGTAAAGTACAGAAACAACAATTTGATTCGGGACAGTTGCATTTGTTTAGGGACGCTTGAAATTGGTTTTTCGAGACAGTTCTGGGACCGTGATGAAAAAAGTTAGCCTGTAGCTCTGGGGTCTGGCACAATGTATCAAAAGTTGGATCACAAAGCAAGTCTAGTATTCACTTCACTGGTTCACAAAAAAGCAGGAGGACAATAAGGTAAGAAACGTCCGACATATGAGCACTGAGGAAGACAGCAGTGACATGTAACACAGAGGAGGTCAAAGAGATACAAAGAGTGGATTATAAAGTGATCGGGAGGAGAGGAGAAGCTGTGGGGGGTGATAAAAAAAGAGGGGGAAGAAATGGAAGAAGGATATAGAGCGATAGCTACAGTGTGTGAGATAACTAATGCAGGTATAAATAGCACTATCAACCTCTTGAGTATCTCAGTGTGCTTCCCCTCCTCCTCCTTCTCACCTTCTCCTCCCCATGTTACTTCTAACTTCCTCTGCAGCAGATTTCACAGCGGTAAGCAATTTATTCAGGTCTGAACATCGGCAGCACTCAGACGCACCGCTCAACCTTGCCCTCTTCACCCCCGAACACGCCTCGACCACACTTGTTTCTACCCCCTTGCTCACCCTCCTCCCTCCCTCCTCTTATTCACAGTCACCTGCTGTTGGTAAGAACTGACAGCTCACTGCTCTCCGAGGGTCACCAGTTGACACTTAAATGGCTTCTTGAAGGGAATTTCACAGTTTGGGGGCGCTTGTGAGAGCAGGTGCTTTCTCACAAACACATACATATGCATGCATATCTAACTATAGCTGTGTCTGTCTGTCTGTGTGTGTTTTATTTGCATAGCTAATGAACCATTCATTTGAACTACTTCATACTTGGCAAAATGGGGATAAGCGTGGTGCAATAATTCGCTGTAGAATGTAATAAAAAAAAAAAACTATACACAAAAGCAGAAACCCTGAAGTTAGAGCCACTCCTCTAATCCCCCTTCCTCCCAAATGAGACATAAAACAAATAATTTGTCTGCTTGAGGCAACTTCTTTTATTCTGAATTTTCATCTTTGAGTGCAAAGACAAGAAAAGAGTTCTGCATCTCGTTAGCTTGACCTCATTTTGACCATTCTTTGAGGTCAATTTGCTCTCTTTGTCAGTCTTTTCCTACTTAGCATGATCTGTCCATTATCTTTTCAACCAAATCACCCCTCTCTGTGGTGACATTCATATCATTGTGGCTCTTTTCTTTCTGTGGCATGGTTTCTGAGATAATCAGAGGCGGCCAGGTACAGCAGGGAGTCTCCATAAGCCTCTGAGCTGTAAATGTCACTGTGTCTCTGACGACGACCTTTGTCAGCTCAGGAGCTCACTGAGAAGAGAGGCACATGGCCCACTGATTTCTGGAAGACACACATTCACATGCACATCCACGGTCAGAATTTGTGTTGCATGCACATGCTTCACTGCACACAAAAATACAAACACTCCCACACAATAAAACTCACCAACACACAGGACATATTATTGTGTTTTGATCTAAGCATACTACACTGTATGTGTGCATGTTTAGTGCAGTGCAAAGCATCCAAAACCACAAAGTTTAATATTTGAAAACTTGACGATTATTGGCTGATTTCAATGATTGGGTCATTCACACGTGTTAGACTATCCCTGTTTATTCTGCCGATTACAACCACGCTATTTGCTGCTGCATCTCAACATCCTCCCTGTGTGGTGGTTTGAATTTGCTCCCTCTGCAGAATCGTCCTCACTGCTCAGATTCATTTTAGAGCTTCCTTAACACATCAGAGCATAAACTGTAAAGCCATTTGCTATAAATGGTCAGCTGCTAGACGTAAGTGTCTCTGACTGAACCATGTTTTTGCAGAAGCATTCCAGTTGTGTAAGATACCCCATGAATAATACAAACACAAAAGCAATCAAATCTGCTTCCCAGAGTACACTTCGACTACATCGCAAGTCATCACTTTTAAGCCTTGCACTGCCCAGCTCAAGAAATAACTGAACAATAATTTTGTTGTAATTCTTTTGTGATCAAATTGATATAACATTTGAATCTAAGAGATGTAGACAAGCAGTGAATGAAAGTAATAAAAGTAATAACACAAAATAGTGTGTTTACAAGTCTAAGGCTATAATACAAGCAATTGAATACAAATGCAAAGAGACACACACACACACACACGTATATACAGTACATACATCAGCGTTACACAGTCAACCTACAACCACAACTATCTCTACAGTACGAAAAAAATAGCATGACTGACAAATTTATTTTGAAAACTGAGCTAATCATGGAACCACATCCCACATTCAAAATATCCAGACTCCACATAAAACCTCAGAATACTCTTCCTGGGCTGTGGTTTTATATTAGGTCATGACAGTTATGCACCCTGCATATAAATATACCATATTTTTGCAAAGCTATGGCACTAAAGAAACATTAATGGTCAGTTTAAAGGATGGTCCCGGAGCAATATTAATTACGATGTTCCAGGAAGAACATCAAGATGGCCAGATCAGATCCTGCCTATCACAAGATCAAGGACTACATGTGACACAGCGTTGCCATTTGCAGAATAACTCTAGTACAAACACACAGCAAGGAGCCGTCATGATATCATCTTATTAGGGTTATCATGGCGAACATGTGAGCATACAACTGCTTTCTATTAACAAACTCAGTAGAAAGCGAGTTAGACTTAGTATCTTCAGTCCTATTCTCACCACCTTCCATATGCACGTCCAATATTAACTGGCCTTTTAGCTTCCGTCTCCCCACCCCCGATTTGCTTGCTGGATGTTTGACATTTTTGCTACGCCATCATTTTGCATTAGACAGGATTAAACTGAGAACGTCTGCCAGTGACTTCATATGGTTCAACTGGGTCTGATAATTCAAAACAACGAGCTCCAATCAGCCAAACAATGCACAGAAGCACAAGCCGGCATGTCAACTGTCACTGGGGTCAATGCTCACAGCAACACTTCACTTTACAGGATGTCATTTTGTTATTTGTTGAAAACATATTGTTTAAAGGAGCTTTACTTCAGATGTCAGCAGAGCTGTTGCATCATGATGCAGTTACATACAAACAGATAGAGGCATTGCTGATCTCCTCTAGAAATGAAACGGCACAGAGCAAAACACAGCATAAATAATCGTATCCATCTCTTTTGTATCACCCGGCTGACTGTTTTTGCCTCCACTTGTTATGCACACTTGGGCACCAAATAATTCCCACATTATCTCTTCTATGTGTTTCACTATAGCATTAGTTAAAGCAAACGAAACATCAATGAAATCTGACAGGTGGCATTTGAGAACCCCAGGAGATCTTATGCATGCTAATGCACGCTTATTAAAATGACACAACTAAACCGTCAGTCAGGCGGGCCAGCAGGGGTGTGGGCCTGGAGACCGCACGCCGCATTCATCACGTAGGTAAATTCAGAGAAAACATCTTGAGGGGAGGTAATGAGCGGTGTAGTTTTGATATGCCGCGGAGGTTAAGATAACCTAATCTGTCATCTTTCATTGATCACCACACGCTAGTTATGTTTGTCATAACATACGGCGGGCAATAGCTCATGCATGCGTCGCTGTCATGTTTGATCATTTGTCACCGGAGGTAAAAGTGAAGGTGTCTTTGTTTCGCAGGGAGAATTCCATTCATCTTTACAGATTCACTTTCATAATTCACAGTGTGAGACCGGAAAAGGACGGCCAGTTTGCATGCATTCTAATAAATTTCACATTAAGCTGTCAGAGCTACTTTCTGTCACTGTATACTGTAACAGCAGCATTTACCGGGTAGGGTGGAAAGACCACACCTGATTACATTTACAAAGAAAACACAGTGTAGAAACAAAGCACCTGAGTGGAAATAATGATCTTGGAATAAGGCAAGTGCAAATACTGAGCGTCAATGATTTTCAGTCCAATTAAAATGTGACTAATGCGCCAGAGTGAAACGGTCAAAAGGTCAGAGGCCTGTACAACCATCAAAGAGTGGTACAAGACAGACTTATTCTCTACAAGTGGACAGATCAGTTTATTTTCTGCGCCTGTCACCACTTAATACCCCACCCATATGGACTGTGAGCTGACAAAATCCTCACCTCGTAGCGACAGCCCCGCTTGTGATCGAGTTAAATGACACAAAAAGGTCAACAAAAGGTCTTAGAAGGGCAGGAAAGAGCTGGTATTAGACTGTCTTCATCTGTTTGTGCAATGGGACGGAGGGAGAACATACATGAGGGAGTTTTCCTCATTCCCCCTCTTCTTTCACTTTGCCTTTATTCTCACTTGCTCTCTCACAATTAGCAGAGACAAAGCAATCCTCAGGGGAGAAACACGAGATAAAAACCTGCGACTGAATACTAATAACACGACAGGAAATCATAAATGAGGTCATCAGCTGCAGCTGCACAGTGCATATACTGTAGGTGCTGAGCCCTCGAGCATAGTCACAATTTTTATTCTTTAAACTAATTATGAGCATTTACAAAACTGCATTGAACCATTCTCACTAATTGTTAAATACAATTACCATAAACCTCTCTGCTTAAAGAAAGACATGGACAAATCTGTCTTTCATGCATTTATTTAATACCTGTTAGTCGGTTTGCTTACTGGAACTGAAGCACTCTGAGGGCATTCGATATTGACTTTGAGCTAATATCATTACTGTTGTTTCCAGCATCCGCTACGGATGTGAACAGAAGAAAAATGGCTTTTAACCTTTTCATCTCTTCATTTTGCCACATTTCTCTTGAAATGCTGTCGACTTCAGCGGACAGCTTTGGAAATTGTTCTCGTACTAGTTTAGCAATGCAGTGACACGGCAGCAATGATTTCAAAATACTTAACAGACATCTTCTTCGTAAAATGTATCTGTATTGTGAACCTTTTCAAAAGTAATTTCCTGCTACTGGGAGCGAAACTGAGTCATTTGAAGCTAATGCAGATGCAACGAGAGTGGTTGTACGTATATCTTAGCTAGAACTATGACTTAGTTCAGCACTTGACTGATGGCCCTCGCTGCCCTCATCCATTACTCTGTCACTCGTTTGGAATTGCCTTTCACACATTCTGGCACTTCTGGAAAAGTGAGCACTCCTCTTTTTTTTGTTCTGATAGCCCAGAGGAGACACGATGGCAGGTGAAGACGCACAAAAATCTTTATTTCACTTGCACAGCTGTCAGATCCTGTGGGACCATTTGAGAGGTGATTTAGCACTGCGCTGTGATTGGTATGCCAAAATGTGAGCAGAAGACACTAAGAAAGTAGACACATGCTGCAGAAAAATATAACTGGAGAAGACACTTAAGTGATGTTCCCCCCGAAAGACATAAGGCGAGGTCTCATTATACTCGGTCTTGTTGACATGATATGTGTAAATAGGCCCTAAGAAAAGAACAAATCGTGATGACTTTCTGAAATTCTGGACTTTGTGTAGACGTTTGACTCCATCCATATGGACATTTAGCCTCTAAATACAGTCTGACTAAATATGCTTATTAGAAAACATGCATCTTGAACTCACATTGCGTCAAGGGCAGTCCCTCTCGCCTATCGTCCTCCACTCTGTCCCTGTGTGTGGGCCTGACGACGTGACAGCTCATTCCTAGACACTATTAATGATGGAGCGCCCCCTTTCTCACGCTGACTATCATCTATCACCAAAAGCCAGACCGGCCATCACTCCTTCACTAAATTACAACCCGCTGCATGAGACATAAAATAGGGTAATGGGCTGAAAATTAGCCAATTACAATCATTACACTGCCATAATTGACCCTGGAGACCCATGTCCAGCAGTACACACTCTGCCTTAAGGTTATGTGTGTGTTTGTGTGTTTGAGGCACTTAATTACGAGTAGATTGGACCATGAGGATGAAATCTAATTTATTGAACAGCGGCAATCCAACAGCTGACTGGCCGTAAACTGGAAGCATTTCTGGAGAGGTGAACAGCTTATGGCAGAGAGTAGAAAAGAGACTACATAATAAGCATATTATTAAAAAGCATAACACGGACAAAAAGATTGAAGATGATCTTGTGGGAGCGTCAATATGTCTTTTATCCACAAGGGAAAAATTGAAGGGTATAACGGGGGAAAAAGGAAGCTTAAAAACAAAAGAGTGCACTTCAATTCTTGTCTAGGTTAAACAAAAGAGAGGGCGCGGTTTTGTTCCATTTGTCTCTCATAATATTCCCTTTTGGTACATCATTTGGGGAAGATATGATATAAACCTCTCTGAAACACTTTTATTTATGTTCTGCTCATTTTCCACTTTAATTTTACGTTTACAACCAGATGACATGTGATCACGCGTACAAAAAAGTCGTTTTTCGATTACGGCGTTAATGTCAGCGAGGCAGAACCGAGATTAATGAGTGATTCCTCTCCGCCGTTTGCTCCTCCACAGTTAGAAGCCTCAACTGACGGCCTTTCTCTTTACAGCCATCTGAAGGCAGCTGTTTCATCTGCAGTCTCTAATTGGAGTCATGAATTTTGTGCAACCAAGACCAAACTATGCCGCTTATGTGCACATCAAACATATCAATACAATGACTTATTCAGTCGCAGTGTAATTCAGCATTTTTGGAGAAGGATGTGTTGACATACTTTCATGAAAAATCTTATATCAATTTAAACTTCTTTATCAGCTAATAACTGCCTTAGGACCATCCAGTCCTACCAGTCTTTTCCCTGGATCTCCATCCAGAACACCTAGTAATCTGGGGTTAAGACAAATTAAAATCAAATTTAAAATGTGGCTGTGACAAATAATGTGATGTAATAGAGATTATGGAGGTTTGTAGTGTTGTGTAAATGTTAAACATTTATAACAACAAGAAAAGTGAGAAAGAACATAGTGCCACAAAACAAAAAACTTTTTCTCTCTTGTACTTATTAGTCCTTATTTAACCTCGGGGTCTGTCTCCTGTTTTCTCTCTCAGTCTCTCTCTGGCCAACACAGATGTTAATCTCAAGGTCTCTCAGGCTGAGGCACCACTGAATAAAAGGGCTGTTTGTCTCTTTCACCTTGACAGAAAACAGCACGACATCCATCAGATTTATACCATGTTTTTCCAGTCTGGTCTGTGACCCAGTGTCTACACCAAAGTTGAAAGTTAAACCAAAGGCCTGTTTAATACAGCTAAAAAAAAAAACAAAAAACAGTCTTTCGACTTTCTTGAATACTCAAGAGTTTGTACAAACACTACGCCTTTAATTTAACTAACAGTCACATTGTTAATGATTCAGATCCACTGGGTTCTGTAATGGATAATATACTAATACAATTTTGTGGTCTAGCAGAGGATATGATGAAATATTTGTTTGTAATGAACAGAGATGATAAAAACAAGGTTTCTGCTTTTTTATCCACTACAATCTTAAAGCATTACATTGAGGGATACGTTGTTATTTATTACTTATTAAAAAAAGGCTTCAGTTTTAATAAAGCTTCTGCACAGTTATGTGCTAGAAGGCCATTTTGTGCACGATGTTGGCAGTCAAAATACACACAAACATCTGTCCCTCGTAGCCTCAGATTCTCTGTTGATCTTTACATTTTAGATTGACTGCTTAATGGGATTATATTAATTTCTTGCTTGTAACAGACGAGTGTAAATGCGCTGCACTTAATTGCACGTATTCAGTGATTCATAATGTAATATCATTGTGTTCTAACACACAATTAGGAGGCTGTCGTTTTCAGAAAAGGTACAGACAAAAACAAAGCACTCTGTGTTTCTGTGCTGCCAAGATATTACTCAGATCATTATGTTGACATTACGGTGCCAGCAGTCATCTGCCAGCGGGGTGAGCTAAAAGGAAACTGTCACCATAGGGTTTATTAACACAATATATCTAAAAAAAGACTCTAGATTTACCACTAACGACAGAATTAAAAAGCACTTGTATTTGATGTATAATACTCCTGTTCCACCATATTAGCTCTAGTGGCTCCAGTTCCATTTAGGATTCTTGGACCCCACGAGCTGTCCAGCGAACCGACCCACACTTCCATAAATGTCGAGCGAAACCACTGATGCATTATCGTCAGAGGGCATCAGGAAGTTAAGCAATATTACACCTGAGGGTGATATTTATTGTCATTATTGGCACAACAGCCATTCTGCCCTCATAGTCTAGATATCATGGAATTTCTAACACTGAATATCACACATATGAACACTGAACTGCCCTGATAGCTCAGGCCTCTCTCAACAAGTTACTTTTCAATGGATTGATTTGGCTACCACATCTGTGAACTTTACATCTATCTATACCAAGTATCTATTATTGGTCAAAATAATTTACAACAATAGTTTTAGGATCACATCTCTTGTTATTACCTTTTAGGGCCTTTAGCAGACGGTTTTATGTTAGAGCAACTTAGAGAGAATTCATACACTGATGGCGGTGGCTGTCATGTAAGGTGCCGACCAGCACATCAGGAGAAGTTTGGGGTTCAGTAACTTGCCCAAGGACACTTCAACATGCAGACCAGGGGAATCAAACCAGCGACCTTCCAATAACAAGACGCTGTCTCTACCCCTGAGCCACAGCCATCCATTATTATCATTAAATGCATATCAAATGACAGCTGTTTTCAAACTTTCACCATGGAGTATTACTTCTTGGATAATGTTTGTATAAATCATCTTAGTTGGTTTGCCATATACAGTGTTGTGCACTGGGCATAACATATTTATCATAACTGAGTGGTTTCTTGGAAAATAAAAAGCCATCAACATCTTCAATTAACATCAATCATGGAGCGCTGTCCTCGTGTTTATTTCTTTGTAATTAGAATGATGACTGTGATGAGAGAGGAGAGGGAGTTGAAAGGGCAGAGAAAAGCTGAAGATTAGCACGATCTGGAATGGATGAGACAGAGGTGACAGAACAACAGGGGTTCGAGTCAGTTACAATGAAATAGAGACGGGTGGAGTTAGCAGGGCAGAGGGGGTCGTGGATGATGGAGGATACAGTCGGCCTGTGTGACTCTGATGTCATACATAGGTCCAAAAGCCAGATCATCCTATTTTATGCTCACATGAACAAGGCAAATGGAGCGGGGAAGATATGCAAATTGCTGTCTAATTGGCCTGTCAGTAGACTGAAGCCCTGTCAAACCACTGTCAGAGAGGGAGAGAGCAGGAGCGAGAGAACGTAGAGAATTACTGGATTGGTTTCAGCTGCCATTCACAGCACATTTCATTAAGTAATTTGGGCTCACATCACGACCATGGGTCAGTGCTCTCTCCTTGAAGAGCAGGTTCTTTCAGCCGTCGTTTCGAGAAAAGAGGCAGCAGTTCTCTTCCCTGCTTTACCTAACACCGCCTCCTGTCTGGCTCCCACCACCAAACACAGACAATGCCAGGAAACAAGTTTTCACTGGCTCCCATCTTCTGCAGATGGCACAAGGAAGACAGATTTGAATGCAGAGGAGGTTACAAGACACTACTATGAAATAAAATATTGAAACAGGAATAAATCTGTTCAGTTCAGTCAGTCAGTCTACCCCTCAGCCGAACATTATCTTCATAATCTTGTCTGTCCTTTTTCACAAGTATTGATAAAAGGAAGTCAGTCTTTTTATTAACACTGCAACAGAGAGCTAGGAAAACTATTTTCAGATATATTCTATATGGTACATTTTATAGATTATTTCACAGAGTACTGAGAAGAACTGGTTCTTGAATCGAAAGTGGAAGCTTCTCATTTCTAGCCATCGACTGCTGCTGGTAGATTTGATCAGCTGTAGCCAACTATCTAGTTAATTAAACTAGTGCTGTCAGGCGATTAAAAAAATTAATCTAATTAATTACAGGATTTGTAATTAATTAATCTAATTAATCGCATTTTAATCTCATATCTGCTAAAGGTAACCAAATACAGAATTCGAATTCTAGGACATTACAAAAGTGTATAGCGTGACTAATCAATTGAATACACTAAGAAGAGAAGAACTTGCCGTTCAAAGGCCCGAGCAACGATGTGCTCGCCTCGCTCCCCTGAGTCGCGTCCATGTCTGTTGTCATCCTGCTTTGACTAGCGACTCGGGCTGATGGTCTGTTAACTGCACAGATCCCTCACTCAACTTAATACAGAGAAATGTCCCACAAAACAACGTTACAGAACCAAACTAAGGTAGCATAGTAACTGTAACTGTCTTTGGGAACAAGTTAAAAATACCACAGCTGTAAGTGGAGAAGCGTCCTTCCTCCCGCCCGTCCTACAGACTCCTCGTCACATTTCTGCCATGCAAAAACACTTTACCTCACCGAGTGTTTCTGATGAAAAAAAATCTCAGCGACGGTCAGCCCTCCGGACCGAGACTTCAGTGAACTTTACCCCGGAAGACAGTCTCCGTCGGTTTTGAGTGACAGGGGAGACACCGGGGAAACCCCTTGAAAACACACACACGTCATCATCATGACGTGTACCGTCACGTCTCTTTAGGAGCCGCAGCGGCGCTTTCTGTGTAAATTACGCAGCGGTTCGTCTTTACAGCAATGCTTCAGTCTGTGTGAACGAACAAAGGTGGAGAATTGGCGAACGACCGCTGCGGTGTTAATGTGGTTACAGCTCATAGGGCTGATCTGGACTGGAAGTTGTGTTACGATTCTGCCTTCTCACAGAGCGAGACAGGTTCGTGGATCTGAGTGTCGCCATTTCAGCTTCGATTAGTTACAGCCCTACTGGCGACGCAGGTGGGAAGTGACGTGCCACTGCCAAGTAGCCTACGGATCATTCAATGGGCCAAATTTAAAATGCTCGCGCATTAAATTGCCACTCAGAATCTCAGAATTAATTGCGTTAAATTTTATAACGCGTTAATTTGCAGTGTAATTAATTAATCTAATTAACGCGTTAAACTGACAGCCCTAAATTAAACATTAGTATATATAAACATTAATATAACATTAGCTCCATAAATTGGTTGACAATTCTGAGTACAGCTGACTTTTTATTGCCTGTATGAGTCATTTGAAAAAATACTGAAACTAAAGGAGCGTGATTAAGGGACAATGTCAGCATCCAACCCAGAAAAACAAAGAAATAAAGAAATAGCATTGTTCCTGTATTGCAGTGGTGAACTCATTAGTAATATCATGAGGATATATTTAAGATTAGACTGATGTGTTCGAAAATAATCCTGTTTTAATGATTATCTTCCAAAGGCTTCTAGTTCATGCACAGAATATTTTCACTTTGAACATTAAATAAGAAAAAGGTATTTTAGTATGAAGGCTAACTGATGTCTTTGGCAGGGTGTAATACTATCTCAGGTAACCTTGGCTCTCTGCGGCTTGCTGGAGTGTCTCACAGATCCAAGGAGCTGCTAACGTTACACACACTAAGTAAAGCTCTTTTCCATTCATTAAGATGTTTTTGGTCGGCTGATAACATGCTGCACATTATATTTCAAAATGAAGATTATTGGAACAAACAAAGCAATTTTTTTCTCATAGATGTGAAATTCATGATCTTTATGCATCAATGTATTATTCTCTGCGGCTGCCTCGGAGTATAAATAGTATACAAGTAGGAGCCGTAGTTGCAACGTGTACCTTATGCTTATGTACTGATTTTTTTCATTAATCTTCTGTGAACAGTAGACCACATTGTCAGGGGTTTCACCATAGCCTCATACACACAAAGAAGAACACATATAAGACACACAGCCTCAGCTTATTACAAGTGAACACACGCAAAACAAAAAAGAAAACGAAGAGCATTCGAGAAATTGAAAATCATTACTTGGTGTCAAGAAATGAGAGACAGATCCAGCGCGGAATAGAACAAAGGGGTAATAGGGTAATAAGGGGGGAGGGGGGGGGGACTGGGTCCTCCAGAAAGTCAATCAGAGGCTAAGAGGTTGTTTGACGCTGCGAGCAACTTGACAATCCATTGATGACTGAGCTCCAGTGGTGCATTACTGGACGTGTAATTACTCTGAACATCGTATATGGATCCAATTAGCTCGCCGCAACAGCAGAGAGGCTGTGGTGATTCCCATCATATAAATGGGCTTCCCCACTTGTCAGAGTGTGAAACTGTAAGTCTATCTTTTCAGAAACTGGAACTTGGCATTTTTGGTTATTTATGGATACAGTCCTCAGATAATGGAACAATCTGTTGGATGACCACAGGTATCAGTTAACATTAAAGTATGAGCAATTTCTTCCAAATCCTTCCTCTGTGTTAAAATTGCCTCATCACTATTACTGTAGTATCACTGAAGGGGATGCAATCTGAGAGCAGCTCAACTCAATACAGCAGAACACAAGATGACTTCACAAAAATAATTAATTAAGGTTCTACACTCTATCTGCCTTCAGCAGTAAATCAAACACAGAGGAGTACAACCTTAAATAACCCTGTGTGAGACTAATGGTACAGTCAAAAACAGACGGGGTCTAAAGGGGCCACAGTAAGTGTAATCCATTATATCCTGTTGACAACAGAAGGCCATAAACATTTATAGAAGCAGTCTACGTACACAAACACACACACACACACACACACACACACACACACACACACACACACACACACACACACACACACACACACACACACACACACACACACACACACACACACCACCTGGAGGCTAAGTAGCAAGTGTTTTGTTGAGTCCATAAAATGTGCAGTCAATAATAAAGTGTCTTTCCATTTCTTTTTGTCTTTCCCTAAATTGGCTTTTTTAATTGGGACTTTTCGTAACACGATGTAACCACCCTCTATGATATTGAGTGAAAACACAAACACTTATTGAACTCGGTTGCTGCATCTCCGTCTTGGGTTTTGCGTCTCTTCCTTTCAGATCTAGAAACAATGATTCAGGCTCATGTGATTTCATCTCATCTTATCTCAGACATAGATTTGACATTTTTACTTTTTCTTGATTTGAAAGAACAAATGGAAAGACCTATGTACCTTTTCCCATATGTATAAGTTAATCTTTATTCATTATTATATCCTTTGTTTCCACTCCAACTCTAGCTGTGCTTCATTTCAACTGCCCCCCAACAGGAATTTGGATGTGAAGTTGTTTTTCAGTGGCTTTTCTCTCTCACATACTGTCTTTATTCTTTGCTGCATTCAAACGCTGTCTGCCACATCATAAGGAAACAGATCCCCATAAGTCATCTATCAATTAACAACTGCAGCCCTAGAATAAAAGCAATCATTATTCATTATATGCTCCCTGGTGCAATGTTGCTTCACTATCCCATTATGCTTAAACTTTTAAACAATATCCTTTACAGCTCATTGATTTTACAACATCAACCTTAAATGGTAAATTCATAAAAAACAGAAAATTCAGTTATTATCTACTCAGCCGCACGCTGCTGGAAAGTCAGGTGAAGTTTTGTTGTTAATTTCATAATAATTTCATGTAATTTTTTCATATAATTTTGGGGTCTCTGGGCTTTCAGAGACTTGGATATCACCAACAAAATATGTATGGAGCCATTTTATGTTTATCTTTTTGTTTATTTTACCTTTTAAAACAGGTCCCCATCCATTTAGTTGTTCAGTGGAATGCATCTATGCTGTGAAGCTCTGGAAATCTGATATGGTCTACAAAACCTCACCATCGACATGGGGGTGAGTAGCTAATGGCTGAATTTTTATTTTTGGGTGAACTTATCCTTTAAAACAATGAGAGAATATCATGACCTGGTGCTCATCATCAGGAGAAACTAATGGAACAAAAATCCTGATGGAGAACAATAACCTTCTTTAATTATGTTCAGTTCTGCAGAAAATCTGTTGTAATTTGACATTTAATTCGGGAAATATAATAGTTTAAATAGACTTAACATTTAAAGTAAAATGTTAATGTCTGCCTCTCTCTGCAATGATTTGATCAGACTAAAATGAGAAAGCTTTAGAAGCTCCTCATGTATAAACAACAGGCCCCGCGCCGAGAGTGAAGGTAACCATCATGGGGGGCAAACATGCAGGTCAGATACAAGGTCAAGTGAGAGAAAGAATCAATACGACGTGACAAACATTTATGTCCTTTTGGTTCCCTCGTAATAAGATGCTGTCATTGTCTCAGGCACAAAATATGACTGTGGGTTAGTTTGCACCAGCCCAAATGAAGATCTACTGTGAAAATGGAGGAGTGAGAGAAAGAGCAGGAGAGAGAGAGAGACTGTGGGAGCATGGAGGGGAAACCAGAGAAAGGATTGAGAGGAGGGGAATATATCTGTCCTGCTGGGAGTTAACATGGAGAGATGGGTGTGCAGGCGTAGCATTGACCTCATGTCCTGAGGCAAGCAGGAGATATCAATACACACTCTGACAGCTGACTGAGAGCCTGTCTCCTGCTCCGAACAGGAAAAAAATGGAGAGATACAATAAGAGGAGAAAAGCTTGCACAGACAAAACTGTACAACAACTCCAGAACAACTGTGGACTAATTCCTGGGCCTGGCGTACACATGGAGGTGTTGTCTCCATGTTCTAAACAGCCACACTACTTGTGTCCACAGCACTGTAAGAGGAATTTGTTTGTTTGATTATTAGTTGGAATCAATATACAACTACACCACCATACAGTTCTAGTGTAGGGCCACTGACCAGGCTGCAGTCGGTGTGCTGGCAGTGTGAACGTGCTGTCAGGGAAGGTCAAGTTCAATTAGCTTATAAGCTGTTCATTAAAAATAGCTGCAGCTAGAAAGATTGTGGATACGAGCCTTTAAACAAAACAAACAGTCAGACCAAAACAAGGGGCTAAACTGGACATTCCTTTACACATAGTCACAAATATCGATGAGTGCCTTAATGTATTAATGTGATGTTATCATTTTATTTAGGGGTCAGCATTAACAGACAAAAAAAACCCCCAAGATGTTCATGTGGTTCTGCTAATGACAGCTGCAGTGGAGAGAAAATTCAGCGTGCAGGTGGGTGTTAGCCCTTTAAAGACCATACAGCATCTTTCATGTTCTGCGGCTGTTTCATGTAGCAGACCCGCCTCGCTGCTACCTCGCGCTGCGGAAATTTAACAGCTACACAAAGGCAAAGAGGACAGAGCCGGGGTGAGAGAGAAACGAAAGACAGGGGCGGGCAAAGTGATATGTTCCCCTTCTCCTCGGGGGCAGACAGAGAGACACCTGCGCGGTTTGATCAGACTGTCCCTTCAATACCCCTCGCTAATCCTTTGATGATCCATCACATCACTTTCTATTCTCCATCTCTGGCTCTCTCTCTCTCTTTAACACATGCACACACACACACACACACACTGCATATCTCTATTTTCTGGGTCTACCTTTGTTTCCCTCTTTCATCTCCGAGCTCCTTTTTTCTAACCATTTTTTTTTTTTTGGCCTCTCTACCTCCTCATTCCACTTCCTCTTTTGCCTCGCCACTTTTGAAGTGTGCCATAGCTCCTGCTTTGTGGGGCCCTACAGTTTAATTAGCACCTCTGCTTTTGTCACCCTGGTGCAGCTTCACTTTCAGGTAGTCACTGTAGGTAGATTGGAATTTGGCAAGGTGAAAGTCACTCTGGTGTTATGTGAAGATGCTTAGCAGCCAAAACTAGAGCCATGGTCTGTGGTAAAACTGGTACTGAGATGCGAACATGCAATTAGTTTCTCCTCTTTATTGACTCCCCCCCTCTGTGTCCTGTCTTTCCTTTTAGATTGTTGTGATATTCCATCCTGCTGTTTCTGAGCAGATGGGAAATATTTTGGGAGATACACAAGTACAGATCATTAAAACTGTTGTCAGGGTAGAATTGTTTCTGTACAAAGGAATAAAGACAATACAGCTGTATGCAGCAGAGCATTAGGCGGTGATGAGAACTTGTCAGTGTAGCCATTTCAATTACGACCGGAGAAAGCAGTAGGGAGGTATGAACAACCTTCTGTTTGTGTCCGTTACTACAACTGGCAAAAATGATGTGATCATTACTGACAGAAATGAAGGTGTTTTTCCAGTTTTCACTCCATTTATCAAACCATCCATCACTGTGACTCATTCACAAGTCAGCTATCGTAAACAATGCATGCCCACATAATTTAAATAGCATGGTTTTCATTTTCAATCCTGTTCGCCACTGGCTTTAAACTTAAGATAATAAGTCCTGTACAATAAGTGGGTTTTGACTGCGTGCTTGGCAAAAAAAAAACCACAAAAAAAAATGGGTGACTGACACCAAACAAAAGGTAAATTATTTCCATCTTTTATTTGTTTTTTGACACAAGAAGAACTTTCCACAGTGGAAAATTATGGAATTTGGATATGTGTTAGAAATTTTAACACAGTCAGCAAGGTTGGATCGAAGCAACGATATCCCTATTATCGAACCAAAGCCATGAATGACAAAAGTCTTATCAGGCAAAGCAAAGGTATGTAAAAACATGTCTTCTTACACAAGTTGGTGTTGATTCTGTTGGCGGACTGCCACAAATTAGTCAATGTGTGGGAAACACTGCATGTCAAAGTTCGATAAAGGAAGACGTATGCTAAAAGAAGCATGTGACTTAAAACCACAGAAGAGATGGAAAATAGCAGCAGGTTTAAACATCAGATCTGAAGAAAAGATTGTTTGACAGATTAAACCATGAGTCAAACAGAAATGTCATATTCCCATAGTGTTTCCTACATTGTTTTTCAGCATTTGAGGCCATTGTGTTGTTCTCTCTGCCTCTGCAATGACATACCCAAGTGAAGAATAAGTGTCACTTACTGTTT
Organism: Diplodus puntazzo; assembly: GCA_963678695.2. Classification (NCBI taxonomy): domain Eukaryota; kingdom Metazoa; phylum Chordata; class Actinopteri; order Spariformes; family Sparidae; genus Diplodus; species Diplodus puntazzo. Next base: position 5,882,084 of record OZ023166.1, read on the forward strand.
TATCTCGATGGACCAAGTGGTAGGAAATGAGCAGTCGTTCATTTTTTCTTTTCCTGATTTTTCTGGACATTCGGCTAATGTGTGATACATTGAGATGGAAACCTGGTTAACTGTAAGTCTGAACTTACTGTAATAAATGCTGCTAGAGATGATAAATGTTGTTTACAAACACATTCACATGCATACCCATATGTGCAGGCTCTCACACACACACACACACACACACACACACACAAAGAGCCTAAACCAACCGATGGGAATAATCAAACCTGTTTTGTTGTGGCAGCAGCTCGCGATGACCCTCTCTCATTTTCATCGTCCATCTGTCTCCTCCATTTTTTTCTCCCAGCTATCCATTCTCCCCTTTCCTGCAATTCACCAACTACTTTTGTTCTCTCGCCCTGAGTGAGTTCAGCGGAGGAGACAATATACCACCGCACATTATTCTGGTCCCATGATGAATGGAGAGAATCCTTGCCTGTTGACTGTGGCCTTGAGATAAAGAATAAGCAAATGAAACTGCCTGCCTGCCTCGCAGCACCCTCCAGTCCACTGCCACCATTCCTCATGCTAATTTGATTGAGAACGCTCGATCAGCACATACTGCTCGACCCACACACCTTTGCTCCAAGGGAGGTGTTGGAGAGGAGGGGGGTGAGACAGAGGATAGAGGATGCCATCACGGCATGCGGTAATAACAATTTATCTCCAGGATGCCTGTCTCAGCGTATAATGTTCAAGTTAGGCCCACTGTGGGTAGTTTGCATCAAAGTGAAATGTGATACCGCAGGAGAGGGCAGGACAGAGCGAGAGACAGGAAGGAGAGGAGAGAAATAATATCCAGATAAAAAGGTGAGGAGGGGAATGAAGTGAATATGAGGGCAATCAGAGGAGGGGCACTAGTGATGGAGGGCCGGCGGATGAGAGAGGGAATAAAGGATGACAAGAGAGGAGAAAAGAGGCAAGTACTTAACAATCCTGGTCTGTTCCCACACTGCAATTAATGTGGAGCCAGAAGGACGGCCTACTCCTTTCTGCAGTAAAACAAAACCTGGATTGATGAGAGTGTCTGAAGTGCATAAGTGACTGCCTGTATATGGGCTCGCTAAGAGCAAAGTGCGGAGATAGAGAAGAGGAGAAAGGACGGCGGGATCGAGAAAGAAGGAATGCAGAGAGGAAGATGGAAGGAAGGGGTTGAGATAAAGATGTGATGAGGGGGCTCCGTTTGTGCAAAACATAGGAAGAGCTGTAGCCGCGGACAATTGTAAAGGAAGATAAATTGGGACAGAGCAGCTCTTTTGATGCTCTTTTGCCGTTCTTTCCCGAGTCTCCTTGGTAGCGATTGTATGGGTTTCATTCATTTGACCACATGCAATAAAAAACAAGGAAAGAAGTATCACCAGTCAGCAGCCGGGGCACAGCTCGGCTTTATTTCTCTCAGGTGATATTTCACCCAGCTTGACCTTCTCAAGTCAACAAACCATGGCGTTAATCATGGAGAAAAACAATCACAATTAATTTGCTCTCTTGTCTGGCTGACCACTCATTGTGGCGTCGTTAAACCTTCACTGCGTCACGGATCTGGTTACTACGGAAAGCTATGTACTGTAAATTACTGTAAGTCAGTACTGCTCGAGTGAAGAGGAACAATGTCTGTGAGGAAAATCTTCAGCAGCTCCACTTTTGTGATATGAATAAAAGATTAAAGAAGTTTTTGCATAATGTATTCTGTTTCTTTTTTCATGTTTTGGATGACTAAATCCAAACCCAAAACCCCTCATAAGGATCATTATAATCTTATATACAGAACATCTACATATGCCATAGTATTTGGGCTATGTGGCACAGTATATGTACAGTACAGGGCTGTTAAATGTCCTGTGAGGAAATGCAGAACAAAAGATCCTTTAACATGGATCCAGGCTGTTTCACACTCCCCAAGGTCAGCTATATTTACCCATTATTTACAGAGCAGCTCACATGCAACGCTGGAAAACACAAAATTATGGCTGTGCCATTAGAACAAAAACACACACAAAAAAAAGGGAAACAGAGGGAGAAAAATAGCGGAGTATCAGTTTTCCATGGTTGTCAGAGCTGGGATTAATAGGAGCCATTTCACCATAATGAGCTGTTAAGCGTTAGCTGCCAAAAAGCCTCTTCGTTTGCCTTTGAGTCTCTGAATACTTTGTCCAATTATAACAGCTCTCTCCGTCTTTCCCTCCTGTCACTGTCAGCCCTGCTGTACTTCCATGACGGCTGTATGATTCCAGCTCTTGTTAAACAACACAATCAACACCTGAAACAATCATGTAGAGATGAGCTTTACAGTGGTATCTTACACAGGAACCTATTCTGTGACTCAACCAAGCAACTTTGACTCAGTACTGAGTTTGTCTGCGACTAAGTGGCACGTCTGCCTAAAACATGAGAAGCAGTAAGAAGGTAAAGAACAAGGGCTGTCCTCTAGTTGTCTTTCATCAACTAATTGACAAATCTTTACTGTATTACAAGAGACATTTTCTCCAACAACGACAGTTCTCTGTAAACAAACTTTCAGTGAATGCAGAGCTTTTCTAAATCTTATACTGCCATTAAATACTGCCAGAGGGGAGAGCCCTAGGTCAAGGTCCACTCTTTTTGCTATGTATGACAAGACATACAACATTTCTAAAGATGAATGAAGACGAGATATTAACTTGTGAAGTCAGAACATTGAGAAAAAGAAAAGAAAGAAAGAAATATACAATATTCAGGCCATATTTTCTTCCTTATTGTGAGGTTTCAAACTTGGTAAATTAAACCATCTCGACAAGATTGAGGTTGAAAAAAATCACAACATCACAACAGAAAAGCTGATCATGAAAAGATCTTTCGAGGACAGTCTTTTGGTCAAGTTAAATGAGATTTGGATCAAGAACACGTGGCTTCAGTTAGAAAAAGCTGTCAGAGGGGAGTGAAAAAGATGTATCTAAGCTCCAAACCTGAAGCCTTCCATCGATCTCAAAATGCAATTGCGAATTTAAAAGACCTGAAATACATTTTTAGGATTGTTTAAATGTAAAATGGAGCACAGCATCAAACAGTTCAGAATAGTAATCTGCAGAAAATACAAACAACAAACAACATATTGATATCCAAAAAAAAAAAAGTATATTGTTTTGTTATTTGTAGGCCTTCTGTTCTGGGAATTTTTGAGTAATTGAATACAAAATAAAAAAGCAAGTGCTCTGAGAAAACCCATTTGTTTAGGACTGCTAAGGGTGATAAATGGAATTCAGCCTCCATAGCAAACAGTGAGTACAGCGAACTGTTGGATCATCTGTTTTTGTCTTGTGTTGTTGCCACAGTTGCCCGCGCACAGTACCGAGGCATCTCGGGCGCTACGTGTGTGTGTGTGATACAGACAATGTGTGTGGGACGATGTAGATGCTGTGCGTTTGTAGGTGGATACTTTAGTGTGCACAGACTGTACAGCAGATGTTTTACTCTGTGTGTGTGTGTGTGTGAGGGTATTTGTTTTTCCTACCAGCAAAGGGGACCGGGGCGTCCTTGTCTAGAGCGACCAGCGGAGGGTCCAGCAGCACCGTGTCCATGTTCTCTGTGATCACACCATGGTAGGACGTCTCAATCCACGGCTTGTGCTTGTTGACTGTGAAAGAGACAAAACAACATACATTTCACCGTCTCTCCTTTTTCTTTAAAATGATTGTTTCCGCAATTCACATGTTCCTGTTGTTTCTGTCTGTATCTGAATGCTGAGTCACTTCAATAGGACGGAGAATGACAAAGCAGAATGTTGCGATCATGCTCGTGATTGATCTCTTCGTTTTTTTACAGATGACAGCAGGAATAATGGAAGTCTGAGGGTAAAGACTGTGGAAAAACATTATTGATGATGGTTGTATAGCTTTACATCTGCGACTGTCTTGCTGTGAAAAAAGGCTAAGTGTTCTCTAACAAAGAACTACTGAGAGCTACAAACAACACAATTCAAAACAACATGGTTCTCTTGCCTTTAATAACTCTGTTTGCCCGGGGAGGTTGTAGCGACCATGTGTCTCCAGTTGTGTTCGATGGGGTACTTGCAACAAAGCTTTAAACTTGTAATGCCTTGACTTGTTTGGGCAAGACAACAGCAGCTCAGAAAATCTTTAAAAACCTTGTTATACCTTTGTGTTTTGACCTCTACATCTTCACCCTTCTTCCAGCACCATCTCCCCTCTCTAATGTGCATTCTCATGGTTTCTTTTTCTCTCTCAGTGTCTACCTCACTACTCGTCTTCTACGAAATGGAGAACTCGACCGACATCCGTGCCACAAATGTGATTGAAAAGTCGGGAGGATGAGCTGGAGATTAACACAGATCACCATCACACGTAGTTCCTGACGCTGTAAATTAAACTCTCCCCCACTTTCTCGCTGCAAGTCGAGAGAGCCACGAGAACAACCATATGTGGAGCACAAACACACAAGTGAACAAGTTTCACTCTTCGCAAGGGAGTTGGGACGGAAACTTGACCTTTCAATCCACTGAAGAGGAACGCTTTGTCTCATGCCAATGAGCAGATGACATGTCCAGCTGGCAGTGATTTAAAATGCATCAAACTGTTCCTGAAACCTTCTCACAGCTTTTGATCTGTTTGGACAATATTCAGTTGTTTTGTCCTACTAGTCCATTTTCTCTGCCGCTTCTTGAGTTGAGAGAAAAGATTCAAAGTAAAAAGATATAAGAGACACGATTTAGTTTGGTGAAAAGGAAAGATGTTTGTTTGAGGCAACAGCAAAGTTGGGAATTAAAAAAATTAAATTGAATGTGTTGGATAATTTTTTTTGTGGGAAATTCCATTTACTTAAATTATCTTAGAACACAAATTTTTACAACTTCAACATTCATTCTGCTTTGTTTGGCTTTAATGACAAAAAAAAACCCATCATGATGAGATCATTATCATTAAAATGCAATTGTTGCAGCTCTGTATTACTTCTCACTCACACTTGGCTTCTACTCCTTTAATTCAGTGACAGAGACTGATGACTACTGATCACTGTAGATGGGACTATCGCCCTGCTGAGACCAGAGTAGGGAGTGGATTATAGAGAGTGAAAGAACCACGAGGGAAGACATTATTCATACTGGGAGTCTCATCTCATGCTCATGCAGGAGATAGAAAGCACTGCAGCAAACAGCATGACTCCGCTCTGCTGGAAAGTGGAGAGAGCAGAGTAGTGTTTAGGCATCTTTACACCTGGAATGTTTCGCCTCGAATGGTGGAAAATCAGTGCATTGAAGCAAACCAGCACACACACCTTTATGGTGTATTGTAGGTACAACATCATTCCTATACAGTAATCGAAACTTTTTGTTACATTTATTCTATCATTTTCAACTAAATGTGGGTGTGAAATGAGCTGAAACAACCTAACAAAGAGACTCTTCAAAACCGAGACGTCATTAGACTGAGGCACTGAGGTGACTATAAAACAGACTATAAAAATGTACATTATTCAATGGAGTCCTCATTTCTATGTGCTTGCACTTGCCGGTGTAAATGCATATTAATCCATCATGCTCGCAAAGCATTTCATTTACATTTGAAGATGTCTTCACTAAGTCTAATAGCAGCCCACAGCTAGTGCAGTTTACTCATGGATGGCAGGTTCAATTTCTGGCTCAAGGTCCTACATTTATCCAAAACAAATTGGGTGGCGGCTGAAACATCCTGAGCTGTGACTCTTTAAAGGGAGTCTAATGTAAGAGCTGTTTTGTAGAAAGAGTACACATCAGACGATGGAAATGGGCTATTTCCAAAATGGCTTTCATGACGTCTAGTACTGTAAAGGCATTAGTGATGCGCTGAAGGTATTCATCCAAGACACTTTTGTACTGAGCTCCAGCAATGAGACAAAAATTCAGGCAAGCTTGCAGATGAAGTGAAAAAACTCCAGGAGCATCTGCCTCGACGAGGCCAGCACTGCTACAAAATATAGCTTTCAGCAGTTTACCTTGAGATCATCTCTGAAATGGAAATAATAGCCAACATCAATGCTGGTGGCTCTGTTATCCCCTTTCGACCAAATAATCGTCATAAGTGAAACCCTGCCCACAGCCACAGATATAAGTGGTTCTTTGTTCTGAACATGAATAACTGGTTCCAGAGTCGCACTGGCTCAAACCCAGCACCTGTACTGCCTTGGTCAAAAAGGGGTATGTGAGCTATACTGCATTGAGCTAAATGCCAATGATAGCATCCTAACATACTCGAAATGACAATTTTAGCATGCTTACATGGCAACATCTGCTAATTAGCATTTAACAAGAAGTCCAGATGTCCACAAATCCAGTCCAGGCTGATGGGAATGATTTTGGTTTTAAACAAAACAATCAGGAAAATGAAGATTTTCACTGAGCATGGTAAAACAGCAAGAAGTCAGTCGATTGACATGGTAATCCATCCAATAGTTGTTGAGACATTTCACTCAAAACCACAAATGTGAAGCTCATGGTGGTGCAAGAAGGAGATTCAGGGGATCGGGAGAGGTTTAATCTTCTGGGGATCATGGATATCCCTACTAAATGTCATGGCAATCCATCAAAGTTGTTGAGAAAAGCAAATAATATTTACTGGCTGGTAGAGGAACATCAGGGATCCTTAAATTCATTCAAACCATAAAATGCCAGAACAAAATTTCATGTGAATTCATCAGACAGTTGTTGAGATATTTCAGTCCAAACCAAAATGGTGGACAGACATCTACATGCGGCTAGCATGGCTGATAAAAACCACCGTTGTTGCATGTGGTTCCTCCTTTAATTAGATCAAACGTGTCACTGACTGCATTATGTGTGGCGTCTTTGGCCATTTCCTAAGGAACATCTGCAGCCATTATAGTATTACAGCGCCAGACTGCACATTATGGAGGACTAATTCACTTAGTAGAAGACACAGACTAAAAGTGGCTCTTGTACAGCGCTGTATAAAATCCAATGCGACAGTAATATGAAGACAGAAATCCAGAAACAAGATAGTGCTTTCCTGTAAATAACATTACTGCAGGGGATTGTCAACTTGTCCATCCTGCTACTGAGATGAAAATATCTGTTAGTGTCTTCCCCTGAGATTGAGGCTCATGAAAACATATTACTGTGGGGACGCAGCCGGTTGATAATCTATATTTAATTTGGGTCCCGAGTCATATTGGAAGAGACACTGCATTACCGTGCCATGTATTGATCAGTTTAACTCATGTCAGATCCATTGCTTATTAGCATTTATTAGACGTTGCAGTGGATCAGAGTAATCCTTTCATAAAAAGACGTAAGGACAAATATCAACAACAACAACAAAACCACTGAGAAGAATAAAGGGAAAACAGAAAGACAAAAGGAAGAAATTTTAAGAAAAGAGGTGGAGAAAGATCAACATTGAAGGGAAAAGGAAGAAAGACATCACATTGCAGAAACAGCCCTGTCTCTGAAATTGTTTTAAGAGATTTAAAAGATGTTTCTGATTCTAGAAGTCTTATTTTCTTAGGAATTACACATCAAAGCTGAGGGGCCTACTTTAGATTTAGCCACAAATGTTTAGCAAATTGGAAATGGGAAATAATATATCCACGGACCAGGCTGGCCTTAAACTCTTGGCAATCTGCTTAGAGAAATCTGCTCTTAATGCAAATTTCATGAGGCACTCGATAATGTATACACAATTTAGTTCTTGAGATTCTTTAATGCAGTGTAAATCATAAATACCCCTGAGAAATAAAGCCCCAGTAGGCACCAGGAGGGGAAAAGTGAGATAATGTAGTCTAAACACATGATACATAGATTAGAGAGGGGGATGAAAGAAGTGGAGTGGATCCGTAACGGGGAGCTAAGAGTAGAAAAAATAATGCCAAAAACGATCCCAAGTGATGCAACAACATTTCAGTCATGTAACAGAATAATGTCAGCGCCTCAGTGCTGTTAAAGGTGAGGGAGAGGATTGAGCATGTGCAAATCTACAGTGACCTCCCGGCGCCGTGGCAGAAAAAGAACAATAATTAAACTTGGGTGAGCACACACACACACACACACACACACGCTCCCATCTTACCTACAGTACATGCACATAATTATTGTACAGTGTCCTCTATACAGCTCTACATTAATGGGTGACTCGGTGACACAATTTGTGTGACTGTGGACCTGGAAGCCGCCTTTACTCAACACCAGGGACCCGAAGTAGATCATCACATGCATACACTGCATTGGCAGAGAATGGAAAATGCAGGACACGAAGCCAAATGAAAGGGGTTAGAAAGGAGAAGAGAGTAATGAGAGGAAGGGGAGATAAGTCCTGGAGGCAGTGGGGTGAGGAGCAGGAGAGATAATAGGGGAGGGGAGAGAAAATGGGGCAATTGGGGGAAGATATGACAGGAACAGCTAGAACTTCCCGTATGAAATATAGCTGCTGCCTGTAGGACCTCACGTATCCTTCAATTTATTTTTCTCATAACATAATAAATTCAATTCCTATTGGTACCATTAGATGCATGAAATCATACATCATCAAATATTAGCACTAAGCCAAGGGGGATCCATTTTCTCCCATGTACAGAAAGATTTTGCAGAAGCCTCCCAAAAAAAAAAAAAAAAAAATGAGTTGGGTGTGTCTCAAAATCCTGTCCTGAATTCAGGAAAAGGTGTTGTGACACACATGATTTGAAACCTCCATGTCAAGATTGTCCTAGATAAAATCCTTGCTATTCACAATAATATCCCAATAATCATGAAAATATACCTTGAATCAATTCACCTTTTGTTAAGAAACAGGAGAGGCCAAACACTACAATGACACAGTGGACCCGAGAGTCTATCGCACTGTTCGATGGGCTACCAGGTAGGTGCGAGATACAATGGACAAGACGAGCTCTGTGACAGGCTGAGGATTTTGGATTATCCCAATAATGGAAATTCAGCTCGATCAACTTATTGTGTTTTTATCCACGATCCCTGACGGTCACAACTGAACAATTCATCCTCATGACCAGAGGAAAATTCGACCGGAGAAGACAGAAGGGAGAGTCAGAGAAACAGTCTGGTATCTGTTAGCATTGCAGCTTCCAAATCCAAGCTACTGGGTATAGTACCATGTTCCTGATTTGAGTCTGGCAGGGGTTGTTTGTCATTATGTCTCATTCACCATGAGTCTCCTGTGTATCTCTGTTTTGTCAAAATCATCCAATACGTGCAAAAGGTCATACAAAAATCAAGAAAAATGGCATGGTAGCAACACATTTGTGGTATGACATCATCTTTTCTCCTCAATTTATTGCTGTCAAGGATCAAATTACAAGAAAAAATGTAATTAATTATTTAGAAACATTAACGGTAGATCAGGTTCCAATAGATATCTTATGAGGCGATGAGATATTTAACCAGAGAGGGATTCAAGAGTTAAAAAGAACAACAACAAAAGAACTGTTTTCTAATTAGATATCTACGAAGGTTTTATCAACATTTGCACTATTAGTTGCAAAAAAGACACTTCAACTCCGCTATAATCATTTTTGGTGTCGCCTTCACGCAATCTAATTTTTAACCAGTGTCGAAACATGCGGCCTAGAGATAAAGCTCCTCTCTTCTCTTTCTTTGTTTTCTTGGTTCATTACCAGAACAAGAATAAAACAGTACTGACTTGCATTCAATTATTGTTAACTGAATGCATGTTCATTTCACAGAAATTCAGAGCCAATTCAGAATATCTTTAATTATCTCACAAATAAGATTACCCATTCTTTTTCTACATCTGGCAGCAGCAAAAGTCTTTCTCAAAAACCATGACGGGCATCTCAATATCAAACATTATCTTTAATTCTTGGTTTCTCTAATGAGGCAGTTAAAACAAACCACCTCCTGCTGGGCTTGTCTCTTATAGAGACGTATCTGTGTGGGAAAGTGTTCGTGAAGCCGGTAGTTAAACAGTAAAAACCGGTCAGAGAATTAAACTGCAGATTCAGAGCCATCCTGCTCAGTGAGGAGGTGATAATTGCTTCAGTGATGAACAGCCAATCTCATTACATCATAATCCTACCATTAATTGACGGTAGCTTAATATCTAAGCAATGAAGGAGCTAATCACGTAAAGCGGTTAATAGCATGGACACACATGAACAGACATGATGGTCAAGTTCGAGGCCACGTCAGGAGTGTGTGTGAAAACATCCTCAACAAAACTCACCAAGACAAAAGGACTGCACGTCAGAAATCAACCAACCCAAGATGTCAATGCTAGCTTTCAATTATATAGCAATTGCACAATTGTAGAACGCAATTTGCAATAATGCCAATGTTTTGTGATTTAACCTTGTCTATGAATCGAACCCTGGGATGAGTGTCGCTTGACAGAAATAACGCTTTGCCTTAATGTGATTGGGTCGTCACTGAAGGACAGCATCTCAGTACCATGTAAAGAAAACTGAAACCTTTTTGCCGAATCATAAACTGAAAACGTTGCACCACTCTTTAAGTTCTTTTAAGCAACACTCATCAAAAGGGTCAAGTGCATGAATTTATTAGAGAAATGGATACTAGGGCGCCACTCAACCTAATTTCTGATCTTGCCCAGTGGACACTTATGAGTTTTTGATCCATGTAAATGGTAAATGGACTTGCATTTATATAGCGCTTTTTCCAGTACTCAAAGCACTTTACAGTACTTGCTACATTCACCCTTTCACACACACACATTCATACAGTGATGGCGGAGGCTGCCATGCAAGGTGCCAACTGCACATCAGGAGCAATTTGGGGTTCAGTATCTTGCTCAAGGACACTTCAAGGCGCAGCTCAGCCAAGCCCGGGGGAGCCGGGAGGTTGGAGGTTTTGTATTCATAGCACTTTCCTCAAGCTGAGAAAAGGGGTTTAATACATTGTGACATCATCGCAGTGTCAAGTCTGCGAGCTGAGGGGCAACTCGAGGGCAGGAATACCGGGATAAAACTATTGTGCATATTCAGTGAGGCCACATAACCAGGAAGTAAACTCAGAAACTAGAAACTAGCTAATAGGGCTGTAACGATACACCAAACTCACGATTTGGTTTGTATCACGATTTTTGACGCACGGTTCGATACAAACCTCGATTCTTTTTTTACTTTTTTTTTTATGGAACATTTAAATCACTTCTATATATGATACTCGTCTGATAGTATCAGAGGTGCAGTATTGGCAAACCGAACCACAGTGAATGGATGAGCTGGCTGCGTGTATGGAGGGCGTGTCTATCGGATGGTCTGTTAACTGCACAGGTCCATCACTCAACTAAATACAGAGAAATGTCCCATGAAGCAACGTTACAGAACCAACCTAAGGTAACCTGGAAGAAGCATCTGTCCTTCCGCCTGTCCTACCAACTCCTCGTCACATTTCTGCCCAAAAAACAGCATCTGTCACCGGCAAAAAACTTTTATTCACCAAGTGCTCACGATGAAAAAACGACGGTCAGCCCTCCGCACCAAGACTTCAGTGAACTTTCCCCCGGATAACCGCCTCCGTCCTCGCGAGTGAGAGAGTCAGACAGCGACCTGTTCTCTGATGGCGATGATGTACTTATGTAATTTAGAGCGAAAAACGTAACTTTGTCACTTTCCAGGATGTTTGGTGGGTCAGGATCTCAGTCACGACACATTAACCCAGCATGGGCTTTCTGTGTGAACGACCAACGGCGGAGAATTGGCGAACCACCTGTAGTGTTAATGCGGCTTCTCCGTGTGAAAGGAGCTACTTATAGCTAATAGGGCTGGATCTGGACTGGAAGTTGTGTCGCGATTCTGCCTTCTCACACCGCGAAACAGGTTCATGCATCTGCATGAGTGTCACGATTTCAGTTTCGATACGTGTATCGTTACAGCCCTTAATGAATACAAATGTTGCTCTGTGTCTGATGGATGTGTAGCACATTTGGCGTGAAGACTTGATAAGGCCGTCTCGTGTCAGTGTTCACAGCTTTACTTTAACTTTAACTTTCTGTCATTCATTTATTTTTCAGTCGGGGAACCAGAAGCCGTTCTTTACCTGGAAGACGGTCCCGCTTTCTGTAGATAATAGAGTATTTAGTCCATATGTACAATAAGAGAACAATCATCAGTGGGTTTTAGGGACCAGCAGTTAGAATGCATTTATAGCAATGGCCGTTAAGGGAACCGACTACAATAGCAGTAGATTAGGTATTACAAAACTCTCATGCCCAAGAGAGGAAGGGGACAAAATCATTACATTATGTCCATAAGTACTACGAGCATCGACTTAGACTTTTACAGTCCCACTGCTGGAATGTAAGATGCGGTTAGCGAGAACAGAGTAATTAGGCATATTGACTGCTGCATATAAGTCCTCCACTTTAAGTAGAACTAGGTTGGAGCTTCCCACTCACTCTCTCTCTGGACCCTTCATCCTTGCACATTTAGATTTGCAGGCTGTTGCTTTTTTGTGTTGTTTTTCCCCCCTTTCTCAACGACTCATTAAGAAGGAGCCATAAACTCTGATCTCCACCAACCACGAGCATATAAAACCTCCCTCCAGTTGTGAAGACATTTAGTTTACGGAGATTTTGATTTAATTTGGCTTTACCCACTTGCCCATCAAGACAATTCAGAGGTTGCTTTCCTATCTGGAATAACACATGAGATATTGATGTGCCATAATTGCTCCGTGACGTACAATTCCCTCCTTGTGTTTTCCCCAGCCTGGTGCTCACTGCATCTCAACAAACTAAGAAGGGAGGGAGGAAACCACTGTGATTAATTGGCATCACATATTGTGCACATAGCTGTGCAATGTAAGAAAAAACAACTCTAGAATTCTTTGGGTTGTCTGAGGGCAGTGTGTGTGCACATCCGTGAGTGTGTCTGCAGAATAGATAGCCACAGAAAAAGGTCAAGTGAGAACAAATTTTTAAAAAATCACACTGTGGAGTAAGTGAGAGGTAAAAAAACATTTAAAAATAAAAACTTACTGCTGAGAGAAAAATAAATATAATCACAAAGAGAGGAGAGAAGGAAGAAAGCATGTAGGTTAGAAAGTTAATGGTCTGTGGTTGTAGCATTATGATGCCTTTTGGAGGCTGAGTGGGTGGAGTTGTTGCAGAAAATGACAACATTTATGAACTGAAAATAAAATCTCTATTGACAATACAATTTTTAGATGTCTTAACTCAAGAACAGTACATCACAGAGTGAGAGCCCAAAACATGATGACTGTAATAGGGAATAATGCTTAACAGCAGGGGTGAGTGGTAGTAACACATCACAAGTATTGCACATGAGTGAGAAACGAGAACTTTTCATGTCGTACTTCTACATTAATCTTCCATTTTATGATAACAAAATGTACTTTTCTTTTAGGTATAGCAGTTGCAGCCGAGTACATCTGCCATTAGCTAGTTGAGTTAGTCATGCAGCAGACCAGGGGAGTGTTGTTGTTTTCACCACATGCACAGGAGCTTTGGACTGGGACACGCCAGGGTTGGCTGTTTAAGATTTTCAGTACCCTACACATCGCTGCATAACAGAGACTAGATATCGGCATCATTCAAACATCAGAGTTAGTAATCTCAATCTGAAAGAGTTATGGGAGCATTGATGTGGTTTAATTTAGGTGAATCTGCTCCTTCATTAAATTCACCTGAATCACTATTTGCATTAGCACCCATCATCAAAACAATAACAGGACAAACATTTCAATTTGTCGAGCTCCCTGACTACATTATTTTTTCCAGCAGTGGCATGTCCTGTCACCGGAGCTAAAGCGATGCCCGGGGAGCCTTGAAATGCCAATTGTTTGCCCTTAAGAGCGCTTGGCATTCACTATAAGGAAATATTGAGCCTTGCTGAAAGAAAGTCAGTCTCCCTGCCTTACACAATGGCACTCAATAATAAACCATATTTGTCTTTCGTCCCTGTTCGTCTCTTCTTGGTGTTATGAATCCTTCGTTGATTTACAGTACAATGAGGGGGGGAACGTGTCTTGGATAACTAACAATGGCTCTGATTAGTTTCTGCAGAAAAAGAGATGCAGAGTGCACCGAGCGATGGCTTACTGTCGATTAGTTTCACTGAGTGGGCCAATGAAGAGGCACAACAGAAGGATTTGAGATGAGTGAAGTGGAAGTGGAGTGGAGGGAAAAGGACAACAAAGAGAGAACAGAGAAGGGGACGGGAGGGAAGAGGGGAGAGGAGGTGATATCTCCATTAACAGAAAGCAGCAGGCGGCAAAAGGAGCCACAGTGGGGAGAAATGGATGGCTGTGTGACTGACTCGATTGAATAAGAAACAGTTCCACTCAGCAGACTCGAGCCTCATGCGATGATAAAGCAACATAAACAGCCTACCATTTGCACTTATTTCAACTGACTTCAAATACAACAACCTGTCAAAACAACTTTAAATGGAAATTCCACACACTGTGTGGTGGCAGAGAGTGAGTCCTCCATCGGTTCATGTGTGGTCTTGCACTTTTATACACCTTTAATGTAAAGGAGACCTTTTTAAGAGTGTGTTAACTGAAAAACAAGTTTTGACAGTATGAACAAATTTATTTGGTTCGAACAAATTACATCATCCAACAAGGATGAGAACTGTGACAGTAATGCAAATCGAACATGCCAGTACATCAGTGGTGGTACTAAGCCATTTCAGGCAGGCTGGATCCCCTGTAATGCTATGCAACACATCTATAGACTAGAATAGCACTCAATAGAGAGCACACCTCCGCCAAGGCCCAACAATCTCCTTTACTCACTCATGGATGCTAGTCTGACTTACCGGATATAGACTTTTGGTATAAAGCCTGTCACTGGGAAACCTTCCTTCCGCTTTATACTTGTACTGTCTATCGCCACACAAAATAAAACCATCCTCCAAGCTAGCCATCTACACACTGAAACTGGCAAGTCAGCCTAACACTACCCTGTTTGCTAACCGCACAAACATAAACAAGCTAGCAGCTGTTACCTTTTCTTCTGCAGGGGATTCAGCCAGTTTAATGCCAGAGCTTGCCCCAACACTATTTTGCAGGGGCACCGTTGCAGCATCCTGGGTTCAACATCATTGTGATTGGCTTAAAGACAAGCAAACAACCCAGAGAGTGACCTCTGTCCAGCACTGACACAATGATGTGCAGGTCTGGCAATGCAAGACTACATAGACACAAGCCCTTCATGCATAATTACCTAAACAATTTTTTCTTCTTTAAAGCCCAGTGTTAAAGAAAGTAAGAAAATGTTGTGTATTCTGAGCCGAGACTCAACCTCCATCCTACTTTTGTGAAAATCCATCCAGCAGTTTTTTTTTTGTGTCATCCTGCTGACAGACGTAACCTCCTGGGTGGGGGGTAAAAATAGTTTGTCCCTGTTGCCACAAAATGTCTTGATCAGTATGGACAGCCACTTTTTAAGCGCTCATGCTACGTCAGCACACACAGTTCATATCTTTCTTTTTTGATTCAGTCCAAAACATCAAGTACCAGATGCTCTTTTTTAATGTAGATACTACTGTGCTTC
Organism: Diplodus puntazzo; assembly: GCA_963678695.2. Classification (NCBI taxonomy): domain Eukaryota; kingdom Metazoa; phylum Chordata; class Actinopteri; order Spariformes; family Sparidae; genus Diplodus; species Diplodus puntazzo. Next base: position 5,897,626 of record OZ023166.1, read on the forward strand.
TTTCTAAATGTGTTTTAATGTGTCCTGTTCTGAATGTGATATGCTGTATTTTTTTTCCACGCACAGGCAATGAAACATATCTGCCTAATCCTCACAAAAGGTAGACAATAGAACGATAAAGTAAAACACAATAGAACAATAAAGTAAAGTACTCTCTTCTACATATAACAATAAATACGAAATCCCAATCTACAATGTAGATAAAATAGGTGAAAAAATTACAAAATTGCCTTTACATTTCAAGATTTGATACTTCGAACAATCAAGTGACTCAAACTCACATCTAGAAATGTTATGGTCGAAAGTTTCTTTTGAACTGATGTAATTCATGTCCCAGGTCCTCCTCGATGTTAGAAACTTGCTTGAACCTGAGCAGTAGTCATGATATTACAGTTTTTCAACAGTTTCTCATTTAAATGTTGGATCTAAAACAAGGTAGAAAACATCAGTTTGAAACATGGCGAAAACCTTCCTCCTACCTACTGCAGTAAGTACAAGATGTCCCTCAAGGCGAGTGCTAAGGCTTTGCTTCAAACTTCAATCTGAATTGCTTTGCCTGTGTTTGGCATTCTGAACAGACTTCAGACTTTTTCAACTTGTATGTCATGCCTTGCTTTGGTCTTCAATTTCTTGTGCTGCTTAATAAAGAAATGTCAGCCCAGTTAGGTGGGTCCGGCCTTTTCCTCCCCTTAGCACTACTATTCCAGTTCATCACGACTTAAAGTAAATGAACAGTCAGAGGAAAAAAACACCAGCATCATTTACATCTATTTCTTGCTTTCTACATCTACATATATATTGTGTAACGCATACATGCACTTCTGCATCTTGTGATACTATTTGTTTGGAAATGTTTCTGAAGGAGTGAAGTTGTCTCATAAACAGAAACAATAGGCAGCAGATTGTTTTCTTCCGAGTGCGTGAAAAGAAGCCTGTGATATCTCAAACTACACAGAATGTGCGTCGACACCAACAGAGAGCAATCTGGGCTGTCCTCTCCATTTTGTATCTGTCAATAGTTATGTTTTCATCCAAAGAAAAATATCTGAAGAGCTGAGACATTAAAATGCAAACCAGAATGTTTTTGCTGAAACTGTTATGCAAATATAATATGTGAGCTGATTACTAAATTATTAAATGAGCATCGGTTACTCTTACACATTTTGATTGTGTAGTTTTACTGTTGAAATTTGATAGAACTGAATCTCTTATTGAGCCTTTTCTTTGTGAAGGCTGAGATTATTCAGAACATATAGTATGTTCTTCCCTCTCCGAGCATATTTTCACACTGCTCTGCAGCCAGAAACTGCATTTAAACCATATAATCATCCATTTTTACATAAGTTTTATCCAGCTTTTAAATCCCATTCATACAAATTAGAATCATTTCAATTTGTCAAACCCATCATCAGCTTCTTTTCCAGACAAATAAGCCACAAACAATTCAGCTCAGTATCAGCTTTTCGCTCATATCTCTAAATTGTTTTTTATTCCATTAGCAAAAAATTATTATATTAACGTTAGTTCATTGTTACCTGGGCTGACCATTATATTTTGTTTTAAGAAAAAACAGAGCAACTGATAATCACGTCTGAAAGCCTAATTCTGAAAACATATAATATAATTTTAAAATTCAAGATGAAGTCATGGCTAAAATTAACTCAATCATGTACCATCAGATGTGCAGATGTAAACTAGCTTATAGCTTATATAGGTGTATATAGCTTATATACTCATGCGCAGATAAAAAGCTATCAAATAAAGAAATAAATAGATCTATATTTGAGGCTTAGGAGTTTGGAACTTTCAGTAGTTGAATAAATTTACTTCTGAAAGAATAAAAGGCAAAGGGTAGTAATTTCAATATTACAGATATTTAACATTTCATATTCTTATTTTTAGGTTGTTGTTAACATTGATTAGCATCAACTTTTATAACCTTAGTTAGAAATGTCTGGGTCTTTGTCGCCCTGGTATGACTAAGATTAAATCTGAATGGGAGAGGGAATTGGGACTACAAATTACTAATAACACCTGGGACTCCATTTTAGAGCATGTCTGTGCCTGCTCTCTAAATGCTAGACATTGCTTAATCCAATTCAAAGTCCTACATAAAATCCATTATTCAAAAGTGAAGTTGCACAGCATTTTTCCTGATATTTCACCACTATGTGATAAATGTGAGTCTACCGAAGCGGATCTGCTGCACAGTTTTGCCATGTGTACCGGATTGCATGACTTCTGGGTTGACATTTTTAGTTTAATCTCAAAAATATTTAAAGTACAGATGCGACCTGAACCAGTCCTGATAATCTTAGGTATTTCAGACGTGTCGAGATCCTTAAGAGTGACACAGCAACTTTTATTGTCATATGGTCTGATAACAGCTAAGAAACTGATTCTGATGTGTTGGAAAGGGAAAGAGGTGCCTACACTGAAAAGATGGCTGACGGAGCTGACAGACACCTTTCATCTGGAAAAGATCAGATATTCTATAAAAAACAGAACTGAACAATTTGAAAAGATCTGGCGACCACTGCTTTCCTTCCTGGAAAAGGAGCGGGGCCTCCCAACCTTCTGAACTGGTCTTAGCGCTCGGGGGTGGGATTGGCTGAGGGGGTTGGTGAGGGTGAAGTGGGGCGTTCGGGGCATCTTTTTGTGGGGTTTTGAGTTTTTTCTCTTTTCAAGGGGGTCATGTCTTGGATATTAAACTGTGTGTTGTTCTGTATTGGACCTCTGTTTTTTTCTTGTTTTTTTGTGGAAAATCAATTAAAAAATATTTGAAACAGAAATGTCTGTTGAAAGCTAAAAACATTTTTTAGATTTGATAAATGATTCGACAGGATTCACGAACCATTTGATACTGAATGTGAATTTAATAGAATGCCATCAAATCCTAATATTCTTTGGCTAATTCGATAACAAAATAATTATTACCAACCTCCTATTTGTCTTCCCTGTTTCCATTTTGTCACATTAGTTCAGAAGCCTGCCTGCTCTGCTTGGTTGGTTAGTTTAACATTCAAGACACTACGCTGGGTGAGAGACACATCACTGGATCCACTCCAGTCATGAAGGTTGTACTCTGGCAGACGTCTGTTTGGTTCTCGGCACTTCTTATCCCTTTTTTTGTTGCTGACTCACATCTCAGCTGTATCAGCTGTGAGCCTGACTATCTCCAACTTTTCTTACCGTCTGTCTCAGATCTTCTGTCTGTCACCGTCTGCCATGCTACATCTGTCATCTAAACCCACTTAACCATGTCTTTCTTTTCCTCTCTCTCTCTCTCTCTCTCTCCTCCTCTACCTGTCAGTGGTATCAGGTAACAGGTGCTAGCTGTCAGTCTGATAATTTGTCAGGGCGTTTTCCTGAGTTCCTGGTGAATTCTTATATTAAATGTCCCTCGAGCGAGCAAACTGGAAAGAATTTATTCTGACAGGTCATGTCAGTGAAGGCAACACGGTCAAAAAAGGGAAGGGAAATTTAGGAGTATTGGAAGGATGCAGAGGATGATAACGACAAAAATCGAAAAATAGCAACGTGGTATGTCAGACTGGGATTAGCAGATTACAAAATGTAGGTTTCTGTTCACCTTTGTAGCACTCTAAATCAAAAGAAATACTGTAATCCGCTACTAAACATGAACTCACATCACTGTATGACTACACCCATCAGTCCAGGGTTCCTGTGGACGACATCTACAAATCCACCAGAGAAATAATGGATTAAAAAAGGCATGAAGTCTGTAATGTCTCTCCAAACTCCAAGATGTGTGATTCAATTACAGCACAAAATCTCTTCCAATAGCGCTCAAACAAGAAGGGAGCAGGAAATTACTTCCTCTGCTGGGTCCTCAACACACTCAGCTTGCAGCCGAGCACAATGACACAGTGAGGTCTAAAAGTGGCTGGTCTGCTCTCTTTGTGAAGAGGATGTCGCAAAATACACCCCAAAGCTGTCATTTTTTTCACATTGTGCACAAGGGATATATACTCTCTCTCTCTATATATATATATAAACCCTAAAACCTGCTGTCCTTATGACGCATCAAACCTCCTGTGTAAATATGGATATATCTTCAGAGCTGCTGACTGTACTCAACCATGCCCTTTAACAAACTTACCATCGTAATCACAATTGAATATGCTGTCACAGGTCATGAGGGTGCTGTTACTGCTATATTAGGACTACTTGTGTCTACAGAGTGCTCTTAAAAACAAACCTAATTCTCTTTACAGTCAAGAAAGTCTTTAGCTGAGCTCGAAAACAGTCACTAAGAAAACGCTCTTTCACACTTCCAATTATCAGCCATTGTGTGACACCTATAGCTTATCCAGCCTGAGAAGCATTTACTCTGGTTAATTTGATGTGTAAAAACCGTGCAATAGAAAAAATTCAGGGGGCATACAGTCTTAAGGACCTTGAAATATAAAAGGTACACCATATGGCTGGAATACAGTCGCAAATCCATGTATGGCATCGTGGATAAAGAGTGAGAAATCACTCCAGGGAGGTTAAAGTTGCTGGCAGAAGCATTTTTAAAGCAGGAGAAAAGCTTTAGTCACGGCTGAAAGGGCCTTTAAGCTCCTCAAGAAAAGTGTGAGCATGAAACAGAGTTACTTTCCACAGCGCATACTCATTTACTGTGCATGCAAACAGCACAGAGTAACCAAACAACACTGAGAATTAGTAAGCACTGCACTGCCAGGGAATGAGGGTTTAAAGCTTTTAAGTACTATTTAGTACTTTCTCAACGGTCTTCTGGTCACAGTGGTGTGTCATATTTCAGCTCCAGGAGGAAGGTAAAGACAAAATATGACAGTGAAGGTGTCGATTCAAAGAGTTTCATTCCAGAGTGATTTCAAATGAGCCGTGTGCATGTGTGTGTCGCTACTGTATAATTTACCTCACATCTGCAACCTATTTTATGACGGCACATACACTGATGCTGTAAACTTGGTTCCCGAGCAGCTTAAAAAAAACTGAAGCCCTAAAATATCACTGCTAGGATTAACAATATTTCTATTTCTATTATATGTGTAAAAAATGAAGAAACAAATAAAAAAGCATATATTCATTCAGCATAATGAGCATGCTGTGGAAGAACAGTACGTCAGAGCGTAATCTGTAATTTATGTCAAACAACAAAGTAAAACAATTGGCTTTAAAAACAATACATTTTCTTCTGTTGTTTATGTTCATGCTCAAGATAGCTTACTCATGGTATCATATTGACTATCCATGATAGTAACAGTCAGCTGCTCTGCATCAGCCGTTATTGACCAGTTGCAATAAATGGAAACCCCAGCTGGTGCACACTGAGCCATCTGCCATTAACTCAGCGATATGAATTTACTCTCAGGCAGCACAGTTAATCAAAAATAATATCGAAATTGCAATAAGACCAAATGCAATATCCAAATCGTAAAAGTGTGACATTTTTTGATAAATGCAATATGTGTAACAAAGAGATGTTTTTAAGCTTTGTTCTTCAGATGTAAGAATACATGTTTTACTCTATCATGCAACATTAAGGTACTCTCTAATAAATAACCTTTTACATTAGAGCCCAACCGATACAGGATTTGGGCGCTGATTAAAACACAGATCTAAAAAATTAAAATTTTAACATACTAGCCCAGCGTCCTCATGTTTTAGCGCCAGCATACCAAATTTAAATGAATGGGTCGTTATCAGACTTCAGCAGAGCTTTATAACGGCCCAGTCTTTTGAATCAGGTGTGTTGGAGCAGGGAAACATCTGAAACATGCAGGACAGAGGGGGCCTGAGCACCAGCATTGAAAATTAGCCCATTATTTTCCTATTTACTACTTCCTAAGTTTCATATTTGACAACATATGCACCAATACCAACAGATATGCAGTATATAGGTCGGGTTCTAGAGTTTACATATAATTACAAAATAAAGATGCAACATTTCAAAAGCGTGTTGTTCTGCCTGGCTCTCCTGGCATCACTAAACGGCAAGAGTGTGTCCATGAAAACAAACAGCCAGCAGTTGGTGTATGTATGTACAGATGGCAGGTCGTGCCTCTGTGCTGGCGTGGATGTGTATTTTGCGAGCAAAGGTCTCTGCAGAGCTGAAGACATTAATCATATTCCCTGGTGTTATTTTTAGTCCAATAATCAGTAACCAAGAGAGAGTTTGTTGTGGATCAACACTGTAAATGTTTCATCTTCACTCCAGGCCCATTTTCAAATGGCCCATTGCATTATGGTCTGAAGATAAACACTGTTGTTGCTGCGCCTGTGTGGAGCCATTAGGACTCTTACTATTGGAAAACTATTTTCTTAAATCTGCCAATTATTATTTCATGGTCGCCATCGCTCTCTGCCTTACTGTGCATGTCCCTCTCTTTTATACCTGTTCATTCTATGCCTCCAGAATCACAAACACACAGACACACACAAACTCACACACGCACTCACACATACAGCCTGAGGCTGTATCCAAACCACCATGGTAGAGAGGACCAGGGGTGATGGACTATTGACTGATAGAGTTCAAGCAGTCTGTGTAACTCTTGGTGGTTAGCCAGTCATTTCAGCAACAGCCTTAGGCAACCTGCTACCATTCAGTGTGTGTGTGTTTGCGTCTGTGCGTGTGTGTGTATCAGGAATTGTGTTCTTTTGCTGTGGACTAGTGGAATTCCCACAAGCCTGTGAGAGTGACTGGGAGGATGTCTGACAGGTGAAGATAAACCGGACCAACAGGCAACAGCGTGGAGACAGTGGGCTTTATAAGAGCAACATGCCAAACAGAACACATTGTCTACTCTGCATAAAATTTGACTATGTCTGGGATTTAGGGGGATACTCTCTGCTGCATTCCTGTATGTGATGGGGTTGGCAAGGCACAGGGGCTGTGGAGTGTGTTTAGATCATGAATGTGTGAGTTTATGTATGTGTTTCAGTGTAAATGTGACTCGACTGGAGCTCAGCGAGAGAGTGCAAGTGAGTAAACACCCGTCAGTGACTCGAGTGTGCAACACTTTAGCATCTTGATGCACCTCAATTTATGGCATCCTCAATTTTCTATGTATTATTTAAAAGACGGAGTTTCATTCAGAAAGCTACATCTTTTTATCTGTGTGATCCATCTCAGAACAGGGTTCGTACACTTTTTTAGCAATAGTTTTCCATGACTTTTCAATGACTTCTCCATAACCTTTCATTGAATTTCCAAGACCGAAAAATCGGTGCCTCTAAATCAAACCACAGACACATCTTGATCCTATGAGTGATTTGACAAAAAAGCAGGAAAATATACGGCTCCACTTTGTCTCTCTTTACATTTATTTTGTCCCATTGTTGGCTTCAGCTAAGAAAGATAAAGTTCGCCCCACACGTCCAAAATTCTTAAAACAGTGTCTCCCCAAGATTTTTTGGTTAGCCCCCCAAAAGAAAATTTTGAAAAATAACCCTTTAAATGGTGACAACTGGTGAGATTTTTGAAAATAAATAAATAAATCATTTTCAGAATTTTAGAATCAGAATCTAAGACATGAGACAAAATAGTGTAGAGGTTGACACTGCTGCTTGAAAATATGTGAACTTCTTGAGCAGAAGTGTCAGTGGGTCACGACATGAAAGCTATTGAGAAAAAAATCACAATTTCTGCATATTAATATTCATATAAAATAGAAGAAGCACTAAAATACAATAAAGATAGCTGTGTCTCATTCGTCCAGTTTACTTATACAATCTGCTGCTGGAGTCACTGGGTCACATGACATGGAAGATATTGAAAAAAACAATTATTTTGTATTAATATATTTATGCTAAGTAATTTAATGACGGTCCCTAAGTCAGTCTCCACTGATTGAGCGCGAGGCTCTGGAGGTGAGCTAACGTCCTCCTGCTGCTCACACTGGGAGAACCTCAGTAAAGTCTCGGCTGGACCCGAGTGAATATCCGCCGAATATCCAACCTGAAACTAACTTCACCCCGGTTCGATGAGTCGCCTGTTGCAGCCTTTGAATAGGATGACGAGAATTTCAGTCACTCAGCTGAAACGGTGACTTGTAGAAATTATACAAATAGAAGTAATGACAATAATAATCGATTTCAAGACAACTTAGGGTGAAGTGCTTTCACTGTGTGCAACTTAAATTCGCCATTCGCCCGTGATATTACACCTACAGAAATCACGTCTTTTTTTCTCTTTTTTTGGCAGCAGCGCTGAAAATCCAGCAGCAGAATGCATACAGGGGAAACACTGACACATCAGATAACCTTCCGCAGTGATTGCAGGCTCTTTGGTGGAGCTCTGCTTTAAATGAAGTTCCGTCGTGACAAACGAATGGACTACTTGCCGAGTGAGATGAAGACATGAATCAGAGGCACAAACAACGTTGACAACAGTGGCCGGTTTACTAATACCCGACCGCGCCCGTTTTAATAACACAACATCATTTTATTTCTGTTTTACGCATCCTAAATATTATCCACGCAATATTTCCATGACTTTTCCAAAACTTTACAGGAAATGTTATTTTTCATGAACTTTTCAAGGACCTAGAAAATGCATTTTCAATTTCCAAAACTTTTCCAGGTTTTTCATGACCGTACGAACCCTGTCAGAATATAAACATTACATAAACAAAACAGAAATTCATCTGCAGTGTTTTTCACGTGTTGTTGTTATCTCCAAAATATTGTTTTCACATGGCAACTCTAAGACAGGGCGCTGAATGTGGCAGACATCACAGACACGACTGCTGTACACACCTTTCTCAGAGTTTGAAGGCAAAGTTGGCAGCGCCTCCTCAATTCTTGGCTGATCCTCTGAACCCACTCTATTCTTTATGACTCCAGACGTTAGATTCAGGTGAAAATAGCTTACTTGGTTAGTAATTGCTGTGGGTAAGATTTTACACACAACGTGCGTCTCGTCCAGCAAGTTCTTCCCAGCAAGTGAATAAAGTCAGAATTGTGCCCAGATTTCTCCTTCCAAAATATTTGCTGCTGATCTATGCCTACCTCCACAATACCTCCTAGCATAAGCAGAATTAGCCTAATGTCCACCTACAATTCAATGCAGCAGAAGTACATTGCAACACCATTCTACAACTTTATCGTTCAGCAGTGGACAGAAAATCAACAACCAGCATGAACTGCAAACTCACGATTATGCTCTGCCATTGAATCAATGCAGAATCTTGAACATCTGCATCGTAATGCATCTTAGAATCAAGATGTTTCCACACCTCTACAAGAGAGACAAATGAAAGTGAATGTAACTGCAATGAGCCAGAAAGATGGGAGGGAATATATCAGGGATTAGTTATAGACCAAGAAGCAGAGCAGCGGACAAATCACCATCACCTCGGGGCAGCAGGAGAGGAGAGGAGTTCAAGGCATCGCTCATTTAATCCAAATGAAATGCCAAAATTAAATTTCCAATACAAAAATGGACAATATTCAACTGACACGACACCAGACGACTAGATTACAACGATAGCACTTTCACCATGACCTGACACTGATCCAGTTATCGTTCATTGTCAGGTAGCTGCATGGAAGAGGAGGAAAGGGTCGGATCATAAAACGGCAAGGCAACCTGGCTTTAAGCTGTGTGTGAAGTGTCATGATGGGAAAAGACTTTCATCTTTTACACCATCTTAAGTAGACACACTGATACATTTAATCCATACTACCACATGCTGCTCCTCTGCCATTTCTTCCTTCACAGATAAGGGCAGACACCATTAGGGCCTTTCCTGTGTGCACACACACACACACACACACACACACACACACACACACACACACACACACACACACACACACACACACACACACACACACACACACACACACACACACACAGGACAGGAGAGAATCCTAACACCTTGCTTTGTAACGACCAAAAGCGTGCACTGTGTGTGTGTGTGTGTGTGTGTGTGTGTGTGTGTGTGTGTGTGTGTGTGTGTGTGTGTGTGTGTGTGTGTGTGTGTGTGTGTGTGTGTGTGTGATGTACATATGTCACTTTTCATTCCCTTTCTCAGCAGGTTTGGCCCTCCGTGTCTGAAAAGTTTTGTGATCTGACGGCTCAGTTAGACCCTGATGTGATTGGATTGAAGCAAGTCCACTAGCAAATATAATTGCTCGCACTGCTTCATACTGTCTCTAACATCAAGCTTTTTTGTTTTGAGAATGTCATATTCTGCTAATGGAGGCATTGTTAAAGAGTAAAAAGAGAAGAAAAAAAAAAACTATTATTAGTTCAAATTAGTTAAGTTTATTTATAGCCTCCCTGGTGCAGAACCCTGAACACTGGGAACCAAAGGAAGTGCTTCACAGATCCTGAATGTCTGTGCCTCATTTTTCAAGGTTTTTTCATGGAGTGATGCCCAGTGAGATCAAATCTGTCCACTCTCTTATATACAAGAGCTCCTGGCTATCAGACTCAGGTAGAAGAGGCACCACTTCTTTCAAACTCCATCTTCTCCATTTTTAATAAAGATTTACATTGTGATAACACTGAAAATTACCCTGATTAATCAAAGTTTCACAATTCCCCACCTAGCTGCATGTTTTGAGTGTGTAGGAGTAGACAGGAAAAAATAACTCACATATGAAAGGAGAGCATAACTCCACACGGGGATCAGGGAGTCGGATCGTGAACATGCTCCAGCCCACCAGAGCTCAAATGAACCTCACCCAAGAGATTACTGTGTGAAATGTTCAAGACACTGTCTTGGAGTTTGTTCCAGATCACTGTACATCAGGTTGTACATTGTATGATATGTGATTAAAAAAAATAAAAGGTTTTTCTCTTGCTTGGAGCGTAAAAGTTCCCTCTGACCTTGAAAACAATAGACGAGAAAAATTCAAGTTAACGTCCACTAGCCATTTGTTTTTCAAACTCAATCCACTGAGGAGGACCTTGACATGCGGTGAAAAGCTCCCGAAAAAGTAAGCTGATCTGGTCAATCTCGAATGATAATATTAATTGATTCGAATTGAAATTTATTCTATAATTTCAGACCCTGCAGTTAAACATGCCTGGCGTGTGCATGTGTGAGAGAGAGATTGTTAGGAGACAAAGGAGAGGCGGAGAGGCTGGGCCGGGGAAGGGCCAGCTAAGATCTATGGCCTGTCAGTAACACTAATCAGGCTCTCCCCAGCAGCATTCATCTCTGGAGCGGCACCACGAACTGGGCGCTGACCAGCAGCCAGCCAGCCAAATAACCACGGGCTGCCATGACTACAGCATTGCTTCAACTGCCCAGAGATAACAACAGGGAAGGCAGATTCTTCTAAAAGCCTGACATGTCACATTGAGCAGCAACGGCTTCAAAGTTGTGTTGTTATCTTAGCCGTGCTTCGCTCATTTTGAAAACCGCGTCTCTGCTTGAAGAGGCTTTTTGACCTCCTACTTGTCGACAAGCTGCCTGGCGAAATAATTGTTCGGAAAACTAAAAAGGAATAAGAGCAGACAGGGGATACTGTGATTGCGTGAGGGTGTACACCAAGTTTTCATCCACAGCAGGATGAATGAAGAATGAGACAACATTATGAGAATGTGACGGAACACCTCGTAAGACATGTAAAACGTCTACTGACTGACTTCAAGGGGGAAGAAATTTTAAGGAAATGCAGTCAACAGTCCCTCCGCATTGCCAGGCTAACAGCGTGTCAACCCTTTTCATTCTTGTGGCTCTATTGTTGTGCCATTTCCAAAACCACTGCTTCTCCCTGCCAGCATTATATTCACTTTCAATCCTCTGCAGATTGCATCTGACTTTGTCAAAGTTGTCTGCATTACATTTGAAAGAATATGTCATTGGAATAAAAAGGCAAGTGGGAGGAGGAGCAGGGGGCCAAAGTAATCAAGGGAGCTGAAAAGCGTGAAAGTACCATTACTCATAATGCCGTACACACACAGGAAAGATAAATGACTGCAATCCAATGGCAGCCCTCTAATACTGGGTCCAGTTAGGTGGAAAGGAAGAGAAAAACCTTCCTCTTGCTTACCATCTTTCCATTGTTTCAAATAATTGTTGCATATTGGAAGCGTGTACGAAAATACATGTACTAAAAGCAGTGTGAAACAATAGGACGGTAAAACAACAACAGCAGCTTGTGACTTCATAAACCAAGGTCACACACCCACAGACAGTGAGAATCCCGAGCCTCACGCAGTGTTACTATGGATGTTTTGAGCTTGTCCTATTTGCTGTAGTTGTTCACAGGGTTGTGGTTGTCAGGATGAGACTGATAACCCCAATACAGACAAGGGAAAGCAACAGAGAGAGAGCGAAAAAAAACCTTTTCTTTGAAATACAAAACATAAAGGACAGCGTAATAACAGCAGCAGACAAGATGCTGCTTCCTCTCTCTTCAACAACTGCGGTGGCTTTACAGGTGACAATTATCTGTGCCTCAGGCTACATGCTCCAGCATCTGGAAGCACTTCAGGATTGAAGATGTGCGCTGAGGGAAGCTGACCACTGAGGGAGAAGATATGGGAACAACACACTTGACTGCCCCAAGGTTTCTCCTGGCCAGGAAAAGTTGTATATCAGAAGAGGCACTGTGCAACATGGCCTTTAAATAATATGGCAATATTTTCAGACTACATTGCAATTCACTAGATATACTGTAAATAGATATTTCGAAATCTCCTTAACGCACTTCATAAATGTCAAATGCAGCAAAAACAAGTTTCAACCATTTTGTCCAAAAACCTCCATACTGATATTGTGACAATATTGTAAAGGGTTGGCAAAACACCAACACAATGAAATGTGTGATAAAAAAATATCAGCAATGTGGAAATAATAACGAAGTGGGTAAAGGGAAGTATTACAACAAATTGAACAGTCTGCAAAGTTCAGAAAAGCACATCACTTTACTGTAATGCAGCCTTTAAAACCAGGAAAAGACAACACTTATGCCATGTCACCATATCAACAATATTGATATATACTGCAGTCTCATATCACCAAGTTACATACGCTCATTTTTTCCAACAATTAAGTACATATACAGTAAAACCCAGATGTAAGGAACACATTTTTTAGGGGATTTAGCTCTTAGTACTATGCTGTGCTAAGAAGAACCACGACTGAGGTAAATTATTTGTCATGGTTTGTATAACATTAGTTAAAAAACAACAGCTCCTCCTGACATGAGCACATGCCTCCCAGTGTGATTTCACTCTCTTGGCATTTTTCAAAAGTTGTTCAGCTGCTCAGAAAGCTGTGGGAGCTGGAGAGAGAGGTAACAATTGCCAATAGCAAGAAAGTTTGAGAAACAAAACAAGAGAGAGAGAGAGAGAGAGAGAGGCGAAAGAGTCAAACAAAAATACAGACAGAAAGGAACCGAAATGGAGAAAAGTAAGCAGAGTTAATTAGGGAGCTGTTTCCACTTGGAGGAACCATGAGGCTCACATAATAAGTATTGAGAGGCGGAATAGCACTCGACTGAACTTATGTCATGCACCGGAAACAACCTGCAGTAACAGTGAGAAACATTTATGCAACGTTACATCATGTTTCCCTCTGGGCTCGGAAGCAACTGTTTCAGTCTTGGCCGCAGAAACGTCTGGGTCAGGGTTGCAAACTAAACTCTGCCATGAAATTGTTTTGGTGGCTTCAAAGCAGTTTTCCACGTGAAAATTGTCTAACTGTAGAAGTGACGTTACTGGCTTTGCTCTACAGCTACTGCTCGAGGTAGGCTCAAGTAGGCTATATGCTAGCAGGGGAGCAAGCAGAGGTGGAGGAAGTACTTAGATCTCTAACTTAAGGAAAAGTCAGTGCAAATGTATTAGCATCAAAATATAATGAAACTAGCAAAAGTACTCATTATGCAGACGGACGTATTTAGAAGAATGCATACTACATAACACTTAATAATTCCTTTATAAGGCTCATAGACTCAGACATGTTGTATAGTTGTCAGGACAAGTGAGTGGACAAATGTGTGTATTTTTCCAGCTTTTGAGGCTGAGAGGAGACACATGAGTCCAAATGACCAAGACCAAGAGCTGCAGCCTTGTGACAACAAGAAAACAATTAATTCTAAAATTAAATTGAATGCTTTTATCGAGTTTCCTGTCACACAAACAAAGGTTTTATTGTCCCCCGTTCCTGGCAACACTACATCAAGCAGAAACAACATCCTGACAATTAGAAGAGGTACTGCGAAAAATCGCAATTGCAACACGGCTCACTCCAAGTGAGAAACAGTGGGACATTTTTACAAGATGATATTTTACAATATGGGAACTGTGGAACACATTTTTTCCTCTCTCTCATTCTTATGCCAACACGCACACACACAAACACACACATCCATCCTCCTTAGCAAGAGCAGTGTTATCAAACTCCACCCCTCAGGCAGAAACTTTTCCCTTGCTTAACCACCACAGTGTGTTGTCGGAATGGAGGACACGATGTTTCCCTGGAAGAAAAGAAGGCCCAACACAAAGCCGCCTGACCTGGGTGCACTTACAGCTGTAGCTACAGCCAGCCAATCACATTGCAGACTGATAAAGAACGTCGATTCATCAACACAAGGCAAATCACAGCGCGCAGACCTTGACGTTTACCACAAAGAAACTTTGTGAGGAAGATGTTTTTTTCTTGATAAGCGACAGAGAGTCAATGATTAAATTAACTTGCTTCAAGTCACTTTATATATTTTTTTCTTATTCTGAAATGTTACATTGAATTAATGGTTGACAAATTCTTAAAAATACTAAGCTCATGACAGCCTGTTGATGTTGTTAAAGCTGTATAAGTGTATGTAAACAACTGGCTACGTTTACATGAAGCAGGTCAAAATCATTAGCATTCACTTTTAGTGTTATTTCTGTCCACAGTATGATTGAATGGCCAAATTTCAATCTCATTCAACATCTTTTTGTCTCCACTATTGACCTCGAAAAATGTGGAGATAGCTTTCCGTGAAGAGGAAGTGCCTTCAACATGAAGGGGGCACCTCCCTTGGTTTCAAAATGAAGTCTGATTTCATGTGAGCTTACGAGAAAATCATCTTTCTTCTCCCTTGATTTATTACCTCAGTTTCCTACTGTGTTTATGGTCTTAAATTATGGCCCAAGTTAAAGACAATAAAGCAGGTAGTGTTTTATAGCATGGCTAACTTTGGATTGACATGTGGCTAATATAAGCCCCAAACAGTATTCTCCCGACCTGCATCCTCTCATCCACATGTCGTCACTTCTGACTGTAATGCCAAACTTCAAAACAGTAGTCCAAACACCAATGAGCTACATCACAGCGTGTTTGCAATCTTTCCAGCAACTCCTGAGAAAAATAGCAAGCTCTTTAGCTGGCTTGATGCTTCACTATGTTCGCCAGGCCACTCAGTCACATTGTGTGTCTGCACTGTGGTATCAAGGCAGGTAGCATCAAGTGGGTTTATCAGATCCATTCTGTCACGCATGGCTGCCAAATAAAAAACTGTGGGTTTCACCTTCACTGTCGGCCTCTTTGGGCTTTGAGCTTTGAGTGTCCGTTTGGTCCATCTGTGCAATAATCATCTTTCCGATATTCATTTAGCAGAAACAGCAAATACATATGAAAGTATAAGTGATAGCCAATAGGTGAGAGTGAACAAAAAGCACAAGACTGCTAAAGACTATCACCAAAATCTTACTGATTATCATGCAAAGTACTTAACATGCTCATTCCTGCATATATTAAGTAAATCCCCCTGCTGTACTTAAATATGCTGTCGGCCTCATAGCCACATAACTGTCACATTTATAAAATACTAAATCATTACCAATCAATTTCATGGATATGGGATTTCACTACACTAAAGTTACTACACTCCATTTTTTCTCCATCTCCTCTGCTTCTCCTCTTAATCAACACCATGCCCTGTTCTCCCCCTCTCACCTCACCCTAACCTAACTCACCTCCTCCTTCGATCATACTGTTCCATCCTTTTAGCTCTTTACCTCTCTGTACACAATTTCTCAGCACCGTGCCTGGAGATATGGCCAAAGTTTTTAGAGTACTAATCCATCTAGATGCAGTGACAGGACCGTCGTAAGTGTGTTGTGATTGATGTTATGGATCATTTCTACTGCATTTCACAGACTTTCAACAACCCTCATGGGGCATGGAGCCTAAACTTACTGTGTTTAGAATATGACGACAAAGGAAGTGCAAGAGAGCTGGTTAGCAAGGAGTGACTATTTCAACGTGAAACATGTGTGTTACATTCTGGTTTATTGAGGCTACCGTCACAAATATCAACTTATTAATCCATCTATGAGATATTATTATGCTATGTCTCCTCCTCTGCAGGCTCATTTTCCATTTTCTTTCTCTCATTAAAGAAACCCCCCAAAAAAACCTTCTGTCTGGGTGTGAGTCCTCTAGCAAAAGGTGCATAATAGGCTTTGACTTTAAAAAATGAGTTGGCCTGCAGGTGTGAGGTGAGGTGGCAGTTACATAGTACAGGGGTGTAACAGGACATTAAAAATACAGAGGGTTTAAGCTGGGAGACTATATTTCTTTAGATGAGACAAGACTTATATATATTTCCCTTCGAAAAGAATTTCATTATTGATTGAAAAATGGAAATTGCCCTGCAATAAAAATCCATGGACATGACCTTGATGTCCTCAGCGGTAGTTTCAGCCTTGGTACAATAGATGAGAGCAAAAAGGGGCCATGGCACAGTGTGAAGACAAGTCAATAATCCGATAAGCAGAAGGACAGACGAGGCAAAGTCAGCGTCGAGCGAGCCGGTCACACAGAGGCGGCGCTCATCACCAGAGAGTGCCTTATCCAGCGGAGCTGCGGCACTGAGGGGAGCACAAGTGTTTTGAAGTCACTGTAGTTGTCTTTGGCACAGCTGACCCATTGCTCACACTCATGTGGCATCAGCCAGCCACTCTCTCGCCGATCTTTTCTATCGTTCTCTACCAGACGCTCAGAAGAGAATCAGGTTGAGAAGGAAAGAGACACTGAAATCAGATCCACCTTTCACATTCCTCAAATATGATTCACAAGACTGGCATAGCATTTACAGTCTAGTCTGGGTCAAGATGTCAGGCTTTCAAGAGTGTCTGCACACATTAATGTTTGACATGTGTGTCAGGGGAGAAAGCACAACTTACATTTACAACAATTTTCAAATTGCAGGAGACGCAATGTTAATTATAGTTTACAAATAACAGTGATCGTGCTGGAGCAAGTGACGGTTCAAGGTAGCAGATGCTGATTTGACCAGCTGTAATGACGACAGTAAATGTACTGCTGTGGCTGATAAACAGTCACTTTGTTCATTTTTTTGGCAAAAGAACAAAAAACATCTTGGCTGTTATCGGCTGTCTCTGTGCCATTTTCTGTACATTTATCCTTGTCCAGAGGAATGGGCAGTATGCAATGCCTCCCTCGACTATCTGTTGGTGTTGAGAAAAAAATGTGTTTGTGATAATGCTTTTTTACAATCATATCTTGCTTTTGTCAATTTAAATCGCAGGCACAACGTGCTCTGAAAAATCTCACAGATAGTTTCATCCTCCTTATAATCCTAATTCAGCACTTTCAATTATTTAGAAATTACTTCTCTTACTAACAGTCAAAAAAATAACCATTTGACAAATTGTCAAATAAATAAAGTGTATCAGTCGATCTGTTAGGCCATTCCTTGTATAAAAAGCATCGTAGTTGTCACTTCAGCTACTACGCACCTATAATACACATAATAATACACATAATGTATCGCATGCCACTTATCTACCACCAATTAAACATGCTGTGAGGCAAACTAGACATTTCTGCACAATATGACACAGAGAGGAAGAAAAACATAAGTGATGCGTATTGCCGTATTTCTGCACAACACATCCTCGGCGCTGTAATTGGCTGCACCTGAATGAGAACAATAATGTGACTCAAAACAAAAGTTGGTGGTATTCGCACTGTTACTCATGCTGCTGCCACCTTTGCAACTTTTTAGTGTTATGCCTGGCCTGCTGCTTCATTCCACGCGAGACAGTAGCTGCGCGGTACTCATTAGGCCTTTGCACTGCTAAAGAGTACACAGCATCACTGCATGGCAGCTGCTTCACAGCCACTTGATAAAGGCATCCGGGCCAGAATGCAAAACAGCTATGAATAGCGCTGGAGTTTTTTTTTTTTGCAATCAAAGGTTATGTGGCGCTGCGGATGCTGATTCTGATTGTACTCATAGTCTGCAGAAGCTGAAGAAACTAAACAGACGACTCACAAAGTCTAATGAGGGGAGACCAGCCTCTTTTATGCCCGCTAATTTGATTTGAAAGTTGCAGAGAATGACTATGTGGCAGAGATATGAGGTCAATGCAGGTCTTTTAAACAAGATGATTCACTCATTGGGGAACTGCCTCTCAAACAAGTGCAGTCATTCAAAACCCACTCACTTATTCCAATAGTGTGCCTGTGAAGCAAGCTTTGAAGTCTGACATCTGTGTTTGTTTTAGTCTCACAGCACAGAAGTCTTTCAATCCCTTTCTGGCTGACTTGTGACTGTGTAAGGGTGGAAGTGGGATAAGACAATCTCCATTAATGTTTGACTTCCGTTTGAGAGAGAAATTCAAGAGATTCAGGGGCTAGCTCAGGTAACACTACTCATTGTGTGTAATTAAATTACTGCTAATCCACATTCACAGGTCAATAGATACATCTTCTAATAAAAAGAAATAAAAAATAAACGCTTAAACACCTAATTCTATGTTATTAACAGGGTGGCAACGTACCTTTTTCATGAAAGAAATGCTGTTTTGGTGTTTAGTGGGAGTGTTACTCCAGGCCAAATAACACGCAAGACATTCCCCGAAATGGAGCCTTCAACCACGGTGGGTGAAATGAATCCAATAGTGTGACGAAACCAGCTGAACACATCCAAGAAAGGGCAGAGAAAACATGAGGTAGAGTGGCAAAGGAGCATTCGACCAGTCAAGGTCGGAGACCAGGAGGAAACTGCGTAATAGACAAACCATTTTGGTGGTAAATTGTGTGTGTGTGTGTGTGTGTTTCAAAGCGAGAGAGGTACAAACAGAAGGGTAAAAGAAGGACGTAATGACTAAGGGGAGGCAGAAAGCCAATGTGTGAAAAGATGAAGCAGGTAATTTTCATTTTTCCACATAAAATTCTCCTCGGCCTACTCGGACTGCCCCCTCTCCCTCCTCCACCTGAACTCCGCCCTAGCACATTTTCCGTGGCTTTTGGCTCTTGATTTGAATTTAGACAGGGAACAGTGAGCAGAGTGCACGGCTGAGGTTTACAGCGGGTGATTTGTCCTCGCTACCCTTGGAGGCAGTCAGAGGGACAGAATTCTGTTTTGTTTTTTTTCCAGGCTGGGCAGCAGGCAGGCCAGAAACAGAAAGTTATCTAGAGGTTACATATATATTTTCATGTCCAAATGGGCTAGAGTTGTAAGACAATGATCATGTAATCATAACATCAGTGGTTCAAGTCCAGCTATCTCCTATCCACTCCCTACTGTCTGCTATCTACACAAAGCCAAAAAAAATGGGTGTGTGCAGCCAAATTTCTGTAAAAATTATGTTCATTTTGAACAGATCTGAAAAGTCAACAGTGTTAATGCAGGGAGCATTGTTGTCTCTAATATAGCATAGTGTCAAGTTCATGGCCAGCTTGTTTTTCTTTTCTGACCTTAATCAAGTGTTTCAGTCACTAAACCTTAAAGGACTCAGAGAAGCAACACGCAATTGTACTTTAAATACGGGGATAACTGCACAGGCACAACAACAGGATACCTTAACCATGGTCTGCCAACAGGTCTCACTCTTACAAATTGATTTTCTAATTCATATCGCTCTTTAGTTGAATGATCTGATATTGATTCATGAAACCCAGAGATCTATCTTTAAAGTTAAGCCTTCTCCTGCTGATGCAGCTTTAAAATAAACACAAGACAAATCCGACTACATTTTTACATTTGGCGAGTAAATCTCTGAAGGCTAACCACCACGCTGGCAAGTAAATGTTTGTACCCAAACAGTCGTGGAATTACAAACTATGATGAGGGTCTTTACTGTGTTATTTACTGACGCGCTGCTTTTTTCCTCTCTGCTGTCTGTTTGTTCCGGAGTTTCACATTTTTCAAGGGGCATTCTGGTGCACCCAATGAACTCTGAAATCGACATCCTTTTGTGCAGCAAAACATGTGGGCGCCAACAGGGACTTTGTGGTGCATTCGAGTGCAACCTGTAAACTCAGAATTCTCTATCTGAATGGGAATAAACCCTCCTGTTTTTTCACTACAGCATTTTTTGTTGGATTTGTAGAGGAGCATCAGATGCTGAAATCTAACCATATCTAATTAATTTCTCTAAGGGAAGATTTTAAGCACAAATCTCTGACACCATTTAATTACATTCTTGATCAACATTTATATTTTTCATAATACACCAGGTAAGGGGGTTGTTTCTACAATTGACAGCATTAGTTCTCTCAGAATCTCTTTTCATTTGAAAGCAAATTTGGACAATGTAACTGAAATATCCCTAACCGAATCAGAATCAAATCAATTTGGAAAATCAGTGGGGATACAATCATCCGGTATAAACATTCTCTCTAGCAAGGGGGTTGTGTGTGTCTGTATGAACCCTTACATGGCTGCAAATACATATCTGCAAAACAATCTTCTTCCTGACTTCTTGTAATGCAAAAATCTGTTATCTAATAATCAGCATCATAAATTGTTACAACCACACCAACGTTTGAGAACTCACCCTGCTGTTTGTACCGACAGCAGGGGAGCATGTCTCCGATTGGTAACACATGAGCTCCTCTGAAAACGTGTTTTTTTTTTTCAATTTTTGGACGTCTCTAAAATATTGACAGTACACTGTTTTTGTTTCTATTTTTCTGCATATTAATCATCATCAGAATTGGGCTATTATCATGATTCGTGATGAACACTAATCCCCCAAAAAAGTGAGCTCTGATGGTATAGTTTGCAACAGAACACATTCACTTGACCACATATGGCGTACACTTCAGCTTCAGTAGTTAGTTTAAAAATGTATTGAATAATTAATTTAGATATTTTACCAACTTATCATTAATGACCAGGGATATACTGTATATTGTGCAAGTAGAAAATGGCAGTGTGGAAGAAGAATAGCATAGAAAAAGAGCTACATAACCAACTATGAGAACCAGCGCTGAGGAAAATATCCAACTATGCTGCTTTCTCTAAACTAAAAACTTGTGTAACAGTTGTTTCTGCATCTTAAGCCCGTCACAAAGAGAACAGGCTGTCCATGAACCACAAGGTTTTATAATTGAGGGCGAAATAAGAAGTTTGCTCTTCAGTGCCTTGGCGACAGAACAAGAAATAAAACATTTTGTTGTCTGTTTGATAGATTACCATCTGCCTACTATTCCCACAGCCGGATTCTTCAATCAGACACAACCATAGATCTTTGCAGATAAATCCCTCTCTCTAATACTGTAAGAGGGAGATGGGAGGGAACAGGGAAAACAAATCTAAAATCTAATTCCACATACAAACAGTAGAATGTGTACATCAGATTACAATCAAATTGAATTTCCTACTCCCTGTCTCCCAAGTTGCCTTTTTCCTACATCCACTTGTACACAAACCTTCTTCCGTTGTTTGCTTGGATATTACAAGACATCGGCCGTCCTTCGTTTCCGTCGGCCCATTCTGAGCACCCCGAAGCTTTTCTCGCTTCTCGTCTGACATTTTTATTTTCAGCTGGGATGGGTTCAAATGCTTTTGCAGCCACAGCGTTTATGAATACAATAGACACTAATCATCTGCAGGTAATTTCCCAAGGTGGAGAACTGAACTCACAGATTTCCCTAGAGGTGGCTGTCTGAAAACGCTCCCACTTCTTGTGCCTGCTGTTTTCCATACTTCCTATTTTTCTCATGTTTTCATCATCTTCTCCTTGTCGCCTCCTGACAGACTCCAAAAAACATGAGCGGTATTTTTGGAGGACTCGGATTGTTGGTTGTTGGGTGTGTAATAATTAGACAGGTTAATTAAAAATATATATATGTGAAGTGCTGTAATGCATCAAGAAATAACCGGGTTTACCAAGGTCATATGATGGCAAAAACCTTACTACAAAGGAACCTTAAAAATCACTCCTGTTCTCCCTCCATATATTGTTAGCTTCACCATCAATAGGTCCTGACATTAATTAAAACTCTCCAATCAGGAATGAGGATCTCACATCATATTGTTTGCGCAGTTTAGTGATAACGGGTCACTGAGGTCATCAGCTTTATAGTACAGCTGCAAGGTCACAACGTAATCATACAGACCTTGTTTTTCAAGTGTGTGCGGATGCAAGGCTCTGATTCTTATTAGGCACTTAAAATAAAAAGCTCGAAGCCTGACGTTAAACATAAAGATGAGTCGTGACCTCACATTAGTGACAACTCCAGAGCTTCCTCTGGTATTATGTTGTTAAATTGGCTGGAGAATTGAAGACAGCTGCATGTTTTATTTTTAGAGGATTTCTTCTCAGCGTATACTTAAAAATAGCATTAACTTTCAAGATGCAATCAAAAGTGTCGTCTCTCAGTCAGAGCTCGACTCATTTCGTACATTTTCCACCATCCTCAGTACACTCGTTCTCTTTCTTATACACTGAGTTGCCACTGTTGTTTTGTTTCTCTCAGCCTCTCTCTCTTCTCTCACTTAAGAGCAGTCACATTAGCGGATGATCCATTAGGTGAGAACTACAGAAAGTGAAAACGCAGCTAGCGGGCAAACTGTTAACACAGCAAGGTTAGCAGATAGCCATCAGACTGTTATCAGGAAAGGTCAAAGCCATAATGCAAATGTGTGTTGTGTGTGTTGTGTGTGTGTGTGTGTGTGTGTATGTCTGGACTAGTGCATTATGTAGCCTTTCAATGGAAAGAGAAGGTTGCACACATTTCCCTCATGAAATTTGTTCTTCAAGTGAGGCTTTATTTTTATTCTGTGTGTCTGTGGGAAGATTTTGTCACTGTGATAGCGTCACAACCGTGCAAGATTCATTCACGAAATTTTACAGGTGTGCAGTTGCGATGAAAATGAAGGTCAAATCTGAAGACGGGTGCGGTTCAAGCATGGGGACTGAACACTTTACACCACTGGTCCACAGTTGTTTTGACGAAGTCACAAAAACTTTACAGATGATGTTGAGATCAAAATGAAGAAGCTGACACACACACACATTATTTTTAAAAGCCTGATCGAAAGAGAAAAGGACGAATGCTTGTGATGTTCAACAACGCAACAATTATCTGTTACACAAGACATGTGTACCCTGTTGTCATGTTACAGCTTGTTATATTTGTCTTATTATGGCGATGTAGAATTTCATGATCTCAAATGTTGTGTCAGTTTTTCCTCATACAGTAGTATTTTAAATGGTACAGAATATCCATGTAAAATTCCAGTATCACGACAAAGCAAAAGTCTAGTAATGACTAATGTGCAGTCATGGGCCGGAAAGTGAACATGCTGACGGGCATCGCGGCTGTGATCCCATCCGAAAATGGTCTCTAGTTCTGTTCTTTTTTCAGCGATAAAGTGATCAATCAAAGCTGCTCTGAGTCCAAAGGAAGGATGCTGCAGAGGGATAAGATCTGTAGCAGCTCGTCTTTATCACGTTAAGTTCCCACAGGCCTGAAGCAGACTGGACACGGATCATCCCTGGAACATTTCACTTTGGCATTTGTAAACCGACAGGAGTGAAAACAGTTGCTGTTGATGAATAGATGTGCACTGGTTTGATGTGTCATCATGAGACAGAAACTGCTTTTATTTTCATTTTCGAAGGGCCTGGGTCTGTTATTGATTTGTCACTAAAATGGCTGACACTCTGTGAACCTCACAAGTTATCCAGTTTTTTTGTTTTAATCTTTTAAAGTGGGGCAGTTGCACTTCAAGGGTCTGCTTCTGTTTTGTCTCTGTGGTGTAGTTGTTGTAAACATACCCTGCTGCCAATTAAAAAGTAAGTGAACGGAAAAAACTTCTGCAGTAAACCACCAGTGTGTTTAAACTGTCCCATGTGGTCTCTTCCTGTATGACACTTTATTCTGCACATCTGCTGTGTCCATGGCCTTACTCGCCATATTTCACCTGTTTTTTTATCTCCTTCAGTTTGTGTATTGATTTGCCTATTTTCAGTCTCTTGCTCTCTCACACACTCGTATAGCATCAGCATGTGTGGCAACCCCGCCATCTGTCCTCTTCACCCTCCTCCCCCTGTTTGCCGCTTGCTAATTTGCTGGTTAATTATAGAAATGCAGGGGATCAGTGCAGTCTCTCCATA
Organism: Diplodus puntazzo; assembly: GCA_963678695.2. Taxonomy (NCBI): domain Eukaryota; kingdom Metazoa; phylum Chordata; class Actinopteri; order Spariformes; family Sparidae; genus Diplodus; species Diplodus puntazzo. Next base: position 5,921,948 of record OZ023166.1, read on the forward strand.
ACATAGGCTGTGTTTACTGTCTTTGGAAAGAGCTGATTGTAATGAACTCATCAAACATTTGGCCTATAAGCTAGCCAGCCAGCCAGATAGTCAGGGAATAGATTTAAGTACAAACACATTTAGAAGTACCTACAGAGCAAATTCTTTAGTCTAAGCCAGGCGGGTCATTTCAGGGGAAGATGAGTAGCTTCTGTAAAATTGCTTGGGCAGCTAAATTCCAAATTGGTGTTGGGAAGATAGTTAGCTCATCAAGTCCTACAGATGGCCTCAAAACATGCACTGTAATAAAACAGTCTGTACAGTGTCCTTTTGCAAAATATACTCTCTGAATTTGCTGCTTCATTGGAATTTGCCGTACATCTGCATCAGGCTACTAAAAAAAAGAAATCAAAAACTTAAATCCCCGGTAAAACAAATATGCTTTACAAGTCAAACCGTTTAGGCCGAGAGACGATGACAACTATATTCAAAAAGTGAGTGACAGCATCCTCTTCAGCGTTTCTGTCTCGTATTCATCATCCCCATTTTAGTCTTTACTCTGACAGCAGCGATCAGGTCTGTATGCTCTGTTTTCAGAGTCATAGCAGCTTTAATCTGAGTCATTTGTTGAATGTGTTTCATCAAAATGCGTTGTGGGGAAAAAAAAAAAACATTCTAATTAAATGTTTAACTGAAGTACAGCAGTTAAATCAAGTCAAAGACTGAATGCAACTTCACGGAGAGACGAGCCACAATTTGCCCAACTGGCTGACAACACCAGCGCCTCAAATAGATCACTGAAGTGTGACGCAAGTTTTCAGACTAAATAAGGAATTCCAGCTTCATCACCTCATCCAACATGTGTAAAATGAAAAAGGATAACAAATGATTTAATGACTGTAAGTGCACTGAGAAATGGTATATAATTTTCAACATGTCTTGTTGGTGATTATTCAAAATATGTAAATCACAATCCACGGCAAACGTGAATTTTATTTTATTCCTGTATTTTTGACAAAGTAATATTTTTAATAATAATATAATATTATTATATTATTTTATACCAATTCAAACAAACTAAAAGATAGCAAGATACTGTAATCTTAAATAAAGGAAAGAAAATAATTTTCAAAGCTTTGCTCTAAGAAAACAAGCAACACGGATATTTCCGTGCTGTAGCTGAGGGTTATTTGGACCTTGGGTTGCAGGTGGGACAGCAGATGTCTGACGATGGAACTAATCAGACTTCCTGCTTGGTCTAATGGCTGAATAATTGTCCCGGACTTCGCTGCGGTCCGATAACGCCCTATCAGCCCTGAGTCGTCTTACAGAGCAAACAGGGAGGGAAAGTAATGCAATAGTGAGCGCGGGGAAATTTTATTAGAGATGATAAAGAATGGATTTATAAGTCTGGATGAAAATAGCAAGAAGCAGAGAGCTGCAAAGCTCATTGTTCTGAACAAAAAAATGGCTCTCATCCTCTGACCTTTCAGATACAGAGCGGGAGAGAGAAAGAGGATCTCATTGTGTGCAAGGACCCTTGTGTGATGAATTATTGCCCCACCCTCAGTCACACAAAGAGAAGAGTCTCTTCTAAAAAACCTTGCAAAGGGTTCTACTGTGAGCACATAATCAGAGAGTCCGTTTCCATTGTTATGCTGCAGTTAACAGAGAAATGTAGAGACTTCATATATAGAGAGGGTGAATGTGCTTCCATCAGCTACATTTTCACGATACAATATTCAATTTAATTACCTAATTTCCCCTCAAGGATGAATAAAGTTATCTATCTATCTATATGTATATAAGGACAGGTATAACTAAATTCAGCCCATAAACACTATTATGGACCGATATTATGCATTTTCCAAAATATCGGTATCGGCATTTATAATGGCCGATAAATTAATATTTGAAAAATAAAATAAAAACGGACGAAACACTCTTCAACCATGTTAAGAGTGTTGGCATCCACTAGAGGGCACTCTACAACAGGTCGAGTCTATGCCACCTGATTGACGTACAGGACGGCCAGTCTGAGATCCCTTCTTGTAGGGTCACGCCTCATGTGTCATGGCCACCGTGCATGCACAAACGCGCTGGCTACTGCGAAACACAAGCGAGCTAAGTGACCTGGTTAGCAGCTTCAGTTGATATCAACAAAAGAAGGGATATAAAAAAAAATGTGCATTTGTCAAACTACCATCGGTATTCCGAAGAAGGGGGATGTTGAGAAGCACTTTCGAACTGTTAAAAAGTACGACACTGACTCTCCGCTGATTAGCTGTTAGCCCCGCCAATCAGCTGTTAGTCTCGTCGATCAGCTGTTAGCCTAGCAACGCTAACTTTCAAACCGACGTACTCAATACTCTGTGGGCTGTCCATCGTTGCTCCGTTAGTCCTCACTCCACCACAACCTCTGGGTTATTCAGCGCCTGGCTCCTTTGTCGCTCTCCTCTGCTGGCGTGGTCTCCCCCGGCTCGCGGTGATGTTGGGTGGTCGCTACTCTGCCGTTGCTGGCGGGATGTTCAGGTGTTCAGCGCAGGAGCTCCTGGACCTCTGCTGTCACTTCACCCCAGGCTCCATCGCTTGGATTGGATCTCTTGGTTTATACAGACAGTGCTATTTCCTCCGTGAGGACTGACAGGCGATACATTTATTCTTTGTTTTGTTTGTTTGACTTTGTTAAGTGCTAAGATGATAAAAGAGGCCTTCGTTGAGGCAGCTGACTTCTTGTTTCAGGATTTTAAAAACAAACCGGAAAGATTATCATCAATCAAAGTTCTTCAGCTATCAAGAAGTACAGTTACACAGCGCTGTAAAGTAATGGCCGAGGATTTGACACAGCAGCTTCAGAGAGACATTGCAGACTGCGAGTGTATCTCACTACAGTTAGACGAGTCTACAGACACCAGCGATACAGTCCAGTTGTGTGTTTTTATTTGGATGGTGTTTACAGGTATGACTGCAGAAGAGGAGCTATTACCATTACTGCTCATGAAAGAACACACACGGGGAGAGGACATTTTTCAGGCATTCAAAAACTTCACTGAGAAAACCACCAGCTCCCGGTGTGTAAACTGTGTGCAGTATTGATGGCTGTTTGTCACCTATGTGCATTACTGCTGTCAATTTGTATGTACAATACCAAGCGTTACATTACTCTCTCATCATCAGTTATCCATTGTGTTGTATAAAGTATACTCAGTGTCTGTATAAATAAATAGATGTTTAGTATTTTTTATGTAGGTAGATCATTTTGACCTGGTCAAGCTAAAAAAGTGTGGGCACGCCTGCTTTACAACGTCCCTGTTGGCCACACTCGTGTTTAGAACGCCACAAACCCTACAATGTACTTTGATGTTCCTCTGCTCTGTTGTGACAATAAAACAAAAATTTTAAAACTGCATTATCATATTATTTCAGTGAGGACTCATAAATAACTACAAATAACTAATGTTACGGAGATCTGCTTATGTTTTGATACGCGTTTCTGGATCTGATTTTTTTTTATATATATATATATCGGCTGATATATTGGAATATCACATTTTTAAAGCACAAAATATTTGTATCTGTATCGGCCTTAAAAATCGGTCAGGCTCTATTTTGCATACAGTTGAAGGACCTCAAGATAAGACCAGCATTCATGTATGAGCAACATCTATTTTATCACAGTATTTTATTATAAGGCTGTAGCTGGGGGGCAAGGCCATGTCTATATTTTTTATCCTTAGACAACATAAGTGTTTAGTTTTTATGTATTTACAGGAGTCTGCTTTAGAGTGCTATGATTTTGACCACAGATTTGAACAAAAACCCAGAAGAACCGGTAGAAGTTTTTCAAATCCAAGGCTACATGTCAAATTAAAACAAGTACTGACAACAGCTGCCTTTACTTTCAGTTCTTAAGGTAATAAGAAGATGTGGTGGAGAAGATGTAACTATCCAAAAACATATGCATCATTTCCCTCCAAGCTGGATGGATGGAGAAACCACACAAATACACACACACAGACACATACACACACACACACACACACACACACACATCAGTGCAACTCAAAAAGGACATATTTTGTAGCTGCTGGAACAAAAGTGTTCCTCCACTTTTCACCGATAAAAGCAAATTAAAATCCCCTTACATCCTAGCAGCACGGCACTGGTTCCTTGATTCAATAAAAACATCTCAAATCAGCTTAAAAGCATCTTGGTGAAAAGCTTGCTTGCTTTTTCACAGTGCATATTCGATCATAATGTCAAGTTGTGCTCTTCAGATTGTGTACAGAAACAAAAGAATTTGACAGTAGCCTTGCTGCATTCACTAAAAGCTGAAATCAATCCAATTTCCTGTTCTTCACAGCGATGGCTGCATTTCTCACAGCTGTGAGCTATGCAACAGTATTATCTCTCTACACCAAACTAAATGTCAATTTCTCAGATTTCTTCAAGCGCTCGGAATTTTTTACAGTGCATTTTGTGTTGTTTTTTTTTTCCAAGACTGACTGTGAGCAGCTCTGCAGCATGGCTGAACTAAAAATTCATGCAGTCTTATCACCAGCTCACATGGTTCTCCCAGATTGTCCACGCTGGGTAAAAAGGACAGATGTTGGATATGCAGTGTTCCTTCATTTTTATGTCTAAATTCGTTTTCGCTAGACTGAGTCATATCGACAAGGAGAAAAAAAACATTCTCTTATGTCTCACAATATTTTACTTTATCAAACTCCTTTTCATCTCAGTGACATTTGAATGAGCATGAATGTGTATGTATGTTTTTGATCTGCAGACAGACATTGAAGGGCAATCTGATTTCATTCAGGCTTAATTATGGAACTATTTCATCCGCGCGAAAAAAAATCAACAAGCAATAAATCAGGCATACTTGAAAAAGAATATTGTTCTTTCATTTTGGTTTTTATGTTTGAGGTCTCATCTTTAAATTAAGTCCACACAAACTTCACTTTTCATTTAAATTAAGAAAGTAATTCTGATTTGAGCAGGACCACCCATAAAATTAAAAATTGCATTTAATCAAAGTATTTCAAATCTGGTATTTGTCAAAAGATTATTGCACTCATGGTTTCTTGCATCTCATCAACAGTTTAAAGATGTTTTAAAGTTTTGTAGCCGGTGGTGAGTCGCGCTTCAGTGGAGTTGAAGGTGCAGCTTATCGATGCGTTAAGACTGCCAGTGTCCCTCGCTGACTTCAACAGCCACAGGGAGAACACAAGGATGCAAGATCAAAAGAGGACAGACAACCCTAAACTCTCCATCCAAATAAGGAAAGCAGCTGGATTGCTGTAAACGCTGGACGTACACGTCCCCCTGTTGATTATTATTCATGTCAGGCTTATTTCCCTACACATCTTCACGCCAGCGTGTCCTCAGTTAGTTGTATGACATTATCATCAGCAGTTCTATATTTATCGGAGTGATCAGAGGTGGAAGTTGGCAGTAGTGAGCGTCTGCATCTCAGGCAGTAATTTTCAGCATATGTCTGCTTGTGGTCAAACAGAGATTTGGGTCAGCATGCAAGGCTCCTCTGCTGCCTGATTGGCAGTGCAACAGATACCAGCACCTTTCCTTGCAGGTGGTGTGCCCATATGGCGGCAGCTCCAGGCTGCTCCTTGGGCTGCGATTCAGTCAGATGCTTATAATCATTCAAGCTCCCCTTCTGAGTCCGGCTCCAGCAGAGGGCCTTACAAAGTCCAGGTGAGGTTGATTGTTCCAAAGCTACTGCAACTATTTAGGGGTCTTGAAATCGCTCTTATTCTGGCCCTGTGCTGAGACAACTGTGCCTTGGGAGACCCTACAAGTAGCTCCTAGGATCACGGGGGCAACCACATCCCCTCAACCACAACAAGGTGGACATCGGAGGGATCTCCAAAGAAGTGCTACCTTGTTTATCATGCTGCCACAGCTGTTCGGACCTGATAAGAGGGAGAAAAGAGCTGGATGGATCAGGGATTCTTGCAATATTTTATAGTGGAGACATTTCTCCTCACCTGATGTGAAGAGCACTGCTGCTACTGATAAACACCAGTTGGACAGAAAGGTTACCCAATATGTCTGCCTTGAATTGAAGTTTATACTGAGCATTGAGTCATCAATGGCTGTAATTATAGATAGATGAATGGCGAGAGGCATCAAAACGAGAATCATTATTAACTATAATATGTAATATTTCAAACAGTCTACTTGGGCTGTCAGTATAGTGTTAAATGTGTAAATATTTTATAAATTCCACTTTCCATATTGGATTTATATTCTTATTTTCTTATTATTACTATTACCAGTGATAGTTGATAGAGTAGTACAGTTGCAGTAGTAGAGTAGTGGTTGCTTAATTTACATTTTATGCTGCAGAGCCATGGAGTCAGTTTCTTCAGCTCCCTGTTGGGATTAAAATTGGAGGAAAGAAAATGTTGTTAAACTCCAGCAGCACAGTTTTCATGGAGCGTGATGATTTTAGTGCCGGTCCTCTCTACCTGCCTTTGTAGCTCTTCCTTCATGCAGTGATGTTACTTATAAAGGCTAATGTTCCAAGACATTATCTTAAAAGCTGCCATATCAAATTCTAGTCTATAGCTGCCTGAGGGGCCAACTGTGGCCAATGGAGTGTGTGTGTGTGTGTGTGTGTGTGTGTGTGTGTGTGTGTGTGTGTGTGTGTGTGTGTGTGTGTGTGTGTGTGTGTGTGTGTGTAAGTTAAGGTTGATTCAGAGGTCATCATAAAAACACGTGCACCAATTTTTCAACGAAAGCCATGTCACATCTCCTCATGTTTTTTAAAGTTTTCCTATAGATGAAATAATTAAAAATGCCTTCAACGATTGAGATGAATAAAATGCTCCTTTTTCTTTGGTTAGCCTAATCCCTTAAAATGTCACAATATGCTGTTTGACCTGAAATGAGACGGCAAACCCATCATCACCCTTACTTTCTGTTTGGTGATCATTACTGTGATGATCAAAGTCATTTCCAGCTTTGTTTTTATTTCTCAACATTTTACTGAGTAGCATGGAAACACCAAGTATTGAGAAGCTGTCTTGCACAAATTTAATTGAAAATCATGGAGTTGTGTAAGAATTTGAACAATTTCAGACCATTTCATTTAAGCAGATCAATACAGCTGTTTGTGTTACTACAATATTTAACATTTTAATAACATTTTCAATAAGTCAACTTTGACAAACTTATGTATAGTTACAAAAGTTGGTTGTCTTTTGACATTCCCCAGTAACAAGATACTGCTTCATCAAGTTGGCAATCTCTGTGATAAACCCTTTTACCTGGAATCAAATAGCAATAATTGCTTCCCTGACGGAGAGAACAACCCCGCCCCATACAAGTGTTCTTGCACAAAAATGTGATGCTTTGATGTGTCCATGTGTACAAGTGCTTTCTCTGCTGGCCCCATTAACAATGACTGAAAACAATGTGAATACACTTATAGGTAGGACAGACAACACAGTGACCAATATACAACGTTAATGTTGTAAGCTCACATGTACACACACGCACATGCACACGCACACGCACACACACACGCACACACACACACACACCATTTTCTGCCAGCGATATCAGCCATTCTTATATGTATGTGCAGGCATGCACAGTAAAATCAAACAAAGGCTCATACAGAAAACATACAGGATGGACCACAGTTTTCTGCATTGGTAAACGTGTGTATACATGCTTATATTCATTATCTCTGAACTGCCGCCCGACTCCATCCATCTTGTAAGCCAGCAAACCTGCTATTGTCAAGGTAACAGAATGTGACAGTGTTGTAGATAAAATACATTAGAGAGCAGGGGTGAGGAAATAATGTGTCATGTTCCTGCAATATTGTTAGTGTGTGTGTTTGCTTGTGATTATGCCTGTATACCTGAAGGCAGAAAGAATTTAACTGCCATCCAGGGTTCTTTTAACAAAATTTAAAGTCGCTATCAGCACAGCGTTGGACACTTTCATTATGAAACAGCAGTTTAGAAACTGCAATCTAATAGCTGGGGGGGAGAGAGAAATGTTTGTGCATCTCCATGGATTAATATCCAAAGTACTGTGTATACTCTGGAGAGCCAACTGCAGTTTAAAAAGTTATAATGAAGTTGGGTTTGAATATTTACTTCTGCCAATGAGTAATGTTTTTATGTTGTTTGTTTGTTGACTAACAAAAACTACTGAATGGAATTCCACAAAACTTAGATAGAGGAGGGGTGTTAATTTTTGATAAGCATCCAGATAAAGAGACAGATCCGGGACTATTTTCTCACTTTCGTTGCGAGATAAAGCTTTTCTTTTTACATCATTGTTCATTTCTCAGGGAATAATTTATGGATCTTAATGAAAAAAAACAGACGTATTTAGGTGGCTGGAATCTATGAATGAGTACAATTTGATGCAGGTTCTAGATCTCAAACATTTACCTGGTGGATAGACATTGTGCAGGTGCTACTCACTAATCTGCACTTTTCTGGGGTTTTGGTGTGTTAGTGTCGGACGACAAACAGCATAATGGAGGTGTTACTTTAAATCTAGTTGCACACCGCTCCTCTCTCACACACTCACTGATCATGTAAGATCATTTTCAGTTTTCTGTGTAAACACTGCGTCTGTGTGCATTCAGCACGCACAACTTGCCTGCAGTCACGCAGTTGCCAAAAGTGCAGCCCCAACTCCTCTGCACACTTAACTGCACTTTGTGTCCTTTTGGTTGTCTGCTACAAAGAAATCAATGTCCATTTTATGTTCAGCATGCTAAATATATTCATTTTGAGTCCAGTAAATCTTATTTTTAAGCAAAATATCCGCACAGACCTCCCTAAATGTAGACTTGGTTGCAGAGTTAAAGTATATTGTTCATGAGATTACAGCCTCCGAGTGCACCGTCCTGTTGTTCGTGCTCCAGTGAACCTACAGTGTGAACAAAACGAGGACTGAAGTCCCATCAGACCAGACAGAGAACTGAGTCCTCTATCACATGAACTCAGTCCCTTTACTATTATTAGGAAGACGGAGTTTGGTTCATTTGAAAGAAACTATATGTGAAAACACATGATTTAGCCCCCAGTTGTAATCACAAAATTCACTGGCCCAGCAGAATTGCTCCCATTCTTCTTTATTAGCAGTAGAGCAAAAGCTAATCTGTCCTGACATCTCACTATTTTGCTACGGGAACTTAAAAAATATTTTTGTATTAGTACAATGGGACAGTATCACTAGAGGAACTATCTACAGTTGATACCGTACAGTAAACAAAGGAATATATCACACAACCTGAGCCTTGGTATTAAAATATTGTTGTATCACACATGCTGCACTGCATTCATTTTTATTGGGCTACCCTGTGTTGTTATAGTCCAATGTGATGTATCAGGGGCTTCTGGGTAGACTAATGGAGTGTATGGGCGACTCTGAGTAAACATCCTGCAAATGATAAAGCTCCTGCATCCAGCAGTGATCTATTCCTGGGTAGGAACACATTCTGTTTCTACTGGGACAACGCACACACACACACACACAATACAGCTATTCCTGGACACACAACCAGACAGAGAGATTGGCTATGTCTGGTTGGCACTACTAGCAGCACAGCTGACACTGCAGGTTGTCTATCCGTGTGTGTGTGTGTGTGTGTGTGTGTGTGTGTGTGTGTGTGTGTGCCTGTGTGTGTTATGTCTATGTTTGTGAGGACCAGATTTTTGGTAGTTTTAGGGCTTGAAAGTTAGGGAAGTTTTGGAAAATGAGTAGGCCCCAAGGAAGTTGATGAAAGTGCCGCAGCATCCCAGCACCACTGACCACCCCATATTAGCCAGGTAGGAGAAGAATATAATGTTCATTGACATGTTCTCTTTTTTGCATCAAATTTGTAATATAGTAGTTAGTATTGTGAGAGTTTCTTTACGGACGTGTACGATAATATTTTTGTTGAGTGTCCTGTATTTTCTGGAAGCCTATTGATCTGTTGGCAGGAAGATTTAGACTGGATTCAAACAGTCTCTCCAGCATGATAAAATATAGCTAAAAATTCAGCCGTCAGCCAAAAAAAATATTGTGAATCCTCCGTAAGGATCATGATGGAACAGCAACAAGCCGCCCGAGGGGAATCACACAAATGAAATGAGGTTTCCTCTGGCCTTCATTTCTTCAAAAGCTTCTTTGAGGCTTGAGACTTTTAGGATTAAGGTTATAATTATAATTTGGTTAACGTAAAGGTTAGGGGCAATAAGGAAATGCAATAATTGAATGAGAGGCCCCACAAATATAGCGTATATGTTGAGCTTTTGTCTCTTTGTTATATGGCACTTACAGTAGCTGCATGGCCAGGGGGTGCATTGTCCTAGATAGTGAAGGTGTGCACACTCTAAGATGCAGAGCTCAGTAAAAGAGTAAAACTGGAGCACTGGTTTCTGGGGGAAAATAATTTAAATTTTAATGACGACAGAAAGTTAGCACTCTAATGAGCAATGACTCCATGCAGCTGCAAAACATGTTCAACCCACCTCTTCGACACTCGGCCCAGTCACGGAGTTACGATACTGGTTTCCAACATGTGAAGAGAACATGTGCTATAATGAACCTGGATTCACTGAGGAGGTTTAACAGGGAGAGAGTAAAGCAAATTAAATATTTCACGCCTTGTGCCCCAGTTTAGTTTGAGTGAATATTCGTAGCCGTTTATCTACGTTTTGAAAAATCACCTGACTTTTCTTCACAGTAAACCCACTGTACACACAGAAAAAAATATATTTTTTAAATCATAGGAAAATATATCCTTGAGGTCAGTGTACCACCAATATGATTTAAAAAACAGCGGATAAAAAAACGTTTTCGAAATGGAAATCAGATAGATTATGATTTTGGGGGGACAGTTCTAATAAACAGTCATCTGCATCTATAAATTGGTTTCAGTGGAGCAACACCGGGGATTAATTTGTTATTTTCTCGTTAAGAGAAAGCATGAAGAGCAGGCGTGAAGGTATGAAATTAAAGGTTGTTCGGCGTTAGTGCCAATAAGGCAGACAATAACGAGACTTAAAAATCTGAATAAATGAGGTGTTTCTCTGTTCGTCTCGAGAGCCAATCATGAAACTTGACATCTCCTGCTCGAGTCCGGCTGGGGGCCTTTGTTGCATCTCTCTCTCTGCATCTTCCTTCCTTCTTCTCTCAGCTGGTGCTGAGGCATAAAAGGCATAAAAAGGGGGGATTTATGCATAATGAGGGTTACAACTCCTACACAGATTGTTTGATGCGGATGTTAACACCCCCAAGTTAATGTTGAAACTCTGCATTTGAATAAAATTATGTCTTTTTGGTTAAAATGCAATGTCCTGGAGAACAGGGACAAATGTGGCTGTCGGAGCTTCTATTCCCTGATTGGAGCAACATTATCCATGTGGAGCTTTAAATAAGTGCCAAAGAATGCCTACATCAGTGAAAACTAGCAACAAGCATGGATGAGATCAATCTAACAGTACAGTACATACAGTTAGCTGACTTACGGAAATTACAATTCAAATCAGTATATTAAATTTATTAAATTAACTTTAAAATCACTTTTTATGAGATTTAAGATTTAACTCCAGGTACAGCCGACATGGGATTTAGGATTGTGTTAGATCAAGGAGTGCAGAAAATTCAAGGTCAAATTCAAGTTTCATCAGAGCATACCAAAAATAATCATAAACTATACCGTCACACTCTCGGTTAGAGAAAAATATCTCAAAAGGACCGTACAGGAAAAAAATCTATTATCTGGATTTTATGACCCACTTGTATCTGGGTTCCTTAGATCTTCAGAAGCTAAATTTAAGCCTGGAGGGAGGACTTACAGGAGGAAACTTCAGGATGGCAGGATGCTTTGTAATGATGTAATGATGATGCAATAGTAATATCCCTGACCTGTGTTTTAAAAGTGGACAATACCAGGGGACTTTTTTCCATTGTGTTTGGGAATGTAATGAGATAAGAACACTTAGGGGGGAGGTCAAATATGTGATCTATACAAATAACTCTTGTGATCACTAACTTTTTTCTGTTTTTAACAATTATTAATTTCTTATTTCGTGTCTATGGAATTTTTAATGTTGTTCATGGTCATTCCTTGAAAAGGCAATAAAGAAAGTGATAAAATTGTGTCAGTACCCTTAAAAGTGTGGTACCAAACCCTAGGTATGAGAACAGTAAGGTGAGGGCTGACTTATCACTAGAAAAGATAATGAGGTTGGAACAAAGGAAAACAAAGGAGGATGAGGGGGTGCTGTAAGGTAATGTTGCCAGGTTGTCTGATAATCCTCCAGGATGTCCAGGGACACTCCTGGATTAAGTCTATAATACCATTTAAGTCCAGCCAAGGTTCTCTGACATTCATTGGTATCAGGGCCGCAACCTCAAGAACAAGACGCTGCTCTGGCTGCAATAACTCTGAAACATATAACCAAGCATCTGATTTTCTCATCTTCAGAGGTGGAAACATCCATGATACTAAGGAATGAAAAAGTTCAATACTATTTTAGTCAAAAAAGTACAAACACATGAAACTATTCAACTAGCGAGAAAGTACTTGATGCACTGTGATAGCTATATTCCAGCTCTGCTTTCATTCTCCTACTAATAAGGATAGGAATAACTGAAGGAAGAAAAGGAGTGTAAGAAATTCTAAATATTGATTTAACATGTGAAGGACTAAGCCATTCATTTTGATACATCTATGTATTTGGCAAAAGTTAGTTTTTCGAGGATGGTATGTTAAATATGTCAGGCAAGAAAAACATACTCATAACATCGTGAAAGACTTTCTCTCCTCAATATGCAAAGTGTGTGTGTGTGTGTGTGTGTGTGAGAGAGAGAGAGAGTGTGAGTGAGAGAGAGGGAGAGAGAGTGAGAGAGAGGGAGAGAGAGTGAGAGAGAGCGAGAGAGAGCGAGAGAGAGCGAGAGAGAGAGCGAGAGAGAGCGGGAGAGAGAGAGAGAGAGAGAGAGAGACAGAGAGTGGTGACGGAGTGGAAATAAAATGAAGCAAAAACAGAGAAGGCGAGTCTACTTGAGGTAATCCGCAATCATTCAAAACAGGAGAGGCTGTAACCATATCTCCTGTCAGGTAATTGTATTGTCTCTGTAAATGTTGTATTTTTCATTGAAGATCATTTATTCATGCATACGGCGACCGGTGTTTGTGCAAACTGTCGAAAATGATCAATGGCCCTGCTTTACACGCGAGCAGATTGTGCCATTTGTCTTCCCTCTCTCTCCTCAACCTTTCTCGTCGTCTCATTTTGGAAGGGTCTCAATTAGACAATTGTGGCGTTTTAAACATTAAATCTTGACGATGTGCGTCGTTCAGGAGACAGGACGAGAGGGGATTTTTTATCAGAATGACTCATACACCCAGGTAGAATCAGAATCTACAATAGATTGACTCAAATGATAAATTTACTTTTTGAAAAACGGATTGCCGGACAACTTGAAACAAGTGAAATCACATGATGTGCAACCACTGCCCCTTTTTCAGCTAAAATGAATTAAGTGTCTCAGAGTATAAATGGAATCTGAAATCATCTTTTTGGTATTTATATATTGTTGTCATAGTACACACATCACACACACTGCACGTCTGGGCGCAAAGCTAAGTAGCAATAGTTGTTTTTTTTATTATTCTTTTATTTGAAGGAGAGAAAGCTGTCATCTTTCTCGACACTTTCAATTTTCAAAACATTGGCAGCTTGAATAATAATGAAAAGCAAATAAACATTTGCACTTTCCCATTACCTGGAAATGATTTAAACCTCAATCATACCATTCTTATGTTAATAAGAAATGTGAAAAACTGTTTGAGTCAAAACATGAATTTAGGCTATGACGCCACACCAACACGCAGCGTGTTGGTGTGGCGTCATAGCCTAAATTCTGTGTGTGGTTAAAAACTACAACACCACATAAGGCGCAAATCAATCTAAATGCTTCTTTCTTTACAAAAACAGTCTTTTAATTCTCTTTTTATTTTCCACAAGGAGAGTTGGAATGTGCTCTTTCAAGGACATGATGTAAAACTGAAGACTTCAAGACATTTTTTTTTTTTTTTGACGTCAGCAATTCTGCCTGAAAAGTTTTCAAGGATGATTCAAAAAATGTGTCAACAGCTACTTTGAAGCAGTCTGACAAAAAAAAAGATGTATGGACTTCTGAACTGTTGGTTTTGTCAGTCTTTTATTCAACAGCAATTGTTCAGAGCCTTGTGGAACACTTCAATCACCTCAGCTCAACCCTGTATCGACACAGTCATTATCTTTCACTCAATGAGATCAATTCAGAGATGAAAGTGAATGTAGTTAACCACAAGCGGACTGTTTCTACTGAGGCATTGCTCTCGCTTTTACTGATTACCAGAGATGAACTTTTTTTTATTATTAGAAAAAAAGAGATTTCTTGAAAAGGAAATTGATGTGATATTAGAGGCAGTCAAGAATTATGTAATGCAGTTCTTAAACTGAATATTAAAGTTAGATTCTGGCATGAATGCTTAAAGCGAATACTGTACATATTAAGATGAAGTTCAAGTTGTGGAATATTTGTGGCTGGATTCACTGAAAGAGAATTATAAACCATCACAGACGTCAAATGTGTCCGCAGAAGGATATAATGAAATTCTTTCCAAGCCCCTTCACGTTTCATCACGCTGACATGCGTCTTTGTGAAGTGGACTGCGGCAGTACATCAACAAAACACAATGCTGGCTGAGAAGCGACTGTCAGGACAACTGCGCCCACTTTCACACACAAACAGACACAGATTTTTCAATTTCCGCCTTTCACAATTCCAATCGACCAATTTAATGATGGGTGCAGAAGTGTCACTCACAGATATACGTAAATCTAAACTACATATCATTCTCAAGCATCTCCAGCGTAATGAAAGGAAAATGGACACTGAAGACACAAACAGACAATCAATGCATCAGAAATAAAAGTGTAGGAGAAGTAAATCAACAGCTATCTTAAAGGAGACTGGAAAGAGGGTGATGGAATGGATGATGAGAGTGAGGGACGAGGAGGAATATATAAGAATCCTTATACAAGTTCTTTGTTGTTTAACCTTTAATGTACAAAACAACAAATTACTGTCTTTTAATGTCTATTTTTACTCTTAAGCAAAGTGATAAAATCATGCCAGTCACGTTTGTCCAATATTATTTTTACAGGAGTTGCAAAAATGTCCACTGCACTGGAACACATGTATTAAAATTAGGATAAAAGTGATTCTGGAATGATGGTTCTACCACCAAAGGATGCACTGACTTTGCAAGATGAGTAAGTAAGTAAGTAAGTAAGTAAGTAAGTAAGTAAGTAAGTAAGTAAGTAAGTAATAAGCTAAGTGGTGGCTTGGTTGTCTAAAGATGTTAACTCCTTGAGCTAGACCTCTGTCTACTCAAATACTCCTGCCTCTCCTTGCTTTCACGTCTGGGAAAAGCTAAATAAATTCCATGAATGTTATCATGAGGTAAAACATATAGATCTGACAGCCAGCTGAAAAAACCCAAGGTCTATTCACCATCACCTCTTGAGCAAGAATAGAAACGTGCCGTCATTCAGCATGGATGAGCGCGGACAGCAGTGAGGAATTCATCAATGTATCCAAGGTAAAAGAAACGCAGCTAACCTCTTATATGTCATGGCCCTCATTAAAGCCATAGCTCAAAGCAAAACAATAATTTACTGCTTACTGAATCCTGTCATTTTCTTCAGAGTTTTCAAAAGACGAGAAACAAAACAAACAAAGACAGCTCATTAGAAAATATGATAAAAGAGACTAATAATACACCGTTTAAAGGTTAAGTATACACAGCACATAGGCAGTGGAAGCCTGCTGAGACAAGAAGAAGGATCTTTTTGTTTTAGGTTACAGAATATTTAACTTGAATGATGAGTGGAATAAAACCGAGCATCTGCGAATTCTACAACAGAAAGACATTCATCACAGAAATACTAAATGTGACAACCCACCCACCGCCACCATCACCCAGCCACGAAGTTGTTCAGAGTGAGGGAAGAAAGAGAGACAAAGGGGAGAAAAGGAGTTTGGGAAGAAGAGGGGGTGAAATAAGGAGAGGGAGTGAAGGATTATTTCTCTTTTCTCTCCCGGGCTGTTTTGGTCTGCCTAACCCAGTCTTCCAGGAAGTGAAATCAAATCAGAAATCATCCGGTTGTCCAATAATGTATTTTGCTCTTATCTTGTGTCAGAGCAGAGAAAGAACACAAGAAAGGAAAAGACAAAAAGACGGGGAGAGGTTAGAGACAACTCTGCTGGTAGGCGCAAAATGACTCAGACCTTTTGTTTCCAAAGATATACCATCCCATTTTATCTTACTTAGAGTATGTTCACACACACCAAACATATTTTTCCGTGTATTGTAGAATCAGCTCTTTAAACAGCAAAAAAAATAATGTTTCCCCAACCACAAATAAACCCCAGACAAAATGATGATCAAAATTAACTACTCCGCCCTTGCATTAACCTCAGCCCATTATAAATCCACCCAGGTGGTGTTTTCCCCAGAATACTGCATCATATTCACTGACTGTATTTCTTATTCTTTTTATTTCATTATGTCTTTAATGCAAAGTCGTTGATTAAAGCTTGTTACCAAATCGTACAGTCAGCATGTTGCAGAATACAAAGGGAACCTGGGAATGTGGGATGAGCTCAAGGCCAGTGCAAGAAAACGCTTTATTTTTCTATAAACCGACAACACAACCTCCGGAAAATCCAACAGTACCATCCATCAACGATGATATCTGAGCTGACAAGGGCAACCCCGAAGCAGGCGCCGGGCCAATTCACCACATCAAGCTCCGTTGGAAGACCATATAGTAGGTCTGGGCGAAATGGCTTTTTAAGGGACACTATGAAGTTTTGGGGAAGAATTTTTAATCAGAAGAGATCATTGACTTCATCCATTTTTTTTATGCCTGAAAAAACTCTCCTCCTTTCATGACTGAATAAACTGAACAAACAAAACCGACCCAGCGGCTCAGATGGTATGAGCTCGCTTCCCACCTATGGAGGCATTTGACCATCGCTGCAGAGGCCCATGGTTCAACTCCGACCCGTGGACCTTTGCTGCATGTCTTCCCCCCTCTTTCTCATCTCATTTCCTGTCATCTCTCAATGTTGTATCAATAATACCATGAAAGGCCAAAAAAATACATTGAAAAAAAGAAAAAAAACGGACTACATAATTTTATACTGTTTATTAACTTTGTTTATACTCTGAGGACCCTGTCACCTTTTTGTCTCTGGGTTTTTTTTTAGTTTTAATTTCTTCTCCAAAACTAATAATACTAGTAATAAAACCTTTAAAATACAAATTGGAAAATATTTTAAGGCTGTATCATGATAATCGATACATATCTTAACAATTTCTTCATAAAAACTAGGACTGGGAGATAAAATGAAATATGATATATACTTTATAAACCATTTATTAAGCAATTGTTTATTGTAAAGTTGCAGTTGGTGTGTATTGTACTTATTACTTCATAGTTCATCTATAAACATCTGGATGGATCTTAGAATGCTGCACTGGTGTAAACCTTTACAACTGAGTAACACACGATTGATAAAGCATTTCATGGTTTAACGGTCTGATAATTATTGACTAAAGTTTAAATGTGCCTCGTATTAATGATGGTTATTATAAGGTGTTACCACAATATATTTACCAAACAGCTTGATATTAATACTGTGTCAATATTGTAGGGATGACATTTGGTACTTTCACAAAACATTACTTTGATAAATAATCATAAGTAATGTGGATATAATGACAAATGGGTAAAAGAAAGTATTAGAACAAGTAGAAGAGAATGACAGCTTCTGCAATATCAGGATATCTATATGATTTTGATATATTGCCGCCCCACCAAAAATTTTAATGTCATATTCAAAAGTAAGCCGTACCCCATTTTTAATATCTATTTTAATAAGCCTGTTATTATGTTGGGTATATAAATCCTATAAACAATCTGGAAAGATTTTGAAAGCAGACTTTTGGCCGACTTTTGGTGAGAAAACAAATCTGAAAGCTTTCTGCTTTATTAGCCGGTTTTGGATTAAAAAGGAAAGCAATTACAGCCCCAAAATCACTCTAATGGGAATACTTAACCTTGAAGAATGCCGATCTGTTTGTGTGTTTGAGCTTGTGAGCAACTTTTCATCTGCTTGTTTCTCTGTCCTTTTAACTGTGTGAAAGTCAAACATTGGCTGCCCTTCCCTCTCTCAGAGTTTGTGCTGTCTGTCTTCCCACCACCTGCTGGCCCGCCTGTGTCTCACTCACACTGTCAATCTGTTTCTGTATTATGGTAATTGCTGGCCAGTTTGGTGCATACTGTAAGTCTGCATGCACGTGTGCGCAGTTTGCACAGTTTCTGTGATATGGCTCTTGTGTGACTGTGAAACCTTCAAACTCATCCAATATCATCACCAAACAGACTCGCTCAGGGGAGGATTTCTGAAAGCTCAATGTCAATTTCCTGTCTTCCTCGGCCGCTACCTGTCGACATTTAGTTTAATACTGCAGGACAGCACTGAAAATCCCACAGGAGGGAAGAACAACAAAGATAAGGTTTGAAACACTGTGCTGGAAATTTTTCATTAACATTAAATCTTGACATTAGGAACAAGCACTGGACAACACAAGCATTAAAGCATGTTTTCATGTTATTGTTTTCAGTGATTACTTACAAATAACTGATTTAGAGGGACTGTAATGTCTTCAAGATGGACTTTTTAACTGGCTTTCATTTCAAAGTGTAATCTACCAGACTATGTCGAGGTCATACCCTCTGTTGTCCATCACATTTCTAAAGCAGCGTGTTAACCGATGCTTCATTTCACTCTAGAGATGAACTAATTTCAACTGCTACTGCTTATTCAAAATAAATATCACCTCAAGGGCCATTGAACCATCCGTCATTAAAGCTTGAACATTGAAAGAAAAGTCAAATTAATAAAGAGTTGTACTGCTCAGTACCAATCTACAAATGTCCTTGCAGGAGTGAATGAGTATAAGGGGAATAATAAGGACAGAATTCAAGTGATTTTTCACTTACAGGACACATATCACTACCACTAGACATATACTTTTTCCTCTCTTTTTTTACATTTGTGTTTCCTTATGACTATTTTCTCATCATGTCCTTGCTCAGTAACACCTTGTGCGTTTCAATTCATTTATTTATTTTCATACGTATTAAGCTACCTTTCGTTATATATGATTAATCTCTTTAACCTTTTCATAATCCACAGTTACTTTCAAGTGTAAAGCTGCTTTCAGACCCACATGATCAGGCCGCCTCCTGCATGGGTGGTGGCATGTTGTGGATGGGGGGGTAAAAGAAAAACAAACAACATTAAATATAACCAAAACAGATAAATAGATGGACACATATTAAATAAATAACAAACAACCAAATAAAACAAACTCTGGCCTGACCCAGCTGTCAAGACCTGTTCCACCCCAGTGCCTTTTTGTCCCTTGGGCCAGACCCCAGCTGCTCCCTTGAAGCCTTTCTTTTTTTATTTGTTATACACACATGCAGTACATATACTTGTGTGCGTGTGACTATACGAAAATCTGAATTCCTCCTCTTAATTTGTGAAGCCCCTTTTTTTTTTTTTTTTTTTTATTTACATTTTGTCTTTTTTATATTTCTTTTGTCTGGTCTCGTCATGTCCAATGTCTTCTATTATTCACTTACCTTGCAAGAATAAAAAGCCAAAAAAGAAAACTCTTCTCCAAAATTGTTGGAAATATCCATACTCACTTTATGTAGTCTGCTCTTTCTTGCATTTTCTAATAACTCTAATAACAGCCTGTACTGGCCAGTGGTTGACCGTGATCTATTTATTTCTGTTTGTGAGCAGTTAAAGCTGAAATACAAAGACCCCTTTGCACATTTCCTGGGTTTTTACCTGAACAGATCGCAGTGGCACTTGTAGAGGAGAGGAGCATAAAGGAGAAGGATATTTCAGTGGTTAAGAGCCATTTATCTGAAAGCTGCCAGCCCCCTCACCTGACCATTAGACCAAACAGGTGCCATTAATGTCTCGTGTTGACCAGATTCTCTTAATGGAAAACAGACTGATATTCAAGGAAATTACTGCGATCAAGGTAATTGCAGTGGTTTTCTTTTAATGCTCTTTAACAACTCGCATGTCCAAATAGTCCATTAACTGTCTCAAATGAAGTCATGCCATTATCAGGGAAAGAAAGCCCTCTGCAGGTTTTTTTTCCAACTGCTTATGGAAATAATAGCACAGCTGTGAGACTGTTTTCGATTCAGCATCTGCTAAAATTAAGACTTGAAAGATGTTTCAGTTTGTGCCACAGCTGCACTTGCTTTCCATCACACTGTTTTGCATCAGGGAAATGCAACTTGGCGTTTGATGCCTAAACAGGGGTGAAGCACGATGAATAGCTAATCAGTTCTTAGACACTTAAGGCAAATGTGCTTCATCTATTAAAAACCCTGATAAGCTTAGACCTTTTCATGGTGTGAGCTCAAAGAGGAGGTTGTGGCGGACTTCCAAATACACTAGTGTGGTGAACTCGAAGTGTGGGAGGAGTCCCAAGTGGGCATAATTTAGTCATGTATTCAAACTCTATCCATCAGCCCCGGTCTTATTCCAGGGTGCAAAACATCAAGTCTGGAATACTGCGAGTGTTTACATTAGATTCTGAATAAGAAAAATCTATACTTGAAAGCTGATAATATCTTGGACCATATTAATTTCAGCAATCGTGCAAAATATATAATGTTTGATACCACAGGGACAAAAATGTATTCTTGTTATGTAATATATATCAAGGCCTATGTACTGTGTGTAGCACAATAACATCTGAGTTAATTTACTATTGATGAAAGTCCAGGGAGTACTGAATGGGGCTGTGGAAACTCACTGTAGGAGAAAAGAGAGAGAGAAAGCACAGCTGGTACGGGTGTATCAATACTTAGGAAAGTGAGTATTGAAACCGTTTCAAATATTTAGAAACAATCTGTATCAATATTTCAACCTTTTGACAACAAAATAGAGGAGTGTCGTCAAAATACACATTCTAGGGTTGAAAATATAGGGTGTTTAGCCCTAAATACCCTTTGAGTTTGAATAGAAAAAGCACAAATGACCGGAGATCATTATTGAACTACAGCATCTGATGCTAAGCTTCTGATTTATTTTACCAATGACTGACGATTTCTTATAATCTCATTTAACTGTAGTCAAGGTTTCGTTTTCCTTTCTGTCCCTTCAATTTTTAAACTGGTCTTGCAAGGTTTTGTTTTCCATTTCGTTCATTGTCTTGGGATTTTTTTGTCATTCATATTTAACCTTTATTTCAAAAGGAAGTCAAATTGAGATTAAATTCTCTTGTACAAGTGAGACCTAGCCAAGACAGGGTCAACATGGCAACATGAAGGACATGACAAGATAACGTCATCTTAATCAAATCACAATAGTAGCATAGCAATGCAGTGCATAGACTAAGCAACAACATGTAGACCTGTGTGAGGCAACTGCAGCTGGCTGTGACCATTTCTATTATCCTGCTTTTGAAGGTGCTACTTGTAAGAAAAGTTGATTTTTTAGTCTCTTTCCCAACGCATCAAATAATGAAGCTTGTGTATTGTAGGACGGGTCGGCCACCACATCAAAGCGTCATTATTTGACGAGGTGGGAATCTGACTCAAAAATCAACTTTTCTTATGAATACCTTTAAATTCAACATCCTCATTAATCCACTACTGGTCCAGGTTTGCTCTTCACAAAACCATACAAACCACTGCGAGACACTGCCCAAACACTGGGAGAAGTCCTATTTACCAGAACTGGGAGATACTAAAAACACTGTGGGAAACTCCCTCTGTGGAAATATAGATTCTATAAATAACCTCACTGACAACCTAGTTACAGAAATGAATACAAGTTTTCAGAAGTTACATATAACTAGGCCACTTAATTACTTTAAAATGGATATTTGAGGGAAAAACTCAAACCCCACCAGCGGCATTAGTGTTCATGAGAACAGTTTGCAATACATCACTCTCTCCTTGAGTTCAGTTGTTAAATGTATGTTAGGGACTTATGTTATTCAGAGTTATTCATTATCTCAAGTGTTATCCAGAGATGCAAGTGAGCGCACTGTGGCTGTAAATGACAGCGTACTGCTGGGTTAGAAGGTGTTGATTGCAGTTGTTTTGCATATCAGTGATGTAATTAAGAACAAAATCAAATTAACATCAACAACCTTACTGTGAAAGAGAACGAAAATAAAGAAAAATTTGTGAAACAAGAAGCACACACAACACAGACCGTACTTACCCATCAGTGCTTCTGCATAATATCGTGGAGAGAAGCACACGGTATCCACAGTCTGCTAAACAGCTGTCCAAGCACACTATGTCAGGATAAAAAAAATCTAAATGACGTTCTGCTCTGTTTGCCTCCGAGACTGCGCTGACATTGCAACACCGCAGACGGTTAATCATATTCAAGAGCACCTTAGGGCACATAGCAGTATGCTAACACACTAATACTTCTCAGTAATATAGAGTGTCAAGTGATTATAGCAGATGATGACTTTGACAGGACCTCCCAAGTTTTTAGGCACGCAGTTTAATAGATAGAGTCAACATGAAGAAGCAATTTGTAACTCTTTTTTATCTTTGCTGCCAAATGCTCATTGCAAGTTTGTGAATTTATTAATGAGTCAGAAATGTGTCCAGTACTGTGAAATCTTTTCATGCAACTTCATCTTAAAGGGGCATTTTACACATGAACCTCAGTTTCAAGAAGCTTTCCAATGTTTAAAAAAAAACATCCCTGAAGATGTCATCATTGTCTCAGTTTAGGTTTGGAGGTATGGTGTTTGAAATAAGTGGGAATTTAGGAGGTGGAGGGAGTCTAATGAAAGCTGCAATAAAACTACATTGTGGGAAGTGTAGAATCCAGGGTTTTTAAGAGCTTGGCCCATTCTAGAGACTAAAAGTCAGGATACATCTGGTTTTGATGGGTCGACTTAAACCATATTTATCTTAAAATCTGTCTCTGTAAAGCCTCAATCTTTATGGAAGTGTGGTGCTAAATAGTTGGGATTACCCTTTAAAGGATAAGGCTGAGGTCATTTTGTTTTTTCATTGTCAACCAATTCCATACACACATCAAAACCAACACCGCGTCGCATGATGCTATCTACTTCCCTCTCCCGTCTGTGGCAATCAACCCCAAGCACATTTGTTCATCCTGAAGAAATAAAAAAAAATGGCTCAGAGATATAAAAGATATATAATGATGTAATTCGAAAAGGCTGAATAATTTCCAAAACAAAACTTGAAAAGGAAGTTTTGTGGCAAATGTTACCACAATTCAAAGTAAAGTCAAAGTATTTTCAGCCATGGATAAATGCACATTTGGTGAGGCAGTTAATATTTACGACAGTGGGACAAAGTATGTAGAACTGACAAAAAACAATCTAGTGTGGGTATTCATGAATCATGTGCCACAGTGACTAGTCAACCTGTCATTTAAACATTGCTATCCTTCGCTAGTTGGCACCAGAAATCTTTTGTTTAAATATTTTATTATTACTAGTCAAATGTTGCCTCAGAAAAATAAAGTAAGCAATCAGCTGGTTGCTGATTATCAACAAAGATGTGACGAAGCCACCCAGCAGTGTAATATGCGTGATAAAATATTAAGTACTTCTATCATGATCAAGTTTACCCTTGTAGACTAAATTTAGATTTAGATTTTCTGGGGTATCGGCATGAGGGTGGGCAGGTGAGACAGTGGGCGAATCTCCAAGAGTGGAGTGAATTTTGATCGTGTATGTCTTCTTGGGATTTGTTTCATCCATTTTCAGTGGCAAAGTATTGGACTAGACTGAACACAGGAGTGATCCCACAAGACACTGGCACTCCCTTTGATTTGTATCACTATGAAATCTGAAAACACGGGAGAAATTGCCAGTCAGAAACACAGCAGGAGAAGGGGTTTAAAGGGGAGGGACAAAAATCAGGTGTGTGGGCATGAATTTATTATCCCGTTGGCTGTAATGGTTAATACTGCTTGCGCTAACTCTTCACTTATTTACAGCTCCTGTTGTAGCGGCTGCTGAAAATATAAAATTAAATATGTCCTGTACACTAAAGTGTTTTCCTAGGAAAGATCTTAAAGATCAACAGGGTATTAGGGCTGCCGGATAAATCGAATTTTCATCATCATCGCGATATGAACATGTGCGATAAACACATCGCAAAAGACTGCCTGACATGCGATGAATAAGAAAAATCAGTTTGTTTACATGCGCCATGCATGCACCATGAGCATGCCAACATTTAGCCTATCAGACGGAGCCCTGGATACAAGGGCCAATCAGATGAAGCCCCAGCTAGCCGTTAGCTACCCTGACAAAATTAATCGGCATCAGTTTGGTGGTGATTACCAGGTTATGATGGCTGAGGGAGGAGAGAAAAGCCATGAACATGTGGTCGACGAAGACCTTGTGGTGAAAAGAAACAGCACTTCTGCTATATGGACTTATTCTGGATTCAGGAGAGACGACGTGTTACAAACACAGGTACTGTGTGAAACATGTCGAGCAGTTGTTGCAACTTCTAGAGGAAACACAACCAACATCCATCATCAGCTGCAATACAACCATGAAGACCTACACGAACAATACAAAACTAACGTTAGCCATCATTAACTGTATAGTTAATAATATGCAAACTTAAATATTTGTTTATTTGTCGCAAGTTATATCGTCATACTGGGTATAGTATATTGAACTAATGTTGCAGAGCATTAACTAGCAGTGGGGAGCATTGCTGTGATAGAAATGCTCTATTCCTTCTTTTTATAACTAACACATCAAATAAGTAAAAAAATTGGCTGGACACTGAAATGGATTAAAACATGAGTGGTGGCAGATGTACAGAGCTGGACTTATTTTGAGGCAAGGAAGTCCATAACCTATACAATATTCATGGAGTGACAGCAGTAACAGAGAATGACACTGGTTTTAGCTGCAGCCTTGGCAGACACACCAAGGAGGCGATCATTAATCATTTAGACTTCCCGACCACCACACTGTGCATTAGAGACTTAGTGCACAGGAAGTGCAGATGACACTACCCTGTGCATGTATATATGTGTGTGTGTGTGTGTGTGTGTGTGTGTGTGTGTGTGTGTGTGTGTGTGTGTGTATGTGTGTGTGTGTGTGTGTGTGTGTTTGACTGCTCCAAAAAACACCTTCCTACAGCTATGTGATGAATACGGAAAAGCTGCAAGCATGCACACAAAAAGTTACAAGCACCAGAGATTTCTTGTTCAAGTTCACACACACACACACACACGACAACATCTGGTTTATGTACAAAACTGCTGACATTTGGACAAACAAGCACTAGGGTTCATCACTGCACTGTGAGCTGTTTTTGGAAGAAGCGAAAGGTGTCTGACTGGGATCGGTAAAGAGAGGAACATAAAAGAGATGTAAATGATCAAGGTAAGAAATGACAGCAAATGCCACAGAAGAAGTCGGAGACACGAGAAGGGTAAAGATAGAGAATCACTGAAAAAAGGAGAGCAGGAGGGGAGAGGGAGGTGAGAGCTGAACAGACGGAGACAGAATTTGACATTTGACATTTAAAAACATCTTTAATGAGTCGCTAAAGCTGCGTGTGAGACGACAGATAGGAGTGGGGAGTAAAAATAACCAAAAACAACGAGGCAGAGAGCTAAAACGTGGCATCGATTTGTACATGTCAAGGAAACACATTGTGGACCTGCAGAACAAATACCAGCAAAGAGCCAAATGGAAAAAAAAAAAAGGAAAACCGAGAGATATCCAGAGGGCACAGCTGAGGCCCAACGCAGCCTGATGTGACCAACTAGATCCTGGCTGGCAAAAACAGATGCCCAGAAATAGCAGCAGCCACCGCCTCGAGTGTGCCCAGCCCTGTTTGCCGTGACATTACCTGCCTACCACCACATAATCATGATGAATCACTCTGGGGCTTGCCGCCGACCGCTCACACCGCCAAACAATGAGTGGCAATGGCAAACATCACCACACCGGCGTGGCCTCTCTCCCTCTATCTTCCCTCTTCCCGTCATTTTTTAAAATTCCTTTCCTTATCTCAGCCGCCTCTCTCTTTCTCTCTAGCATCTCGCTTCTGTCCTTGGCTTTTGCACCCTCTTCACATTGTCTCTCATGCAGCCCTCCTGTTCTCGCCCGGTTTGATTATTTTCTCCCTCTCTCTCTCGTATGTTTTGATGCATCTCTGTCCTCCATCACTTCTTTCATCTTTCACAAGAAAGCAGCACACAGAAGGACACTGGAGGTGACTAAGTCGGGCCTGCATACGACAGACTGCTTAATAAGAGTTAACCTGGGGATAGTGTATGTGGATTGTTGGAGAGCTCTCGAACAACTCAAGGGCAAATTATGTCAGTCTGTCGCATTGAGAAAGCCATGACAACAAGTGTCAAACCATATTCATTCTGCTCGCTAAATCTGATAATGAGATACAGCTCAACACTTCAGACTTGCCGGATGAATTGTAAATTCTGAGGTACGATAGACATTTATGTGAAATTTCACAGTGTTGCAAATATTGTCTCCATGGCATTTGTTTTTTACGTCATCTCTCAGCATAAGAAATATTGTGGGTGAGGTCGCTACAGGAGGGACTGTGATATATTTGGAGTATTATATTCCCATAGTGCCACAAAAAGACTGTGGAGGGCATTTTCTGAATTTAATAATAAGCCAAGCCACATTACTCTCCGCAGTTTGTTTTAATCTACCACAGGGATCAGGTTGGGAGAGAAAACGTTGTTTATCATCACTTTTCTCCCAAAATCAATATCTTGACAACAGGGATGAATTACATATTCTGCAGTAACAAAGAGGGCAGCATCACCGCCTCGTATTTTTTCCCAAATCGCACCATGGCCACAAAATCGTCCTCGTTTCTCAAAGGCAGCCAGAATAACAAAGAAGTAAAAGACGAGTGTCTTCTGGATATAATGATACTAGAATGCCTGTAAGAGCCGGTAAAATCCACAA
Organism: Diplodus puntazzo; assembly: GCA_963678695.2. NCBI lineage: Eukaryota > Metazoa > Chordata > Actinopteri > Spariformes > Sparidae > Diplodus > Diplodus puntazzo. Next base: position 5,949,060 of record OZ023166.1, read on the forward strand.
TGGTGAATTTCTGTCATGACTCCCAAAGCAATTACCAGTGTTTTCCCTTCACTTTGCTTCTCCGGGCTACTGTCTAAATAAAGAAATGATGCTTGAGAGAGGCAAACAGCACCTTGAGAGGTAAACAGTGTAGCTCTTAAATATTGTATGACATCTCGGCCTCGTTGCTACCGGTGTGAGCAAACCAAGAGTATCAGTCAACCAAGTGGGCAGACAGAGGGAAGAGTGACAAAGGTCGGGGGGGGGTTAACAGGGGGAGTAAGCTTGCCATCTTCTCCCTGATTTGTCTCATCCACAAGCATCTGTCTGATGCTTTGTGGTGCTGCCATCTTGGACTGCTCCTCTCACAGCTGATCCCTATTACCGGGGAGGACAGCAGCCTTATTACAGAGGCTGAGGAGCTGCTAAGTGAATGTGTGTGTGTGTATGTGTTTGTGTGTTTAATTGTGCATGAGTGAAGGAGGAAGGATGTCAGTGCAAGGGCCACAGGGAAAAGGCCAGCTGTGGGAGAGAAGGTATGAAGGAGGGAGTCAGAGAGACAAACACACTCATGTCCAATAAAGGCAAACAGCCGGTTACATCCCCAAGTAGCATGCTTGGAGCTACCATAGCTGCTAAGAGGGGTACTTTCTGACAACTCTGGACCATTTTCTGGCCAATTACTTTAAATAAAGTGCAACGGGTGAGCGGTCACAAGGGGAGAGAGGAGAGGACCGGAGGAGAGAGGATTGATGATGTGTTTTAATGCTAATACGTCCCAAACCAATACATCAGCAGTGTGATCAGTGCTCTCTTATTCACTTCCATGCACTTTCATTCTGGTTATTTCATCTGTGACCCTCTACTCCTCCTCCTTTCTCCTCACAGAAATGCCTCTGGGGCGCTGGATACCCTCTCTCAATAAATATCAATCTCCTGTGACATGTAATAAAGTGTTATCATAGGTTCAGAACAAAACCAATCCAAGCTTTAGAGGTGAATAATAACTGATATTCAAAACAATGTAACAGGCTTATGAAGGATACATTTATCACTGCAATGTGCTCCACTTCGATTGCTTTATAAATGTACACCGTATTTCAGCAACAGAGTCAATGGTGCCACTGGATGGCATAAATGCTGAAAAGAAAGCTGTAAAGTTTTTATTGTCGGTTGAGTTGAATTTACTCATCCAATAATGTGAAAGAGAAAAGCGCAATTCTGACAATTGTGTTCTGGAGAAAAGTAAAATATTTAGTCTCTGGAGGATGATATTAAGTGTATGTTGCCATAGCGAGGAGGCTGTTTCAAGTATTTCCTTGTTTTCAACGATCAGAAGTAATTCTTGCACTCCACTCTGATGTGTCAGTATGGTGGCGCTGTCTTTTCAACTCGATACAATAAAGTCATTGTGGGCTTGTGAAGAAAATTGACTATAATTACGGAGGACAACTGCCACAGAGATATGGGGGTGAGCAATCCACACACAAAGCCCTGGCATTTTAATAGAAATTTAGTGGTTCAGTCGTGGGTTAATTGTGACAGGTAGAGTGAGGAGGACGTTCTTACTTCTTCATGCCAGGCTTTTTGTTTGGGAGACCATCAGTTCTTTAATCTGTCAGTCTTTGTCTCTCAAAAACTATGTATAAAGGTTTATCTAAAAACAGCAGTCATTTCAAAACATAATACAAATGTTTTCGTCTGCTGCATCCGTCTAATCAGACATAACAGAGAGAGAGACAGAGATAGAAAAGGGAGAATTAATAGTTGTTTATTTTCCTTTTTCTGATACTTTGCTGTTGAGAAAATGATGCCGTATCGAGCTGAAACAATGAGTCAACTAATCGATTGGTCATCAGCAAAAAAGAGGAAGCGATACAAGACAAAGTTATTAATCAAAAATGCCAACTAGGACAACAGGTCACTCATAGAGGGTCAAGATACAATAATATTATTATTTTCATCAACCAATAAATAATTATCATAATAATCTTGATCCACTTATTGCAAACATTGGGAATCCAGTCTCAGACAGAGCATTCGTTTGTGTATATATTCAGTTTTGTTCCAAAGTTGATGTTTGCAAAACTGTGACAGCTTGCATTAAAATGCACAGCTATTGCAGGGAGACTGCGATTACACCACAGTAATGGCATCCTGACTCACCAGATGCGTGTATAAGGATTCATTTATCTTTGCATGAACAAACCAATTACGTAAACACGTAATCATACTACATAACATTACAATACGAAGCACTATTAACACTTGTCCCATCACCTGCAGCCCCCATCAGCTGTTCCTTATCCCTTCGAAGGTGGAATTACCACATCAGACAAAGACACGTTGTATATGAGGGTAAGCTGCATTTTGTACATTATAATGCCCAAAGGCCCAGCCAAGCTCTTTCTGATAAAAGGGATGTTTCAGTTTGCATGTGCGATTCGGAATGTCAATCGATTAACAATAATGAGCTGAAAAAAACCCGGGTAAGCACCATTATCAGACTGTGCAAAAAACAATGCTGAAATTGCAGAAAGATTAATAGGATTTTTTGCTGACAGGGAACAGAGTTGTAATAGCAAAAAGCTGTGGACCGTGAATAAAATAAACGGAAAATGTCATCACACTAGAGTAAGTAAAAATTAAAAGTCATCTGTTGTGACAAGGGAAATGTTGATTTGCTGACACAAGAGTGGTGGGTGGTAAAATAGGGCTCATTCCTTCGGGAAAAACAGAGAAAGAGAGGTAGAGAGAAGGAGAGAACGCAAGTTAAGCGGCTTGGTGAAGAACCGACAACAGGATGGAGTCAGCAGGCAGGTTTTGGATGAAAGGTCAGATGAGCATAAGGGGTGGCGTGGAGGAGGAGGAGGACCAAATGACTCAGAGGGCAACGGCAGACTATACATCAAAAACACTGCAAATGGAAAAACAAAGCCAAACACAAGGAGTAAATTACACATCGGAAATAGAGGCTCTGTTCTGACACATCTAAAATTTATGGATCAGGGAAACATGAAGTAGGTGACTCACAATCACACTACTTATTTCATGGGAATACAGTGTAAATGGCCTCATAAGCTCTATGCACACAGTTCATATTTCATCTGGACACACACACACACACACACACACACACACACACACACACACAACAAATTATACTTTGAAATATACTCTGAGGATAACACAAATGAGGTCATTAACTCTCTGGAGAACACTTCCTGTTTTAGAAACCAGTGACTCGGAAAAGTCAATATTTGAGCAGGTGCTAAACCATGGCAGGTTTTGATGTGCATAGTAATAAGTAAATAAATAAGCATGAGGATACAATATGAGGAAGCCTTTTTTAAGGATATGAATTACTGTGTCAGACTATGTTAATTTTGACCTCTACAACAGCAAAAGCAAAATTAAGTATATTGTCTATTTTACTAAACAAATAGTCTTGTCCTTTTAATGTGTTTATTTCCTGCCAAAAACATGTCATAACTCTCCCACCTGTGTTGCACACAATGAAAGCTGAGGAGCATGTGCAAGGTGAGCCGAAAAAAGACATCACACACACCACAACAAAAAAGAAGAAATAGGAAGAAGAAAGTATGCTTTGTTGTGAATTTTTTTTTTTTTTTTTTTTTTTTTTGGAAGGACCAGAGAGAAAAATGAACCAGCTTCTCTTATTCCCACTGGTCTCTGAGCATCATTTTTAATTAAAACAACAAACAACTACACACAAGAATAAAATTGAAAATACTGCCCATTTCTAATTACGGTAAATTATTATTTATTTTATAACTTTTCCCTCTTTAGTGTAGATTAATTAAGGAAAGTAAGATTTGAGTCAATAAAAATGTATTTATTTTACTCTTACATCAAAGACATCATTTTTAGGAGGAAAATTAAATTAGGAAATTAGGAAAACTAACTTAAAACAGTTTCTAGGTTATATGACAAGGTAATATATAGAAGCTATATATATGTTCCGTTATCAGTCAACTGAATTAAACTACTTTTAATTAGCCGGTAATACAGAGTTTCATTTCTTTATATGCCACATAGCAACAGATTATAACTGTAAACTAACCCAGGAAGGCATGAAGCACCTAATTAGTAGGTGTCTCCAGTAGACATACTGGTACATGATAAGTTGCTATGATGCATTTTGCACACACAGTAAGACACAATATACAAATGTGTTACACACACACACAGATTTGGAGGCAGCGTTGTCACCTCAACACATAGTTACACTTGCATCTTTTAAAAGATTTATAAATGCAACACTAGTGGAGACTAGTTGAGGAAGGAGAGGGGACAGGGAGCAGACGAGACAGAGTACAAAAGAGGAGACATGAAGGGCGATGGCAGAGGTGAGGACATGCTCTCTGTAGTGAGGTGAGGCTCAAGACTGGCAGCCTTACAAAGGAAGAGGAAGATGAAAATACGAATGTGATCCAAGAGGAGAAACAGGGATATTTGCTCCAACAGACACACAAACCCAAACCCTCATATCTAATGTGCTGCTGCCAGGAGGGGAGAAGCAAAGACAGACAAAGTCAATGTCACCGACGGAGACAGGTGGGGTGGTAGAGGGAGAAAGTCCTCGAGGTAGGAACAGGAAGATAAGACGGCGAGAAACAGATAACTCGTCTGACTGATGACTCATGAAAATTAAAAACCTTTCTTCTTGAAGACATGCTTTCATTTTCCCTCCCTGCTGTGATTCCTTTCTTCCTCAGCAGCGATTTTAGCTTCAGGTACACCAGGTGCATGAAGGTGTGCATGCATCCAAACATGACTGAAGGTGTGAGCAAAGCCACACAAACTCATCTTTCCTGTCTGTTTCTCATACACACACAGATACACATGGTGATGTTCTGTCTCCTCTCGAAATATTCCTTTGTTGTCTTAAAAATGATTTGTTTTTCAGTCACACACTGCGTCACCTTGTAGGCAAAGTAATAGACTTGCAGTTGCACCTGTGATGTTGCACACTATGTAGTTTCACTTTGTAGCCTACCTCTCCAACACTCACACAAACGTGTGGTTGTAAAACATCTCCAGAATCATATCTCATGGTGGAAAATACATGGCTCTTTCATGGTTGCTACTGGAGGGAATCAAAAGCAATAGAAAAATCAAATATAAAGCCATTTCAAAGCGTACAGCGAGGCCCACACAGGACAACTTGAAAGGGAGATGAAGGAGATGACTCAATCAATGTGTGAGTGGGTGCGCTTGCGTGTGTGTATGTGTGCGTGTTTCTTATTTGGTTGAACAAGAGCACACACTGCAATGTTAACACATTTTATTAGGTGTACAAATACACAGCAGGCTAATAAGTTTGTATTGGAATTATAATTAAAACAGTGCGCACTGGTGCATGTCTTCATAACTTCGGGCTTTATCATGAGTCACAACAGACCGCCGCCTATTGTTTATTAAAGGATTGCTGGGCTTGCGTACATAAAGACAAAAGAAAACATTTCAATGACACCAGCTCATGGGACACAGTAGAAGCACTGTGCTTTAGTTCAGTCTGTATTCACACTGCTTTATTCAGCCAAACTCTGATGGAGGACCGGCAATTTTCCAAATCAGTAGTTTTGCACGTTTTGACTTAACAAGACTAAAAGCACTAACAAATATCTCACCTGAAGACAACATTTTCAGCTCCATTATAGTCCAGAGGCACTCATCCTCCTTCTTATTTGCCCTGAGATGTGCTCTTGCTGCCAACACAAGGCAATCTTTTTGTGTTTTAATTGAATGTCAGTGAGAGCAAAACAACTCAATTTAAAAGCAGAATCAATGGGCCTCGTTAGGAAAATGTTATTAGATTGACCTAAAGAGATTTTTTTGAGATATAATAGCGGAATTAATGAAATTATACTGATTCAGAAAAACAGAGTTAATTTTACAGTCTCATTCTCTGGTCATCAAATGCTGACACTCCTCCTACTCCTGCCACAGTTACATGGCCATTTCTGTGGGAAGTGTTGGTCGACGGGCGCCGTACGGTGGCTATCCACTGCTCCTCAGGGACGGGTTGAATGCAGAGAATGAAGTTTCACTACACTGTAGTTAGTATGCATGTATGTGACCAACAACGGCACTTCTTTTTCTTCTATTATAGAGAATTCTGGTCCTCTGCACCAATGTTCACCAGAGTATGAATGCTCAAGGGAGATTCTGTTGTCTGTTTTTTTTTTTTTTTTGTTATAAAAGATGTTTTATTTATTTGTATCCATTTGTACCACCAGATCTGTGACCCGGGACAATTCAGTGCTATGGCTACAATTTCTATGCATACTGTGTATGATGTAATTAACGTTTGATTAACAATAGAATCACGTTTAAAGAAAAACAATGTGTCATGTATTATTACAAATGAGCTTCGATTGCGTGCAGGAAAAGCAGTTTTAAACACCATTAGAAAAGTGGCTGCCTGAAGACGCTCGACTCAGTTTGAGTCCTTAGTTTAAATGCAACAGAGACCCGTTGGAGCTGCGGGGCAAACGGATTGTGACTCAGCTGCACCGAGTTGATATGAGGGTTTCTCCCCTAAGCCTTAACATTATACTGAGTTAATTCATGCTTCCCACTAATGATATGACATGTCCTTAAGTAGGACTGACTAAAGCTTGAGACGAACCTGAAGCCGAACTGAAGTACATACACGAGACAACACACCGGTCAGTAACGACTGAAGTACTGGCTGTAAAGACCCAACAAATCCTGAAAGAACCTCATTGTTTCACCAAATATTACTAGATTTGATGACTCATACCCAAACTTTTGATTAAAAGTTGGTATCTATTGAACTGAGTCTCATTCTGTATTCCATTACACATACTACCATTCTATTTCGTGTGCCAGAAGAAGTTTAAGTATGTCAAATATGAAGTATGCCAAAACCAGCCGGATGTCTGAATATATCCAGTCGTATTTTGCAGCATGCAAGCCAGCACACTTGTCTGGCTATTCCGACCCACAATCCTCTGTGCAACCAAAGATACGTGACAGTGTGTTTCACAAGTATAAACAAAGTCGAGAGAACAAACATTTGACAGCTCAGAATGACAGATGAAAACATATTTAAGTGTAAATGCCTTTTCTTTGTACTCCAAATTTCGTGCCAAGGCTTCAAACGATATAGGAGAAAAAGGGTAAAAGTTCAAGGTGCACTTTCATAACCAATTTCCCAACTGTATGCATACTGCAGGCAACAGTATGTACTACACAATGCAGGTGCAAGGGCACCCGCTTGTGTATGCAATTTTTAATGCACCCACAGACTGTAGTTGTGCTGGCCGACCAGGTATATTAAGTCACCAAGACTTCTTTCAGCACTTTTTCCTTCATTCTTTTAGCTGTCTGAGAGAACAACTTCAAGCGTTGACTAGTGGACAACCTGCCCTTGCTCTACCCCTCTCATCTACTGACAGTCTCACATGCTCTGCATAGAAACACACAGCTACAAAAGGGAAAGCAATGTTCTCTAATAGCACATCCCGCCTATAAATGCAATGACTGTGATGCGACCTCTTCTATTTAATGTTGTCCTTGTGTGCCGTTGTTTCATAAAAGCTTATAAGTGCATCTGGTTGTTGCGATGTCATTCAGCACCCTATTGGTTTTTATAGTTTCCAAAAGGCTGCATAATTAATGACAAGCTTCCTGTTGTGAAAATGGAATCAGGGCTGAAAAATCCAGAACATAAAGTGAGTTTTTTGAAGCAATTTATAAAACATACTGCTGACAAGAGAGAGTGAGGGCAAGCCAGTGTGTGTGCATTAAAGTGGACAATTAAAGCAATACTATGTAGGCAAACTTTTAAAGTGATTAGGCCTGCATGATATGAGGAAAATCTGCGATGTGCGATAACACTGATCAATATTGCGATAACGTTAGTTTTGTATTGTTCGTGTAGGTCTTTATGGTTGTATTGCAGCTGGTGATGGATGTTGGTTGTGTTTCCTCTCGAAGTTGCAACAACTGCTCGACATGTTTCACACAGTACCTGTGTTTGTAACACGTCGTCTCTCCTGAATCCAAAATAAGTCCACATAGCAGAAGTGCTGTTTCTTTTCACCACAAGGTCTTCGTCGACCACATGTTCATGGCTTTTCTCTCCTCCATCAGCCATCATAACCTGGTAATCACCACCAAACTGATGGCGATTAATTTTGTCAGTGTAGCTAACGGCTAGCTGGGGCTTCATCTGATTGGCCCTTGTATCCAGGGCTCCGTCTGATAGGCTAAATGTTGGCATGCTCAAAGTGCATGCGTGGCGCATGTAAACAAACTGATTTTTCTTATTCATCGCGTGTCAGGCAGTCTTTTGCGATGTGTTTATCGCACATGTTCATATCGCGATGATGACGACAATTCGATTTATCGGGCAGCCCTAAAAGTGATTCAGAAAAAGAAGTACATTTTTGAGCCTCACTGTTATGTTGTGAAAAACCACCCTTCCCATTTTGCAGGAGACAATGCACACTGTGTTTCTCTAATCTAAATGTTTAATACATTTGTGTCCCTAAAGCATACAGAGTGAAATTATTAAATAAAAACGTAAAAGGGTTATGATGAAATAATGATAGAGACTCATCAGGCACATTACATAAGGTTGAAAAAAAAATTATATTCTTTCTTTTTGCCTCTTTTTGCTCGTTCCTTTCCCAAATTATTTTCTCTGTCTCCTCTAGAGCACCACGGCAGCCATTCACTGACAATCAGCCACCTGGTGAAGCTTGAAGGGGAAAATATGTGTGTGTCTTTATTAAGAGATAAAAAGTGTTTACTCAGATAGTTTCAAGGAGTGACCGGGTGTGCAAGTGTGTGTGTCGCGTCATTAGTGACAGAAGGGGGGAAGAGAATGCGGAAGGTGTCTCTTAGAAGTCAGGACTGCATGCAATGTTTATCCACCACATATTGAGCAGCACTAACCAGAAAGCCCCACCGGGGCCATTGGACCAGCTGGTGGAATACTGGCATATACACACAGCCCTAAACACAAACACCTCTCTCTGCGTCTGTCACATACACACACACAAAACAAACGCAACCATTCTCTGATCACCACACATACATCATCCTATGGCAGCCCTTCCATTCTCGCTCCTCTCCTCCACCTTACGCCTCATCAGACATATTATAATTAGCCGTGCTTAGTAATTAACATCCAAATTAGGACATTAATTTACATATCTGCCTTCATTTGCATATGCTTCCAGCAGCACACAAACCTGACGATCCTCTGACAGTGCAAAGCACAAGGGTACTCCGTCTTCTTCAACACAACTGCCTGCCATCGCAACTCATGCGCACGCCTTTTAACACAAAGCAAGCATGTATTTTTCTACTTTGTGAGGCATTTAAAAAAAAACAAAACTGCAATTGGCAAATAGGAGAGAAGTTGGAGGGAGGCTGAGAAAAGGTACAACAGGAGTAAAAGACGGAAAAAGTCTGGACGGGCTAGGAAAGGGAGAGAATATAGATGGGAATGAGGAGGGGGTCGGTAATAGAGGTACCCACGATAGAGTGAGAATGTGACACTCTCCAGATGAGAAAAGGCAAAGTAAGACAGAAAGAAGACTGCCTCACCATTTATACATCTCACTTAAGCCCATAAAACTTTGAAATTGAATCCATGGCTGTGCAGAAAGAGAAAGAGAGAGAGAGGGAAAATCGGCTTTGGAAATCAGGACTAAGACCGCTCGAGCTTGGAAAGAGAAGTGTGGAGGAGAATGACGAAACACTTCTCTCTCCCGGTGACATTTGCCCTGTGAATGGCATCAGCTCAATGGAGCAAAGCAACCAAACAGTGGTGTGGAGTCAAAGGGGGAGAAAGAGAGAGAGAGAGAGAGAGACAGGAGGAAAAGCAAAAGTGAGAAAAAGGAGGAAAGACAGAGAAATAGAGAGGAAATAAATGACAGTAAAGAGGAAAAGAGCGACAGGACGGGCCGAATAGTTCCCGTCAGACATTGTTTCACCAGTCATTGCACAGAACAGGAGAACCTGAGTTATGCTTCTGCGTTCCACATCGCTTTCACGATTTATGTTCCGGGGAGGATAATGCAGCTAGACGGCTCTGTTGAAAAGACACCCATAAATCTGATCTTGTTTTCGATTTTCTTTTTTTTTTTTCCTCCCTTTCTTTCTCTTTCAGCGCCCCTATAATCCTCTCAGTCTGTGTTCTCTGGCATTCATCTGCTCCGGTCTATTTCCTGACTTCTTATGTAAAGGTACTCAGCAGCAGGCCTTTGTCTCATGTTTACTGTATTCTGCTGAGCTTGTAAATACCAAATCTACACTAACACACACAAAAACTCACTCTCGGCGTCCCTCTTATACCCCAAGCAGACATCCAGGCAGGCGGGCGGCACACAGGCACCGTGATCCGCTCCTTTTAAAATGGAAATGGCTGTCCTTAAATACCATGTATTCACATTCTGAGAGATTAACTTGCTTTTATTACTGAGTCAACACAAATTCAGCCATTTCATTAAACGTGTGCATTGCATAGGGAACGATAACCGTGGATATCTACAGTACGTGTAGCATATAGTAATCAAGGTGTTTACACATCCCATTTACCTTTCACTGAGTCAATTAACTGAGTCATTAAGGTCTCTAAAGAAAACAGGCTCCTCTGTAAAGATAGTCTGAACCTAGTTAGCCTTCCCTATGGCTCGCAGCCATATGGAGGTCTTTTATAAACAGGGAAAAAAACTGATAATGTTTGGTTGAGCGCAGACAGCCAGTCAGCCCTGCGCTCCCACTCCAGAGACCCAATTAATACCACTGTAAACCGCCGCTGCCCTTCATAGGCAACACCAGTCAACGCTGGGTGTGTGTGTGTGTGTGTGTATGTTTGTGTGTGTGTGTGAGAGAGAGAGAGGCAGAGAGAGAGAGAGAGAGAAAGAGAGGGAAAGAGACTATCACAGGGTGAGTGTGTGATTGAATACAACGCCCTGACCAAGGCTGCCCTCCTCGAGCACAAAACGATTATTGTAGGCAGAAATCATCTTCAGTTCACTGGCCAACCACTCAATGATGACCGGCAACACGACCGCTGATATCCTCGGTAAATATTATGTTTATGGTGTTAATCATTTCAAAAGCAACTGAGGCATGTAAGGTTGCCTCCAAGACATAATAGCCTGTGGGGAAGATCTTTAAGGGTGGCATAAATACTTATATGAAAACCTATAATGAGTAAGTGAAATAGTGGTGAGTTGCACGTATCATTAGAGCTGAAACGATCGGTTAATTAAGGTCAACTGATTAGTCGATTGACAGCATGTCTGATATTCAGTGAATTAATTGTTTATGTCATTTTTTTCCAAGCTTAAAATACCAGCTATTTTCATAGTTTAAGTCTCTGCTTGTTATGATCTGCTGCTTTTTCATTATCTTATGTAATACATAGCCTAAATAAAAAAATGTTTAAGGGTTTCTAAATAACATCTGACAAAATATTAGTGGTGTTATTTATAAGGTTAAAAATTGAAAAACATTTTCTAGTTTACCTTTCTCGTTTGTGAGAATCTGCTTTTAATACAGACCTTAAATCTAATATTTCGGGGGGTTTCTTAATGTTAGTTAGCCTAATAGACAAAGTACTTCAATCAATACTTTACGGCTTGAGTTATCTATCAAGCTTAAAATACCAACAATACTCTAGTTCAAGTTTCTTGTCCGTGGGGATCTTATACTTTTCATGTTATGTAATATAGAGATTCAATTTAATAGCTTACAGTAGGGTTTCTAAATGTTAGCCTACATTTTCATGAGTATTTTCCCACTATTATCTGTCATTTTGTGGCTTAAAGCAAACAATTACTTAATAGTGGTCCTGATTTCTATAATGGCGGTTATTCATGAATCTTCTTTTTTCAAGAAACTGAAGCGCCAAACTAAACACCTGTCTTGCTAACTCCCCTCTCTGTCAGTAGGTAACTTTGACTGACAACTGAGTCATATTCCCCCCGAAAAAAAACACGAACAACTAGCTACTGAACATTTAGCACAACTTCACTTGAGACAGTCCAAAAAAAATAAGAAAACAAAACAAAAAAGACACCTAAATGGCGACGAAGTTGTTCAACGGTTGTCGCTCCCGTCGCCAACTTGCGCAACTCAAACGCGAAAAACCGGTGAAACATTTCGGAGCCAAGTTAATTTCTCTTCCACAATTTTCTTTTTCATGAGTTTACATTTTCATGAGTGTTTTCCCACTATTATCTGTCATTTTGTGGCTTAAAGCAAACAATTACTTAATAGTGGTCCTGATTTCTATAATGGCGGTTATTCATGAATCTTCTTTTTTCAAGAAACTGAAGCACCAAACTAAACACCTGTCTTGCTAACTCCCCTCTCTGCCAGTAGGTAACTTTGACTGACAACTGAGTCATATTACCCCCGAAAAAAACACGAACAACTAGCTACTGAACATTTAGCACAACTTCACTTGAGACAGTCCAAAAGATATGTTTTTGAAAAACATCTAAATGGCGACGAAGTTGTTCAACGGTTGTCGCTCCCGTCGCCAACTTGCGCAACTCAAACGCGAAAAACCGGTGAAACATTTCGGAGCCAAGTTAATTTCTCTTCCACAATTTTCTTTTTCGTGCTCCTACCTTTGCCGCCGAGAGCGCAGGAGTGGCCCCAGACGAGCCAGAACAGCAGAACCGGGAGCCCGAGTGTCTGCATGGTTGCCGAGCCGTGTAGGTGATGTCTGCCCGTCCGCTCCTCTTCTCTCAAATCCTGGAGCAGCTCCCGAGCGCGAGGATGTTTTCAACTGGCCGGGCGCGCGAGGGCTGGTCGGCGGGTCGAGAGACATTCACTGAGTACTGCAAGAAAGGAGAGAGAGAGAGTCTGACGTTTAACAGCGTCAATAAAACAACGTTTCCGGTTAACACTTTTCAAAATAAAACATAACCGACCGTTTATGTTGAATGATATCCAAAAAAGGGGGATAAAACGAGACCAAAATTATACAGAGTGAAAGCAAATATATTCTAAAAGGCGCAACTTCACACACAATTAATAGCAGTTGCTCTGAAATATTTTTCTTTCAAGGATGACAACTTGTAGACTTTTATGTTGAAGAGTAAAACCGTCCTTTTCGGGATAAACCTGGCTGGTTTGATAATAAAACATCAATAAGAGAGAATGAGGGGACGAGATGTGGAGGAAGGATGTGCTTGAGTGAGATGAGTGTGAATGTGCTGCTAGTTTGGTGTTAAGAGGGGAGAGTGATTGATATTGACACCCACCGGGAAAGGCCTGCCAGTTGGCTGCCAGTGATTGCAAGAATACAGCTGCAGTTATTAAATCAATTCAATAAACCCCAAGCTATGGCGAGGCAATTCTCAAAAGAATGAACCACACATTTCTAATTATACTGTAATTCTAGTGTTTTAACGCATTAAACTTCTCCAAGCTTTCTGGCTTGTGACCCGATGAAACAAAGCAATTTCCTGCCCAACTGTCTATTAATTGGAATCTGTTGGACCAAAAAACTATTTTTTTCCTGCTTTGCATGAATCATTTAAGAGCCCCATAGAGGGGGAATTATCCAGTATTCATAAAAAGACAAGCAAGGATAAGCGAGAAATCTATATAACTAACATTTGCACATAATACTTAGACAAGTTCAGATTAGATATTAGATCAGGGGGTACACATTTTGATATTCAGATTACTCAACAGCCACGGTGCATCCTTAAGTCAGTTTATTAGCTGTCACCCTGCATTAATTGTCAGGGTTAGTTGGGAAATGTAGAAAGACGTCACTTTGATTTAGGAGCAACATCAACTGCAGGTTTTTTTTTTTTGTCCATTTTCTTACAGCATCACTCCTTTCATAATCGAATGAAGCAGCTGCTGCATGATGTTCTTCCAGCTGTATCCTCCTAACAAGTGCCCAAACAGCGCAGCTATACTCCCCCTCACAGATTTGAGTCTTTCAGTTTTCACCCTGTGGCAGAATCACTGGTTCTCCTTTAACGGCCGTATGTTCCTCAATTATTCCCCCATGTTTCGTCTTCTGTTGGGTGTGGGAGTGCGATCTGGGGATTAGAGAGAGAGAGAGAGAGAGAGAGGGAGGGCAGACCTCAAGTGAGTTAAGAGGATAACAAAGATAGAACAGACACACACACACACACACACGGGCATGCAGGACCACATTTACATGCACACATAGTCACTTACACAAACAGATTCTCCCAGTTGGCTGTTTCCATGGGTGGTGGCAGCTAAGTTACAGCAGAGCAGTGATGCGGGAAAGATGGTGCAATGAGCAGATTGTCATTCTAATTGTGGTCAGAACCACGAGCACAGGAATCATTCAGGACAGGAGACAGAGGGAGTAAATCACACTGGCATCACTGAAGTTATGGCATTGGCAAATGCACATTTTATTCTCAACACTCTCAGGCTGTTTTTTTTTTTTTTTTTGACTTTCCACTTTTTACAGGTTCTCTTTCAAGCCCAAACAGTTTATGGCTTGTTAATTATTCAGCAGTTTATGACTGCTAAATTATTAATCTTATTAACAAATAGATTCACAGATTAAGGTACTGAATGCTCATCGCCATAGGAACTTGAATTTACCTTTAAAAACAAAAAAAAAACCCACATAATTGTTAACATTAAGATCTTGATTAGTCTGATCGGTATACAAACAAACCACCGAACCAGCGACGCTGTCAGAGCACACTAGGCCTGCATGGCTGACACATTAACCCCACAAAAACAATTCTAATCAGAAATTGTTCCACCAATCACAGTAACTGAATCTGGGAGCTACCTTTCTATCTATCTGCACTAATTCTGGTGTGGCAACACAGATGTTTGGCTCAGACAAACTTCTCTCTGGTATGAAGGCATTTGAGGATTTAATGGATACAGTCATGCACAAATGAACCTAGACTTAAAACACAAAAGGCCTCTGTATCCCATGAAATTAGCCGCTTGTTCATCCATGCACATTCACTATGCATACATGTGCTATTTTTGTACCCATTACTGTCTTCACTTGGCACTGAGCAGGCTTACTCAGTTTTCCAGTGGCCTGTGAAATGCCACGGCGCTTACTGAACCTTCATATTATTCTTGTCCCTCTGCGACAAAGCAGAGTTATCGGAAAAACCATTTGCTGTACAGCCATTTTGTAATCAGTGGCAGCTTGCACTACAGACAGTCAATTAGTGTTCGACAAAGCTTCTGCTTTTCATCTGACAAGCAGCGAACAACAAAGGAAGGAAAGGTTACCAGGAACACGTAGGTGTTTGATGCTGCAACACTGTAAAGGTCATCTGAAGAATGTAGTAGGTTTGCGACGCCCTAGTAGCTCAGTCGGCAGAGCGCATGTGTGTCCCATGTACAGAGGTTTAGTCCTCGCCGCAGCAGCCCAGGGTTCAGGTCCGACCTGTGAACCCTTGCTGCATGTCTTGCCCCTCTCTCTCATCCCATTTCCTGTCATCTCTACCAATGAATAAGGCCATGAAATACTTTGAAGAAGAAAAAACAGATGATTTTAGTAGGTTTCTTCTGAGAAGATGTCCTCAGTCGCATAGACTGCAGGAGAGGAAGTGTCTTCAGCAGTCTGAGGTCTCAAACAAGTAGACCTGGATATTAAAATAATGTTGGCCATCTTTCCAGTGTGTACTTACAAAAACTTGTAAACAAGTCAACTGTGTGTGCAGTGTGTTTCAGCACCATGGAGAGCTCGGTCACTATGCGCACACTCCTCCACCAGGGATCGCAGTTGAGTCGGCGTTTCTCTGCGGAACCATCGAGCGCGTTAGCTCCTCAGAACGGGGGAGCGGAAAGAGTGCGACACCGTTACCAAACAGCAACAATGCGTGAAGAAGGTAAATGAAACATGTGTCATTGCCGCTCTTTAAATGTGCACGTTGCTGTGAGACCGTTTGAATGTGCTAATGTTTATCTTCATTCATACTTTCGCTCTAATGTGTGTGTGTCGCTCACTGTGTAGCTAGTTTTAACCGTTAGGCTAATTAGCGTTAGCCGCTAGTTCAATGTCAACACCGACTGACAGTTTGTTTGAAGTCCTCCGACTTAAATCACATCGTAACAAACGTATTTATAAAAGTCACAGCAGATCATAGTTTGTGTGTTTATTACGGCAAACGTGTGAACTCGTGACATTAGCTGTAACGAGAATGGCGACAGTCTCTGATGTCCTGACGATAGCCTGCACCTGTCAGCAGTGAACTACATCCAGTTCTCTACACAGGAAGTTACTTATGAGTTAAAGTCAAAGTCAGGAAACATCTGACAGTTTGTTCACTGTCTGCTCTATTTTAAGACGTATACATGAAGTAGAAGAGCAATGACCCTCATTCAAAATACCTCAGAAATCACTGAACTAGTCCTTCACTAAATACATAAAGATCAAAACCTCCTCTGAGTAGTATTTTTAATGCAAGTAGCACTAATTTTAACCAAAGAGCATCAAAAACAATAATATGACATAGTGACAAAGACAGGAAACCAAAAGCAGTTGTAGAGGGGTCTTTAAAATGATGGTTAAAGGTAAATCAGCCACGCAAATCCAGTCCATAAATAAATACATGATGAAATATATTGCAAGGAAACATGCAGTTTTGTGGTTTAATATGACAGATTCAATTATACTTCACAATTTTTGTTGTCATTGGAAAAACTAGTAAAAATCCTGATAATGGTCTCCGCCAAACCAACTTGTTTTATTTCATCTGGAGAGACAACTGTGTACGCCAGAGCGTCTCTGCAGCACTTAAAACTTTGTTTTGTGACTCATTTTACCTTCGTAATATAATTGCAGTTCTTATGATTTGGATGTTGCGCTTAGTCATATTGATATTTTGATGATTTTACGATTAATGACCAGCCCTACTGTTATTGCACTGTGCACATATAATTAATAATAACTTTATTATAGTAAACATATCATTTATAATAAACAGAGTTTATAAAGTACTCTGGCAGAGCAAAAGCTGGACACTCAGTATGATAATATGACAGGATGAATGCGTAGAAGTCAAGCCAGACTAGTGGAAGTTAAAACGAGAAGGCGAATACAAGAAAGCACAAATACATAGATACTTATGTACACACACATACATATATATGTATACATATACATCGGTTAATAAATCATGTAACTGCAGTGAAATACGTTATGGTGACGATGGCTGGATCCCTGCCAGATGGTGGTGGCCGAAATAAACCATCTTTCAAAATAATGTGTTGAGTGATGTTGCTGTTAATTCACTCTGGGCTCTCTACACAAACACATTAAGACAAAGTGCAACTGCATTCGTTCCTCCAGTGTCTGTCTCCGGCAGAATGCCACCACATATATTTTGCTCCAAACTGCTTTGTGTGTCCTAGTGAGGAATGGGCAGAGGATGGCTGTGCTGTGGGTTTCCTCTCAGTGGGGTCACTTATGCGAAGGCTGTACTCATACATTGTTAGGCTGTTTAATATGACAAACTCCCAACAAATGACAAATTGGTTGTTAAAGTAAATGCAAATACAACCTACCTCTGCAAAATGGTACAACACAGCTTGTACAGACAGATATCTATAAAATATTCATTTTTCTGCACTGTAGCCTGTATAATGTTCGAGAAGAGGACTCCTTGTACTTGCTTGCTTCCGTTAGTCTTCTCTCATTTGCATTCCAATTCTCACACTGTTAATAACTCCCTCTTCTGATTTCCTCTTAGCTTCTTTGAAAGTGGTTTGAAGTGGCTATCTAAGATGGCCACCCGCCGTGTGCCACTTGTCTTGCTCGCCTGCGGCTCTTTTAATCCCATCACCAACCAGCACATGAGGCTTTTTGAGCTGGCCAGAGATCACATGCACAGGACAGGTGAGATCTCGACATCACAGACACTGTGTCTGCTAATCGTTTGTGTGTTTTATTTGACTTTACAGTTTACCTTCAGGGTCAAAGCAGCAGCTGCTGTAAAAGCTCCTTGATAATGGCTACCAATTAATTTTACTAACAGCTAATCAAATGTGTAGGTGCTCAGCGAGAGAGGGGTTGCTTACAGTGATTAACCTGTAGAGAATTATGACCCAACTCTTCTTAGCTTCTTAAACTTGAGCTCATACTTTTCTTTTACAGTCTAAAAAAATTAATGGTGAGGTTTCCAGACTCCCATCCACCTCGGTTCCAGCAGCAGCAGCAGCAGCAGGCTGCAGCTGTTTCCAGCAAACAAGCCCTGATAAACCTGCTGTCTCGTGTTTATCTAGAAGAAGCCGGAGAAGTTAGTTGAATCCAAGAGCTCAATGAAAAATAAATATTAGACCTACATCTCCAGTTAAATGCTAATGTTGCTTCGTGTCTCCCTCATGTGAAAACAGGCTGAAAACTTAATGAAACAATAAAGGGTCCGAGCCTCCTAGTGGCCTAATGTCGATTAATGCAGCTTAAAGGAAATGTTCACCCAAAGGTGGAAATTGAGTCATTACCTCCTCAACCTAATGCTGATGGAAATTCAGGAGAAGTTTCCTGGAGCTTCATTGTAGAAGAGCTGCAGTTGATGGGGACTTGTTTAAAAAAGTAACAAAGCAACCATAATAAAACATAAAATGGCTCCATACAGCTCGTCTGGTGTAATCTAAGACTCCGGAGGCCCAAAGATCTGAAAAGAAGTTATTTGATCATTTTATTGTCTTTTTTCGGATGCTGCAGAGTCCAAAGTTGCCCTCTCTGTTCATATCTTCTAAGCTCTGTCACCTTTGGTTGGGCTGTGTTACAGGTGGTGTCAGCAGGCCCAGTCTTCTTACAACAAACCCGGGTCCATTCATTCGCAAAGCTGCTCTGCTAAAGACTACTGGTGTGGTCACATGGTCAGAACAGCATGATTATACCTTAAGAGTTATACTGGGTCCATTCTCTCTTAAGATGGTGTGTGAATCTATGCACAGTGCAGCATATAAGTGTGCTGGAACATAAATAATGCTCTTACAGTTTCACTTTGACCCCGTACTCGTAACGCGTCGGGTGACTAATTGGAGGCCAATCAGGAAATCCCAGCTAGCTGAATGCAGAAGCTGTTCATCGAATGGTCTGTTTCAAATGAGTTTTTAAAACACTAGAATTAAGATGATTTGAATCTGTATTGCTCAATCAAAATAAAAAGAATTGAACTTTTAGTCAAACTCATTGTTTAAAGCTCTTTCTAAACCACTTCAAATCAAATACACATAACGCGTTTAGCAGCGATGTGGTTTGATACGTGCGCCCTCGTTGCCTCGTTTTTAAAAGATCAGTTATAGCATTTGTCCCCAAATTTGCAGTCTGACAAAGCAGTAATAACACTAACATCAGTATCTCTTAGAGATTACTACTGATTTATATTCCATGTCTGTATCGGCAGTCATGACCCAGAAAAACTGTATTAATCTTCTCTCCCTGCAGGCCAGTACCAGGTGGTGGGTGGCATCGTGTCTCCAGTGAGTGACGGCTACGGAAAGCAAGGCCTGGTACTGGCTAAGCACCGGATAGCCATGGCAAAGCTGGCACTCCAGAGCTCCAACTGGGTCAGGGTTGATGAATGGGAGAGCCAGCAGCAGGACTGGACAGAGACTGTGGTCACCATGAGGTAAAAAACACGTTCGCGTCAGAGCTTGCATGTGAGACAGTTGCCTCGGTCCAATTAGGAGGAACTGCAGGATAAAATCAGCCGGTGGTCCTTCTGTGCTGCCTGTCACCTGTCGACACGGTACATCATTAATGACATCCACCGCTGCACAGGATATTTATAATACAGCAAGTAAATCCCTGTCCTTCCACTGTAGAATTAAGGATGCTTCAGACACAAGATTTCCCTCACAAAAATGTAATTTGTGCAGAGTATTGAAGAAGCTCTACCGCTTTGTGCGACCTGACATTGTGCGAGTACTTTTTTTGTGCAGCTGGTTAATGCAGTGGAGCCTAAATATCAGCAGGGAACAATCTTATATCGCCATGTTGGTGTTGTTTCAAGAACATCATCATGACTTTACTCACTTCCCCTCGATCACTGTGTGGACTGTCACATTCCTTCATTTTTGTTCCTGTGCTGAACTACAATATCTTAGCTGTGATTACCAAAATTACTGAGGGCTACACATTAGGCCTGCACGATGTGAGGAAAATCTGCGATGTGTGATAACATTGATCAATATTGCGATGACGATATAACTTGCGATAAATAAACAAATATTGAAGTTTGCATATTATTAACTGTACGGTTAATGATGGCTAACGTTAGTTTTGTACTGTTCGTGTAGGTCTTCATGGTTGTATTGCAGCTGGTGATGGATGTTGGTTGTGTTTCCTCTAGAAGTTGCAACAACTGCTCGACATGTTTCACACAGTACCTGTGTTTGTAACACGTCGTCTCTCCTGAATCCAGAATAAGTCCATATAGCAGAAGTGCTGTTTCTTTTCACCACAAGGTCTTCGTCGACCACATTTTCATGGCTTTTCTCTCCTCCCTCAGCCATCATAACCTGGCAATCACCACCAAACTGGTGTCGATTAATTTTGTCAGGGTAGCTAACGGCTAGCTGCGGCTCCGTCTGATAGGCTAAATGTTGGCATGCTCAAGGTGCATGCATGGCGCATGTAAACAAACTGATTTTTCTTATTCATCGCGTGTCACGCCGTCTTTTGCGATGTGTTTATTGCACATGTTCATATCGCGATGACGATGACAATTCGATTTATCGGGCCGCCCTACTACACATAGGCATTGCTCTTGCATTCTCAAAAGCAGTGTCCTTTACTGACATGATAAGAAGCATGGAAGATCTTTGAGCTAGAAAATAAAAGATCTTTTGGGGTGTGCTCTGACAAGTCCTAGTTGTACTACTGCGCCGGCAGAGTTCACAAGGATGTCCTCTCCTCTGACTGCCCTGCTGCATGCCAGCTTCCTCCACTGATTTAACAGAGTGTTGCCAGGGCCCTTTGAGGCTAATTTACAGTTTCTGGTCAATTGGGAGCTGCCAGACTAGACTGGACCCATGTCAAGCCCGGGTGTTTCATGAGGGAGAAATCAGGGACACGGGCTGTTAAATTCACTGGACTAGTGGGAGCTGTGCAGTCGCAAAAAGGCTGACTGGGACATGAATATGAGTTAAGAGAGGCAGGCAGAGGTGATGTGAATAAGAGATGTCTGAGTAATTGGCACACACCATATTGCAGAAGTTTACTTTGTTGAAACACGAAATTAAATTCTGCAGTTTGGCCCAAAGGGATTAATCATCTGCCTCTCACACCTGCTGTATGTCATGTACGACATTTAGGCTTGCGTTAAAGACGTCTCTAACACTTTTCTTCACTGAACTTCTTCCAGTTTATTCACTCTCTCCGTCTCCCCTGCTCTCCATTTTCTCGCAAATCCCCTCATGAGTTGACCCCCCTTCTCTCTAAGCAGTGTTTGCGCAACAAGGGTGCTGATCAGGCATGAAGTGGCCTGTTGTCCGGAGCAGGCCACGTCACACACACACACACACACACACACGTACCAGAACACCTTTAAGAAGCTTTACTTGAACACAGTGAAGTTTTTCATTCATCTTTTTTACATGATCCTCTGTGACTCATGCATATTTCACTCCCCAGCTCACTTTGACAAGGATTTATTGGCATTAGGTTTCGAATAGAATAAAACAGAATGCCTTTATTCTCACTGCTTGGAGTACAACAGAAGTTGAGTGCAAAGTATGTCGCCTACGCCCGCGACAGGTAACATATCACATGTGTACAACAACCTGTAACAACCTCTCATGACATGAAAGAAACGACCCCTCTGCCTGTCTTTCTCTCAGGTATCATTATGGCCGCATTCTGAAGGAGTATGAGCAGAGCACGGGAACGCGCATCGACTCCGATATCGACTCCAATGACTCCTCAAGTAAGGAACCTCTTAGTGTTGGGAACTTGGGATCAGCTCAGAAACTCTTGGACCTCTTTGGTGTTAATTCGTGGCATTGTGCTGCGGATTCTGGCAATTTCAGTTCATCACCTTGGTGCCAATGTAACATAAATATTAATATAACTAAAAACATCTCAGCAACTATTTGATAAGTTGCCATGACATCTTCTACAGACATTCAAGGTCCCTAGAGGATTTATTTCTAGTGTATTTCATGATCCCCCTGTAGCAGGTTTTACTTTGTCCAAAACTAATGACATCAGCCTCAGCTGTATGCTGCGTGTAGTGCTAATTAGCAAATATTGGCATGCTATCACACTCCCTACCGAACATCTTCATCTTAGCATTATAAGGCAGCAGATGTTGTCAAAGTTGCAATGATCGTCACAATCTTTCGGATCTACTTCTATGATGAAAAGCATGCCGTCTTTCCCCCGTTACACCACTAAAAACATCCAAGCTCAAAGTGTACGGGATTTCTTTTTAATCAGTCGCTCTTCCTCAACCACATCATCGCACTTCGGAGTAGAGCACAGCATGCATCCGTCTTTTCTTTTATCGTCGACTCTGCAGCGAGATTTAGGGAATGATTACCTTAAAAATGAATGGTGGCAGTAGTATTTCACACTATACCGGTTAACTTTTGCAATTAATCTGTGGTTCGCATGCATGCCAAATGGTCCGGGGTCCATATGGATCATTGATCAGCCCCGTTTCAATTATACCACAGCTACTTTTTAATTTGCCAGAACAAAAACAAGCCCCATCAGTCGTGTAACATCAAACCAGTTTCAGATCGTACACTGGATCGGTGCCTTTGTACACCCTCACAGATCCATTAATGAGGCTGCAGACTCTGAGATGAGAGCCTACATAATGACAAGATTCTTTCATTGTACAAAACATACAGTGCTTGATTTAAAAAAAAAAATCTGCATATCTCTTATCACATCTTTAACAAGCTCTAACAGTGTCGGGGTTAAGGATTCGATTAATCCCACATAACGTGCGTGTATGTGCGCAACACGTGCAAAGTAGAAGCCCAGACGGTTCTCAGTGGTGCTCAAAAATCAGCGGTTAAAGAGTATTAGGGATACTTTTGAGACTTTGTGGGTGTGCCTATGTATGCAAATGGATGGACAAACTCACAAATGTATAGCTACAGCATGTGTGAACATGGTGGTTGTTGTGTAACTGGAGGCGAGCCAATCAGTAATCAGCGACATTTTCCTGGATTATCTGGGATTTATTGAAAATCAAAATCAAGCTGTGCTGCTTTTTTTTTTTTTACACAACGCTGCATAAAGATGAGAAGTTTGCTGACAAATAGAACTGTGGGTAGGAATAGCCTGCAGATCAGTCAGAGACTTACAGGATAGACTGCATGTTTTATTTAATTACTTCTGGGAAAAAAAAAAAGTGTTTTCTACTTCGGTCTTCTTTTTAGGTTATTCTTTTTTGAGTACTCTCAACACAAATTGCAGTTCAAGTTGTGTTTTTGGTGTTTTCATGATTTGCTTTAGCCTCCAGCAAAATGAATATCTAAGTTGTGCAATTTGTAGAAGGGGAAAACCAACTTGAGTCATCATATTCTGATTATTAATTTGCCCGGTCCCTACTCAAAATGTTTTCCTTTCCTTTCCTGAATATTCTCAGCACTTATCAGAATAGTAATAATAATTGAATTTTGCTCCTGAACAGTGTGGGCACTCTGCGATCGGCAGTATTTTAGGCTCGATTGTGGACCAGCCAGTTGGCAAACGCTCACTGGACTGTTTCCATGTTTTCAAAACCAGCCATTGTTAAGGATTATTGTCGCTCTTTGCCATAATGTTTGCTCAGAATTAAAGAACACAGGAAAAAGGACTGAATTGTAAGTCGTCAAGTGAAACGGGCTGATCACTGAATTACTATTTCTGGGTCAAATCGTTTGAAGGAAACCGGTGAGGCCAGAACCAAGAAAGGAGAAAGCTAAATTGTACAGGTGACTGATGAAGATTAAAGCGAAACTCTCGCCAAAAAGCAACCGAGGCTTTATTTGGGATTGAATATGAGTCAAACCTTCGTGTAAAAGCATAATTACGACGAAAGAGGCACTTTTAAGATTTACGTAGTCTCGGTTTTGGACATTTTGAACGGGAGTGCTCGGGGCATGACACGCTAGCATCAAAATCGCTACTTTTAGAACAGTAAGAAGGCTCGACACAACATGAAACTTTGCTCGTAGCATCACCAGGGTCTCTACTCATGAACACGAGCATTGGGAACATTTGTTTGTGTACACAGAGTTTATGAAAAAGAAGGTTTTTGAACTACTCACGTTAGCTGCTGCATCTCCTGCGCGTTGCCGTCATGCCAGGCAAAAAGTGTCGATCCCTGAGGGAAACCTGACAGGCAGGCTTGAGGAGCGGTTCACCATTACTCTCTTGCCTGTCAGGTCGCACTCGGGGATCGAGCCTTCTTAGTGTTCTAAAAATAGCGATTTTGATGCTAGCGTGTCATGCCCCTAGCACTCCCGTTCAAAATGAACATGTCCCAAACTGAGACTACGGTAAATCTTAAAAGTGCCTCTTTCGTCGCAATTATGCTTTTACGCGAAGGTTTGACTCGTATTCAATACCAAATAAAGCCTCGGTAGCTTTTTGGCGAGAGCTTCGCTTTAAGAAAATAATTCAGGTGGTTGAGGTGAGGCAAGATATTTGTAACTTCTTTAAACCAGCAAGCATCATAAACTCAAAATGAATCATAATGAGCTGTACCTCTGGCCCCTTACTGCATATCACCATCTTTCGTGTTTAGGAAAGAATTTAAATGAAGCCTCTGTGAATATATCATATTTGACATACCATGTTTTTTCTTTATGGTAAATATTCAAAGAAAGCCCGGTGAGTACAGAAGGAAATCTCATTCCCCCCTCTCCCCTCAGGCCCGCGCCCCCAGCTGAAGCTCCTGTGTGGAGCTGATTTCCTCGACACTTTCGAGATCCCCGGCCTGTGGCTGGACGACCACGTGGAGGAGGTCGCCGGACGCTTTGGCCTCGTCTGCGTCAGCCGAGGGGAGCTTCAGCCCGAGCGAGCCGTGCACGATTCGGACACGCTCTCGCGCTACCGTCAGAACATCTTCCTGGTGAGGGAGTGGGTGCGGAACGAGACGAGCGCGACCGAAGTCCGCCGGGCTCTGAGACGGGGGCAGAGCGTGAAATACCTGATCCCGGACTCTGTGATAGATTATATTCACCAGCACAACCTCTACACTGAGGACAGTGAGAGGAGGAATAAGGACACGTTGCTGAGGCCGCTCACCAAACAGGCACAAGAGCCTGTGAAGAGTCTGGATGACTGATAGGCGGAAGGCTGCAGCACGGCGCTGAACACGGCAGCCGTCGAAGTGTGAATTCAGCTCACAGATCAGTGATTCTCTTCAGGGACTGGAAGCTCTGCTGCCTTCCACGGGTCTGCAGCACAACCTGCAAAAGACTGCAAAGAAACACCACCTGGCACCATAATGTGTTTTCCAGGCATCGCTTGTTTTCAGTCGGAATCATCTTACACAGTGTCGTGGTATTTTCTGAATCATGTACATCAAGTGCAAATACTGAGCCTCATCTTTGTTTCAGTGTGAATGAACAGTTTTCATCCTTCGTAGTTTTACACATTGCACAGCATTGCAGAGTCGGATGTGTTGGAATAAAAACCTGTATATTTCCATGATTTTACCTGGCTGGCTGTTTTTTTTTTCCCCAGTTGCTGTTGAAATGTATACAATGTAAACCAAGCAGAGCTGTAAGCCTTTTAGAAATAATGAGCTCGCTCCAATAAGCCCAAAAATTCCCGGCTGCAGAAACACCATAAGAGGGTTTGAACATAAAGTCCTCAACTTGGAGACTAGTGTTACAGCAACTTACTGGTTTCAAGGTAAACTGAACTGACCTTCTGAAAACTGGAGGTTATTATGTCATGTACATTTGAAAAGCTACGCTATTGAATTTTATTGTATTAGTGGTGTTAAAATACAAATAGAATAGTTCATATTAAGTTTTATGTCACAATACTTTGGGAAATTATGATAAAAATAAATAATTTTTCACTCCAAAAAACTTTAATTCCTTTAAGGGTCATTCTAACTGGTTGCTACCTTCATAATAATAATAATAATGATTAAGAAAGTGAGAAAGACATTCCCGGATCAGATCCACACCAGAACTTAATGGGGTCAACTCTGGGCCGAGACTCCATCCAAGTTTGGTGGAAAACCTTTAAGTGGTTTTTGTGAAATCCTGCCGACAAACCAACCGACCAACAAACGGACAAAGATGTAAACAGAAACTCCTTGGCTGGAGGTAATGAGTAAAAAGTAGCGTTGCAAATACTAATTAAACTGGGCTGCCGCCATGTTTGAGCTCTCATTGTGAAAGTTTGAACTGCAGCCTGTTTTTAATTTCTTCTCGCATGTAAATCGTAGCTGGTGTTTACTCTGCAGCGCTCCTGCAGTGGCAGTTCGTTGTCGGTCTGTCCAGGTTCCTCATTATCATCCACACACTGTCTGTGGCCTGCAAGGATTTAAAGTAATCCTGACAGTTGCTCAGCTACAGGAGGTGTTTTCTCACTGAGGCCGATGGCTGGAAGCGCCACTGTGAGTGATACTAACTGGCATCCTTTGAAAGATGCTGTGTGTGTGCTCATGTGTGTGTGTGTGTGTGCTCGTGTGTGTGTGTCTTTGTCTGCCTTCCAGTCAGTGAAGGATTTAGACAGCGGGTTAGCTGCAGCTGGCCCAAAAGAGAGATTATCAAATTAATTGAGTTATTTAAGCGAGACAAAAGATGTGACAGTTCTATTGTGCTTCGTTTAATTGTTCCAGTTGGATCATTTCGAGCTCAGGTGGTTCTGCCTTTGTCCTGTGCTGCATGTGATCCACACTGCGTGCTCCATTCAGCCGCGTCCACGGGCTGATCAATGTTTGTGTCATTTCACCCCATTAGTGTGATTGTTGATGGCCCAGCAGCATGATTGTAGTACTGATTTAAACTGCTCCATCTTATACAACCGAGCCAAGCCAAATCTGCCACACGTGGGACTCTGCGTAACGACTCCTGTGTCAATTAATAAAAGGAAGTGTGTTCGTCCTAATCCCACACAGGCGGAGTAAGCGTTTCTTCATCATAAAGCACACAAGTGTATCACACATTATGTATGCAAGCCACATGTTTCCCAGCATACAATGTGTAGGGAGAGCGTGGTGAGGATTGAGGGGGTTACGTGGTGTCGGCAGAGGGAGGGGGAGTGGGAGGTGCAAACGCCTTCCAATGGAAAAAAATGAAACCTGGCAGATAATCGGATTAAAGCGAGTTTGGTTCAAATGGAGGCTTTTTGAACGCAGGTTCCGCACTCAGCCACAAGTAGACATCCACAGCGGACCTCCTCGATCACTGGAAGTAAGGAAAGCAGCAGAGAAAACAGCCAAGATGCCTGTCGACTTGAACGGATATTGGAAAATGATTTCCAGTGACAACTTCGAGGAGTACCTGAAGGCCCTCGGTGAGTAGAGTCAGCTGGTGATAGTGGATGACTGGCCCGGTAGAGGACAACAACAAGCTGTTAATGTCAAAGTTTTTATTATGAACCTGTAAACAATCCTCTACTATTCTTAAAAATCCTCATATATCATATGTAGTAGAGCAAGACTGCAGCCATCTGGTACTTTGTTTCATATCTCACATTGTATCAGTGCAATGATGAGAGAAATGCACATTTGTTGTGATACTTCCAATTCCATTTGTGTGATAACAAATAGCTCGAGTCAGACAAGCTTTTCAGCAGCTGTCTGAATCTGTATAAATGCACTAAATCGACCTGCTCCTCCTCGTCCTCCTCTCCTGTGTCTCACTCATTTCTCGCCTTCCTCGTCGACCTGTCGCAGATGTCAACGTCGCCATCAGGAAAATCGCCACCTTGTTGAAGCCGGACAAGGACATCGCGCACGACGGGGACCACATCGTCATCAAAACCCTCAGCACCTTCAAAAACTACAACATGGACTTCCATGTGGGCAAAGAGTTCGAGGAGGATCTGTCCGGAGTGGACGACAGGAAATGCATGGCAAGTATTCCCACAAATGTATTCAGAAGGGAATAAACTTGATGCATCAGTTTTTTTTTAAACTCTTGAGAAACTTCATTTAGTCGCTTCAGTGAAATTACAGCTGCAGGTGAGAGCACCTGTGGCATCAGCACGTCTCACAGTGGTATAAAAACCTGCCGGTGTATAACTTACTTTTCTTGGTGGCACCGCTCCAGATTGTAATGAGCATATGGTGGAGTGACATTTGGCCATTTGATTAAAAAAAAAAAGAGGAAACTTTCTACTTCCTTACAGAACTTTCCCTCACACATCTCACACTCTTGTGCTGATGTAATGAAGACCGTTATCAGATACTGCAGAAGGAGAACTTTCAAGAGGCAACAGTCAAGACTCGCGCTTTTTTTAATCAGATTGAGTCAGCGCATACTGAGTAGGATCAAAGATTATCTGTGGTCCCTCTTGAAAAACCTTTTTTGTATGCTGATTATAGATAAGCTATAAGCTGTTTGGAGGGTGGCTGAGAGAAAAAAAGGGCCACGTGCGTCCGCCTGTATGTGCAGATTTCTATCAGGATAATTATTTTCAAGAGATTTTGGAGCCTCTCGCTCAGCATTTATGTTTGCACACACATGTT
The DNA here is from genome assembly GCA_963678695.2 of Diplodus puntazzo. NCBI lineage: Eukaryota > Metazoa > Chordata > Actinopteri > Spariformes > Sparidae > Diplodus > Diplodus puntazzo. The sequence continues at coordinate 5,977,706 of OZ023166.1, forward strand.
CATGAGAGGAAACTGGGATCCACATGGTTGCATTTTTAATTAACCCCTGTGTCATAATCACATTTTTTTCCTCCCTGACCTGTGACCCCACGCAGACCACCATCACCTGGGAGGGAGACAAGCTGGTGTGTGTGCAGAAGGGGGAGATCGAAGGCAGAGGCTGGACCCACTGGGTGGACGGAGATGAGCTTCATCTGGTGAGAAAACAGCAGCTCCTGCCATGAATATTAATGCGTGCAATTTGGAAACTTTAATCCAAAACCCGAATGCCTCTCAGCGCTGTATGTGCGGCGCATATATTTTATTTTATTTTTTACGTGTGACTCGTGAATCAGCCCACCAGCCCCGGCGTGTGTGCTGTGTGAGGTGCATGAAAACGTTGAATGAAAAGTGTGTGGATGGAGCTCATGTTGGGACAAATCAATCATGATGTATCTGCATAAAGACAAAGGTCTGTTTTAAGGGGGTGGGGGGAGGGAAGATAGATATGTATGTTTGGATTCTCAACTGTTCCCCTCCTGATCAAACAAGAAGATTGATGCAAGAAAAAAAAAAGTAGAAATTAAACTTTTGTGTTTATTTTGAAGTGAAAAGATTCTCATTCGTCTCGTCTCGCTGTGATCCGGCTCGTATCGCATCAGCTTCTGTCGTGTTGCTATCTCGACTTTTCCGATCTAATGTCTGTAGAAGGACTTCATGAACTTTTTTCTCCTTTTAACATCTCCTCTGTGATATTCATAGTGCGGCCCAGTGTGGCCTGTAATGAAAGCATTAACATCTGAAAAGACTTTAAAGTAATGACTAGCGCATTACCATTTTCATTAGCTCAGCATTATCAGATTTCCCTCTCTCTGATTACTGCAAATCAAAGCTAAGCAAAAAAATAATCTGCCAAATTATTTGGTTTAAGTGATGCCAACAGATGTTTTCAATCAGCAGCCATGAAATTAGTTATTAGTCGGAGGGTCCCGAGAGCTGGAGGAGGGTTTAGATTAAAGCAAACAGCGACCTCTGCTGGCAGAAAACCACTGCAGCCCTTCAGAACACTGGTTCTCAAGCTGAGGGCTGCGAGCTGATGGATGGATGGTTGTGGAGAAAGAAAGAAAATAACGAATCGGAATTCTTTTGTTTTTACTTTTAATTGCGTGAACTAGTGATATAATTTGTCTTGATTTTACTGAGTGTGTTTGCACGAGTCGAAATGTGAGTTCTGAAAAATAACTGTTTTTTCACGATTAAGCACGATTCAGATTTTTTAATTCAACTCAAAATTGATTTAGAATACACTTATTACTAAAAGTAGTCGGTGTTGTTAAAAGTACCCCAATAAAAGATAGATAGAGAAGTCTTAAAGTATCTGATATTAAATGTTTCCTGAGCACCAAAAGTAATTTTCTGGGAATAAGATAGATAGATAGATAGATAGATAGATAGATAGATAGATAGATAGATAGATAGATAGATAGATAGATAGATAGATAGATCACATATTTGCATGTGTACAATGGACACTGCGGGTCAATCAGCAAAAAATGGAAATACCCAAGTACAGTACTGGAGTAAATATACTTAGTAAGTACAATGCCTCCTTATATCCTTTACTAATAATTGATCCATCCTCACCCATAGTTACTGTTGCTGAGTCAGACAAGCTTCTTTTCCCCTGTAATTCTACAGTTTAGGGATGAAAGTACGTTTTATGATCATGTCATCCTCAAAACTGTGTTTATTTTGTATATTTTCTTATTTTCTTTTAGTTGCGAACATGTAAGGTTACATAAAATCAGATGATTAAAAGTTAAGACGTGTTAGGAGAGGAGGAGAGGTCAAGAAGCCAAATGGGTTTTATAAGGGACTAAAAAACATTTCAAAAAATTCTATTGTACAACAAAAACTGAATAATAACAAAAAAGAGACACGATAAACAGAAAAAAACTGAGATATAGATAGACAATGATCCGATAAATATGTAGGTTGAGTGGTAGTTTTGGTCATTTTAACAACTTTCATCTGTCCTCCGTCCTCTGCAGGAGCTGAGAGCTGGAGGAGTCGTTTGCCATCAGATTTTCAAGAAGAGCTAAGATGGCGCTGGCGGAACGAGACGGTGCCCCCGGCTGACGCTGGCTCCCAGAGACACACCAACCACATCACACACCTCCGACGTACCATCCAGCTTCCCTTCGGTCCATGCGTGCATCTCATCATAGGTCCATGCCAAACCCTCACCTGTTCCTTTCTGTTACGAATGCTATCTTTGTCGCGTTTGACGAAAAATACACCATCCAGCCATTCTCTGCCAAAGCCAATTCATATTATTACACAAGTCATTCCAGTGAGGTCAGCCTGTGCATCACTTTCCATCACATGATGCATTACTGTATATCTGTCTCAGGGTGGGTGCTCTTTTGATTAACAGGTAAATGCATACTGCTACTGTAGCTGTAGCTGATCTGATGGGTTAGCCAGACTGAAATGACCAGTGGGGGAAGTGAGAGAGAACGGTAATAAGCAAATTGAAAAGGGTTAATCCTGGTGTAGTTCTCTTGAACGATGGCGGTGGGCGGTAGAAGACGAGGCTATGAACATGATTGAGAATGGGTAGCTGATAGGATGCGTGTGTTCATCCCTCCCGGTTCCTTTTGAGACCACGCCATCGATAGTAAAATGAATCAATCAATAAAGTAAACAGTGCTCAATAATGTCGTTTGTCTTTTTTTTTCTGGTCACACTTGCCATTTCCTCTCGTTTTGATTTGTTGACCTGACTCTTGCGGAAGATGAAATGGTTTGTTTTGGCAGGTGAGTCACACGCCAGACAAACAGGTGACATGACTGGTTGTTATTTACTGACGTCTCACAGGCCAAACAGCCAACAGATCAGGTGTTAGAGGCTCCCTTCCATCTGAAAAATGCCTCTCCAGACACGCTCGGCCAATCTAAAAAGGGCCTCTGCTGGAGAATTTCATTGACTGAAGTGAAGCCTGCGGAGCTTCAGCCAGACAGGGCGAGTCACGCTGTGCTCTGAATCAGCTCATCTGTCAGCTCACTTTGTGCCGTGCCATTACCAATCGGGCAGTCTATATAAGATGTCCAACTCACTTGCTCATTCTTTGCTGCCGCCGCTGTTCGCACTGAGGCTCTGCATCCTGCTGCTCCTTGTGCATGCACACTCCGCCTCCAACCCAGCATCCACCCGCCGATTCTGTTTATTTATGGCTCCCCAGGGGGTAGTTATTGATCTCTCCTTGCTCCTGCTTTGGCCGGTTAAAGAAATTATGCTCCCAGGGAGGAGTCCAAACAGAGTCTGGCGCCAGACTAAATCCTGCATTTGCATTTACTCTCAACGAAACGTTTATACTAAGTGCATGAGCTGTCTGGCTGAAAGTCAGATCATATCATTACGATCAACGATCAACAGACGAGCAGCTCAGCAAGGGGAGAATTTACAGCAGTCACTTTATTAACAAACCCCCTCTGCTCAAGTAATGTGTTGTTATTTGCAGAATTGGATGTTCGCCCTTCAGTGTGCAGAATGATTTATGTTCGGAGTTTGAAAGCTTTGTTTTCTGCTTAAATCTGACCTTCTGTGATGTCACAACTAGCGTGCAAGCCAATCATGGTTCAATCTACAACTTACAGAGTATGATATGGAAACCTGTTACCTCAAGTGCGCACACTGGACCTTGTCTCGAGGAGTTAAAGTTGTAATTGTTAAAATTTTAGTCCTGGGTGATTTGGCGCCTCCTGAGGTTACAAGTGGTAATGCTGAGAAAATAAATGTTGGCATAAGTAATCTGCAAACAAATGTATATATTTCACACCAACATTTCTACAAAAAGTGTCATATCATGCTCAGATAACGTGTATGTGAGCTTACTTTAACCACATTTCAACATTTGTAAGAGTGAAACCAGAGACTTTGGACCAAAACTTTGTATTTTTAATTAGATGCTGGGACCATTTCCAGCTGTGTTTGTGGCGACAGAACTGAAGGAACTTAACCAGGTGTTTCTTGTGTCTAATTCCAACCAATCACAGTATAGAATTAAAACTTGAGAAACTTAAAGTTGCAATCTTAAGACACATAAACTTTCATCAAATCAGTTGTGAAGTTTTGACTTTTCCATGGTTTAATGAAAAATACTTTGACATAATGTATCCTGGTGAACCTTGTTCAAGTTCTTTGATGCTGCTGGACTGTGGATGTTTTCATGAAGGACTCAGGTCAGATTTTCCACTAATGTCTTGTCTCAGTGCCACTCTGTTAACGGAGAGCAATATTAGCTAACTTTAGTTCAGAAATGGAGTCTGCTAACATAAACGACTGGCCTCCAGCACGATACACAAGTTCCACAGAGCCCTTTTAATGGCTTCTCAAGGATCAAAACTTTAAACTTCTGAAATAGAAATATGACACATTACAGATAAAAAAATACCCACATTTTGGAAATCTTTTTATTTTAATTTTAAAATGAGTCACAGATGGTGATTTTTTTTTGTGCCAAATCGGTTGAACTTTATTAACCTTCATGCTCAGAGTTCAGGCATTCAGGCTCAGTATTTGATCTTTCCAGAGAAAAAAGATCAGATACACAAAGTTCAGAATACGCAAGCGAGCACACACTGTTGGCAGAGTTACAAAATACCTCCTCCTGTCTGTACATTGCACACAGACTATGTATTTGAAAGTGCATGTGAGAGAGTGGTGGTGTGTGTGGGTACCCTCACATACACCCTTTGCAACCTGCCCCAATGGCCGTGTGAAGGCTGAAAGAAAAGGGTGAGTTTGCTCCCTCCCCCTCAAAAACGACTCCCCCTGCCAATCGCTTTCAAGCTATAAACTCACTTATCAATAGTTTTCTGCCCTCGTGCCCCCTGACTCCAATAAAAGCTGCAGGACTCCCTGCACCTTCCCCTTTCCTGCACTGTCTAAAGTCTACACACACACACACCAGCATCACAAGCTGACACCATGCCTGCAGACTTCAATGGGAGATGGATACTGGAAACCAGTGACAAATTTGAGGAATATCTAAAAGTGCTGAGTAAGAAACTTTCACTTTGGTTTGGATTTCTTTTTGTTCGGAGATATCTTAGTTCTGTGTTACAGGGTGATGTGACAGGTTGGACAAGCTCCACAAGAAACAAAATCATCCAATTTCATGCTCTCTTGATCTTCCTGTGAACGGTGTTCCTGTGTGTTACTGTTTGAATTAATGTGGAGCGAGTGCACTGAGGTTCTCCTGAGGCTATTTCACCACAGAAGACTATAATATCAAATACAAAAAAATATTCAGAATTTTAAATTACGCCTTGTCTGTCTAAAATGATTCATGATCATGGATAGAAATCTGGAGTTCACACATAGATGTGATTGAAACCTTGCACATTGCCTATTCAATATAAAAATGTGATTCGTCCGATGCAATATGGCTGCTCTGAAAAGTATAATATGTATAATCAAGTCTCTCCCCGTTCCTGCCCTAGATATTGACTTTGCTACAAGGAAAATTGCCATCTCCCTGTCTCAGACTAAAGTGATTACCCAAAATGGAGACACGTTTGACATCAAAACACTGAGCACCCTGAGGAATTACGAGCGCTCCTTCACTGTTGGGGTTGAGTACGACGAGTATACCAAGGGACTAGACAGCAGAAATATCAAGGTGGGTCGACCTCTCGTATGCCGAGTCCTTGAAGTGACAATAGTCTGTGATAGTTTTTTTGATGGGGCGATATTTTCCCTTTTTTTGTGGCTTATATGATAATGTGAACGGTGTGTTATCTATGTGTGTCAAGGCAAAGACTGGTCTTTGATATCAGTGAAAACACATGCAATCCACAGCGGTGTACCGATGGGACAAAATCAACAGAGATTAGCAGTGATGCACTGTTACACTGAATCCCAATGGATGGAGGACTTTTGAAAAAGCAGTCCAGGGAAATGAGGCTGAAATATCTTTTTTTTTTTTACAGCTACAGCGCCTCATAATATCACTGACATCCAATTGCTTTGTTCTAAAAAATGAGATGGCAGTGGTGCATCGGCTACCCACAGGCGTTTTAGCCTGTTGATTATCCAGCAACAAGGAAAACAGGAAAAATTGCTGTGGAAGCAAATTGGGTTCAAAGCATTGTATTTTACTGTAGTAGACTTCATTGCAATATATTAACAAGGTCGTGTAATGCTTCGGGGGTTTTACTTTTCCTTTTTTGTGTTATGGCACGTGGCATGTAAAAATTCTGCAAGGTGAAAAAGCCCAGAGTCCAGTTCAAAGGGAGTCACTGTGTCCCACAGAAAACATCTCCTGCACTGCCTGAAACACCTGCCTGTTAACATCTGTGTGTCACTATGTAATAGGCGTTATATAGATATGTATATTTATATATTTATTATAAAATACATACACTCCTGTCCGTCAGCAGACATACAGTTGCTACTGCTGTACCTGCGTTATTTTAGATCACACTACCTTGCTCGGCATGGCCCGCCTTACTCTGCCTCTGATTGGCTACATCCTGCCCGCGAAGTACTGCGCATGTGCAAGAGGTGCTGCAGCAATGAACCATTTGAGAAAAATAATGTTTTTTGGTTTTTTTTATTATTAAAGTATATAAACCTATTCTTCCAGGACCTCCAATGGAAGGTATTCAACAAAACATTTTTGTTTTTTAAATTAGCATTATATTGCCTCTTTAAGCTAGTTGTTGTTTATTAGCAATGTATGTTAATTTACTCTATAATTTTTAGGTGTCATGTAGCTTATTAGTGACAATTTCAACTTCTAAGTATCCACAAAGCTGCACTGACCGATACGTGTAGTGCATTTTTATGCCAAAATAAGAGTCTTTACAAAATGCAGAGTCAGCTAATATGACCACTTGAAATACGGTACTGAGCTGAATAACAACGGCAACTGTGTTAGCAGTCGTAAGCGGTTACCATGGCGATATGCTTTGCCCTCTTTGTTTGGACTATAAACTCGACAGGTAGCCCATTCTTACATACTGCACCTTTAAAATGTGAATATTGTTACATATTTTTTGAGTTGTTTACAAACGTTATCCCAGTTTTTTGTAACAGCGTTTAAACCCAGAGAGATCTGTGATTTACACAAAGTAAGAGTGCATTTCATTCGGTCGTTGGGTCACTATCACTTCTGACAGACAGTCAAAGGGTGAAGAAAGAAGTCTGCAAACAATAATGACAAAAAAGCTACACTTAGGAAATAATAATACAGACTGAAGACAAGATTGTGTATGTACAAATCTAACTTTGAAGTGTAACTATTCTGAAATGATTAAATCTCCCATCTTGCCCCATTGTTATAACCCCAAAACTAATAATGAAACTAACAAAACTACTAAAGCGAAACATTTTTAAACTATCGAAACTAAAATGAACCAAGACAAACAACCAAAAAGTTTAAATTTAAATGTACAGTTTGTCTGTTGAGGAAATTCCTCACCACAAAATCATAAATACAGATGTATGACTTTAGTTAATTGGTTAAAAACTGTGTATATGTTGTCTTGCAGTGTCTGGTGACCTGGGAGGGGGACAAGCTGGTGTGCAGACAGAAAGGAGAGAAGGCCAACCGTGGCTGGAAACACTGGGTCGAAGAGGACAAACTCTTTCTGGTGGGTTGACAGAATCTGTCGTGAATATTAGATTCATGCGATGGATTTGAATCAGAACTGAAGTATTTTTAAAAACAATGTTTATAGTTGTTGCTCTTGATTTCTTGCTTAATGATATTAACGGGTTCATTTTTTCTCTCACAGGAGCTGACGTGCGAAGATGTAGTTTGTCTTCAAGTGTTCAAGAAAAAAGAATAAAAGCCCCAAATTGTCTGTTTTTGTATTCATTTACTCGGATAACAAGGTCTCTTTTGGTGCACAGTAACACATTTTCCTCAGTTTGGCTGTTAAGGGTCTAACATTAGACAAAGTGATGGTACTTTTAGAGAGAAGATGGTGAGGAGAGTTCAACTAATCAGCGTTTCTTCATTCTAAAACTTTGTAATTGATCTCCCTTAGGGCCAGTTACAGCATGCCTGAGTAGTCACTGCACAAAACTCTAATGAACTGACTCACTCACTCTCAGAATAACTTTCACAAAGTTTCATCAGCATCACGTGGTATTAAACTAAGCTTATGGTCAGTGTAGGGCTATTTTATAGAGCAATGCTTAAACTGCCCTCTGCTGGAGAACTACAGTAATACGTTGGACATGAGCTGAGATTACATCTGATAATAAAATAAGAACTTTAATGGACGAAGGCCTTACAGTAGAAATTCAACCTCTGACCTCTGTTCATGTTACATGAGAATAAACCAGAATAACGTGTAGTTAGCTGATGTGACTGACTTTTCCACTTCTACTATTAGACTAATAAACAAACTCAAGCTGACAGGATGATTTAAAACAACACATTTAATCTCTGTTCGAATTTAAAGTAAATCCATACCATGCGCATAAACCATGTGTAAAATGATTACTTGTTTTTATGTTCTCACTTTCCAGCATCAGAGTGTAGGTTACATTTGAGGGAGCGTATAGATAATTTGTAAAGTCATATTCCAGTTATCTCTAATTTCATAAGCTAATACAATCAATGTATCACATAATAATGTTACAGCAACATTCGACTGCCTTCTTTTATGTCAGAATACACAAACAAACCAATTTACTCTAATCAATCAATCAGTCAATCAAAAACCTGTCAATATAAGCTTTTACAGTAAGAAACAGGTAAATAAACTAATTAATAAAAAAAACAAACAGCACCTTGCCAAAGCTAAGGGCCATGCCAGTGTTTTCAAATGCAGTAATAATACTTTTTTTTCAGTCAGTGTTTTTAGTTAATTATAATGTCATCTTATGCTCTCTGCTCAATAAATCTCAGACATATGAAATAGATCAAATTAGTCAACATGTTGGTATAATGGCAACTGAACTTAAAGAGGCACTGTGTAGTTTTGGAGAAGAAATTCAAACTCTGAATTTTAATATTTACAATAATAATGAGGTAATAATACAAACTCTGAATATTTAAAATATTTTTTTTTTCCATAACTGAATAAAAAAACAGTTCTCACTCTTAGAAACTAGAAAGATGGCAGGTTCTGCCAAATATAAACAAAGTAAAACAGTTTGTAACTGTGTTGTCATTTAAGTTCAGTTTGTTTTTTTTCAGTTTATTAAGGCATAAAAAATATCAATCAATGAAGATCTTTCTCCTCTGGTTAAAATCCCCTCCCCAACACTACGTATTGCACCTTTAACATACCATTTTCTCTTCCTGTCTCGGTGGCAGTCCATCGCAGCTGATCGACCTTCATGTCACGTCACCACTTCCACCGCGCAACTCTCGCGAGATTCGGTTCCAGGAACTTCCACGTCAGTATCCAGTACCCTGTTCACTGAAGTCGCAACATTTGGACCCCGGATTGCAATTGTTCACACCACATTTCTTTCATCTTATTGCGACAACACAGGGATAAAACATGGTAGGAGACATTTAACATAGTTTAGAGCATGTTATGTGTCCGTGCGTGTCATCCGGTTTGTTTCTAAAGGACGTTAGCAGTGTCAAATAATAATAATGCACCATTGTAAGTAGCTTAGCGGCTAACTAGCTTGAGTTAGCATGAGAGCTTGAAGCTAACGGCTTTTAACAGTTTTAACCGTGTCTGTCGGGAGATTTGTATGTGCGTACTGTTGTTTTTGGTCAGTTATCGAATGATTTTTGTTACAGGACGTCTAAGTATAGGATTATTTGAAACACTTGAATGAATTGGGCTCAGTGTTAGCATGCTAACCGTTACTTTGGCGTCACTACCTGTTCTACTATTCCGGGTTTTGACACTGACGCGTCAGTCAAGTGTTTTTACCAAATCGCCATATGCCCACATTTAACGTAAATCACATTGAGAGTTTTGACACCGACGCCCTCTGTCTTTTCAGCCTCTGAGGCTGGACATTAAGCGGAGGCTGACAGCCAGGTCGGACCGAGTGAAGAGTGTGGACCTTCACCCAACTGAGCCATGGATGCTGGCCAGTCTGTACAACGGCAGCGTCTGTGTTTGGAACCACGAAACACAGGTACAGATCAATGGTCCACCCATACAAAGCTACACTATACGATATAGACTGATTGGTAAAAAGTCCATGTTTGAATATGCTACTGCATAATCTAATATTTTAATGACAAGCATGTAATAGCAGTGATGATACAGTAAGCTACAACCAAATCGTCACTGTTCTCTTTTTCCAGACTCTGGTCAAGACCTTCGAAGTGTGTGACCTCCCTGTCAGAGCCTCTAAGTTTGTGGCAAGGAAGAACTGGGTCATCACTGGAGCGGTGAGCCACATACAGCTGTTTTTGTTAAGACACAATTCTGTCACTTGTCATTATTAACACTAACAGTATAAAGAAAGTATGATCTTAATTTGGGCTGTTTTATGTGCTATGTAGACATGCGGCCTTTTGTCTCATATTCAAACTATTTTTCTCCTGGCGCAGGATGACATGCAGATCCGTGTGTTCAACTACAACACCTTGGAGCGAGTCCACATGTTTGAGGCCCACTCTGACTACATCCGTTGCATCGCTGTCCATCCGACCCAGCCCTACATCCTCACCAGCAGTGGTACGCTAGTAAACTCATGTTATTTTCATCGGTGAACATACTAGACTTTTCACAGAACTCAAATGTGTCTTTATACTGGTGTCCTCAAATGCATGTGAATGGTTTCTGTTTCTGCGCAGATGACATGTTGATCAAATTGTGGGACTGGGAGAAGAAATGGTCGTGCAGCCAGGTGTTCGAGGGTCACACTCACTATGTCATGCAGATTGTCATCAACCCCAAGGACAACAATCAGTTTGCCAGTGCCTCCCTGGACAGGACGATTAAGGTATAGATAGCGTGCTTTGGCTGACGTCACCTTTACAGCAGCTATTTTTATCTCATTATTGGCAGAGTACTGAGGGGGCACCCAGGTCTCACTGCAGTACAGTACTGCAGCTTGTTTAATGACTATAGTTATTTTTAAATGTTTGCCTCACACATGTGTATATATAATTTAAACATCTCCTGTTTCAGGTTTGGCAGCTAGGCTCTTCGTCTCCTAATTTCACTTTGGAGGGTCACGAGAAAGGAGTCAATTGTATTGACTACTACAGTGGAGGAGACAAGCCCTACCTCATCTCAGGGGCTGATGACCGACAAGTCAAGATCTGGGACTACCAGGTTAGAAATGTTTCCATTAATTTCCTTCAGGTAAAGGTGAGAGTAAGCCACAGAACACTACATGGAACGAACAAGCTCTAAAGCAGTGCACAGATTAATTTCATGCTGAAAGATAGTCGCTTAGTTTGTTTCATAAAACGATTATAGTCTACTCAAGAGTAGATAGTTCTAAAAAGAATGTGTGTTTTCCTCACTGATCGGTTGCATCGTTTCTGTGAGGATCCATAAATGTTTCTCCTGTCTTCCCCTGTGTGTTGTAGAATAAGACCTGTGTTCAGACTCTGGAGGGCCACGCCCAGAACGTCTCTTGTGTTAGCTTCCACCCAGAGCTGCCCATCATCATCACTGGATCAGAGGATGGTGAGCAGTAATCCAACTCCTCCTTATATCTCAGTACAAAAGCTTATCATCTCGTGGCCTCATTTATTATGGCTTCATGCAACATTACCTCCTCCCTTTGTAGGTACGGTGCGGATCTGGCACTCAAGCACTTACCGCCTGGAGAGCACTCTGAACTATGGCATGGAGAGAGTGTGGTGCGTGTGCGGCCTCAGGGGCTCCAACAATGTGGCGTTGGGCTACGATGAAGGCAGCATCATTATCAAGGTGAGCGCAAGAAAGTGCAACATTTAAAAATACGTTTTTATTAGAAGAAGTGCCATTTGAATTTTTGCAAGTATTTAGCTTTGCAGAATATCAATAACTTCTTTCTCTCTCCATCTTTCTGCTTTGCTTTCCCTCCCTCTGCTGTGTAGGTGGGTCGGGAGGAGCCGGCCATGTCTATGGACACAAATGGAAAGATCATCTGGGCTAAACACAGTGAAATACAGCAAGCCAATCTGAAGGCAATGGGTGACGCTGAGATCAAGGACGGAGAAAGGTTGCCATTGGCTGTCAAAGACATGGGCAGCTGTGAGATTTACCCCCAAACCATCCAGCATAACCCGAATGGAAGGTATGCATACACTCAGCCCAGGTCCTCATGACTGTCTTCCGTAGCCAGATTAGAGATTCATTTTCAATCATATTTCCGTCACTAATTTTGGGCATTTTTGTGTGCACCAGGTTTGTTGTGGTGTGCGGAGATGGAGAGTATATCATCTATACTGCAATGGCTTTGAGGAACAAGAGCTTCGGCTCAGCGCAGGAGTTTGTCTGGGCGCATGACTCCTCTGAGTAAGTGTGACATTTGAAATAGACGAGTTAAATCCCTGCTCTATACCCTCAGAGAGCTGATATTTTACTGATGCACTCCTCTTTTTATAACAGATATGCCATCAGAGAGAGCAACAGTATCGTCAAAATCTTCAAAAACTTCAAGGAAAAGAAATCTTTTAAGCCTGACTTTGGAGCTGAAGGTAATGTGAACATTATTCTGTGGAAGACTTCTGATTTTGGAAGTGAAAAGTTCCTGCTGTATTGCTCACTTGGTGTGTTCCTCTTCCCTGCAGGAATCTATGGAGGTTTCTTGCTTGGGGTGAGGTCAGTGAATGGCCTGGCGTTTTATGACTGGGAGAACACAGAGCTGATCCGTCGCATCGAGATCCAGCCCAAACATGTAAGACTGGCTTACTTTTTACCTTGCGATTTAGTCTGTTCTCCAGTAATTTTACTAACTCACTTATTTTCTCATTCTCTCCTTTTCGCTCTTGTTGTTGATTTTCCCAGATCTTCTGGTCAGACTCTGGTGAACTGGTCTGCATTGCTACTGAGGAGTCCTTCTTCATTCTGCGTTACATGGCAGATAAAGTAGCTGCCTCTCAAGAGAACAATGAAGGAGTGACTGAGGATGGTATTGAAGATGCCTTTGAGGTTGGTGTGAGAATATGGACGTCTCCGCATCCTTTGATAGGAGAGGAATTTTTAAATTTTCCTCTTTTACTTTCTATGCTAAAATGATAAAACACACATAAAACCAGTATATTCATCTTAATATGTTTTGAGGAGGAGTGTTCTTCACTTACACCTTACATGTCTCACTTCTGTGTCCTTGTTTCTTATGTCCAGGTCCAGGGAGAGATCCAGGAGATTGTAAAGACCGGGCTGTGGGTAGGGGACTGCTTCATCTACACCAGCTCTGTGAACAGACTCAACTATTATGTAGGAGGAGAGATTGTCACTATCGCTCACCTTGACAGGTACAAATACAGATGGTTTGGCTGGTGTATTTCTCCCAAGAAACGTGTAAACTTTAAGATGAAAACAATAATACTGTCTTAACAGTTGCATACAAAGTCCAGAAAAACAGCAGCTTTAAGATTTTACTTGATTGCTGCCTTCTTTCGCTGCAGAACCATGTACCTGCTGGGCTACATACCAAAAGATGACCGTCTCTACCTGGGAGACAAAGAGCTCAACATCGTCAGCTACTCGCTGCTGGTCTCCGTCCTGGAGTACCAGACTGCTGTAATGAGGAGGGACTTTCAAATGGCGGACAAGGTGCTGCCCACAATTCCTAAAGAGCAGCGGACCAGGGTGGCACATTTCCTGGAGAAACAGGTAAGAAAATACAGGAGTAGATTTCCTTTTTTATGTTATTGCAGTTTCTCAGTTTATAAACAGAAGATCTGCACATGCAGTATTATTTATACACGACTTGATACGAGGTTGGACTGAAAAGTGAAGTGTGAAGTTGCTCTGCCATCAGCAGAATTATATGATAAGTTTGTTCAGTGGCATCATCAGTAATACCACAATAAGTGATGACATATTTGTTTGTAATTGTCACTTTTGAGCTTGTAGCATGCTGATGGTTTTATTTCTTTGTGTCTTCAGGGTTTCAAGCAGCAGGCGCTGGCTGTGTCCACAGACCCAGAGCACAGGTTTGAGCTGGCGTTGCAGCTGGGAGAGTTAAAGATCGCCTACCAGCTGGCTGTGGAGGCCGAGGTAAGAGCATACTAACTCTATAGCATATCACATCCCCCCCCCTCCCTAAAACACTGCCACTGCCACATTACATTTCTAATATTTGTCATTCTGTCACCTGCAGTCGGAGCAGAAGTGGAAGCAGCTAGCAGAGCTGGCTATCAGTAAGTGCCAATTCGGCCTGGCCCAGGAGTGCCTGCACCACGCCCAGGATTACGGCGGCCTGCTCCTCCTTGCCACAGCCTCCGGTAACGCCACTATGGTGGGCAAGCTGGCCGAGGGGGCAGAGAGGGACGGCAAGAACAACGTGGCCTTCATGACTTACTTCCTGCAGGGGAAGTGAGTACCAGATTTATGAGACTAAAAATGCGCTGACATGGGTGGACAAATTAGGGAATAGATATATATCGTCACACTGAACATGGGGCAGCATGTTTGACTGTTCTAAATATCATCTTTTCTCCACAGACTTGATCAGTGTTTGGAGCTTCTGATCAAGACAAACCGACTACCAGAAGCTGCCTTCCTGGCTCGCACTTACCTGCCCAGTCAGGTGTCCCGTGTGGTTAAACTGTGGAGGGAGAACCTGGCTAAGATCAACCAGAAGGTCAGCTCTGTTTCAGGATTCTTAGGAGTTCTACCCAACCTGTAACAGTTTAGGACCCAAAAAAGAGATGAAATGAGTTTGAATATCTGGATATTTCTTCCTGACCGTGACGCATTGCTCTGAATCTTGACTGCAGGCGGCAGAGTCCCTAGCAGACCCCACAGAGTACGAGAATCTGTTCCCCGGGCTGAGAGAAGCCTTTGCAGCTGAGCATTACCTCCGAGAGTCCTGCTTGGGCACCACCAGGCCTGCCACAGATTATCCTCTTGTCACGGTGAGTTTTAAATAGCCAAATAAGGTGGTCGTGTTGTGTGCAGATAATATTTCTATATTTGTATCTCAAGCCTGCCTCCTGTATTTAAACAAAGTCGAACTTTTTTCAGCTCAATGAAGACAGGAATATTCTTGAGGAGGCTCAGGGATACGAGCCGAAAGGAACCTTCATTCCTCTTGTGTCCAAGGTTCGTCTGCAGTATCAGACATGTTCTGTTGCACCAGCTTTGGTATAATAGTAACATGATTTTATACCAACAATTCGAGAAATCAGTGCTCTCAGTAATGTAGAAAATGTATTTCATTCACTTTTTCCTGCAGACTCAGGATAGTGAGGAGTCAGTGGCACCAACTTCCATCACTGCAGCAGCTGTGACTTCTGCAACGCCTGAACCTGCTGCTCCTACAGCTGTAGATAAAGAAGACGAAGACGAAGATGAAGAGGAAGACCCTGAGATCTCACAAAAAGATAAGGTGGGCCTTCTTCTGTCTTTACCCTTTGATCATAGTGTTTGTTCTCAAAATGCCTGTCTGATTATCTTCATCTATAACTTATCTATCTGATTCCAGAGAATAATAATTATTCTTGTTTTTAAAAAAAAAAAACCTTCTCTTTTGTGTATTCCTTTGTGAAGGTTCTGGACGAGCTTGAAGTGGACCTTGACAACATGGAGCTGGACGACATCGACACCACAGACGTTAACCTCGATGACGATTTTCTAGATGACTGAGACGTGTGTGACCACTCTGATCCACAGCACTATTCAGAGCCTATTTAAAACAGAGAAAGAGACCAAACTCCCCTTTCCCCCTTTTTTTGTATTTGTACGTAAAAATATTATATGATCCACCAACAGGAGTGACAGGATTACAGTAGATAATAATGATGATATCACTTATGTTTTATGTGCAGAAGGTAAATAGACTGATCATGTCTATTTCAGACTCTCCATTTTGTACCCCATTGATTGATTGTTTCACTAACTGTCCATTGAGTGATATGTTGTATTTACTCTTTGCTTTGTTGTCAAATCAGAATGCATTCAGTCCAATAAACTGCGGTTGCTGTACATATTCACATTTGACTTCAGAGTATTGTATACTGGAAACTGGACTTCTCACATTCACCCATTCACACACGTTAATACACTGATGGCAAAGGCCCTTGACGCCAAACTGCTCATCAGGAGCGATTTAGGGTTCAGTCTCTAGCTCAAGGATACTTGGACATGCAGCCGAGGGAGAAGGGAGTCCAACCTGAAACCTTCCAGTTACTGGACGACCCGTTCTGCTCCCTGAATCACAGCCAAAGGCTATTTTCTGAATGGGACCACTTTCTGAATGGGGAGTATTTAACCTTTACCAGACTCACGAGACTTATTATGTGTCTAAATAAGGTTACTCGCCCATCATGTAAGGATTACATTGGCTTTTGGAATGTGAGCAAGACACTATGTCTACCTGCATTATCCTATGTCACATTGTGTGATCTTTAGGTCACATGTTACAGAATCTAATAGGACACTGCCTGTCTGTTAGAGTCTGAGGTCGAGTACATCATGTCTCTTGGCCTTGGTTTGCCCTGGAGCCTGAGGCGGAGTTATCATGACAGCTGCCCTGACCAGTCAACCTAATGAGACACAGAGTGGAACTAGCTCCAAAGGTTAACTGGTACCAGTTGCAAGTGAGTGCAGTGTAAGTGCAAGGACATTTACATTTTGTTTGTAAGTTGAGTATGAAGTAAGTCTCAAAATGAAAATACACAGGACATCTAGACCAAATCCTACAAGGAATAAACTTGTTGATATTTCCAATTATATACTGGAAAACACAGCTAAAATAAAAAACACTGTCTATTAATAAATCAGTCTTTATTTGTATAACGCCAGAGAAGCTGTGGGAGAGATGGAACGAGGGGTGTCACAGCAGTAATAACAGCTTTACTAATTGAGATATGAATAGTAAGGTTCAAGGTTTAAGAGTCTTTATTATCCCCTAGGGGCAATTTGTTTCACAACAAGTAGCAAACATGCAACAACCACATCCAAAAAGAAAAAAAACATTCAACATATGTCATTTAAAGGTCTAATTACTGCAGGGACAAATGAATCTCTCCATCTATTGGTGCTACATCTCGGAAGCACGTATCTGCGTCTGGAAGGAAGCAACCTGAACTCTCTGTGCAAGGGGTGATCAGGGTATGCCAGGATCAGTCTGGCTTTGGTCACTGACCTCTCTTTGTGCAGCTCAGAGAGCTCATTTAGGGCTGTGCCCGCAATTTTTCTGCACACCCTGACAATTCCCAAAATTGTATTCTTGTTTTTACATGTTAAAAGACCAAACCAACAGATGAAGTTAAAGGTTAATAAAGACTAATATAATAAAGTAATAACACAAAGTGTAAAAGCAATAATTATTATAATGATAGTAGAAGTCAAGCTACACAGCAGCAGCAGGACCAACAATCATTTATGGCACCCTGCGAGAGGCTCGGGGAAGAAGCCAAGTTGGCAACACGTATTAATGAGATATGAATGTGTACAGATGGAGAGAAACTCCTTGGAAATAAACCTTTTCAAAATAAAGCCGACCAAGTGATTGCTTCCCCTCAAACATCACATCAGGACAATGTTTCTAATTTTTTAAATGACCAATCTCTCTTTTTTCTCACATCATATGACTTTTGTCCCTAACGGCCTCCCATCCTTTGGCTGCAGGGGCCCACCGCCCTTGTGTGTGACCGCCTCTGTTGACTCATGCACTGCAGCAGCAGGGATCCTGTCCCGGGGAAGGCTGTCGCTCTCCTCCTCTCCTCTGGATGGCGCCGCTCCGAGACAGGCTTGGACAATTTTTGTGCAGTTTCGTGTGCAACAAAGTCCCGAGCTTGGCAGCTAGCGAGAAGAGAAAACCGACCCTCTTCAGACTGTTTATCTCTCCTGCGTTTTCCAACAGTTTTCCACGCATTTCCAAGCTTTCAGCGGCGCATTGGAAGTTTAATACAAACGGGAACGAACGCGATTCAGTCTTCGGGCGGTGTTAGGACGCTTCGTGGAGGAGCAAGGTGCTTTTTTTTTGGTGATAGAAAGCGTCACATTAGCAGGCTGGCGTAGAAAAGAGAGAACCAGGGCTACGCAGCGTGTCGGTCAGCCAGGGAGAGCCGGGAGGACCACGGCACAGTCGCCGCCAGCGCCACGGGGAGTCGGGGCCCGAGAGGGAGCCTGCTGCCAGGCCCTCGGCTTGATGCACCCTGCCTGCTTCGCCTTAGCCGCAGTCCGAGATGGGGGAGACCAAAATTATCTACCACCTCGACGACCAGGAGACGCCGTATCTGGTGAAACTGTCGGTGCCGGCGGACAAAGTCACTCTGGCAGACTTCAAAAATGTCCTCAAGAAACCAAATTACAAATTCTTCTTCAAATCTATGGACGATGACTTCGGGTAATAACTGTTAAAGGGGTTCATTGTGTTCAACATCAGCATTTACACTCCGGGGAGGGTGTTTCCTCCACAGCTAGATAAACGCTAACTTAGCTAGGTGTTACCCTCCTCCAGCTGGGTTGTCATCTGTTAACGTTACCTGGCAGCCGATCGTTAGCTAGCTACTTCCATTGCATTTCCTTTGTTAGCTGCTAGCCGCTGCTAGCTGGTCTGTTTAGCGTCCCGTCCCCCGTTTGTTTACATTGCCTGTGTGGCTAAAGCTTACGCGTCTGGTGCCTTGACTTCGCCTGACCAAGTTTGGTATTTTGTCAGCTTGACGAAACACCGGCGACAGCCCCGAATAACAGTTTAACTCATTTAAGATAAAAGTAAGCAACATAGGTAGTTAAAGATAACCGTGTATTGACGTGACTACTGTCAACTGCCGTTGGAGCTAATGTATGGTATGTTTATGCTAGCAGGCTAATGTCAGAATGTTAAACTGGCAGTTGGAGGTAGCCGTTGAGGGGAGCAGGCCCCTGCTGTTGTTGTCTATTAGCCCGAGGAATGCAGAGTTGGACACAGGAATGCCCTGTTCATCACTCTGGCAGCTTTATGAGCGTGTCCTTTTGTGTTAAAACATGGCTGCAAAAAGTAGACGCGTTATGTTCCTCCAGACACAATCCTACAGAGTTTAGAAAAAGAGGGGGGGAAATGTACTATTTTTTGTGAAACATTTCAGGCCAGGTTTCCTAAGTTGTTTTTGGCTTAACTCAAACTAGGGTGGGGCAACAACTTTTTTAACATTTGCAAGTGGGGAAGGCATGTTTTGAAAGGAGCCACAGCTATTCATGTTGTGAAGAGTGGAGCTGGGATCTTGTAAAGAAACCATAGAAACCTTTTACTCTGAGCTGTGGTATACATTGAGCAACCTGTCAGACTGGAATAGAGAGACTGGGCTCCACACTTGCCCCAGACTCTCAAAGGAACTCTCATTTACCATCACTATTGATTTTTTCTATGAAAGGTGCAGCTAATCTTATCATTGCCTCAGTAGTCTCAGGTTGGTTTGGCCTCTGGACTGTTTGACCCAGTGTTGTTAAGGTACCATCCGTTTGAATCTGTTATAAAACCCAGCTTTCCCTTTCAGCAGCCTGTGATGTGGAGACACACATTAAGGATTTCTAATAATTATTTCCTGATCTGATTAATTCCAGCTCCTCGTTTCGCTGGGTTTCCACGTCTGTGCTGGTTGCCTCTGACATGCATCGATGTTGGGTTGGATTTCCTGGGATTTTGCACAACAGTGCTCAACTGTAAAATCTTGATTGACACATCTTGCACTTAAAGCCAAATTCAACTAGTTCCAAATCTGCATCTAGTTAGCATGCAGACATGTTGCTTTTATTCTTTCTTGGGTTCCTTAAAGCAGCAAAGTCCAACTTCCAGAAGAAAGACAGCTGATTGTTGAATTAAATACTGATGTCTTGGGTTGGCAGCTCAGGACGGACACCAACCCAAAACATCAGTATTTGAAGATCTGGGGATGAGACTCAACAATCAGCTGGTTTTCCTCCAGAAGTTACATTTTGTTGCCTTAAACATGTTGTTTCTTGACCCCCGGTGAAAGCGTCAAGGAGTATTTATATCTTTGCAGAAAGGTTTTAGGGAATACATTTATTATGCATTAATCTTCACTGATGTTCTCTTTAGGCAATGTTGTTCATCTTGCTGGCAGTGTTTTTAAACTAATGTGCATTGGTCGTCCCAGTTTTAAGTGTCCATCCTTGCTGATGTTAGTATCCATTGCTCCATTGCTTCTAAATACAACCCCATGTTTTATTACCCTGAGAGTGCTTTTGTGTGTGAAGGTTTACTGAAACAGAGCTTTGTTCTCTTTGCAGGGTGGTAAAGGAGGAAATATCTGACGACAACGCTAAGCTGCCCTGTTTTAATGGACGCGTCGTGTCATGGGTAGGTTCGAAATACATCCTGGAGTAATTTCCTAATTTGTTCATTTATTTTTTTGTTGTTGTGCTCTCGTCTGTGTTCACTGTATTCGTGCGGTCCAGTGGCTGTGTGGCAACTGCGTGCATTCGTGTATGACAATGATTCCCATCTGTTGACTAGTGACCACAACCATACTCGCTCTCCGGGGAAAGGTCCTGTGCATCTGTGTCATAATGTCATCATCACATAATGATCTGAGCAGCAGCACACACATGCATCTTGTTTTATAAGTGTTCAGAGAAAGAGCTGCAGTGGTTTTGAAAGTAATTTCATACAAAGTCCACACACATGCTAGTCACCACACGCAGCACATGGGCTACGTACATGTACTTGCATGTAGTAAATCATTTTAACTCAATAACTCTGTCTCCACAACACAAGAGACATCTGGTGCCGGTGCTCAGCCTCCCTTCCTCTCTTGTAGACGTCGAAATTGAATTAAGAGCAAGTGAAATCACAGGATAGAGAGGAAAATACCACCTAACAAAGAGCCTCACTGCGTGTCATCTAACAAGAAGATTGAATCTCACAGGGTGGGGAGAGTCAAGTTGAGAGAAGAAGAGTTTTCTGTGTCCTGATGTGAAAGGCCAAAGCATTTAGGTTAATTTAGCGCAGTGTGGTTATAATTACAGGTTTTATTTCTGAGTCATCAATGCAGTCTTATCGCTAGATGCGCGTGTGCATAAACCAGTGTGCTTGTCTTGATTTCCCTCTGTTGTGGTCATTTTCATTAGAGGTTTGGTTGGCTGTGGTTCAAAGCCAAGTCCTCTATTTCTATGTGTGTGTGTGTGAATTTGTTATCTCTCGGGGGGGCTGTTGAAAGGTTCCACGTACCATGAAACGTTATCTCTGTTACAGTACGTCCATTTGTTTGTCCCCAGCGTTCATCTGTTGTTTCAATGACCTGATTGATTGTCCTCCTGGGTCTGAGGGCCTGGCTCGCTATCATCACATCACAACGGGCCCCCACCCTCAACTGGCCTGTTGTACTTTTATTGTCAGCTGACAAACAGATTGTCTCTATCAGATTATTCTTTTTCAGTTTATGTTCATGCACCTCAACCGTCCTGCTGGAAATACACTTCTCCCCTCTCCTCATGACAAAGAAACCTAACTGTCAGCTGAAAGTAAAGCATAATAAACACAGTATAACATTATTAACTGGATAAAGGGGTAAACAAAATGATTAGTTGGGCTCTTTTTATATAGATGTTACTTTGCTCTGTTACAGCAAAGAATAGTTTAAGGCACCACTTGTGTGCTTTCATTAAGAGTTTCTGTCTTACATTCTGTATCACTCACACAGATAAACACATTAATCAGACATTTTTAGACGCCCCTGTCACCCCACAAACTGAGTCATTTTTTTTGTTCATGGTTTTTTCCTACATTTCCTGAATTTGCAGTAGAAAGCCTGTCCGAACCTTTTCATTGTTACCTTGTGTCTGATTTGAGGGGACGACACAAGTCAAAAAGATCCGGTCTTTTCATGGTGTATGTTACAGCTCAGTTCGAGTGAAAAAAAACATTTGAAGATGTTACCATTGCCTCCATCAGCTGACTTTTTATATTGCTAATGATTAATCAGTAAAAAAAGTTTACAAGGCCTACTTACGATTGTGTAATTAGTTAAAAGTCGAAGTGCATTATCCAAATTTGCAAGAAGTTTTTTTTTTTTGATAAAGGCTAAATATGTTACAAAACAGCTGGCAGAGATGCTCTGACCTGCAAAGTCTTCTCCAGACCTAGAACATGTTCGCTGTGCACAGACCAACAAACATCACATCGGCTTGATCTTGATAGATTTTTGGATGAAAATGAGGAAAATGAAATAATTTCCACTAATCGCAATATCTGACAAATATTCGCTATATATTTATTTGACCATATCGTGTATAAATCAGTACACTTGTTGAAAAAGATGGTGAATTACAGCCCAGCTTTAAATAGTCAACCATGCGCAAGCTGCAAGCAGTGGAGTCCGTTTCTCAATGATTTCATGTTAGCTTATAACCGGTTTTTGCACGCAAATCATGCAAGTACATGCTTCATATCTTATATGGACAACATCCAAGATGCCGCAGAACTCGAGATCCATGGCGGAATGGGAAAAAAATATGAGTAAGTAGGACTAACATTCAGGAATGTCCTCACAGTCAGAGGAAATAATGACGGAAATATAAATAGTTCAATATTCTAATGTTACAATTTGTGTAATTTCCTCTGAAAACAGTCATGGATGATTGGATCCCACTTTTTCCCACACTTTGGTAAATTAGGCAACATGTCTGTTAGACAAATCACAACTCCTGGCACAAAGCCATTATTTCACAACTCTTCGAATCCAAAGCTACTTATGCAGAGCTGTGTGCTTGCAGCAAAAGACAGAAATGTTCCATTAAATCAGACGTTGTCGTCCATAAACG
This sequence comes from Diplodus puntazzo, assembly GCA_963678695.2. NCBI lineage: Eukaryota > Metazoa > Chordata > Actinopteri > Spariformes > Sparidae > Diplodus > Diplodus puntazzo. The sequence continues at coordinate 6,000,562 of OZ023166.1, forward strand.
CTGAGAAGCCTCTAGGCAGTGACATTAAGATGGGCTATTCAACCCAGCCATTGACTGCAGTGTAGTGTAAACACAGTAGGTCTCTGACATGGATCTGCTGCCCACTTGCGCCACGTCTTTCAAGTGTGTTGTCTCGTCCCTCTGACTGATCTGACTCTCTGTCTGTTGACAGCTGGTTTCCGGAGACGGGGCCAACACGGATGCAGGCTCCGTGGCAGATAGTTTAGAGGCGGCACCCCCTTTGGAGAGGACCGGGGGCATCGGAGACTCAAGACCACCTTCTTATCAGTCAGTATATTCATAACAGACTGTTTCTGTGTTTTTATTTTCATGTGCAACAAGGAGATTTTGTGTTAAATGTGAGAGAGACGCCATTTGTACTTGTACTTGGCTCGGTGCATGTGTCCTGAATAAGTCAGTCTTTGTTTCCTAATCAGCTCAGTAACAGATGAAACGGCAAATTGGATGAAAAAAAGTATGATACCTTGTGACTGCCCAGGAGGCAACCATCCCGTAAATTAATCAGACATTGACATTGTCAAGTGGATTTCTCTAAGTTCTTAGTTACTTCCATTTCCTAGACTTGTAATTGCAGTTTTTTTCCATCTGCAAGTAAAGCAAAGTGTGAAGTTTTTGAACACCATTTGTAATGGGATTATAACAAGAAGCATTTAAAGTTAACGTGTGTTTTAGTGGCTGATAAATTAACTTTACTTTGATAATGATGCAGTGTAACGCCATCTCTCTTTAAACACTAACTCTGGCTTCTGTGCACCGTCTCTGTCTGAAGTGGGAAGGCAGCGAGCGGTCGGGACAGTCTGGACAATGACACAGAGACCGGCTCCATGGTGTCGCAAAGGAGAGAGAGGGAGCGGCCGCGACGGAAACACACGAACGACCACGGTAATAAAGGCTGACTCAATAGTATAGGCTCAGTGACTTTAGAGATGCACTTCTCCATATTCCTATAAGCATGCGAGGCCTGTGCAGAGGTTGGATGACTATGGTTTAGTAACTGTAGAAGGAAAGTAGCAGGAAAGCAACAGTATCCCACAGTGAGAATAACATGTAGGTGCTCTGCAGTTGTGAAGATGTATTGATCTTTAGGAATAAGCAATGACAATGTTGTTACTCCAATGTAGTGATTATTCTTTACTGTGACAGCGTTATATAAACATAAAGAGAAAAAACTCTGACTCAGTGATTTAAATTTGATTTACTGCTGTTTTTTAATATGAAATTAATATTTATGCAAAAGCTAAAGCCTCTATTTTAGAACTAGTCAATCTCTAGTTTGTGAATGGAAGTTTTTAGGGATTATTTTTCACTGAGCAGGCTTCGTATGGGTGCTTAAAATCCTTAAACTCTCGCATTTTAATGTGGGGAAGGTACGGAAAGTGATTTGATTTTGTGTAAAGTGCTTGAAACAGCTTAAAACTGTTCCTGCATCACTTTTAGACACATTTTGAAACATGAAACTTTTAGTACGAACCCTGTCTGAGCTTTTACAAAAAATGTCCATGCACGTAACGTATGCATCATCCTGATCCTAATGCTGTCTCACTGCAGGTGGAAGGCAGAACGGCTACTCGCGACCGATGGGACGCGGGGGCCCCGAATACGACAGCTGCTCGTCCTTCATGAGCAGCGAGCTGGAGTCTACGTCCTGCTTTGATTCAGAGGATGATGACGCAACCAGCAGGTCAGACATCATGCGTCGCTCCTCAGCGTGTTGTTCACAATGAGAACAGTCTTTTCTGTTTGAGGAATGCATCTGGAAATTCAGTTGAAGGGTCTTGGCAGAGATTCGTACAACCTAATTGTCTGGTGGTTTTTGTGGTTACCCCACGGGTTCTCCTCCAGGAGCCGTAAAAATTTCTGCAACCTACTTAGAGACCGTGCTGTTCTCAGTCTTCAGGCATCTCTCAGGATGTTTTTCCTGTTGATATAGCTTCTAGTAAATCTGGATAAAAGCTTCATCAGTATACGAGTTTCTCTCGACAAAATAAAGAAATGGATTTTTGCCCCAACCTCTGCATATCGGTTTCAGCCGACGCTTTATTATCAGTCAGATCACAACTTCCAAATTAAGTGGGTTTATGGTAGTTTTAGAAGCAGTTAAAGTTGGTCAAGCACAACTTTAATTATGGAATCAGTGTTTAAAGCACGTTTTATTGGGTAGTTGACAGACAGGCTTTAATTTGATGTTTAGACAGATTACATTGGGGAAAATTGGTTTTCTGTTTGCCCCCTGGTGGTTTTTAAGTTGAATTCAGTCCCAAAAGTTTCCCATAACTGCATTTATATTGTTTCATTTCTATATTAAAGTTAATAGTGTAGCAATAAATGAGAGGTTATATATTGCAGCCATTCCATACGTCTGTATACTTTCTAAAAAACATATGTTTATCTTCTTTTCTTTTTTTCAGATTTAGCAGCTCCACTGAGCAGAGCTCCTCTCGTCTAATGAGACGACACCGCCGCCGCCGCCGGAAACCCAAGGCCTCCAATATGGACCGGGTGAGACCACACTCACGTACAGGACTACATACCAGCACAGGACTTTTCATTTAAAGCCGTATTCCATTTTATGACTCTTAATTCTTTGTCTTCCCAGTCTTCATCATTCAGCAGCATCACAGACTCCACCATGTCCCTCAACATCATCACTGTCACTCTGAACATGGGTGAGTGGCTTTGTCACGTGGAAGTTTAGATTTGTTGGGACAAGTACAGCCAGTTACAGCCACACACTGAGCCTTAATTGAAAAAACCCTCTCACAAGATAGGAAAATATGCATGTAACCAATTTGTTCCATACTGATGCAGGTCAAGATTATTTTTCTATTTTTTTTGTCTTTACTTTCATCAGTGCTGCTTCTCTTCACTCTAAGGTAAACATTGTTTGTTTCTTTTTACAGAGAAGTACAATTTCTTGGGCATCAGCATTGTGGGTCAGAGTAATGAGAGAGGAGATGGAGGAATCTACATCGGCTCTATCATGAAGGGAGGAGCTGTGGCTGCAGATGGACGGATAGAGCCCGGGGACATGCTGTTGCAGGTGTGTGTCTGTATGTGTGTGAAAGCGAGATGCACACGGAGAAAAGAAAAATGTGTGTTTGTGCATACCTGGGACTTGGACCAGGAAAGTCTGTGTGTGTGTTTGGTTTTAGTGCCAGCACCTGCAGTGAAGTAAAAGTAGTTAGTAATGTGAAACCAGTCACAGGATTTTGATTCAGATCTCCATGTGTAAAGGATTAAAAAAAAACAAAACATCTTTCTTAACTGAGATCAATATAATTAGCGCACATGGCAGTGACTCAGTACACAGCAACTAATTTTAGATTTTCCAAACTGTTGTCCTGCAGCCTGTTTTTTTCCCTTATTCTCATGCCCACTTTTTTAATGTAATCTAACTCATATTCTAAAATATAACGTCGGCCAGCTGGATCCAATGATTTTTTCAATTGTTATAAATCATCGAAGACCCACTTTCAATTTTTTCATATGGCACGCCATGTTGAGCAGTCCCAGTAAGGACTTTGCTCAGGGGGATTTATTGTAATAAGTGAAAGTGTTTTTATCTCTCATTTTATCCCCGTAGGTGAACGACATAAACTTCGAGAACATGAGCAATGACGATGCAGTTCGAGTACTGAGGGACATAGTGCACAAGCCAGGGTAAGTGGCAAACAGGCACACATTAGTAGATACAGTACATGCATTTTCTTTTAAAGGTGCAATATGTAAGAATTTTAGCTTAAAACATCAAAAATGTAACCGAAGTTGCCAACACAATATGAAAAAAATAACAGTTTTGACATGATGTTATTGTGTTGCAGATGTATCTATTGAAGTTAGCATGCTCACAAGCTGACCGCAGCCAGTTTATACCTCAAGAGGTGATGGTTGGATAGTAAACAACACCTTCCTGGTGCTCTGAGCAATGAGTCAGCTAACTGAGTTTACTGGCAGCAGTGACAAGTTTCTCTGGTGATACGTGGCCCACATTTCTTTTTTTTTTTGGCCAATTGCTACATATTATACCTTTTAACAGCAATAAATTGAAATAGTCTTGAATAAACTAAAAGCAAAAAACAAGCACATGAGTGAATTTGAGTAGTAAGTGAGTTGAATCTATTCCTTGCCTGTTTGTTTGTCACCAGCCCCATCACTCTGACCGTGGCCAAGTGCTGGGACCCGAACCCTCGGAGCTGCTTCGCTCTTCCAAGGAGTAAGTGTTTCTTTCTCTTGTTCCCCTTTTTCTCCTTTTCACTGCAATAACATTCACAGCTGCAAACACATGCAAGGCCATTTCTTTTGGTGTGCTGCTCTGGTAAGATCACCAGCTGTAACTGCGCACCCTGCATTTGATTCAACAGGTGAGCCAATCCGGCCCATTGACCCAGCCGCGTGGGTGTCCCACACGGCGGCCATGACCGGGGTATACCCCGCGTACGGCATGAGCCCGTCCATGAGCACCGTCACCTCCACCAGCTCCTCCATCAGCAGCTCTATCCCTGAGACTGAACGTGAGTCACAGCACCCCCTGCAGCTGCCTGGTTAATTCAAAACAAGCTACACTGGATCTTAGTCACAGTTTTCCATCCACTTTGGTTTTTATAAGAATTTCTCATGTTTCTTCCTGCAGTTTGTTTCTATGTTGTACAGTTTCCTCCTTTTTTTAAATAAGTTTTACAGCATGTACAATGTTTTCTGTTTCTTGTTAACCTACTGTAAAACTGCAGTAAAAATATGTATCGTCCTCAGATGTGTTTGTAAATCTCAGAGTTGCTGTAGATCACTGAGGCCCTGCCCTTTCCCTGCATTCCTGCGACCGCGCTCTGTTCCAGCATTTACTGAGTTCAGCCTCACAGCGTCCATCTGCTGTCAAAACTAAGCCATAACTCACAACGCCCATCTTCTCTGTAATCTTTGGAAACAGCAGTGATGTTTTTTCCTTCTGGAGAGAAGTTTTTTCCGTTCCTGACACACTTTTGTGAGCATGTTGACACGATACACATTTTTGTAGATATTTTTTCTCTCAGACGGAACATAAATTTCATGCGGTCATTTTAACACTGTTGCACCTTGCAGGTCTGGTTACAATTTATGGTTTTAACAGTTGCATTTTGTTTTATAATCTTTGGATTACTGGCCAACAACAAATGTTCAGTTGGTGCCTGGAAGTCTGAGCTATAGCTTGTTTCTACGCTCACTATTTTACACCAGTGTTCAACAGTCATACATGGAGAAATCTGACATGGATAAGATGAGTGCAACAGTAACCCCTCTGAAAATGGCCTCAGCAGTGTTGTACATAATGCAAAGCAGCGACCTAAAAGGTTGCGTTTTGCATAAAGAGTGTGACTGTTGTTGATGTGCACACCTGCAACAACCTGCACTGAGCTAAACATTAAAAGGAAGTCAGGTTTATGTGAGAGAGGAAAGATACTGGTGTGTTTGTGAACGCTGGAAACATTTTAAACGAGAGGTTTGGAATTCTTTAAATTGTTTTAACCTCTTAGGATTTTGAAAACTTAATAAATAATATTCACAGAATATTAAACTGTCACATGTGAAATAGTGTAAAGAGAAGATTTTCATACCCTTTGTATTGCGGGATAGTCGCAAGGCTTTCATCACTAATTGAAGCAGAGATATATTAGACAGGTTGAGAGAAAGTAGGAAGCCCAAAAGGAAAATTCAAAACACATTATAAAAACATCTTATCAGCTGGAATGTCGTGAACCTCACTGAAATGATATGTTATGGTATAAAAAAGTTTGAGGGAGGACATTTTATGATAATATGATCTGGTTTTTGTTGGGGTTTTATCAAGACTGGCTCAGTTGTAGTCCAACTCAAACAAAGATGCTGCCTTATTCAGTCTGATTCATGATCAAGACAGAACAGGGTTCGAATTACAGTCGAGACCACAGGAAACCAAATGTTATTTGAGGCAACCAAACAAATGTAGCACAGCATTTGAATATTTGTGTGAGATAATTTCTTTGTCTTCACGACCGGATCAGTGGTGTTAAACATAAAGACCCAAACTACTTCATCTTTGAAATGAATGTGTTGTCCAGCTCCTGAGATAACGTTTGTGCGTGTTCTCTGATGTTTCCCAGGATTCGATGACTTCCACCTCTCCATTCACAGCGACATGGCAACAGTCGCTAAGGCCATGGCCTGCCCAGAGTCAGGTCTGGAGGTGCGGGACAGGATGTGGCTCAAGATAACCATCGCTAACGCCTTTATTGGTATGTCTTTGAAAGCACAGGACATGGTTGAGCATTTGTTATTTCCTTCATCAGTGTGCACACACATCTATATTCCTCATTTGTAGACTACTCTGTCGATGTGGCTGAAGTGATGCCTTGAAGCCTCTTGTGTCATTTTGAGGTTTTTATTGTTTGATTGAATTACTAGTTTCTTTTATGAGGAATTATTTATAATCATCCCTATAATCTATTAATATCATTTGTCCTTTATTGTTCCAAGCTGCACATCATTATCATGTTGATAATTAAAAGAAACTGTGAACAGATAGATATCTCATTATATAAATGATTAAAATCATCTTGGATATTATTCTGTATAACGCAGTAGTGATGAATGTGATGAGCAGGCGTGGCTCGTTCAGGAGCTGAGATGTCTTTGTCTTCGTGTCCTCAGGTTCTGACGTGGTGGACTGGCTCTTCCATCATGTGGAAGGGTTCTCAGACCGCAGAGAAGCTCGTAAATACGCCAGCAACCTGCTGAAGGCCGGCTACATCCGACACACCGTCAACAAGATCACCTTCTCTGAACAGTGTTACTATATCTTTGGAGACCTCTGCGGCAGTAAGTGGACACCCAGCTACTCTTTGGTTAGCTTAGATCTACAAATTGTGTATTGTTAATTTGTATCTGTGTCTGTGATCTGCAGGACAAACTTTACACACCTTAACTTTGCTTCCAGGGTGTTGGTCTAAATCATTTATTTTCTTCTGTCTCCCTCAGACATGACCCACCTGTCTCTCCACGACCATGATGGTTCCAGTGGGGGCGCTTCAGACCAGGACACTCTCCCCCCTCTGCCCCATCCTGGAGCAGCCCCCTGGCCCATGGCCCTGCCCTACCAGTTCCCCATTCCACACCCATATGAGCTGCCACAGCCCTTCCATGGTGGACCAGGAGCCGGCAGTGCAGGAAGTCAGCACAGCGGTGAGTGCAAAGAATATTTCTGTTTAGTATGCTCTTTCCACAGCAGTGGTAAGCTTGAATTCATGTCACTTACAGCATATTTTGGTGATGAGGTTTACCCAAAAAAGGTAGCAAGATGCCCATTAAGACGTCTCCAGTGGCTGCAGATTCATTTTCCCCTTTACCCATTTGAATGCTGTAAACATGTTGCACGGAAAAAATGTAATTGTGATTTTTCCGACCGATGTTGCTAAATATGAATTGATCTATATTCTCATGCAGGCGAGAGTACGAGAACTTAAAGATATGAAATGCTGCCAACAAGTGTTTAATATTTTTTTTTTTCAATTGGTGTGGAACATATAATAACAATTAAACACACCATAAACACAAAAGTTGTGTCTAACTAAAATAATAATAAGAATAATACAAGAACAACGAAAATCTAAAGAAACAGGACATGTCTGTGAACAATTAATTGCAACCTCTGCAATTTGCTAATCGCGTTGTCTCTAATCTTGAACTCTATGTAAAACCGATTAATCATTCAGCCCTTGTCACAATAATTGCAGCTGATATGAATTCATGCCAGCAACAGCTGCATTTCTATGATGGAGCAAACTACAAACCTTTAACAAGCACTTTTTCAAGCCTATGGAGACAAATACTATGGCTGACGTGTCACTTTGCACAGAAGGATGTAAAGGAATATCGACACATTTTTTATATCTCCACACTTCCTCTGCAGTTGTGGGTCCAGTGCATGTTTAAATTAGATTACTTCAAAGAGCTGAGGGAAACAGTCGAGCTCTGTCAAAAATGTAAAAAAAAAATATTCCAAAGCTGTTTTATTTACATGGTTTGTTTGTGTATTTAATGCGTAGAAATAGAAAAGCAGACTTTGTGGTTTTAGGAGCAGTTTGCTTACGCAATGCAGTTATTTACTGAGCAAGAACAGCTGGGCTGTCTGGCTGCACAACACATCTCAACATGCTGTGTTCGTTTTAGGGTTGCTCACTACCACTGAATCTATTTCTGTATGGTTTACTAGGTTACACGATGCAACGTGATTTTTGGAGTTGTTACAGTTGCATTTTATTTATTTTATAGGCGGTGCTAAGTTAGCCCGAGACCTACCAATCTGAACGATGCAGAGGGATAAAATATGTCTTTTCATTTGTCTGTGGCTGCGATGAAGTGGCCTGCTTCTCAAAATGTTATGAAGTTCACTTCAGCACAGAAACCGCTATGGTTTTAAAATTGATCAGTCTGAAGAATTTTGCCTATAAAGCAAGCAGGTTGTTTGTGGTAATAAAATGAAAACATGTAATTGCCTTCAGTAATGGGTATGCTGTCTTGCCTGTGAAATGCAGTGAATGCTCAGTGACCACGTCTGCATTAGTCATGCAGCTCTCCTGAGACTCTCCCACAAACTGGGTCACTTCACGAACGCTCATATCGGAGCGAGTGGCTCATATAGCTCACTCACATTTATTAAAACAAAACAAAAACTAATGTGTTTCTCTATTACGCTCAGATAATAATCGTCTTCTCTTCTGCCGTGTCTACAGGAAGCAGTGGCTCGAACTGCAGTAAGAACGAGGGTCGGAAGTCTGGAGGCAGCGGCAGTGAAACTGAGATCAGGAGCCACCGAGCTCCCAGCGAGCGCTCTGTGGCTCCCCCAAGTGAGCGGAGCGTACGCAGCTCTCTCAGCCACCGCAGTGCCAACTCCCACTCGATAGCATACGGTGCCGGCCTCGTCTACGGTCCCCCGGGCCTGCCACCCCAGCCCCCACATCTGTCTACGGCTGCACCTGGCGCCCCTCCAGGCAGAGAGCTCGCCTCTGTGCCCCCTGAGCTCACTGCCTCGCGCCAGTCTCTGCGCTTAGCGGTGGGCAACGCCGGAGAGTTCTTTGTCGATGTGATGTAACGAAGGTTGTAGGCCGATAACAAAGTAGCAGAACGGGCTTTCTCATGTCAATGTGAGGCTGAGAAGGACAGCAAGATGGGACAGGAAGTGAGGGAAGACTGCAAAAAAAGCTGTAACCCAAGACTCCACTATCCTAAAAGCAAACATGGAAGCAAACCCCTGTTGTGTATGCAGAGAGAAATATTCCTCCTCTTGTGTGCTTTTCTTCCTAGTAGTAGTGGCCATACTTTCTTCAGTGAAGAAACACCACCCCCCCTCGCTCCAGATGGAACCAAAGCGCCTCTCTCAGTTTCCGCTCCTCAGTGGGGAAGAGTTTGCGTGAGGACAAAAGAGCAGGAGAGGGAGGGAGGCAGTGGAAACGGACGGCTGAGAAAGATGACTCAGCGCTTTTTCTACATGGATGTTTTTCATTTGTTCTTCTCTTTCACTCTTCCCTCCTCTCTGCCTTCCTTATCTCACATTCTCTGTCCTCCCCCACCCCTGTTCACGTCTGAACTGAGAGAAAGAAGCCTCTTCCCTCCTTCTGTTCTTTCAATCCCCCCCTGCCTGACCTCTAACAAGAAAAAAAAAAATCCCTGACAGAAAGCTGAAATGAACACTAACTGTTAACCTTATTCAGACTTTTTAAATGTTTGCTTGACTTAAGAGAGAAAGAAATGGACAAATGTGTATGTAGTGCAAGAGAATCGCAGTCCTTCTTACTGTAAGAATGCATTTGTTTTATTATATACGTAGTTGGTCACAACTAGTTTCATTTTTCAAACGCTAAACAACATGAGCATCCAGCTTCAAGAGTCATTTTTACACTACACGGCTGCATTTTTCATCCGTTAACCAGAGCGTTTTCAGACTCTGTGTTGTGATAATGTATAGTGGAAAAAAAAATTTCTTACCATGTCTTTCACACCTTTTAATCAAGGAAAAAAAGTGTCTTTTTATTTATAAATATAGTTTTATGACTTAATGCTGCTTTGTGTTGTGTTTTATTTGAGTGTGTGCACATGTTTGTGAAGCAGAAATGTGCCTAGTGTGAGAGAGAGTGTGTTTTTTTTTTCTTTCTCCACGGTACCTGAGGTCATATTTGCATTTAAAGGCAGTGGATTCCAGACTGTCCAACATCAGGAATGTGAAGGTTAGGCAATCTGGTGCACAGATGTGTGTGTGTGGGCTGCGGGTGTGTGCAGGGGATCAGCCTGTGTACATTTTAGTTTTAGCCTCAGAACTGAATGACCCTTTGCAAGATGTTCCCTGTGGTTAGACGGGCGGAAAAACTCCTGTAGAGTTGATTCAACTTGGACAAAAAAAATAAAAAATAAAGTTAAGGTGGACTCTGCAGGACATATTAAAATAAGACCACCCACATAAGGACAAACATACTGCCTGTTTTCCTGCTGGGAAATTAGTTTTCTTGCTTCCACTCTCTGAAAGTGGGAGTTTAAGAGCAGTTATTCACACCAGATTTAAAAAAAAAAAAAAAAAAAGGAAAACCACTGTGTTACTCAATGAATCCAGCAAGTTTGATACATGCCAACATGGCCTCTGAGTCCATATGTAAAAAGGGGACTAACGCTCTGTGCTGCCAGATATACTCATCACAGACATAAATATTAATGGACAACACTGAAGCGAATAATTATTGACCAGTAGTCAATGTAGCTTATCATAACAAGGCCTGGGTGCGGTTTACACATCGGTCCAGCCGCGCCTTTTCCTGTCACAGCGGAACGGCTGTGCGTAAGGACGGCGGGTCAGCTGACAGCTATCAGAGGACCTGGAGGAAGGAGCGGAATTAGCGGGTGTGTGAACCGGGAAGCCGCTGGATCCTGACACAGGCAAAAGGGGAGCGACAGACTGGTGGCGTTCGCGAGAGAACTAGGGTAAGCTCACCGGAGTCGATGCGGGTACATGTTTCTCATCAAAATGACCGAACTTGTAGCCCGGTAACGGTGTCGGACAGCTGGCGAAACCGTTTCATTCGGGAGCGATGCTAACGTTAGCGGCGTTAGCTGCGGCGCCGTTAGCTAGGGTCAAGCTAGCAGCGGCAGTTAACTGTGATAACGGAAGCGCGGCGCTTTCCCGTCAAAATAAAAGCACGCAGTGTGGCATTTCTGCGCTGTAATGACAAGGTTAGATTGCTGGGAGCTGTCTGTGCTACAGTTCTTAACAATGTTTAATTTGTAAGTTGGCGATAATCGGTAGCGTTAGATGTTGAGTGGTCGTCAAATGTCCGAGTTTCTTCTCACCGGAAGTCAGTTTGAAATTCCGCACGGCTCGACGCTGGTTCGCTAACACCGCCGCTAGCTAGCCTGCTATCGTAAGCTAAATTAGCTAGCTACCTCTTACTCGGTCTATTCTCCATCACTGTGATCTTAGCTGAAGGTCAAGCCCCCCATCTATGCTGTGGACATTTAAGTATGTGTAAAACAAGGCGTCTCGAACAGACCTGTCCCTCACTGTTCGAGGCAAAAAAGAGCAAATATGAAAAATGTATGAACGTTTGGAAAATGGCCCGAGTGAGCAGACATCTTGACTTCGGCCAATAAACGGGCGATTACACCCGCTCATGTCTTGTGCACGGTTTATTCCGTCACGACGCGGTTGTGTTCATGTGGGGAATTAACTTTACTAATCTCGGGCGTGTGGTTGTGGTGTATATTTCCTTTTTATGCGCCGTGTGTTTTAAGGTATCTGGCCTCTTGTCTTCGAGGAATTTCAAGCATGTCCTTCATCCTCCTGGTTTCCAGAAGCCTCCTTCTTGAATGGGGGCAAACTCCTCTGATTTGATGGTCCAAGCCATAAAACACTCAACGCTAATTGTCGAGCAACTACTCTCAGATACAGCTCGCTGTCTGTAGGTGTTAGTTTAACGTAAGACTCCATGTGTAGTCTGGTCACATCCAGGCTGCATCTAGTAGTAAAATGCAACAGATTTTTGTAGCTGGCTACCTGGTGACATCCTGCTAATCTGCTTAGTCTTTCTTTGAAGGAAAACAAGGAATTGACTGTGGTGAAGAGTGGTGGTGGTGGTGGTGTTGGAGTCCTTTCAGCCTCTGCTGGAGTGATAGTTGATGCATGTATGTGTATGCACATGCACGAATCAAAAATGAGTCACCACAGTGGGCCAGCTGCAGGGTTTATTCAGTTGGCAATAGTGTCTCTCTCTGTGTGTGTGTGTTTGTGTGTGACTAAGAGGGAGAGACAGAGAAAGCGGATGTGAGGGACAAGCGCCTCCCTGTACTGTCGCTCTCTCCCTCATTTCTCACTGCTTTCACTTCTCTATAACCTCTTTTTCCCCTCGTTTCCTTCCTGCAATCTCTCGCTCCATTTCTGTCTCTTCTCAGGCGGGGTTTGGTTTCACCATGGCCAGTTGGGACTGAGAAGCAGCCACAATGATTGGAGGATTGTTCATCTACAACCACAAGGGGGAGGTCCTCATCTCCCGGGTCTACCGAGATGACATTGGGTACGTTTCACGGGAAGCAAAGCTGCTCTAACGTTCCTTAAATTTCATTTGGGGTTGGGGGGGACTTGATGTCAGCGAGAAGGTCGTGACCCGCTGGGAGTGGACAGGTTGATTCCGAAGCGATGAGAGAGGATTACGTCCCCCCCCCCCAGCTAAGGAGTTTACATTTGTCTGTTTTGTCACCTCCTCTAAAATGTGTTTTAGGAAAATAGCTAAGCCAGGATTACATTCAGGATTACATTTATGATAAGGTCACCAACTCACAGAACGCAATTAATCTACAAATACAAAAACCTGCAAAAGGGATTCTTCCAATAAATGATGAGTGATATACAAGACAAGTATAATAAAAAAAAAAAAAACACGAGTAAAACAGACAATTATGCACATCAACAAAAAATAATTTCATCCTTCATGGTTTCCCACGGTGTGAGGTAATGATTCGGTTCTCTCGCACTCGTGTTTAACAAACCACACCGTCTATTTAGAAGATTAGCTGCAGTTGTGTGAGAAGCTCTGCCAGATTGACCTCAGTGTTGGTACAAGACACAAGTTATAAGGTATTACCGTATAGAGATGACGTACTGATAGCAAGCACCTATTTCCTCTTCATAGATGGGAACAGTGATACATTGATCTGCAGCTGAACTTGGAAAAGTACGAAAAAAACAAAGTAATGTCAAAGAACAGAATCGCCTAAGTTTTGATTAAAGGGATGGGATTTAATAATGCATGTTAAAATGACTTTAGTTAGTGAGTTGTAATGGCTCATAATAAATGTGAATGTAAAAAGAGACTTTAACTCAACAGAACTGCGGCAGGAGCCGATACAAAGCTGCTGGCAAAAAAAAGGTATCTGCGAAAAGCAAATCATTCTCGCTGCCTAAGATGGACGACTTAAAATGTGTCTGAGTCATATCCAGAGTAGGCTGGGGATAAGAGATTAAAAACCAAGCCGGTGGCCTAACCACATGGTAAAAAAAAAAAAATGGTGGTCAAGGTCTGGAACTTCACGTGTGAGGTTAAAGACTAGGTCAGGACAGGAACTAAGCTGTGTGAGGCTGGAAAAAAACACTTTCTTCGTCCCTATTTAGCTGTTCGTGAGACATTGTTGATTGAAACGTAGATATCCGCTTGCTTACACGTATTGATCCCTTTTTCGTTTGTGTGAACCAAATGCAGTGATTGAGTTGAGAGTGAGGTAGGCATCTCTCCAAAATACACACCAGGCCCCCAGTGCCTTATACATTTATACAGTGAAGGTTGGCAAGGTACAGAGAGGGCACAGGCGCAGGAAATTGATTTCTTTGTGTCAGTTACTTGGGTACAGAGCAGCAATGCTGGGTCATTGGGTTACTTTCTGTGCAGACCCTTGAAGTATTTTTTTACATTTCAGTTTTTGTTGTTGTCGGGTTAGATGTTCAGAAAAGGGCAGAAACAGAATCGTATATGCTGCATTTTTCAGAGCTGTTCAGTGTAACAAGTTGCATCAGCAGACTGAGACGCCATTAAATAGTCTGTTTGAACTGAGTGAATGCAATGTGTGCAGGTTTGTTTAAATGACTGGCAGCCTTGTGTGTACTGGGATCCTTTCCGTCTTTTGTCCTTCCTGTGTCTAGCTAGTAATCAGTAATGTGATTGTCACTGTTATTTTTAATCATTGCTGCTCCTTCGTATCTAGCAGCAGCACAAATACAGTGCAGCTGCTCGTGTCTTCCTTCTCTAGACACAGCACAACGTGTACTACAGAATATCGCTGGATACATATTAAAAGGAAACAGAGATTGAAATCAGGACTTCTTAAGGACAACTTTGCTAAAGCGTGTAAAAAGAGAAACTTAGTTTGTAAGACATCATTAAGAAAGGAGCTGTAGGGCGATTCATACTCAGAATAAAACCAGAAAATCCATACTTTTTGTCTCTGATGTGGTCCTAGCAGGTGATAATAATGATCCATTATGCTGCTCCAATTGCTGCCGAGTATGTGTTATAATGTCGTGATGACATCTATGGTTGCGGTTGGAAATTTCATCCACTTGGAATAGAGTGCAGCAGGGATGGCACATTTTTATAGGCTAATCTAACCCTGGTTGTTTTGACACAAAGCCTATGGTAAATTTTAATTGGATTTTGGATTATTGCAGAAAATAGATAAGCTCTGTGGCTAACAAAATTTTTTCATGATGGCTACATGTTTTCTTCAGCAAGATAATCTTCACAAATGAACATCAGTAGATCAAGAACAGAACTACATCGCTGTCATATGACTTCGCCATCAACACCGCTAAGCTTCCTGCGTCTACTAGTGAACAGACTAGTGAGTAGATGTGTCCATGTACGTCGTAATCACAAATCGAAACCGTAAAATTCATACGTAGGCTTTTATATCATAGGACAAAACCACAGATATTATGTGGGCATCTTATCGAAAAACCCTTTCAAAAACCTTTTTGACTTTTTCGAGATGAGGGAACAGGAAGTGTAGGATTCGTTCATGTGGAACTCTTAATGAAGCTGTAACGGAGAGATGCCAATCATGTAAGTTTCACTTTCTATGCTGTTGTGCTGATAACCAACAACTTCAATTAAAGAGCAATATAATGCTGCTGAGGTTTTTTCGGTTCCAGTGATGCCGTCATAATAAACACCATGTTACTCACCTTGTCTGTGTACATGATGCACGAAAATGTCTCTTGTGCATTTTTGTCTCTCTCCTCTCCTTTTACTTCATCCTTTTTTCCTCTCTATCCTCTGTATCACCATTTTCCTCCATCTGTCCATCTTGGCCCCTGTAGGAATAGGTAAGAGAAGCTCGAGCCTATCAAGCATGACCCATGACCCTCCCCTCTCATGGCCACCGATCAATGACCCCTCTGAAACCCCCTTTATAACTGCATGTCCATTGATTCCACAGTCAACTCCCCGTTACTTCCTCCGAGCATGAGTCACCTGTCATGACATTAGTGGTGAATAAACCACCAGATACTGAGATAACGACAGCCGATCAGCGAACGCCAGCGAATTCAGCCACGACCAGAAGATTGATGCTCACAAACAGCTCTAGCAGTGCCTAAGCATGTAGTCTGAGCATGGATTAATTTAGTCCTCTCATCCTTTTCAGTATGCCCTGATTTATCACGAAGAAACTGAGAGATTACTTAGATCAAAGATCATTTTGTGTTGATTTAATCGGCTCTTATACGTAGAAGTGGGCCTTGATTGAAATAAGATACACTGAAATCATCTCTGTTTTCAAAATGTGTTTGATGTTTTACTTTAATACAACGCTCAAATGGGATATAAAAGAAAATGTGATGAATTTTTTTCTTTTTTGGCTGCTTCTCGGTTTAATGGACAAAGACGGACATCATGGCTGACACACTGTAACTTTGTCCTCATAGGAGTTCAGTTATTAATTCCTAAACCTGCGAACATTTATTTATATTTTGATGACATTGTAGAAGTTACGTCTTCATTGTGTCTTCTTGTTTGTCTCTATTACATTTCTTTTCTTCACGGTGACTTTAAAAATGGGAACAATCACAGCACAGTACTGTTTACCTGCAGACTCGTTTCTTCTAGAATTAGTACATTATTAGTTATTACATTTAAAGACAGGGATGTTGATAGTATATCAGTTGTTAATTATTTAAAATAAGGTAGACAACAGTCTTCAATGTCGGTGGTGTCGACATCTGAGTTGTTTCTCAGTAGGATTTGGTTTTCTTGTTGGAACGTGCTGCGTCCTCTGCACTAAGCCTTGTTATTTATATATCCACATTAAGCAAGGCTGCGTTTCCCCAAAGCATCATGGCACTAAGGTATACTTAGGTATTCTTGACAATAAACAAGTAGTCCAGTTTATTTTGCTAAACATAGTTGACACATGTTTTTCCCATGGAGTCTGGTTAGTTGCGATGCTGCTGCCTGGGTGTCGAGCTACACTCTGAGCCTCTCCCTCCTGGTAATTATCACCGTTTACACAAAACAACACTTGTTTTTAACGTCTTAACGCGCCAGCTCGAGGTGTCTTCTTCAAGGCGGTTGGACAATGTTTTGATTACTTGCTCATTTCTGGATGGATATCTGATAAGTTATGTGTTCACAGGATGTCACAGGGTGGGATCTTTAGGTAAAAACTTAAAACAATAAACAAATGTCTTTTTTTTTTCTTTCTCGCCCTCCCGTCTCAGGCGTAACGCGGTGGATGCGTTCCGTGTGAACGTGATTCACGCCCGGCAGCAAGTTCGATCCCCGGTGACCAACATCGCCCGCACCAGCTTCTTTCACGTCAAGCGCTCCAACATCTGGTTGGCGGCCGTCACTAAGCAGAATGTCAACGCCGCCATGGTGTTCGAGTTCCTCTACAAGATGTGCGACGTCATGACGGCCTACTTTGGCAAGATCAGCGAGGAGAACATCAAGAACAACTTCGTGCTCATCTACGAACTGCTGGATGGTACGAGACGATAATTGTAAAAACAATTGTGAACAGATCCAAATGTAGAATCTTGTGTCTTGACACCAGGTAACCTAAAATATCATAAATAATGGCATATAAACTTTGAAGTGCCCACTTTTAATTGGCTAAAAGTCGACAAATGTCTTTGCAAATATTTTAATGGGATTCATAATTGTCCACAGTGTATTATAGTGGCAGTGACCCAGGACTAACGGTGGCTTCATTATTCTACATCAAACACAAACTTTGTGTTTGTCTTCCCAGTGACAGTTGAATAAATAAAACGTGTCACTCAGTCAGCACTGGTTCTCTCCACGACCTGACTCATTTCTCCTCCTGACACTTATCTGTCCATGTTTGTTCGTACAGAGATCCTGGACTTTGGCTACCCCCAGAACTCAGAGACCGGAGCTCTGAAGACCTTCATCACCCAGCAGGGCATAAAGGGACAGGTCAGTAAGACAAGTTCAGTCTTTACATTTTGCTGTGTTGAGAAAACGAGGATAAACATTCAGCTGTCAGCTTAATAGATGAACTTTGCTAACTTCCACATGACCTCGTTGCATAATTTTCAGTTTATGCAGAGACAGTTTTAAAATGGTGTTAACTCAACTGTATTGCAATTATAGAGGATGTTGTTTGTTTTTATTGGATTTTAGATTTATATACATTCTTTATATTATAGAGGGTGGACTTGGTATTAGAGACGCCTCACAGTGTAACTCAGGCGAATCACAAGTGATAAAACCGGTAATAAAGACACTTTTTTATAGGGAGCCGCTTTGCTCGATGTGGATTTGGCAGATCAAGACATTTTTTACTAGACTCACGTTGATGATATATATCCTGATCTACTTCCAGTCCTCGGTTTATTATTGTCCATTAGACTTTGAGTGGCAGCTGTCAAATACAATAAACATTTAAATTCACTGGAAATGTTTTCATTAATGCAGTGCTGCAAGTGTCTGATGGTGTGATTCAATGATATCCACAGTTACAAGGAGTTACAGTGACATTTTCTTATTGTGTGCAACAAAAGCCAAAACTTAATCGGCTCTTCCTAGTTTATGTGTGACTAAGAAGTCTGCTTATTGTCTAATGTATTTCTGTTTCTCTCTCCTCCTCCCCCCGTTGTGTTCTGGGACTCTTCATAATTCAGCACCAGGTAATAAACAACACTCGATTACACTCGGTTAGATTAATTTTGTCCGTGTACGGGACCTCGTCATATTAGTTTTCCTCTCTCGCTGTGGTGCTAATGATTCCTCTTCGTTGCCTTCGCTCTTTTGTCGGTCTGTCAAGCCTTTTCCTTTTGTTGGTGGTGATACAGTTTCTCTCCCTCTCTCCCAGACAAAAGAGGAGCAGTCTCAGATCACCAGCCAGGTGACGGGGCAGATCGGCTGGCGTCGTGAGGGCATCAAGTATCGCCGCAATGAGCTTTTCCTCGACGTACTGGAGAGCGTCAACCTGCTCATGTCACCACAAGGTCTGTTCATACACCTCCCCCCCCCTCCTCCTAACTGGGGGTGGGCTGCAAACATGAATGATTTATTGTAATTGTATCATTCAGAACAACTAGTGACGGTTGTTCAGAGTTTTGTCTTTTATGCCTCTTGGCCTTGAGTCTGTGCATCAGATACCAACATGTGGAGAACTTCCTCTCCCCAAGAAGCAATTCAATGGCCCATTAATAGATAAAACAAAACTATTTGACCACAAAGTCCATTTGGTAGCTTCTCTGAGTCTTTCGATGATGTCATACCATCTGCAGCAGAGTGGAGTGAGACTCGTATACAGATACAGAAAAAGATGTCCTTCTCAGTTAAATGTAATTGATAACCAAGGCATTTTTTCCCATCCAGGTTTCAACTTTTAGTATATGGTACTGAGGGAAAATCCTCATTTGGGTTGCTGACTGAATTTTATTCTTTGAAGTCTATTAAAAAAACAACAACACCGTTTTCTTTAAATAGTTCTCCTATTCTTGCCAAAACATTGATCTGAAGCTCCATGTTGTGGCTGTTCTATGAATAGTTTTTATTAAGTAATAAAAACCTGTGTCATTTTAACATGCTATGAACAATCTGATTTAATCCTTGCCCAGTCCGATCATGGATACAGATAATTACGCTGGTAGTACAGATACTTGTGTACTCGCTCAGTTCAGTAGAATCCAACTCAATTCTAATTCTTTTCTCCTTCCTGTCCAGGCCAAGTCCTGAGCGCTCACGTGTCGGGCCGAGTAGTGATGAAGAGCTACCTGAGCGGAATGCCCGAGTGCAAATTCGGCATGAACGACAAGATTGTTATCGACAAGCAGGGAAAGGGTGGAGCGTCTGATGAAGCGGGGAAGAGGTGAGCGACACAACAAGCAGGGAACATTTGAATTATGATTTTAGATACTTTGCAATTCTGTTTTTTTTAATTCAGACTGGTCCTTTTTTGTATTATTTCCATCTTAAAAACTCTGACAAGAAAAATTAATTGTCAATTTTTAAGAGGCCGCCTCGTCTGTTAGCCCCGTGTCTGTGTTATGAGTGTTGTCTTGCTGTTTTACAACAAGACAGGCTTTTACAATTTCTTTTTAATTTTTCTTTCCTTTGGATGCATCTCTCCTTTCTTTCCCTCTCTTTCTTTTCTATGTGCTGTACCTCAGTGATTTAGGGGGAGGAAGGTACTGTACTGATAAGTGTCCTCACCCTATGCCACCTCAACACACACAGACACACAAACACCTGCCTTGTCTAAGCTCTTAAGCACATTAAGAATTTGTACATCTCATGCAGTGTTGCTCCTCACACACTCGATTCAAATCAAACACGCCTTGTTTAACTCTTCAGTGTACCGCCCGGTGGTTGTTTGCCTTTTTGTGGAATGATTGGTTTTTGTTTTCTTTACCCCACACCCACCTGCTTGACTTTTAACTCTTTACCCAAACACCTAACGGGGGTTGTGATTTGTTTTGTTGCACAGTAGTGTCATCTTTATGTTTTTTAGTTCCCATGTGTTGAAACTAGCAGTTGTGTCCCTCTGTGTGCTCATATCTTAATGTTTCCTTCTTGACTATTTACATCAGCTGAGGGAGAGTATAAGTTTTATCTTTGGAACAATTGGGATCATAATTATCATACATAATTTTAGATAGTAAACAGGCAAACTAATAATCTTTTGTCCTCTTTTGTGTGTGTGTCTCTGATGTGTTTTTTCTCCCGGCAGTGGGAAGCAGTCTATAGCCATCGACGACTGCACTTTCCACCAGTGTGTGCGCCTCAGTAAGTTTGACTCAGAGCGTAGCATCAGCTTCATCCCCCCTGATGGAGAATATGAGCTCATGAGGTCAGTAGATGGATTTTTTAAAAACTCTTTTAAAGCATTTAATTATTATCAAACTGTCAGGACAAGAGCAGAATGTGACAGAAAACTGATCACAGGTGTATAACTGGATAAACTGTTTTGAGAAAAGTGTGTATAAACATTATAAAATGTATGCATTTTGTTACACGAGCTGTGGTTTGTCGTCCCCCCTTCTTGCAGGTATCGCACCACTAAAGACATCATCCTGCCATTCCGAGTCATCCCTCTGGTAAGGGAGGTTGGCCGCACTAAGCTGGAGGTGAAGGTGGTCATCAAGTCCAACTTCAAACCTTCGCTGCTGGCCCAAAAAATTGAGGTGAGCTCTCGTTAAAGTCGACGATGATGATAAATGCGGTATCCTCACGTCGCAGATTTAACACGACCAAATGTACTGATGGCTTCACTTTCATCTCTTTAGGTGCGCATCCCAACGCCCCTCAACACCAGCGGAGTGCAGGTGATTTGTATGAAGGGAAAAGCAAAGTACAAGGCCAGTGAGAACGCCATCGTCTGGAAGTGAGTAGCTCAGCCCGTATATTCACATACAGACCATAGGCTGTATGACAGAAGTGGACTTGATGCTGAGTCTGAAAAGTGAATCTAACGTTTGAAGAGCCTTAAACCTGCGTTCTATCTAACAGTCGGCATGGTGCGACTCTACTGCAACGACTTTGTGGTCTCGATCGCTAGTTTCAAGTCTTGTCCATCGCAGCATGATGTTCATATTGTGCATTATGTCAAGAGTAAAAAAGACGAGTACGCTTTAAGGAGTATCAGAATATCCTCAACCGCTTAATGCCAAACTCGAGGCTACAGAATGGAAGTCCTCACACCAGTGGGTGACATAAAGGCGGCTACATCCACTTCTTGTTATAATCTATGACACAAAGTCACTATTCTATGCTCTCTGTGTCAAGTTGATGATTAACTGCATCTCTTTGGTGTCTCTGTTTGTTTAACCTCAGACACACAGACCTCTTCTCTTTTGCAAACCCTTCTAAACTCGACTCTGACTCATTGTAATGAGGGGTTTCAAAACGTTGTCTCCATGTTTGTGAAATCTTTACAACGCCTCCAAAGCTTCGCTGTTTGTGTGTGTTCAGGATCAAACGCATGGCTGGGATGAAGGAATCTCAGATCAGCGCTGAGATCGAGCTGCTGCCGACCAACGATAAGAAGAAATGGGCCAGGCCTCCCATCTCTATGAACTTTGAGGTCAGAACTCATTAATAGTTTACACTCTCGGCCTTCATCTATGTCACACACACACACACACACACACTCACACCCAAATGTGATTCTGGGCAAATCGCAACCTCGTGCACTTCCTGTTCAGAGCTCACGGTGAGAACACAGCAATTTGTGTGACGTTCAGCTCCCAGCGTGCCCCGACATGCGCTACACCCGGGTGTTGGCAGGTCTTTAAAATGTCTAAACAATGTCTTGAATTACATTTTATATATACAAGGCATTAAAACTTAGTTTTAATTTAGAAGAAATTGATTTTTGTGAGGTGTTAAATCTAATTTCTCCATCTATTAATTTTGATTCAGTAAAACTTGATTCTGAATCCAATACTGTCTTTACTTTATACTTGCACCTAACTGTTGACTGATAAGTGTAGATTAACCTAATTTAAGATGCACTACTGCTAGTTACCTGTATGAATACCTACAATCAGTGTTGCCAGATCCTTGGAGGGATCCGGTTCTTAGACGGATCCTGCAACAGGACAAATTAGGGATCATCACTATATTGAGAGAGACCGGAGTCATGAGAGCAAGCCCAACGACGCAACTACACTGAGAAACATGCTCAAAAAACCCACAACCACTGATATTTGTAAGACACTGAAAAGAGATGATTGGTCAGAAACAAAAACATCCTTGAATTTGGTTAAAATTACCAAAAGGCGTTGAATTAAAGTGTCTGATACCTGTAGACACCCTGTTAACCTTCCTCTCCCCGTCCTCGCAGGTTCCTTTCGCTCCCTCCGGTCTGAAGGTGCGCTACTTGAAGGTGTTTGAGTCCAAGCTCAACTACAGTGACCACGACGTCATCAAATGGGTGCGGTACATCGGCCGCTCCGGCATCTACGAAACTCGCTGCTAAAAGTTCTTCTCCTCTGGGCAGCGAACTGACCACTTTTCCTCCCATCTATCTTGTTAAGATTTTTTTCTTCTGCCCCTTCCTACTTTGTCTCTCTCCTCCCCTCAGTCCTTATAGCTTCTCTCATACAGCCCCTCCCTCCCCCTCCATCCACCGCCACCCTCACCCCTTCCTAACTAGGTGTTGGAGATTGAATTTACATCATTAAAAAAAAGTAAATATGATATAATGCACAGATATATGCAAAATGTGAACCATTGTATCGTATATATCTCGTAGTGATGAGTAAACCTGTAAACCAACTGGTGTCTGAGAGATAATGACACGTGATGCAGGAGGGAACCAGGGGGAGAGGACTGGAGGCACCTTTAGGTGTCTTTTAAAGGGTGCCCTGTTGTGTTTATTCAGTGTTATTGTTCCACTATTTTGTCTCCAGTTACTTTAGACGCCCCACAAATTCCTAGAGTTATCCACTGGTAAGATGATTTGTAGCTGTTGTGGTTTAAGATGAATCCTGATATAGTTCCTGTGTATGAATCTGTCTCAGTAGAGTCTCCCCCTCCTTCAAATTGAGATGCATTGTCTGATTCTGTATTGTGGACTTGATTGATATTTGATCTGTGTTTTTTGGGAACGGTCATTGTGGATCTAAAGTCTCATCTCAGCGTTTACGGGCAGTTAGGAAAGAGAAAGGGACTGAAAGTGGCCGAGCTGTTTTTGTACTTATCCGAAGATCGTTTTCTCTCCCTGGCTTTTTTTCCGCGGTTAGTTTTACCAGCATTCAGCGAGTTAAGGTCAAAGTAAAGTTGAAACAACGGGGAAACATTCCAGACGGTTTTGAGGTTTGACCATCATCCCGATAAGCTCGTACGTGACTCAAATTTCCTGTCCGTTAAGCACTAAGATCAACTTTTGTCACACTATTTTGATTCCGAGTTGCTGTGGGGAAAACTGGCTCTGGGAGTGTGTTTGCAGTGAGGTGAGGTCTCCCCCTGGTGTTCGCCTCGTCACTGTCTGCTTCTTCATGTTTGTAGCCCTGGTGACCGTTCTGTCCAATAAAATCTGACTATGTAACCAACCCCTCCTCTACGCTCTGTGTGTGTTTTCATTCTACTGATATTATTTTAAGGATGCCATAATTCTATTGTGTCACTGTTTCCTCTACATATTGTCTGACGTGAGGGCGGTGCTGGTGTCAGAACAATGGGCTTCTGGGAGATTTTAGTCTAGTTTTCATCCCGTCTATTCATTTGACAAATATAACAAACTATTTTTAACAAAGTCAGTTATTGCCTACAGATTATAAAGATTGCTGCGATGGAAGACAAAAGCTCATTACTCAGCAATTATAGGAGACAATAACTGGTCAAGATCGAGAGAATGCTTTGGCCAACATGTTTAATACATTTTTCCTGTCTTGCTCTCTCTACATCCAAGACAAACAAAAATAAACCCAAACAGTAAAATAACACATGATTTAAAACACTTGCTGTTAAAAACATTTACATTTGTATCTAGTAGTAGTGGCCGTCATCGGCCTCGAGTCTTTGCCACCTTGAATCGTAACGTGGACATGCGCTTACTGAGGATTTAAGGGAAGAGATTCCACGAGAATCAAGGCGAGGCTTCCCAAAAGTAGCTTAGCACCAAAATCTAGGCTAGATTTCCTCTGCTAAATACTAAACGTACAACTTCACAACTGTGGTAATCCTTTTCAGATATTTCCCAACTTTTAAAATCTGATTTATACCCACAAGAATAGAGGCAGTCTTTGTTGGCTGATTGAAACCACAAGTGCTTTTGGGAAACCGAGCCTGGAACAGATCAATCCGACATCCGTCAGCATTTATATTAGTGTCATCTGACAGTACTGCGTCACATCTTCAGATCCACCTGTGATGTTTCATTTTTCAGTTGTACAAGAAACAAACAAGCTTTTGTAATCGCTCCAGATGAGACACACCGAGCCCAGAAAATCTCAAATTTTTGACCCAGTCATTTTGCTTCGGTGCTGCAACAATGGCTCCGTTCAGAGAGGAAAAATAATGCTCGTCCCTTGTGCTCATGTTAGGAAACAGAACCAGTTTAGGGAAAGAGGAGGTAGCTATGTAAAATGTTGATCTAGAGTTGTTTTTTTTTGACCCCTCACACTGCAGTTGTGTCTGCCAAAAGACACCTCAGGTTCACCTTTGGATTGGGACGGGTTTGTACATTTTGCTGTTTGTGTGCTGCCAATGAGGAGGCCGTATTCAGAAAACAATCCTGTTTGTGCTCCGATTAACCGAAAGATAAGAAGTGGGGCAATAAGACAGATCTCAGGTCTTCTTTGCTATATGAAAACGTAATACTTTTTATTGTCAAGTGTATCATATGGATATTATTACTTCCCTACAGGCCCAGGTGATGCAGAAAAATACTCCACGCCTTGCTCGTGTTGATTCACAGCTGACTGTCAAAGCACTTCTAAACAGGGATGATCACGATCGTTATCTGTACACTGGACAAAGAAATGACAGAGGAAATCTACAAAAATAAGTATTTTCTACATTTAAAACGGGTCGTCCTTGCATGACTTTCTACACGCCACAGGAAAGGCGTCCAGTTTCAAACTACTAGTCTTCCAAAGACCGAATTTTGTCAGCAGACAAAGAACATTTAAAAGCAAATTTATTACTATATGCAGTCAAGTCAAAGCTGAACCCAGATCTGTCACGAGGTGGAGAATGTTGACAGCAGACATTTCAAACATGCTGACGTAAGAGCTTGCACGCACAAACATCACATGCGCACACACACACACACACACACACTGACAACCCCCGAAGCAGGCAGACGAACGTGGGGAAAAGCAGCTGTAAGTACACATTTAACACTCGACTCTCAGATCTGATGTAATCTGGAGTTTCCCTGTTATTTAAGAAAACAAAACAAAAAAAGCCAGGTTGGTTTCTTGTTAGTATGGCGGGATTTTTCCCCCACATGAGCAGATCTTTTGAGAAGTCCAGTTTTCTGCTCTGAAAAAGCTCCCCTGGAGAGAATCCAGCAGTGTCTCTGATGTGAGGTCTCAGCTCACCAAACTACATGTGCTGTTCCAACAAGTGACCAAAAACCTGCGAGCCCTTCCACTAAAGCCGTGACTGAAACAAAAAACTTTAACTACAATGACAACCTCATGAATACCGTCACAGGCGGAAGAGTGCACCGAGTGTGACCCCTGCGAAAACTCCCAAGTGCCAGTGAGTGACTAATAACATCAAAAGTGACTGAGATAATGAGATTCATTTTCAAAGAACTCAGGTGACTAGTGGTAACTTGTACTGACCGTTAACACAAGAAAAAACGAAGACAAAATCGTCTGTTAAAAACAAGAGCGGTGGAGAAACTGTCTGTTTAAGTGAACGTGACTGAAGTGCTAAATTTCAAAGTAAAATCATAAACAAACAAACAAAGAAAATGGAAGCAGGAGCTCGATGAAAACCACGTGACTCGACAGCTCAGTTAACCGGTAGCACTGACTGCAGCCCCCCCCGCCCTCGTGACGAAAGCGAAGGATTCAAACGCGCTCTAGTTTTCGTCGTCTTCGTCGTCGTCCTCGCTGATGAGGTATCCGCGGGCCCCGCTGGGGTGGGGAGGCGAGGGAGGCGGGGAGGTCTTGGTGAAGAAGGGGAGACGGAAGGTGGGAGAGGGGGAGCGCTCCTCTCGGGTGGGGCTGCTGTCGGGGCTCTGCCTCGGGCTGATGGCCTGCAGCATGCGGCCCTTCCCTTCCTTCAGCATGTGTTTCTGCGGAGGTGAGACGGAAACATGAGGACAAACACAGGAGGAGTTCAAACCCCGCTTCAGACCTTTTTTTTAAGTAGCAGAAGTAGTTTCGTAACATTAAGCAAGTTCTGTTCTGCACTAATGCAACAGAATTACTGTGATATGGAGACACACTGACAAATTGAGTTTCATCATATAGACCCTGTAGTGACCGATTACAGACTCAACATCTGCTATTTAGAGATATCTGTCAGACATTTTGAGAAATTAAAAATGCTGGGAAGAAGATCAGATCAACACTTGTAAAGCAGCAGAGGCAGTTAACCTTTCAAAAAGAACATTTTCACTCAGTCTTATAAAAAAAAAGGTTTCTGACGACCTCAGAATCAGACTGGAAAAGTTAATTGATTGCGGATGCAGTTTTACTTTCACATGGATAAGAGTGTCGGTGTTTGACGACCTGGGAACAAGACTTCCTTTCTCCATCTTTAACACGTTGGTCTAACAGCACCATACATTTCATTTATATAACCACAATAACAAAACGTCTATTTTAGCTCCAAAACCATTATAGTGAATTACTTAAATTGCTACAATTGTTGTTGTGCTCGCTTTTTCCCTTTGTGTACAGTCTTTATGTGAAGCAGAGATTATAACCCTCTGGGTGTAGATTCACAAGCATCTCTGCCAACACTCAGCATATTTCTCAAAATGTCAAACTGTTTCTTTCAGAAATGTTCATAGTGAACACAATCAGATCAAACTACATCTTCTATGAAATCAGCTGGTGGTGTGTGACCTGACAGTACAGCTGCACAGTGCTTTGCATGTTCTGTAAACATACCATCAATTTCTAGGTTTGTGAATGTTTTTCATACTTTCATGGAAGTGAGTGGTTATTAAGCTCATACCAGCGCAGAGGCCACTGTTA
This sequence comes from Diplodus puntazzo, assembly GCA_963678695.2. Classification (NCBI taxonomy): domain Eukaryota; kingdom Metazoa; phylum Chordata; class Actinopteri; order Spariformes; family Sparidae; genus Diplodus; species Diplodus puntazzo. The sequence continues at coordinate 6,027,761 of OZ023166.1, forward strand.
TGCAAGTCGCAAGCCTCCTCACCTCTGAGACTACGGTGTAAATAAGGGTGTGTTCTTGGTGAAACCGCCGGATTAAACAGTGACGAAAGACACAACAAAACCAACATCCTCACCAGAGCTCCCTCAGGGCCAAACATCTGCAGGAAGTTGCCAATGAACTCCCTGGATTTCTCCTCCCATTTCTGGATAAGATCGATGCTCTTCTCCTCCACCTTCTGGACGAACTCTTTGCTCTTCTCCTCCACGTCACGGACCTTCCTCTTCACCTTGTCCACGCGCTCTTGCAGGTGGTACTTCTTCTCCTGAAAAAAGAAAGACAGGTTACAAAAATAAGATAAGAAATCTGTATCTGCCACGTTAACATTATAAGCCCTCTGCTCATCCATTCAAACCAAAGCTAAGTTTCATACGTTAATGAAGCTGACGTTGAGCTCCTTTGCTGTGTATCCTCTCTGCAGGTTGCGTCTGACGTACACATCATAGTCACGGACGATGCGCGTGATGATGTCGGAGGTGGAGATGCCCTCTGTGCGCTGGGTGGGAGCGAACATACCTGTGGAGGGCATTAAAAAGGTCAGGTGTTTAGAATTAGGTGAATTATTGTCACCAGTGAACCTGTTTACCTGTGGAACGATCCAAACAGGTGTTTTATGAGTCTCTCCCAGACTTTTGATGCTCATGTCCTAACATGTTTGAAATGTGTCGCTGGCATCAAGTTCAGAATTAGCATGTTTTTACAACATACATATATATTACACCTTTAACCGTCGACCACATCGAGACATATTGCAAGTTGCTAACTATTCTAATCGTTTTAAGATGCACATAACGGTTAAAATACTCTCAACTTTTCAGCATGAGCATGAACTCACACCATTAGTTAGACTTGAGCGCTCAGTTTAACACAGACCTGCTCCACAGGTGTACCACCCTGTTCTTTCTAAGGTGTTTTGAATGCAACTGCACCTGTAGTGACAAGTCTCAGTGTGATCAGAGCCTTACTCACTTATAACCCTTTAAAACAGGTATTGTCAAGTATTACTGTTAATTTGTGTTTCTTTTACCTGCAACTACCATGTACGTATGTAACTCATGTGTGTCTGCATGCATTGATTTCTGTTCTTTGTTCTTCACCTCACTGGCCAACTATTGCATGTGGACACAACACATCATCACCATAACAAAGTCACCAGCAGCCCCGCTCTGCCTCACACTACAACTCTTGGTTACTTTGACACTCACCAGCTTCTTTAATGTGCTTGTACACGTCGTCACTGCCCGCTGAGATGTATGGGATGTCGTCATGGGCCACAAAGTCAATCTGGTGAGGTGATGACAACACACATCAACACAGTAGATTCAGATCTACAAAATGTACAAAAACATAAATACACAAAAGAAAAACGCAGGGAAAAATGTTACAGAGGTTCAGAGATGGTGATTATTTCACATAAAAGTGTTTGTCTCTCAACTAAAGATGTCAATTATTCAACAGACTGAGTGACTCTCATTATAGTTTCTGTCTTTTAACGCAGGGTGCGTCTCCATTTCATCCACTCACGCGATGTTTTGCGAGGAACTCCGGCGTTAATGTCCAGGGAGCGTTTCGCACCACTTCATCCACGTAGCGACAATGTCTGATGGCATCGTAGCGCTCGTCCTCGTTCATCACTGTGAAGCCTTTGTATTTGTGGGTCAGGTCATCACTGCACACTTTAAATAGTTACAAGAAAAAAAATGCAGAAATTATTGCTTGAATGCCTTAAATCTGATTTCAATTCTTAACAAAATTAAAGAGATAAAAGGAAGTACGAGGTTTTTTTGAATCTTTGAAGATTGAAATGTCATTAACTGATGGCGTAAGGGGAAGCAGGGAACACTGTGGTCAACATTAATGTGACTTTGGCTTATTTTTTTCTGTACTGCAATGAAAAAAACTACACCATTTCTCTTTCCTGAGACCTGATAATATCTAGCAATAACTCACAGTATCCCTCAGTTTGCTTTCTTTATCTTGATACAGTATCAGTTATCTAACTTTTCCCTGATGTCAGAAGTCATGAGACTCATACTGGAATTCTCTCAACTGATCCCTGATTTTTTTTTTTAGTTTCACACATCATGACAGGAGCAGCTAATAAGACTGCTGTTAAACCCTGACAGACTCACACTTACCTCCAACAATGAGGTGCGTATTTGGGAAAAGGCATTTTGCCTGCATGAGTGCTCTGGCGTGACCCGAGTGGAAAACATCAAAGATGCCGTCTGCATACACCCGCACCGGCCTGTCAGCTGGACGGAGAGACACGAGACATCCAGTGATGAAAACATATCTTTTGTATAGATGGAATCTAGATTTGTACTGTGAGAGGAAATGAATACTACAATATCAAATATTGAGAAAAGAAAGGAGAATGCGTTAGAAACAGGAGGAGAAAGTCAAACATGAAAGGACTCATAAGACCATGAGGCATCAGTGAGACTCACGTGGTGTTCCCCTCTTGGCTTGCTCCATGGTGACTCTCTCATAGGGTTTACCATCTGCAGGCTCCAGCTCATCTGCGAAAGGTGCGGGATGCTTCAATCCCTAAAAGGATCCACACGAACAGAAGGGGACGATCTCAGTGATCAAAGACATTGTCTAGTTTTTCACACATAATTGACAGCTGCTAAGCATTCGTTGCTAAGAAGTAAAATTAAGAGGCTGTAAATCAGTAATACTGTTTTCTGTAACAAACAGATTGTGGAAATCAAGGGCTAGAGCTGTTGTGGATAAACAGCTGATTACATTTTTTAAGCACGCTCATTATCAGACAATGTAAATTCTGACACATGATGCACACAGCCTCTGTAGAAAACAAAGTTCAAGGGATGTAACGGTACATATATTTGTCCCGAAACGTCTCAGTAAAGACGTCACAGTTCGGTGCACGCTGTGAAATAATGAATGCGTCTGTCAAATGTCAGTGGGTGGAAATATAATTGTTCTGATCCAAACTCCAATCCAGTAAGTGGCGGTAATGCGTCTAAATGCTGTTTAACAACCACCATTAAAACGACAAAAGCAAGACGATAAATGAAGACTAAGAAAAAGACACAAAAAGATCGGACGAGGACGGTGTGTCAGTGTTGTTTCACAGTCGTGTGTGAGTGGAAAGAAGTTGAAAATGCTAAGATATGATAGATGAATAAAGAAAGAATAAAAAAACTTCTCCCTGCTGGTTTCAGGCAGCCTCTAGATATGAAAACAGACAGGGCTGAAGACATTAATGAAGCAATTTGCAAGCAATTTGCGTCCTGAACACCTGAGGTCTGCTAAAACTGTCAGCTCATTTGAATCGGGGCATAAAACTTTACTGTTACTGTGGCTTTCCAATTAGTTAAATACAAAACCTCTTTAGAATCTGCAAATAATTATTTGCCTCATTTTGTTTTTACTGTCTCTTACAGACAATTTATTTAATTCCTCATGTGTTAAAAAAAAGCTGTAACTTGCTTCACTGTTTGTTAGAAATAAATCGAAAAATAATATCCAGCCTTTCATTTGGGATTTTTTGTTACTTTTTCCTCGTTGAACCAAATTTGTACTGAACTGTGCCTTCTGTGTACCGTTACAACCCTCGTGTTTACTGTGAGATATGAAGTTCTACATTTTCATCTTATCAGTACATCACAGGTATGCATGCACATACGTGTACAAAGTGTTTAGAAAACGCTGGACAAACGCAGCTGACTCACCACAGTACATCTGGGGATTTTCCCAAGCCTCTCTCCCTCCTCGGTCTCCCCATTAGAGCCGTCTCTTCTCCTCTTTCTGGACAGCAGCAGTCCGCTGGAGCTCTGGGCCTCCATCTGTGTCAAAGGGCAAAAGAAACGCAATTAAAACACAGCAGACTTCACAGACAGTACTTTAATCTTTAAAAAAGGGAAGAACAGACACTAATCTTCTCTGTAAAATGTGCCGGACATGAACTCTATGCTACATAATTAAAGTAAGCGTTACATAACACATCGTACAGACATACTGCAGATCTAGACTGCAGTGATGTTATGTCAGATGACATATATTCAGTCAACTTTGACCCAGTACCACAGGGGGAGAATTAGAGAAGTATGTCCTGTGGCTGAATGAACAACCAGGACACCCTGGATAAAAAAAAATGGTTTTGTTAGCTGGCAAACATATAAAGGTCAGCTAAAAGAAAATAAGCAATCACCACCTGTTTCAACATGAAACATGCCGTTTCTAAACATAGAGAAATTAACCATGTCCTGCCTTCGCTCCAGATTCTTCGTCTATCTTTTTTCAAAAGTTGAGTGTGGCTGAGATCATGTTGTCATCAGATTTGGCAAAAGAGTTCCAGTGTTGTTTCGCCAGACTTCAGCTGGCTTTGTTTGTACGTAACAGCCAGCTAGATTACTTTCCTGTGACTGCACACATTAATTTGTATATTTAATGCTGCTCATAAGCCTTACATAACTCCATTAGCAAGTGTATCAAACAGACCTTTGAATTGTTTAATGTGTAGGATGCTGGATATATATTGGATATCATTTAGTACCACTAAAAATAACCAATCAGTCTGATCTTTGATTGATCTACTGATCATCTTCTAAATTCATATGAGAATAGTTTGGTCTAAAGAAACACCGCCTAAAAAAAGTCTATCACAGTAACAGTCATAGCTTTAATAATAGGCACGTATCAAGGTCACGTACTGTTTTGAAAAGAGAAACACAAATATTAAATGGTTCACCATCAGAAACGACACTTTTAACCAGTAAAACTGTTTTAAAGAGTTTAAAAGTGATAGAATGATAGAGGGGCTGCTTCAAAATATCTGACTGACATCTGACTATATTTTCATTAACAACTTTCCTGGTAATATTTATTTTTTGACTGTGCTTTTTAAGCTGTATCAAAGGTTTGGCTTGCTATAGATGTAAGCAGATTCCTTATTTTAATTGTTTTGTATCATGATGTGATTTTCACTAGCTTCTACCTCAGTAGTGGCTAATACAGATCCAAAAAATTCATCACAACAGTTGTTTTTTTGAGAATTAATTCACTCTGCAGAACCAAATAAACCTGGAAGAGAAGTTCAGTGATCCGGCTCTAAAACTGTCCTGTGAATCCTGGCAGAACTGAACTGGGACCTGAAATAGTCTCAGAAATCTCACATGACTTTATGCTGAGCAAAAATTGACACACATTCAAAGATCCCATCCACAGTGATGATGTGACATTCACCCTATCCGTCCTAATTTGGTGGAAGAATACAAACTCCTGCTGATATCCTATTACAAGGGCTCCTGTGTTATGGGTAAAGGGCTCTGCCCCATTCCACACATACCACTGCACCACCAACAATGACGCCAAAAGGTCATTAAAGGGAGGTTTCATTATTTTTTAAATATCTTGCCTTCTCTCAAGTGTTAAACGCCCTCGGCTATAGTTCTGCTGTTGTGTCAGCTATAACAGTGTGACTCAGTACAATGAGCGCCAGACATACACGACACGATCTACACGTTCCCGTCGGTGACAGCTACCTGATCCGACTCCGGGCGCTTTCACAAGCAACCCCCTGCCTCATTCTCTTGGCAACAGCTGAGCACTGAGTGAGAAGCCCTGCAGGCCTCTCACACTCTGACAGAGAAGATTTACACAGGCAGCAGATACCATGATTACTGAAGCAGGCTGCTAAAATAAGAAAGAAACAAAAAGGCAGTGCCAATTCTCGACTAACCAGAGGGTTCAAACCTTATCTGGATAAAAACATGTCTCTCAAATAACCAAAAATCTCATATTATTCTTGAATATATCTTGGATTTAACGTAGCTACAAGAATTTAGGTAATTATTTATCATGTTTCTCCATTAGCAGTTAATTATTAATTCTGCAAAAAACAATAGTGAATGTAGACAACTAGAGTCAAATCTTAGGTTTTCAAACCGCTTATTTGGGTCAACAAACAGCCCAAAACCCAATTATGTTCTCTTTCATATCAATGTTAAATGAAGAACAGCCACACATTTAAGAAGCTGGAGCCACAAAATGTTTGACATTATGCTTGATAAATTACTTATTAATCATAGATCAGATTAGTTTCCGATTAACTTCCTGTTGACTAATCATCAAGTGTTTCAGCTCTGAGTACTGACTCTAAACCGTAGAGTTGTGGGTGTAACAGTGTGAACAAATAGTCACAGTTGTATTCTGTTTTTTGTACTTGCACTGCAGTTAAAACAGAAAGAAAAGAAGAAACCAAATGTCCATTTTGCTGCTGGGCCACAGAGACCCATCCCTGGCCTCCTGGCGGTTCCAGGACCACACTTTGAGAACCACATGCTTCAGCTGCATTTCACACAATGTTCCCAATGTCTGCTTTCTCCTACATTTCAATAGGTCACTCGGATAACATGGCACAAACAGACAGGAATATGCTAAAAGTTATCAAAAGTAGTGACAGAAGTGAAACCAGTAACCACAGCAGCTGACTGAGGAGTTGTACTGATGGGACTGGTTTTGCAGCTGAACTGTCACAGCCCGGCTTACTGGACGCTTTTGCCTCAGGCTAAAATCCTTAAAATCAATACGCTAACTAACACAGACAACACTGATAGTGATGTTAGCTGACGTTAGACCGTCACTCCAAGTTTCTACCTACTTACCGTTCACTCTTTAGTCCGGAAAGCTGCTTTGCAGGAGTGGGCGGCTTCTTAGCGTCGTACCGCCAGCAGGTTAGCTAGCTAACTGAAAAAAAAAGCCAGCTAGCTACCGTCGACTGCTAGCTAGCAGGCTAGCTGTCAGGCTGTCTGGATTGTTAGCTAACTTTAGCCGTTAGCTCGCTCGTTTAGCTGACACCAGCAACAACGGTTAAGTACGAATAATCCCGTGTGTCCCCACGCCCCGGAGCTCGCCGTGTCGCTGGCGGAAAACTGCAACTACCAGAAGGACAGGACAAATTATCAGCAGTGACAGCTCGTACTACAACGCTGACAGGTCAACTACACAGGAACTACAAAACTTCGACAACCTTAAAGGAACTGACAAACGAGTGGAACATTTCCGGTGTCGTTGAGTCGTGCTGCCACCTAGTGGAGGTTTCTGTGCGTGGCAGGAGGATACGTCACTAATACGTCACACGTTCTTCAGCTGGACCGTACGTCAACGCCATACTGGAGTTTTCACGAGGCATCCCCAAAAAGGTCAAATATTTATAATGTTGACAGATGTTTTCTTGCCCCTCTGCTCACGGATCTGCTCCACATACAGTAGTATGCCCCACTCATATAAAGACATAAAGATGGCTGAAATATACACGACAGTACCCTCCAATATATGTCCTCATATATAATCACACACACACACGTGTGTATATGCTAAAAAATAGTAAAGATAATAATTGTAATCGTTATGCAGGTATGTAGGAGTTTTTTAAATTAAATTAAAGAGAACAGTTTAGACCTCCATTTAAAAGCCAGCCAGGAAGTTGCAGTGTTTATATGATTTGCAGAATTTGTTAACTTTCTTGTCCTAATGATTGTCATTATGAGTTGGTAAAACCACTGGATATAAAAGTGACTAATTAAAATCAGTAACATGGAAACCCTGGTGCTGTTTATTACCACTTGAACATTACTGAAAATAAACGTGAAATAATTTCACCCCTGACATAACCAGCAAAGGGAGAGGAGTCTATGAATAAAGAACAAGTTTCTTCTCTGTGAAAACCATTATGAACATAGTCCAAGATTCTGACTCCAATCAGCACTATCAACAGTCGTTCACTACCATCATCATTTCACTTCATCACAATCATTTAGCTGCTCATAGCATAGAGTTTTCACGTGCTCTTGCCTGGAGGTTGCTGGCCAAGACGTGTTTTTTCTGAAGCCAAGACTTCACATAATGTCTTGGGGGGGGAAAACATACTACAGGAGGACCAACTCATTTAATGAAAATCAAACCTCTGTTTCAGCATATCTCACCCCACACTCCTCTGGCCTGTCGGAAAACGATAATGACTCGTTTCCAATATTTCGCTTCAAAATCAGAGAACGAAAACCGGAAAATGACTCGTTAAGTGATATTAGATACTGTGTTCATGAATGGGAATTGGGAATGATTTTATTTCATTAATACATCAGGTTAATACATAACCTATAGAGGTTTTTGAAAAATACTAAGCAAGATGTATCCGGGAGGTAATCAGATGCTTCCTGGTTTGATTCCTGGCTCCCCCAGAATTCCCTTGAGCAAGATACTGAACTGAAAAAGAAATATAGAAATGTAAGTCCATTTATCAATAAAGTTGAGTGCTCAAAGAATACGTGTTTGAAATATTCCACAGGTAATCAGGATAACTGGTAACAGATGATAGTATCATGATTACTTCTCAATGTAATATGAAGTAATTAACAGAGTTCAGTTAATAATTAGAGGTAATATTGTTGCATTATTTGAACTTTGCTTTCTAGCTCCTTAGGTCACCAATTTGTCAGTCAATTAGTTTCTGACAACAAAGACAATCTTTGTGGGGATTGTGCAGCCTTAATTGTTATTTAAAAATAATAGTTTGAATTAGAATTAAGCATATTCACTTTCTTGCTAAGAGTCCGTCTCCTGTCTGTCTGTTAATCATGAAGATGTAGCGAGGACGCAGTTAACTTGTCTTATCATAAAAACTGTAAACAGGAGGAAACAGCTATCCTGGCTGTTTCTAAAGCAACAAAACCCACCTACTAGAATTTCTAAGGCTCCTAAATTAACATGTTCTTCATTATTTATCATTAAACCATACAGAAAACTATGTGTAACAGCTGGTTGTGGTCTCACGCTAAGCTAAATTTGGACAGGTAGATTTGTATCAATCTTCTCAACTTACTTTTGCAAGAATGTTAATAATAAATAACTTCCTAAAATGTCAAACTATTCTTTTAACTTAATGATCACTTTGAAGTGTCATGTTGGGAACAGAGTTTAGAAAATAATCATCTTGTTCATCACTAGCTCAGCATTTGATAGCAGCGATAGAACTTGAATACCTGTACTCCAGCTAGTCTTCCTCGATAGACTAGCCATCGGGGTCTCGTCGTCCAAAGTGAGCATGGAGAACTGAGAGGTCAGCTCCCTAGTCAATCATAAACAAATGAACAGTGGTGTGAGTAGTGTTTAGATCCTTCAAGTAAAAAACTGAAAATACTTTCTGTAAGTTATTTTTTTTTACCTCATTGGGTCTGCAGACTCACACTCCATGGGCTCCTCTTGAGTTTGAACATGGACATGGACAGTGAACATGGCTCTCTTCTTGCCACTCTTCCATAAAGGCCCAATGTGTGGAGTGCATGACTAATAGTTGTCCTGTGGACAGATTCTCCCACCTGAGCTGTGGATCTCTGCAGCTCCTCCAGAGTTATCATGGGCCTCTTGGCTGCTTCTCTGATCGATGCTCTCCCTGCCCGGCCTGTCAGTTTAGGTGGACAGCCATGTCTTGGTAGGTTTGCAGTTGTGCCATACTCTTTCCATTTACAGGTGATGGATTGTACAGTGCTCTGTGAGATGTCCAAAGCTTGGGATATTTTTTCATATCCTAACAATGGTTTAAACTTCTACACAACTTTATCCCTGACCTGTCTGGTGTGTTCCTTGGGCTTCATGATGCTGTTTGTTCACTATTATTCTCTAACAAACCTCTGAGGCTTTCACAGAACAGCTGTATTTACACTGAGCTTAGATGACACACAGGTGGACTCCATTTAATAATTAGGTGACTTCTGAAGGCAACTGGTTGCACTGGATTTTATTTAAATGTATCAGAGTAAAGGGGGGTGAATAATTTTGCACACCGCACTTTTCCGTTTTTTATTTGTAAAAAAAAAAATAATAATAACAATTATGCACCACTTTGTATTGGTCTATCACATAAAATCCCAATAAAATACATTTACATTCGTGGTCCAAACGTGACAAAATGTGGAAAAGTTCAAGGGGGGGTGAATGCTTTTGCAAGGCACTGTAAATGTAAATATTAGGTTTATACTCGGTTTTTACTCATTTGAACATCCACCGCCAGATATGTTAAACTTCAAAGGACCTTAAAACCTTAAAATTTCCGCTGAAATACCGCCATTAATTCCTGAATATGGACACCTCAAAGGGCATGATCCCGCTTATACCATGGTCACTTGCCAAAGAAAAGAAATTAAGACCATTAATTTATGTTTTCGTGCGTTTTACAATTAAAATATAAAGTTTTTTACAAGCCATAACTAAGTTTCCCTGGTAACGCCTGAGGGTTTGACTAATACCTGGAACAATCATTACTCTCCCGTAAGGTTCTTAAGCGACAGAAACATTGTTCACTCCTCCAGTAAATAGGATGGACCATAGATACGACTTGGCAACGGGAGATATTCTAGTCCGCTCAGCGATGAGCCAGAAAGCTAACGCTATGCTAGCAAGATAATCTTGCTAGTTGCTAGCATAGCGTTAGCTACGCAATGTTATTGAGCGGATTCACCTTTACGCTATGGAACAGATATAATAATATATTTAGATAATATTAAGAAGTACAAAACAAACAGAAATTGTGCAGAACTTTGTACATTAAAATGTGTAAACAAGAAGAGATGCCACGGACATGCCACAGGTTGCCGCAGACTGCCACTACCTGCCAATGCCACTGGGAGGTTCTCGGTGCTGCTGTGAATTTTTGCACAGGTAATGAGGTTTATGTCAGCGATGCTAGTGCGTCCACAATTGTGACCACAATCCTCTGGTGTATGTGAATGCAACATCAAAGGTTAATGCGCCGGGCATCGCTTTTATTAGTCTTTAAAAAAGCAAAGTATAATCACATGCTTCATGTAAAATCCTTAAAGGCCTGTTTGACCCGAACTGATGTTTTGGTTAGTCAATATTATCGGCTGATACTGACTCATCAGTATCAGCCTATATGTTGTCCAGTATGCGACATATGAAAACTTTGTTTTTAGAAATTATAATGCTGAGAAAGATTTACTTAATGTAAATTTGATTCCCAGTGATGTTTACTGATTTAGTACACTGATGTCATTTTAGACAATAGCTTAATTGTATTATGTTACTAATTGTATCCTGTCTCCGTTACATATCTTTGTCACATGTGTTTGATAACCACATTTGAGGGATTACTGCAAAACGTGTGTATATTTGTATATATAAGTTTCATTCAACTATCTGCAAAGCTTGAAGGAGCTCCGACCCGTAAACATGCAGGGTGGTAATGTGGCTGATATTCGTAGCGTGGCGTTCACGGTCAAGGCTAAGCTGCAGGAGGAAGGACAGCCCAGAGGCACCATGTAGCTGAGGAATGAAGGGTATAGAGCTGAAAGCATTACTCTTGAGTCCTGCAGAGAGCTCCAGGACAAGGTGTAATTTCACTCGAAGATCAGAGGGGCACAAGCTCAGATAATTGATACCCTGGAGGTGGTAAAGTTGTGCAACAAGCGCCGCTTTATGTTGCAGTAATGCAGCGAGCGCGTGGTCTCCTTCATGATGGGGTTGACTTAAATAAAGAACAGAGATCAAAGGTGACTTTCTGCTGTGAAGGAGTGTTTAATGCCACCAAGGAGGACGACTCTGGGTCACATTCAGTCACTGACTCATTTATCCACCACTAAAGATTGAGATACAATTTAGAATCTGATTGTAAACCAATTTTTAAAGACATTACAGGATGATATTTAATTCCTCTGGAATTAATTTCTTTACTTCACTGTCAAACTCATCCAGATTCACTTTAACAAGTACTAAACTAATGGCTCTATTTGTTTTTTCTATAACTCATTACACATTGACAATATAAGAAAGAACAACACATATTTCAGCCTGAAAAAACTAATACTGTCACAGCATTACATGATGTTAACGCATGTTTTTTCACCCTTCTTACACTTTCTTTAAAACAAGTTGATTTATCTGGCGAGGCGGCTGCTTGTCTCCGAGTACAGCTAACATAAATGCATACCATTTGACAGTAACAGGTACCCTCACCCTTTTATTTTTGTCATGCGTGCAGAGCAATTACAGTATGATCTTCACCATTAGCCACCTGGTGCGAGTCCTATAGACTCCCTGTCTCCTCTGATTGCAGCCTCACCTGCTGTTTTGCAGGATAGAATTTGCTCCACTGTTGAAATGACAAACAACTGAGCAGCCGGGCCAGTCGAAAGAATGTAATGAAGCAAATATCAGTCAGCTAAAGAAATGCTGAGCGTGTCTGAGCTGAGCTGCACATTGGACTGCGTTCGATTTCCTGATCTAGTCGGCGAGCCAGTCAAAACATTTCATGGGTTTAGATGATTGAAGGGCCCAGCAATGCCGTCAGCTTATGACAACATATTGTTATATAATAAAACGCTTGTTGTACTCCATTTATGCTGCTACAAAACAAAAGTAAACGGATAAATGGATGAATAAATAGTAAGTCATGAAGATAAACTGAGTGTGAGTGCCGTGTTTTACTATCCTTTAGTCTCACAGATATCACAGCTGCCCTGTAGAAGGATACCTGTAGATGTTCTGGGCAGTTTCAATCACTTCCTGTTCACGAATCACGCCATGTTTTAAGGTCTCCAGTCAGAAAGCTTGTTTTAAGTGTCCTCAGTGATTCTTAAAGATTTAAATAAAGGTTGCATGAATGAATGAATGAATGAATTGCAAGAGATACATCTGCTGTACCACCAGACTACAAAGCAGCTTTTTTTCCTCAGGCTGTGAGACTTCTTAACTCAACCTCTGCTCTCACTATTACAATTAGTTTGATATGTTATGATTCATTCAATTCATTCAATAGTCTATCCTAATCATTTCAACGTTTAGAAAAAAGGACTATACACTCAATTCTGAGACAGGAAAGACAGAGTATTAAAGGGAAACGTTGTTCTGGTTTCATACATTTATCCACACAGTAACTTTATTTTGCACGTTTACGAGTAATTCACGGGTAAACTAATAAAAGTGGCGTTTTGAAGTCTCTACACAACGTTTCCCAGCCTGTGCTGCATCGACCTGGTGTTCAAGCCCATAATTCCTGCATATTTCTTGGGGTCTTAAACAGCAGTTGACACGACTCCCCCCTCTATTTTTTGGCTGGCCGAGACCGAAGTTGAAAGGACATATCCAGCTGTTTTGGGACAGAGGGTTAATTTTTACCTGCCAGGCATGTTTTGTCAAGAGTTAGGCCACAGTAGCACGGTGCATGTCACCAAATCTTGCATATCTGGTGCATAAACCAAGCAGAAAAAGACATTCAGCTCAGGAAAATGTTCTGTTTTTGAATGCATTATACCTACATGCATTGATAGCTTTATCCAGGACTATGACTTCTACAGAAGGAGCTGGACAGTCTGCACCCAGTCGGTGTCCTGCTGTTGTCGGGCCGACTCTTGTGGCTTTACAAGGAGTCACATTTTGTTTGAAGTTGTGTGTTTAACTGCTGTTTCCTGCTCAGTGTGCTAATGAGCTCTTCCACGTCTCAACAGAAAATGCGTGAGGGGTGGAGGTCGGCCTACTTGGCAGCTCAGCAGCCAATGAAAAGGCTCCAGTGCAAACCTCAGTATTTAGGAAGAAGTTAGCTTGTGCAGCAGATTAGACCACGACTGGGGAGATGCAACAGCAGGTGAGCAGGTTAAGTTTTTGTTTTTCACTTTTGAAGCCATGTCAGGTTTTAAAGTAGAGGTGTTCACATAGTGCAACCTTTGCTCTGCATCATTAGTATTTAATTTTTAGCAGTTTGCATGCAATGACGCAGAAAATACCCACATATTTAAAAGATAATATGCAAATGTTACAGCAAAAGGGTTTGTGAATAAATATCAGAGAGCTGCTGTATTTAAAAAAACATGGAAAGTCCAGAATTGACTTAACAGGAAATTAGATAACACGCATTATGGATCTTTTTTAATATTCTTTTGTGGAAGCAGCAGTGGTGAAAAACAGAAAAATGAATAAAATAACTAAAAACAGGGTTTTGTGTGATATTGCAATTGCAGACGCTGAGGATGATTTCCCAGGTGTCCCTGTCGAGGGCGCTGTGCTACCTGCTGTTAATGCCAGGTGTGTCTGAGTAAACTGCAAAGACATTTTCTTCTTTTACATTTTTGCAGGACCTCAAACTTTACCAATAAAATCTTGAATGAGGATTGAATGGAAGATTGCAGCTGCTGATATCACTGTTGTTTGGATAAATGTCTAATAAGTAATCTGCGTCCCTCCAGGTTTGCTAGAAGCAACGTCTCTGGTGAAAGTTAAGAATCCTGGAGGTATGTAATAAGCCACATTCTTGCAAATTGTAATTTTGTACACGTGTATTTGTTAATCAGATATAGAAAGTAAAAAATCAAACAGCTAAAATCATACAGAGCAGTGTTACAAACTAAATTTCGATTGAAGTTATAGTTAAAGTTATCTTAAAGATAAATGTCTATGCTGATAATTGTGTTTTACTGGAAAGGAAAGAATGGAAACATATAATCTAGAAAGTAATTTATAGCTAAAGCTGTCGGACAAATAATGTGAAGTATTTGTCTTCACATTATTTGCTAGGCCTTAAAAAAGGTGACTAAAAAACAAAGTATCTGACAAATTTTAAGTGTAAAACTTCCTGGAGAAAGATCTTTGACTCCGACTCGAGCTGTCAGTATTTGAGACTCAACAATCGACTATCTTACTCCAGGAAATCACATGTTGTTGCTTTAAATTGTAACAGACTTCATGATTCCCTGTTCTGTGTTCCTCCACAGGGAGTTCGGTCAACATCGACTCTGCTCAGGCACACGACTTCCTGACTAACTCTCGACCCAAGAGGAACGCTGACCCAAAATGGTATCGAGGCAATCCTGATTTCCAGTCCTACTACCGCTTCTACAACAGTATTGGACACATTGAAGGAGTAAGTTGAGCTTAATGGACGTTCTTACATATTGTGTTCCAACTTTGATCTCACAATTCAGCTAAAATATTTCCCCTCTCTGATGTTTCTCTGCAGATCTACGAGATCGACAAGATCAGGATGTTGTATCAGCAGATGCGTCACTTGGAGCTGACCTATGGCCCGGATGCCTCCAGCTACCAAAGTGTCCTGGGTGTGCTGACTACCACCGCAGCCCCGACTACCACCACCCAGCCTCCTCCACCTCCCACCACGCCTGCTCCGACACCAGACCCCCTGGAGAACGCCCAGAGGATCTATCTGTGTCACCCAAAAGATCCTCTGTGCAAACCCCAGATCGTCTATCTGCCAACAGGCGCCGTTCCAGTGCTGTGTGACCCACGACACAACCCCGCCTGCCGGCCCAAAACAGAGGAGGAGATAAAAGCTGCTGCTCCTCCCCCACCACCACCGCCACCTCCTGCTCCTAAAAAGTCTGCCCCACCACCTCCCCCTCCTGCTGTCACTGCTAAAGCTATGGAGTATGACTGCGACCCATACTGGGACCCCGACTGCCTCATCGATCACCCTCCCCGCCCAGTCCAGAAGACGTCCGCACCGGAGGCGCCTGCAGAAGAGAAAGTGGTGAAGGAGGAAAGTGTCCCCGCAGCAGCAGCCCCCCAGAAACCCCTCTACCCTTACTTTGACCCTTATGATTTCAAACGTGACCTCTATGACCCCTCTCAGTACGCCAACCCAGCTCCTGAAGAGTAAGTGAGACTGCAAAAAAATCTAAATCACGAGAGCGTACCGAGGCAGGACTGTGAGCAACTCCACTTCAAAAACAAAGAGGAAGAACGACAAATCGTGCGAAATCATGAAATGCCTTTTCAGGACGGACATGAAAACCACTCGTTCTTCTCTGTTTGTTTGTACGAGTGGTCATGATGCACAATAAACACCTTTTGTTTGGAATAGAAACAATAAAAGATGATTATGGTATCAAGTATGTGTGATTTTATATTTCGTGTTATTGTGTTGTTCTTTGGTGTTTGCATAGGAAAAAATAAATAGAAGGGGGATCAGTGCGTGTAATGTAGTGAAACAGTTTCAAATTGTTTTATTACTCAAGTTTGAAGTAACTACAATACCTCTGTATAAAAATCACATAGAGAACTGTCAACTATACAGCCATTCAGAGGCAAGCAGAGGCCAACAACACTGGTGACTGTAGAGGTTTTTATCTATGGGGGCAAAATAAAATTCTTTGCAGTGTTTTCTTTTCTTTTTCTTAACATCTGTGTGTCAAATGGGTTGGGAACAAACAAGGAAATATCCTTATTACATTTTTTTTGTCATATTTCTCCAATATGTGCAGTTAAATTATCATTGAAGATGAAAATTTAAAAAAAAGAATACATTAAATATTAAGAAATATATGACTGTAGCTAAAACTGACAGCTAACTACAAAATGAAGCAGTAATGACAGAAGAGCTCTGATATTTTACTTAAATGAAAGTATCAATACCATCATCTAATACTCTAATATACTGCATTCAAAAGCTTACTTAAGTTCAACAGCCTTAGCAGCAAAATATACATAAAGTAGCCTAATAAAGGTAAAAGTGCAGAACCGCCTACCTCAGAATAATATTTATAATGCTGGATTATAATAATTGGTGCATTAATGTGGATCGGATATCTTAATATTTGATAATATCTACATTTATTAGATGATTTTAAATTCTATGTTAGTAATCTCACTCTGCACAGTAACTAGTAACTAAAGCTATCAGCTAACAGTTTCCTCCAGAATGGGATGAAGTTGCTATGAAGGTATAAAATGTCAGAAAATGGAAGTACAAGTACCTCAAAATTGCACTTAAGAACAGAACTTGTGTAAATATAAATTAAAGATATAAACTATACATATAAGAGCCCAAATGTAGCCCTGATGGAAGCCTTAATATCTGAAACTAAAGGCATGTTTTTACTGATGTAAAGATTGAAAACCCATTAAAAAATCTTTAACAGAAATAATTAAATGTCAGGTGCAGTTCCCACCTTCCACCGGCAGGGGGCGGTGATACTCCACCGCAGCGGTTGTGCGACGCGCCGCCGAGGAAGAAGAAGGAGGCAGTGAAGTAAACTGCTGTCTTCTTCCAGCATCATCAGGCTCCACCATCACCACTTCTATTCACACTAAACGCGCAGGAAACTGGATTCTCTCTTCACCTGCCTGCTTGAGTCTAACATCTGATATCAGGTATGTTGACGTGCTTTTCACATCCGTGTTGCTTTTAAACGTTGTCAGTGAGCGGGGCGGTGCAGCGGACAGTGTCGGGCGTTGGTTTTGCGTCGGTCCCGTTAGTCGCTTATTATAACCGCAGGCCCGCCGGCTGCCATGGAGATTAGCATGCTAACGTAGCTAGCTGGCTAGCTAGCTAGCAAGCCGACAATGTAGCCGTTAATGAGATTATACAAATGTTTGACACATTATTGACCCATAACGTGAGGCGTTCACTATATTATCGAATTATAATATAATGAAGTAGCTGAAGATGAAGTGAACACAACAGCTAGTTTAGATCAGTATCTGACACAGAGGTGTTGGATCATCTTATTATAAACACTCACGACACAAATCTGTCAAGATTAGTTTGGATATGAATGTTTGTAAGTTAGCAGCTGACATGTTGAATTTATAGCTACAACATAATAATAAACGAATATGTGTTTTCAGCATTTAGCCTATAATAAAGCAGGCTTATTTACCTTTTTTTTAAGCTAGTGTTTTTCTTTCTGGAATGTTACACTCCCATCATTAATGGCTAGCCGTGACATTATGGAGAAAGCAGATAAAGAGGACATTGTTATCCACAGCTGCTCGGTGTTCACATGTTTCCAGGATGACAGGCCCAGGGCTACTTCCTGATGCTGCACAGTCACAACATCACAATCTGGGTCTTGCAGCACTGATAGATGTGGTTTCCATACTGGAAAAGTCACAAGGCGAAGCACAAATTCCCTTAAACTCAGATATATTCTGTTGCTGTGCAGAGATTCTGATGTGTGTTGAGTGACCTTGCAGTCCTTGAATGCATCTTTCTAACCCAACCAGATTGATTTGCTGAGTTCTTCTGCAATAATAATTGTATGTCTTTGTCTCAAATGCTCTGATTTATCCAACAAACAGCCCAAAACTACCATCACTATCATGTATGACAAAGAAAAGCGAGAAAAGCTTCACGTTTGAGAAGCTGGAAAAGCAGACTGTGCGTTGCTCTTGCTTGAATAAATTGCTTATCACTTAGTCGGCAATCAAAGTACTTCTGCTTATTTTTTTTTAAAGTTGACCAACCAATTCATCAACTAATGATTTCAGCTCTGAAATAGATCCGCAGTGTAGTTCTAAAGCCTTTGCAGTTAGACAGCCTCGGCCCCAAACTATCTCCTGCCTTGGAGCTTTTTCATAAATTATTTGTTGGTTGCTCACATGGTCTCACAGGAAATTTTAAAAAAAAACGTTATCATAATATTATTACAATACTGTTTTACTTCAGGGATCCCAGACTTCATGTTAAAGCACAGAACACTAATGGCTCTGCAACGCTCAAGGACATTTTGTGTATATGTTGCCAACACTCAAGGTTTAACTCCGGTCCTCCAGATGAATTACAGCCTCCTGTTTCACTGCTTCCTTTTATGCGAGGGCTGAAGTGATTAGTCCATTAATACATTAGTTCTTTCACTGAGAACAAATGGATTAATTACTGACGTTTTTCCAGCAGTTGAGACTTGCTGCTTTTTCTTGTCCTTATAAATAGTAAACTGGATGTTGTTTTGTTTTGACGAAACAAGAAATTGAGATATGTTTTTTGTGCTTTTAATGATGGATTTTTTTGGTTAATTGTAGTTCTACTAAACACCTGTAAACTTAGACATTAAGTTTAGGGTCCTGGTCATGGCATTTTATTAGTGAAATCAAATAACTGCTAAACTTTTAAAGGGGAAAAACAAAAGCGAGCAGTGAAACATTTCTTAAAGGGCCTGTTCATTGTCCTCTTCAATGTCTCTCCTCCTGCAGTATGTCCGACAAGAGTGAGCTGAAGGCCGAGCTGGAGAGGAAGAAACAACGGATCGCTCAAATTCGAGAGGAGAAGAAGAGAAAAGAAGAGGAGAAGAAGAAGAAGGATGTAAGTTGAATACCTGCAATGTCCTGTATGGCTAAGGGACCTGCCAGGCCGCTGCTTTGTTTTTATTCCGTCCTGTGCTCTATAGGGAGACTCGAAGCGTGAGTCGGGCGGCGGTTCTTCTGCCGGCCACGAAGACTCGGACCTGGAGAGGAAGAGGAGGGAGGCGGAGGCTCTGCTGCAGAGCGTCGGCATCACCCCTGACATACCTCACGGTAAAACCAGCATGCTCCTTGTCTTTACCTACCTTTCACCCTCACTTATCTCCCATCACTTTCTGGTCGTTTTCCTGATGGATCCGCGGTGTTTAGAAATGTCACCTCTAACTTTGCTGTCTGGCTTGGTTTCTGTCACTGCCACACACTCACCCCCACGCCACCCACCCCCACCTCACACAATATCTGGACATTTGATATAACTGTTGTGCATGACACCTAAACCTTGCCTGCCATTTATTTTCATTCTCTCTTCTCTCCCCCTTTTGTCTGTCCTTTTTGTGTGTTTTTTTTTTATCCCCTCCTTACTGCATGCATCACTCCCTCACTCGCTCACTCCCTCACTCATCGACACACTTCTTCCATACCTCACTTCCTCCCTCACTGACTCTCACCCACACTCACTCACTCACTCACTCACTCACCCATTCATCGCACTCACAAACACACACGCAACCACAGCTCAGCCCCTGAGGGTAGTAACAGAAGATACGTGTCTGTTTCACTACCTAGTCCCCGCCCCCATGTCTCCCTCCAACAAATCAGTGGGCAGCGATGCAGGAAGCCAAGATTCTGGCGACGGAAACGCAGGACCAAGGTCTGTGTGTGTGTGTTTGAGAGACAAAGAGAGAGAGAGAGAGAGAGATGGGGATTGTTGCTTTTTAATGTAATGTTTTGTTGTACTTGCATGCCAAGGTGTCTGTGTATTAACGCGTGAAATGTTCTTGATGAATTCTGACATGTCTCTCCTCTTTGCCTTTTCACCGGCACGCTGACGTTTCTCAATTAACACGCACTCAATTCTTCTTCTTCCTCTTCTTCTTCTTCTCATCTCGGTCTTTCTTCCTCTCTGTTTGCTGTTTTTCCCCATCTTTAACGTCTCACCTTTTTGCCCGTGTTCTGCGTTTGTTTTCATCCTCTTGTTTTCCTCTTCCTTTCTGTCTGTCCTGTCTCTCTCTTACTAACACCGTCTGGTGGTTTGGCTGTATAAGGACATTGCATTGGGATCCTGACCCCTCTACTCTGCAACTCCACTCCGACTCTGAGCTCATGGGGTACTGCTCCTCCTCTCTCCTTTAGCTTGTCTTCCAGCTTTATTCAGTTTTTTGTGGTTCCATCTTAGATTTGTCTAAATGTGTTAGTATTTTGTCTGTATATCATCATTTATGTCCCTTCATGTCAAATTTGCATTCAGTTCTTGCTTTGTATCGCAAACCTGCGTGTGTGCTTACTTCGACGATGGTGTGTGTGTGTGTGTGTGTGTGTGTGTGCTTGTGTGTAGACGTGGCGCTGTGAGGCTGGGCATGTCCAAAGTGACCCAGGTGGAGTTTGTCCCAAAGGAAATGGTGTCTTACTGTAAAGAAACACAGACACCCACCGAGGCGCTGACGCACACCGATCAAAAAGCAGGTAATGCAAAAGCAAACCCGTTTTCTCTTCTACCCTGGCTGAATCAGAACTGAATTAAAAACTCAATCAAATCTGCGTGTTCCAGATGAGGAAGAGGATGAGGAGGTCGCTGCTCCTCCACCGGCAGAGGACGCCCAGGAAGAGAAAGATGAACAGGGTGAACAGCAGGAGGAGGGTAAGGCCGAAATGGTTTAAAATGTTGTGCTTTTACTACCTTTCTTTATTCCTGTCTGCTTTAGATAATGAGTTTGAGTAAGCAAGATCTCATACTGAATTATCTGTGCGTAGACGGTCCCAAAGAGCTGACAGAGGAAGAGAAGCTGCAGGTTCTGCACTCCGAGGAGTTCCTGTCATTTTTCGAGCGAGGCAGCAGAATTGTGGAGAGGGCTCTGGCCGAGCAGGTGGACGTCTGCTTCGACTACAGCGGCAGAGATCTGGAGGACAAGGAAGGGTGAGGCCCATGAAAAAACACATTGCCTTCTGTAGACGGGTAGATGGACAGGCATGGTTGATAATTCTTTTCTTTTCGGTCCCTTCCAGTGACTTGCAGGCCGGTGCAAAGCTGGTTCTGTACAGACAGTTTGCGGATGATCGCTGGACTAAAAACAGAGTGGTCACCTGTCTCGACTGGTCTCCTCAGGTGGGTCAGAGCGCAGACACAGGAGCTTTAACGCTCTCCTGTCGAACCTTTTGCTCTATTTTTTCCTGTATGTCTGCCCTGTGTGTCACTGCTTGTTCTCTGCATCTAAAAACCGGTGTCCTATCTTCCTTTCAGTATCCGGAGCTGCTGGTAGCTTCATATAACAATAACGAGGATGCTCCTCATGAGCCCGACGGAGTGGCACTGGTCTGGAACTTGAAGTACAAGAAAGGCACACCTGAGTACATTTTCCACTGCCAGGTACATAACCACAGCCCAACAAACCACCGGCATTAAAGACATTATTTTAAGCGTCATACAACGAAGATTTAGGCGAAAGCAGATACATTTAAATCGTATTCTTTCTTCCTCCAGTCAGAGGTGATGTCAGCCGGGTTTGCAAAGTTTCACCCCAACCTGGTGGTGGGCGGGACGTACTCAGGACAGATTGTCTTGTGGGACAACAGGAGCAACAAGCGCACCCCCGTTCAGAGAACCCCTCTATCTGCAGCCGCACACACGGTGATGCACTGGAGCTCACACACCTTTATGTTAACACACACAGCGTTTCCTCTTGTGTAGGTCTAACTCCTCTGTCTGTCCTCCTCTGCCGTGTTCAGCACCCGGTCTACTGTGTGAACGTGGTCGGAACCCAAAACGCCAACAACTTGATCAGCATCTCCACTGATGGCAAAATGTGCTCCTGGAGCCTCGACATGCTCTCCCAGCCGCAGGTACGTTCAACCTGTATGGATGATGAACAGGGATGCCGTCGTGAATATCAGTTGCTTGGTCTGAGTGTTTTAGGCTGTGCGTGTTTTCCCTGCAGGACAGTCTGGAGCTGGTGTTCAAACAGAGCAAAGCAGTGGCCGTCACCTCCATGGCCTTTCCTCTGGCTGACGTCAACAACTTTGTGGTGGGGAGCGAGGACGGCTCTGTCTACACGGCCTGTCGCCACGGCAGGTGAGTCCTCTTTGACCTCCATCCTCAAGTTTTATTTCATCAGGACAGATTTTTGTTTAGAAGTCCTGTCCTGACAGATGTTTTCATGCCTGTGTGTTACAGTAAGGCGGGAATCACTGAGGTGTTTGAGGGCCATCACGGTCCGGTGACCGGGCTGAGCTGTCACAGCGCTGGAGGACCTGTCGACTTCTCTCATCTCTTCATCTCCTCCTCTTTTGACTGGACTGTCAAACTCTGGAGCACTAAGGTGACACATTTAAAGTTACAATCACACATTTAGTTGCGCTACTAGTGATGTTTTTTAACTTTGATCCATTTCTCCCTCTGTTCCTCTGCTCAGAGCACCCGTCCGTTGTACTCGTTCGAGGACAGCTGTGACTACGTCTATGATGCGATGTGGTCTCCAACTCACCCTGCTCTGTTTGCATGTGTGGACCTGGCGGGACGCTTGGACCTGTGGAACCTCAACAATGATACAGAGGTATGCACATACGCACTGCAGTGAAAGACCTTTGTTTCACCCTTTAAAGGAGACGGATTGTGCTTTTTTGTTTTATAGGTTGTTGTTGTTGTTCATGTAGAAGATCTTTGAAAATATCCATATAGTATCAAGAGCTAGATTTCCTAAGATTTCTGCATCTGCAACATGAACAAGTTACTGGCACCGCTGCAGACCATCTGTGAATCTTCCCTTTTTGTAAGTTGGTGGGGTTTTTTTTCTTTAAGGTTCCCACTGCTAGTGTGTGTGTGGACGGGGCTTCAGCACTGAACCGTGTGAGATGGGCTTACTCTGGCAAAGAGATTGCCACCGGGGACTCGGAGGGGCAGGTGCAGGTCTACGATGTAGGCGAGGTGAGATGTCATCCCATATATTACTGTCCTGCTTTAATGAGATTTTAGATTTGGCTTCCCTCAGTTATACGACTGAAAACAAACGATTTTGGTTCAGATATTGACATCACTCTTTCAAAATCTTGCTTCACGTGTCGTCTGACGCGTTTCTTCCTTTGTCTTTCTGCAGCAAATCTGCGTGCCCAAGGCCGACGAGTGGACGCGCTTTGTCAGGACGCTGGCCGAGATCAACGAGAACCGAGATGAAGCGGAGGAACTGGCCAACGTCTGATATTCCAAACCCCACACTGACAGCCCTGCTCATACACCAACACACCTGAAGCACACTACACGACACTGGCTTCCAGCTTTTCCACCCACGACAACATGAATTGGCCTGAGGAGACGTGCAGAGCTAGAAGGGATAGAAAAGACGGCTTTAGACGAGTTTTAGAAGTGTTTTGAAAAGTGTCTCGGAAGAGTTTTAGAGTACATTTTGTAGGGACAATGAACGTCAGGTGTAGCAGTAGTTGTACAAAGTTAAGTGATTGAAAGTTCAGCTGACAGAGGAATATACAGGGACGTGTTTTTCAGCATATGTAGACGTGTCTGTCCACTCTAAACTTCTAGCTTTGATAACATCCTCAGGGCTCCAAGAAACTGCTCTTCTCCTGAGGCCTCAACCAACTCAGTTCTTTTTTAAATATGCAAACCTTTGTACCTGCACCTTTTTATTACCATTTGAGTGTTTTTACATGTTTTAATATTTTTCCAGACACACTTGTGCACACGGCTTTTTAAAGTGTGTGTCAGCAGAGCGAAAAGAGAAAAGGCTGACATATCACTATCAGATCCTCTTTGTCCTCAGCAGTACTTGAATTTGATGAAAACAGTTAATGTGCTCACACATGCTCACTCTGGCCTGTGCAGAGGTGTGTCATTCTTACATTTTAACCACTACAATATTTAATATTTATTCTGGTGGTTGCACTTATTTAAATATTTTGTGTATTGTTTCAAGAAATGCTGCTTTGTACTAAGAGCTTGAGTAGTACATTCCTAAAATTCGCACTACAAGCTTTGTACCAGGCAAAATCCGTTCCTATACTTGCCTTGAATTTATCAACACTAGTACAGTAAAAAAAGTGATGTTTTTTTTTTTCTGTACCAAAGGTGATTCGTTTTTATACTCTGAATCTGTGTAACGAGTAGTAAAAAAAGATCAAACCGTTTCCTGACTTGTCCTCTTTAAGAGGATTAAACAAACTATGTGAAGTTTTAAATGGAGATGTAAAGCTGAGGTTGGAAACTCATCTTTATCACAGAACATGATTTGAGTTTCCTTTTCCATCCAGTTCCATCCATTCCCTCCAGGATGCAGCAGTCCAGCCTCACCAGACAAAACTTCAGCTTCAAATGCTTTCTCTTTAAATATTTACAAATGAGCTTCAAGATGCACTGTAGCAACCATATTTGGTATAATCTGAACAAGATCAGTATTCTGCATAGACTTAACTGTACTGTATTCTTTCCTGTTACTGTTTCTGATACGGTCAATGGTTGCACTTTCCATTGGAATAAAACTCAAAGACATATTGTTAAAATTAAAACCATATGGATGATTTATTTCAATAAAATACAATGACTGAATTCAGATACATTTAATTTATTAATACCTAATTCTCTGCTCATGATTCTTGTTTTATCAAGAAAACACTCAATTGAAAATTTCTGTACATCAGTAAGAGAGATTCTCAGAGACCAGGACCAGAAGGCCCCGCGTTGCCGTAACATTATAGGTGCTGTATAATGATACTGACCGAATGTTACAGATCTTTGTCTTGTAACATTTTCTTCACTGCTTCCTGTCGATGTGCTGTCTCCGTACAGTTATACAATATGTACAGTATATCGCCCCTTTGTGAGGACCAATCAAACGTGAAGCCCCACACACCATGCTGACCAATCTAATATTCGCTATCCCCGCCGTCCAATAAGAGAAGTCCTACTCACACTGAGTATCAGACAGAAAACAGAATAAAAATCATATCAGCTACTCATGAGAGAGAAAGAGAGAGAGGGGGGCCTGGAGCTCCGTTTTAGACAAAAGAAACACAAAAGATGGAGATGGCAGGAGCGCACAGCCACTGAAGATACAACACAGTCAGTGCTCTGGTCCTGTCGCTGTCTGCTCGGTCACATCCACAGCTGCAGCCAGCGCTCCACCTCCATCACTGGCTGCGGGGGGACCAATGGATGCACACCTTCACCCTGGGGAGGGGCTGGTGTTGTTATGGCCCCTATGTGTGGAGTGTATTTAAACTGTGTGTGTTTCGTTTGTGTATCTATCTAAGTGTCTGGCTCCTGGTAGAGAAGGAGAGGGATGGCAAAGTGATATGGAGATTCAGAGCCGTACTAGGCCTGAGGTGGCGTGGCAGTGACCGGCTCCGGGTGATGAATGGAAACCACGCCGGAGGACTTGAATTTAGGGAGGTGAAGGCCGAATTTGTTCTCCACCCCGGCAAAGGTGGCTGCGGCCAGGCGGTAGCCTCCGAGGTGGTCGGAGTTGATGGGAGGAAGCTCAGAGATGCGGGACTTGGGTGTGGGATCAGATCCTGTTGGACGACTGCAGATAGAAAAGAGAAGGGAATGGTTATAACACAGATATAATGCCAATTTCAATATTAAAGAACTGAAGTCAAGTTAACTTTAAGATATGTCCAGCAGACTGGGTATAATAACAGGTACTGCAGATGATACCCATTGAACAGAATGCAAAAATTAAATTAAATATGGCATCAGGAGGCATTTTCTACACAGGCCATTAATCCTACCAGTGCATTCTTTTATGTGCTCCCCAAACCTCCCTCCATGTTAACGTTTCAGTTATCTAAAAAAAAAAAAAACTAAAAAATTAAACTTACTGTCCTCCAAAGTCAACGTAGAACCACCGCTGTAAGAGCTCATAAGTCACCAGAGTCACACCAAACTGAGGAGAAGACCGGCACATACGAGCTGGAGAAAAAAAGAGGGAGAACAGATTCAATATTTTTTTATGTGTAAAAACGACCTGCGATGCATTGTGTCTCTGCATGCTGCTGTACACAAACACACACCTCCAGCTCCCTTCCACAAAGCCCTGAACCCTTCCTCTCTCATGATCTTCCTGAAGCAATCGATGACTCCGTTGTAAGTGGTTTGTCCTGCCCTCGCTGCAACCTGCAGACGCGTCTTGATGACATCGGCAGGCGTCACGAGGGAGGCAGCAGGGATACCTGGGAAATGGAAGAAGTCAGAGGTTACTTAAAACCTGTGAAAAAGTCTATGACTTAAACATGAAAGGAACTTTTACCTGGTTATGAAAACAGTCTCAATTTGATATTGATCTGTTTATAGAACCTTCATAACCAAATGAGACCATCGGCAAGAAGACTGTCAATTTCTCTATTACCATTGTTATTCTTAATTCCCGTCATCGGGTCCAATAAGTAAGAAATATAAACTTTTTTCTTGTGCTGTTATCTGCAGATGTATTTGTTTCACTTTGTCTCCAGGGGCCGCCAGAATCAAAAGAAAATTGAAGTTCCTTATAGCAACTTTAAGCGAGGTCAGTAAGAACTTATAACCAGCTTGTTTCTTAACATTTAATGATTCAGCTCGCAGCCATGGGTTCAGCTGAATGGTATGTTTTTCTTTAATGCAGTGCTTCATAAAATATAGTGTTCCGAATTAGCACTTTCAGAACACACTGTTCTATGTCATAATCTGAGTTTACCTGCAATCGCTCCAGCAGTGAGAAGCTGCAGAGCTCCCAGCCTGCCTTGTTCGTCAGCAAACTGGGACTTGAGGTGGGCATACGCCGGGAAATAGATTGCTGAGAAGGGGATATCTCTCAGGAAACATGCTTTAGCACCCTGGTTAGACAGAGAAGGGAGTCAGTTGTATGAGATGGTGCTTAGAAGAAGACTAAGAAAGACCAAGGAGTGCATGAATACTTGATCAAAGACAAGTTACCTTGTAGAGGCCGAAGAAGCCCAGGTCACGGACCACGCTGAGCGCGCTGACTCGAGGTCCAGTGGTGATCTCGCCCGCCACCTGCAGGCGAATCTTCACAATCTCCAGAGGGTTGGTAAAGATCACCTGAGAGCCTCCAGCCTGGATAAATGAGAGGAGAGGAGCTTATTCACACAATTAATTCAAAGAGAAAATAATTCACTGCTTCTGCATCTCACATGTATGCAGCTGAGGGATGGGAGCCAAGTCTTCATTCATTATAAGTGTCAGTAGTAAAAAAAAAAAATCAAATCCTGATCAATCATTTACTTTGCCATTTCCCCGGGCGGTAAGGTGTGCTGGGCCAAAGTGTGTAAGGATGAACAATGCTATCAAAAAACAAAAACAGAAAACAAAACATGTTGCGTTGGACAATGACAATTTAACTCTGGATGCAATCAGCATTGCAGTCCACTGTTAGTAATGTCATTTGGAACTCTGCAAGCAAGTTAATACAACCGATAAACAGACTCCATGCACAAAATACAACTTTGGAGGCGCATTTACCTACGGGTGGTAAATGTGCATTTTTATCTAGCCTTGAGTTCTTCTATGCATTCACAAACAGTTTAAGCGGCATACAAAAGAGTTATGGACCTGACACTTACACAACCACCAGCGAGAACCTCAGCAAGGAAAGGAATAGCGCCGTCTTTGTCGGTGAACTTGTCTCTTACAAAGTCGTTCATCTGTTGGACACAAACACAGAGCGGGCATGAGACCGAAGACAAATCAGAGGAAGACTGAAAATCAGTCAGTCAATCAGTGTCATCTTGCTTTTTTTTTAAATCTGCCGTAAATTAGTAAATGCGATGTCTTTTATTCTGTAAACTTTTGCTTTTAAATTGGTTTTAAGCTTCTTCTTACTGTATTTTTGATCTGGTGGAGACTTTTTCAGTGATTTGCTTTTAATTAATTTAACTGTGCACGTGTTGTGATTTAGTCGAAATGCAGCTAACTCCTGAAACAACCCATTATTACCACTGTAACAAGTGTGCAAACAAAGCAACTAGCAGATTATTATGTGTTGTGTACTTACTGTGAGTTTGATAGCCTTCTCAGGTGCTACACCTATAAGCTGAGGAACCAGACCTGTTGGGAAGCGCGGAGGATTGAGTGACAGTAGAATCTTGTTTCATTACTACTGCAGGGCAGACAGGAGTACGACAGGCCTACCTCTATAGAAGCCGAAGAAGCCCTCGTAACGAAGCACCTTCTTAGCACAATCAAAGCTGTTCTTGTACATCAGCTCTCCAACAAAGGATCCCGTGGACCTCTGGTTCTGCATACGAGTCTTCACCAAGTCGATGGGATACACGGCTGTCGCTCCCGTAGCTTTGTGAACACACACACACAGACATTATAAATATGAATAAATACTACGCCTTAAATTAGATATGTCAGTTGCTGTCTTTGGCTGTAGGATAACTTACCTCCAGCAATAGAGCCCAGGGTGAACCTGTAGGCCGACTCTGCAACCTGGAGCAACACAGACCTGGAAGGGTCCCCATGGGTCTGATAGGAAAACACACACAGGAATATGGTGAATTAACATTAAGAAAACAACTACGTACATTTTTGTTTCCCCTGAGAAAGGGAGAAAGAAAAAAATCCTTCTATCGTGGTTTGAGTATAGAATGTGGTATATAGTATATTTACTGATTTGTGTATGGATAAGGAGTTGCACACACAGATCATCCTACCTGTTTTTGGGTTTCAGCCAGGTGATGGGGCAGACATCCTTCCTCTAATGGAGCTATCCTGTCAATGTCGCTAAGATTCAGGCGCCTAAAAAAACACACAGATGTTA
This sequence comes from Diplodus puntazzo, assembly GCA_963678695.2. Taxonomy (NCBI): domain Eukaryota; kingdom Metazoa; phylum Chordata; class Actinopteri; order Spariformes; family Sparidae; genus Diplodus; species Diplodus puntazzo. The sequence continues at coordinate 6,056,792 of OZ023166.1, forward strand.
ATTTCCCCATTACTTACATCCCAGTCATCACCCAGATCATTATATTTTCTAGTAAATATCCATGAAGAAAACAGAGGTGGATTAGAGGATTCGTGCCACACTGACTATCACAGGATTTATCAGAGTTGCAGTGTGAGTGTTTACCCAGAGGGGGAGTGCAGGCCTGACAGCTGGTACAGGATGTCAATTTCCATGGGAGTGATTTGACCAAACTTGTTGGCAGCATGAACAAACTCCTCTGCAGCGACAAAGAGGTAAAAGAAAATTACCTTTTATGATTACACTGACATTTACGACACACTCATAGCTGAAAGATACAACATCATGGTAATGTCACAATCTGAGCACCTTTGGTAACGAGCGTGTCCTTCCGCGTGCCGGCCAGTGTGCTGTAAATCTTGCGGATCAGCTCCATGTTGTTCAGGAGGGAGTTGAAGGCATTGAAGTACGAGAAGCTGACCATGTGTGAGGTGCTGCCGCCTGCAGCCTGGAAGAGAAAAGGCAAAGGACGTCTGGTACTGATCTGACCAAAATTAATTTTGTCTTTTTTTTATATTAAAAGGTGCACTATGGTCAGAGACAGATCTTTATTGACTTCTTCTTAAATTTCATGCATAGATAAACTAAATAACAAATCTCTGACAGGAAATTTATTGTCCAAAAAGATTTCAACTGCACATAAAATATATTCCTCTGATGCAAATCCAAATATGCAGGGTATCTAATTGTGTGTAGGGTTGCAAAACTACACTGTTTTCATGGTAGGATGACCATCTTAGAAAATCTCAAGCAAATCTCAAGCCTGAGCAAAGATTAAAAGATTATTCAAATTAGAAAGGCCCAAGGTGAAAGTGGCCAATATTGTCCTGTAAGGCTAATAACCCCAGACTGGAAGCGGATGAGGATTTACCTCAGTTGAGTGTGTATATTTTCATAACCCATGAGTGACTTATATTGCCACTTGCCAGTGATCAAAATGTAAGAATTGTTTATCATTTTCTGGGGCACACGGAAAACCTTTTGTCCCAGTTTGACTTGAACTATTAACAATTTGCTACTCCAAAAAGTGGGAGATGTCACAGCTTAGTACGAACTGAAAAGAGTGAGCTTCCAGCTATGAAAATTATTTTTGGACCATCAGTGCTTATCTGAAAATAACACTCTTGTCTGACTATTCTCTGTGGTGACAATTATTCTGTCAGTCAGCTCCCCTCGCACACAAAAACACTCACTGAGACAAGGTTCTCCTCCACAAACGGTGTGAGCATGTGGTGTCTGATGGTGGCCATAATGTCACTGAAGTCCATGGAGGAGATGACGCCATTCTTGCCTTTGTCCTTTTGGGCGAATGCCTGGCGTGCATGCTCCAGCTGCAGCTCCTTAAAAAAAACAAAAAAAAAAAACACATGACACCAGAATGCTGAGTGTAAATATAGTCACCTGAAAGACGAAGTGAAAAACTTGACACTGATCAGTGGGTGTCCGTATATAGCCAACGTACCTGCAGGAACTGGGTGAACTCGAGGTAGCTGAGGTCCTTCTTGCCGTCGTGCCCAAAGTGCAGACGGATGAACTCACAGTCCCAGTTGAAGGGAATGTGGTGGTGCACTGTGGTCTGGCTGAAGATGTCCCGCACATTCTCTGCAGCACAAATACAAATATTATTCTTTTTAAAAGGATCAATGATCAAACTTCCTGACAAATGACATAACATAAAGCTTTGTGTGTGTGACATAAGAAAGAAAGCTCAAGTTGGATTGAAACAGTGCATGAGTGATTATGTAAATTGATCCATGTGTAATGACTTAGACGTAGAGTAATCTGGTTAACTATGTCATATTAGCAAATTCTTTCTGCACACTGCACCGCTTTGATGACGCAGCACACAAACACATCAGGGAGGGCTTCACTGTGCTTCAAACAAACTAGAGGATTTCATTTAAAAGTGTATAGTTTAAAATATTTTGCACAAAGTAACATGCTATATTTATACTGTCATACTTTGTTTTCATTGAAATAATGCAAACTGAAATCAAAGCTCATGCAAAAATACAGAAAAAATTGGGTTGTACCGAACGAAATGGCTCCAGTTCCGGTCTTGTCAAACAGCTGGAAGGCTACTATGAAGAGAGCGTCGGGTGCACACAACACTGATTCAAAGGCAAGAAACTCCTGGAACGAGATGAGCCTGCAGTTGTTGGTGTACATGCGGTGGAAGAGGGGGGAAAATATATATTGTTAAACACATGAAACACTTTGGAATGAAGCCAAGATCAGATCATACCCTAACCATTAAATTAATTCACAGATACATTGTGAATTGTGACGTGTGATGCCGCCCCAAAGTCAGTGACAACGTGAATGCTTTTGGTTGGCAAAAAAGGAAAAACACAGTGCAGTAAAAAGAGACAGAGATGACTTGTGGCTAAAGATTAAGTAGGAAGAAAGCACACAACCTGAAGGGAGAGCTGAAGTTGCACCACCACTCTACTATTACTGCCCCGGTCAGTTAGCTTACTTAACTGTAAATTCTAATATTAACTGAGCCAATATTTATTAATGTCAAGTCAGTGTTATTGGGAAGTCAGCCGTGTCAAATCTCCTAGCCAACCTGGCTGACTACACCTGGCTGGAGGCCAGTTTTACTCAAGGAAAAAGTTTCACAAAATGATGAATGAATGAAACTTGATGCAAGCTACTGTTTGTTGGTTTAATGTTCTTACGTCACCTTCAAAGCTTGTGAGTGAAACAACATTGTCTTGCTGTTGTAGTGAAGCACATGGGAGAAGTGTGTCTAAAGGAGCATTACATGTTGCTGCTGTAACATCGTTAATTTACAAGCAGCTTGTCCTCACCAGAAAAACGTCAGCTCTGAACATTGCATTGCAGTTACTATCTAGTCAAACTGTTGTTTCTTAGTTACACAGCAATTTATTTGTGAGATATCTGTGTATATTTCTTAGCATTAAGGCCAGGCAGGGATAGTAATCAACTGATTGTTTCAGCACTAGTGTGATTGTAATGGTAGTACTTGTAGGTACAACCTACACAAAAGCCTGATAGGCTTGACTGGATTGTTTGAAGAAGTCTGCAAACATGCCGCCGACATATTGACCAAAATTTGACTAAAAATGCTGACCTTTCTTTGACTAAAACTAGAGTAGCTCCTAAAATAAACACGGCCTCATAAGCAAGCAGTCGGGGAAATGGGTGTCACTGGGAGTTTTATCTTATCTGTGAGCGGCTATAACTGTCAGCATTGATCAGACATGGCTCAATGAACTGTCGATTAGTGATGATAAGCTGTGTGTAATTGTGTGTGTATATCATTTCTGTTTCAGTACGTACCCGTCCTTTGTGGTGTCGGCCACAGCAGCAATGAGCTGTACAGTTTTGGGGTTGTGGTGGATCTGCGTGTGTAGTCCTAGATACCTCTGGACAAAGTCTCCCGGGGTCATGAACCTCTCTCCATCCTTGTCCGATACACTGGCATACTGAGGAGACAAACAACAACAAATAACACAATAAACATCAATAAAAAGCTCTGTCAACCATCAAAGTTTCCTAGCTGTGCTGGGGATTCATGCTGCAACTGAAGAACCAAGGTCACTAATCCTGCAGTGTCGGAGTGACATGGCAGAATGACACCAGCCCATACTTGAGCATTCACACACGCACTGATGTTTATGGTTTTAGCTTCTGAGCTATCTGACCTATGCACATCAGTGTAGGGACAACTGCTGGCCCACACGGCAATCACACAGCCGGCCACTCGCTCACCATGCAAGTAAACAGTGGAGCAAGGTGAAGGTTAACCAAATCCCTTTTTATTGTTGTCACTCCTGCACATCTCACGGCCATAAAAGGACCGTACCGCTTATTGCAACTGCCAATTCAGCCTGATCGGGGACTTTAAACCTGGACTCTCAGATTATATGTCTGATGCTCTACCAACTGATCTACTGATAAAAAGACAATAATCTCATACTTCCTGTAAACCCGACCAACTCTTTCCTTCCACATGACATGATGATCAAAGCAGAGACTGAGAAAAGCAGATGTTAAAACACGTCTCTTACACTACTGAATTTAAAAACAACCTCTCCATTAACAACAGCTGCTGCTGAGTCAACAAACATTATGTTAAAGCTTCGACAATAACGTGAGGCGAACTGATGAATATGTTCACCATAGAGCCATTCAGTCACAGTCATTTGTGTTTTTAATGCCACAGCAGCAGCAGCCTGTGCTGGACCTTTAACTGTGGCTAATGCTGTAATTCAAACCTCATGACAACCTTACAAGCTCATTCACTCAGTGAAGACAGTCTGGGGGGAGCTGCTGTCTACAACCAGCTGTTTACACGGATATGTAGAAGATACAGTGTGTGTGACACTGAGCTCTACTTAAGAAACACGTGAATCTGACTGTGTTAGGATGAAATCAACCCTTACCTTCTGGAAGATTGCTTTCAGCTCACTCGGGTCCCCACGTTTGGTTGATTGCACCTAAAAACAACACACAGTAAAAACAACGTTATGACATGAGGCGAAGGTGCGTTTTGTCACATGAGCACAAAACAGCCGCCAGTTAAAAGCAAGTTGCATCAAGTAACATGCAGGCAAACTACTTTGTGGTTCAAGTCTCCTTGAAACAGCAACTGCTGTGAAGGAGAAACAGCCAGCTGCGACCTGATATAACCTACAGCAAGGCTTCACGACTACACCTGAGCAAAACATCACGTCGAACAGGTTTCAGGCAGGTAGCCCCAAAACAATCGACTAGAAAACAAGCTAAACCTATAGATTAGCTCAAAGTAAGGTTACAACTACAGCCGGCTAGCAAGCACAAACCACACACACACAGGAAGAGGACACAAACCGTGGCAATGACATGTTAAGATCTGAAACTGGCTACAAAACGAGAGGACGAGAGCAAATCGACAGAGACACTTCAGCTAGAGTCGCTGTTTTTTCTGTTATCTCGGCAGTGTTAGCAGTCCGATAGCGGTTTAGCATTATCTCGCTAACTTTGAGGTTGTGGATGTCTCATCAAGGCCAGCCGGGCGGCGGCTAGCCCAGTGATGCTAGAGCCTCAGACCACACCGCATCCGAGGCGCCCTGCCCGGACAGCCCCGCGCAGTCTACCTGGCACAAGTCCCACACAAGAAAACGAGCGGAAGACATGCAGATATGCGCGAAAAAAAGGTTTGAAAATCGCTACGAGAGCGATGCCGAAGTCACCTTGACCGCCATGCTGGTTTGACGTCACGTACAGTGCGCGAGCAAGTCGCAGCGCACGCGCCATCGGACGCGTGTAGTAGAGCGAGGGCACGAAAACGAAACCGAGCAGCCCTTCAAAACAAAAGGCCAAAAATAAAAATAAAGAAAATAGGTCCGCTGAAATAAACGGATGCACGTTTAATTCAATCACCGTTTATTTCATTCGTCGAATTACAAGAGAGTAATAATGAGGTTATGCTGTGATGAAGGAACTGCATCCTATTTCCTATAAAGGTGCGCGTGCACTCTCACTCTCTTCCTCCCCTCACACACACACACACACACACTCTCTCTCTCTCTCACTCTCACACACACACACACACACACACACACACAGGAAATATATGTCGTTAGTTTAAGAATAAGCACTTAAACCTCCTCCATGAGAGTACCACACTATTCTACAAAATAAAAGTCCTGCACCATCGCCTACATCATCTGTTGCAGAGGCGTAACCAAAGGGGGTGGGGAGGGTTGCCGCGGGCCACCCCTGAAGTCTGATTGGCTACCGCAACTGCCATCAATTCATCATGAACTGTGATTGGCTGTCTGCGTCATCAGAGGCGGAACTAAGTTTGAGCCAACTGGTTTGACTTTTCTTTATGGAATATCTTAAAAACAGCACAAGAACAGGTCAATTTAGCTGTTATTAAAGCCCAGCATAACTCAGACAGCATTGCAAGAGATTATTAATTTAGTTACTCATTTATTCTAATTTTGTTGGTACTTGATACTGTGTTTCCTTGGTATATAGCCACTTTTGGAGGAAAAGCATGTTTGTCAGTATATTCTATTAACAAGAACTGACATGCCTCAAAATGAGTAGGAATGGTGGAAACAGAAATGGTAAAACAAATGTTTGAGCGTGCTTGTACTTAATGCCGAACGCTGCAGAAGTCAGTGACCCACTTTCACCACCCTCACCAAAGAAGTCTGGAGACACAACAAGCTAGATGTAGTTATAGTAAATATACTCATTCTGCGGTAAAATGGCTCCTGAGTGTGTTTTTACTGCTGCAATAATATGTCGGCTGCATATTACAGCTGAAGATGTTTAAAGTTGTACTTTAACTGAACCAGCTAACAGTGTGAAAAGCAATCTACAGCTGTGCATCATGTTCTACAAGGTCATCATATGTTTTAGTTTGAACCAAGTAACTCTAAAAAATATGTTCATGAGCTCAGAAAAATAGTCCTGTTTCAGCTGTGTGAAGATACATTTTCCAGCAGATCCAAGATGTTTTTTAAATAGTTAATCTCTCCTAAGAAACAGGATAATTCTCTCAACTCTTAAAAGGAGCAATTTAATCCTTCAGTTTAAGACTTTTGCATATTCGTGGTTTTCACTACACAGGATGGAGCTGAGAATTATAAAGCACCCACTAATTTAAGATGTCAGGCAAATGTAGTGGCACAATATGGGGCGTTATAGAAATAGAAATACTCATTTAGCGCTTGAGTAAAACTGACTTGGTTACATTCCACAGACGCATCAGGGCGTGTTTACTTTAATCCTACTAAAATTAGCTCTAGGCATCGAAAACAAGCGGCCGTTGAACCTGAATCTGAAAACATGGACTGAGGTAAAAGTGCACATTTAATCGAAACAGAATTCCAGAAATAGACACTACATGGGCGTTTAGATGACATTCTACCACAAGCCAATTAGAGCAAAGGCAGAGTAAAGCAAACATTCCTCTGCTTGGACAAATAAGTGAGCCAGGACCAATCATGATAGTACGATACAAACTTAGGGCTGAGCAATGTGACCTGAAAATTATATTGCAAAATTTCTAGGCTATATCTCGATATACGATGTACAGCTCGATATTTTTAAATCTCCTCAAAAGAGCTTCATTAATGCTACAACTGGGAAACTGAGGATACTGTCTCTGTTGCAACAACACTGTTGACGACTGGTTCTTTCACAAAATATTAACACAATGACATTGTTGATAAATAATCATCAGTAAAGTAGATATAATGACTAAGTGGGTAAACACAAGTATTAGAACAAGCCGAACAGTCTGGTAAGTTCAGAAGATTACATCACTTTAATACAGTAACCAAAATCAAGACACAAGACAATATATAGTTTCATATCACAAGAAGATATAAAAGACATAAAGATATAAACAGCTGTCGTGGTTATTACACATTAATGTGAATAGGCCCTTTTCCATGTGATGGTAGAAAAGCGCAGGTGTAAGTAATACGGTTAAAGATGGACGAACTTTATTTTGCTGCTGCTGTTTCAGCGTCCTTTTATTGTTCATGAAAGCTCACTGTCGCACTCACTTGCGTGGCTTTTTGTGGCACTTTAAAAGCCGTTATTAATGTTATAAGCTGTATTTCATCATTACAACAAGTCAACATGTCAGCTGTGAACAGGGCTGTTTTTGTCAACTGACACTTCTTTTTTTTATTCCTCTGAGCTCTGTCACTCAATCTATACTGGCTTTGTTCCAACCAGTACGTCCAGTAGGTGTTACAATTGTTTATTTTTGTGCTGAGAAATGTTTTTACTTTTTGTCCATTGAAAGGAGCGATAGCTTATCTCACTGTCCTTGGTGAAGTGTCTATATGAGATACCACCAGTGTTTGTTGTCACTGATAAGGCAGTGACCTATTACAGCACCGCCACTACCTGCACTACAGCGCAGCACCAGCGATGGCCTGTGTTGGGTACATTTGTTTAACAATTGGGGCTGGGGTTAAAATTCCTCCACCTGCACCAGCCTTAAAAGTTTCTTGAGGACTTTTCACCTCTCGAGCTTCTTCAGCTTGAACTAACTGGAGGGAAGACGCAGGCTTTAAACCCTGTAGGAATGTCCATGCAGAATCGTTAAGGACACATGTGAGCTCTGAGTTTTGTTAGGATCAATTGTTGGTTGTTGACCCAACTTTCCTGCATGTGGGATTTTACAGCTAGGCGAGCCCAGATGTGAATGGTTGTTAAGCTGTCTGGGGAGGGAACTCTTTACTGCGTTGCAGGAGGGTGATAAGACTGAGGTGAAGTTAGTTTTGGTTGAATATTGGACAGACATTCTTTCCGGGGCGCTCTTACGCAGTTTCAGGTCAGGCTTTTAGGTCAGGCAACATGGAGGAGCTGAAGGTGGTGCAGAAGGAGCCTCGGAAGATGATCCAAGAGGAAAAGAACATCTACAGGAGGAATATGGAGGACTAGCTGCAGTAGTGCCACGCCAGTGGAGTCTAGAAAACCCTTAAAACCATCTCAGGGCAGAGCAGGCTCAGGCTGCAGGGGATCAAACGTAAGTGAACGACTTGAACCTATTCTTCCATTGGTCTGACCAGACACCCACCCCTCCCCCAGCCGAGTCATCTCTGCTGGCTCCCATCAACTCTTCTACCCCCCTGTTTACTGCCCCATTAACACCTATACCTACCTTTTCACTGCATTCCGCTTGCAGACACTCCCCGCTGCCCCCTCTGACATTCCACCAGCTCCGGGCTCCTCAAGTCCGGTACAGACCAGCTGAGCAGGATTGTGGAGTACTCCTTCAACACGAGATGAGCTGGTGGTGGATTTCTGCAGGCACAGACAACGATTGCGATAGACTGTGTACACCCCGAGTGTGTGAAGAAGAGGCATCCTGCTGCTGTCAGACTTTACAACCAGCACTGCTCCCAGTAGACCTCACCTGTGCACTGTGCAATAAAAACTCTACACATAACTCACATTTCTCATTTTGTTTAGATAACTAACTGGGATATTTTCATACCCATATTTATTATTTATTACTAAAAATGCCACACTGTTTATATTTTACATATTATTCATATACAAGTCTATTTCTATTTCTAACCTTTTATTATATTGTTTATTTTGTACCATTATTATGTTTATTGTTACATTGAACGATGGCTCAAATGACCTGGAAGCTATTGAAAAAAACAGCCAGTGTTTTCATAAAAAAAACGGTGATTTTTCTTTAAAATATTCATAAGAAATAGAATTTCCAGTAAAATCCTTAAAAACAGATGTGTGTCTCATTCTACCAGTATAACAATACATTTCAGCATTGATTTTGAGTGAATGGCTCAAATGACCTGGAAGCTATTGAAAAAAACGGCTGGGGTATTCACCAAAAATAGCAACTTTTCTTTAAAATATTCATAAAAAATAAAAAAAAGTTCTGGAACTAAAACCAATAAAAACAGGTGTCTCTCATTCTACCAGTGTAACAAGACATTTAGGCATTGCTTTCATGTATGGGATGGGATGTTTGAAAACAATAATATACAAGAAAGGGAAGACATTTAGCACCTTTGTAAGGAGATAATCTACCATCTATTAAAATGTTAAAATGTTAAAAAAAAAAAAACATACCATAGTGTTTTTTTTTTATTTAAATAATTGGTTTAACCTGTTAGATCTCTAAAAATCTGCCTGTCATTTTCATCAACAAGGCCCAAAATGTTGTTTTTTTTCATATTTTTGTTTTGTTTTGTTTTCGCGCACCACGTGACCACCAGTAAAAAAAAAAAAAAACATGGCGGCCCCCTGTTCTGCAGGACGCGTTACAAGATCAGGTACTGAACTCAGACTGTGTCCGGGACCCGAGGAGCTGCGGGGCACTGACGACTTATTTTACCGCTGGCTCTAATAACGAACAAAATACACAACTCGATAAACAAACACATTAAAACACGACGTGATAGTTTGTTCGTAGAGTGGTGCCGTGTTTGCTAGCTGGTGTTAGCATGCTACTTAGCCTAGCCTAACAGCTAACTTAGTTGTAATGTCTGGTGTTGATCAGCTTTAGCGAGTTGTGTTAAAGCTAAAAGGCCAGTTGATGCTTAAATTTTAGTATATTACTACACTACTACCACCAGTGTTGCGCAGGTTACTTTCAAAATGAAGTATTTTGCACATGACTAGTTACCTTCAACTTAAAGTACTGTATTACGGTACAATATTACTGTCTGTGGAGAGTATTATATTATTTATTACATTACTTGTCTAGTTATTTTCATCCAAATGCCCAAATAATCTATAAAGAACAATTTAATAAGCTAGATCTTTTAAATAAATAAATGGCTTTAGACGCAGTGAACCAGCAGACAAAGGCTCAAAGTCTGATATATTATGAGATAGCAGTAAATATTTATTAATTGTTGGCTTAGTCTTAGTTCATCTAAATATACTGTGTATATAAGAACATCAGGTGATATATCGATATCAGAGTGTTTGTGCAGACTTATATAGGTATCGGCCCCAAACTCCATTATCAGTCAGGCTTTATTAACGTCAACGTGAATAATTCCTAATCTGTGAACATTTTTTTGCCTGAGCCACACAGATCTGTACCCTCAGTGGAAATGGTGATTGCTTAACAGTTACCAATGTTGCTTCCTTTTCCTCCAGGATTTGGTGTTATCCTGCAGAGACTTTGTTGTCTAAGGAACTTCGGACCCCCCACAGCCCTACTGTGTCAGCAGCACCGGCGCTTCTTCTGGAGGAAGTGGAAAAGTTCTCAAAATGTAGTTCGCCCGGCTACTGTCAGGCCTGCCTATGCAGTACCCAAGGTACAGAGCCTTTTATTCCCATAATGCAACAGTCCTGAGCAATATTCTGATTGGATATAGAAAAATAGAAGTTACATTCATGGATGACTTGTAGCTGGAGGTTTCTTTTATCATGGGTTAATTGTAATATTTGCTATGCCAGAACTCTGATATGATAATAGCCTTCTTAAAATGGAGGATTACTGTACACACTTTAAATTTATACCAGCCCTTATCAGGCAAGTCAGCTCCTACACAGCATGATTTTTAGTGCTGTTTTGTCTTTAACTCTTTGGGACAACTATATGACCCACCTTCTGTATCCTGTCTTTCCTCCTTCCCCTGACTGTAGCACATTGTGCGGCCTGACTATGTAGACACTAGACTGGTCCCAGAATGGCCCGACTACATAGAGATCAAAGGTCAAGAGCAGATCGAAGGCCTTGCCAGAGCATGTCAGCTGGCCAGACATGTTCTTCTACTAGCTGGAAGCAGTCTGAAGGTAAGCACGTACTCACGACAAGTAATGTGTGTGTTTCATATCGTGTAAAAACTACGTAACAATTATATGACCTCTGTCTCTTCCAGGTTGGTATGACAACAGATGAAATAGACTTCATCGTGCACCAGGAGACAATCAAGCACAACGCCTACCCTTCCCCTCTCAGATACGGAGGATTCCCCAAGTCAGTCTGCACATCTGTGAACAACGTGGTCTGTCATGGCATACCTGACAGGTAAACCGGGAGGACATAGATACACAGCATTTAGATCACACTTAGAGAATATTACTCCTGATGAGAGGAGAGATGCTGGGCTTTGTACAAACTCAAGAAATCCATACATATAGTGACACCTAGTTTTCACAGTGGGAACTGCATTTTAATGTCAACATTTTTTTTTTCAGATGCTACTAGAGGGAAAATAAACGTAAAGTAAATCACCTTTAATAACTTTTAAATTAATGGTTATAACTTAAAATCTTTAAATATAGGACTTTTTATGGACATGAAATGTTGAACAATGAAGTATGGATATCTGTGTCTCTATCATTTCAGAACTCACATTGGATAGTGTTTCTTGTTCCTCAATAAATGTACAACATGTAGACATATACTGTATATTTCAAATGTGGGGTGCTATGAGGACGTCCAGTATGAATTGTATTATAAAGAATTATAGTAAAAAACATTAAATAATCTTATAAATATAAGGGAATCATTATTTTTTTTGTCCTGCAGTCGACAGCTCCTAGACGGAGATATCATCAACGTCGACGTCACTGTGAGTCGATGCCTTAACAGACGCAGTCAAACAAACCTAAAGATATAACTGCAAATGTGGTCAGTCAGAGCAACGCCGCTCTCATCTCTGACCTCTGCCTGTCCATCGTAGGTGTATTTGGACGGTTACCACGGTGACACCTCAGAAACCTTCTTGATTGGCGAGGTGGATGAGGTTGGGCGGCGGTTGGTGGAAACCGCCAGGCGATGCAGAGACGAGGCCATCGCTGCCTGCAAGCCGGGTGCACAGCTCAGTGTTATAGGAAATACTATCAGGTACACACACAATGAATGCACACGCATACCGTAAAGTCAACACTTTTTTTTTCTAAATAACATCTTTTGTGTCCTGTTGGCAGTGAAATAGCCCATGCCAGCGGTTTCCAAGTGTGCCCTTATTTCATTGGACACGGAATAGGCTCCTACTTTCACTGCTACCCTGAGATCTGGCACCACGGTAGGTTTGAGTCTGAGCTCGGGTGATGTGACAAACACCTGCGTGAGAGTCTGAGACTCTAGAACCTACTTTTGTGTGTCACATATGTTTCTGTGTGTATGTACACTTGATGTTATAGTACATGGGTTCCCTGAGAGGCAAGCGAGAAAAAAATCTGGTGATTTATTTTCTGATTTAAGTTGTTTTCTCTGAAAAAAGGTTCTGCCTGGATTATTTATTTTTTTGTCAGGATAATTTGTCTAATTGTTTGTTATTGTAATACTCATTTTTGTCCACAAGAGGCTAAATGCACACTGCCCCATGTTCTAAATAGGACTAAAAACATTCATATTTTCTTTCATGAACTTTTAAGTTCTCCATGGTACATAAATTGTGTGTTAGCATGTTATGTAACATCATTCATGGATCATCACCAAAATGTTTCTCCAACTTGCCACTGTGGGCTTCTGTAATACTCCTGATAGGGTTATTTTTCTTTTATGAGACAAGGATATTAAAAACATGCCCTTGATGCTATTTTTATTGTTAATAACAGAAACTGTTTTTCTCTTTATTTGTAGCTAATGACAACGACATGACCATGGACGAAGGGATGTCTTTCACAATAGGCAAGTTACCTTTTACAATTTTCACATGCACTTGAAGATATCAGTGTTTTGAGCATGGGGCTGATATTGTCGGTTGATTTGTAGAGCCCATACTGATGGAGGGGTCTGTAGAGTTTAAAATACTGAAGGACAAGTGGACTGCAGTGTCTGCAGATGATAAAAGGTATGTGGAGGACAACCAAAAATATCTTTCCTGTGTGTTTGTAGCTGTTAGAGTAGCAAAAACCATTTTTCTCTGTGGCTCCTGGAATATTGAATTATTCCTTTAAAATCCTCCTTTTTATTTTATTTTAATTTACATGAATGCAGGTCGGCTCAGTTTGAACACACGGTCGTCATCACATCTGACGGAGTGGAAATTCTCACTACATTGCCAGAAGAGGGCAACATGTGACATCGACATCTTGACTGTTAGAAATCTCAAAATGTCAACCAGGATCTACCTTTTTGTGATAATAAAACACTGTCAAAGGAACCTGAACGGTGGTTACGTTTTAAAAGAGGGTGCCTTGTCTAGCTTTAAAGTGTAAAGTGTGAATTTTACTTTATTTTTACTTTAAATTATTAAGTAGGGATTACACGTACATTATCCACCTGTTGACCTTAGTCAGCTGTGACTAAGGTGTTTTTTCTTTCATTCTTGACTGAAGCATATACAGAGAAAAAGTGGCTGCTGGCTCATCATCCTAAAACTTGAGATATATGCGGGTCTCCGTGTTTACATTGTTAGTGTAAGAGTTCTTTTCTTAGCACTTCAGCAACTGATAGCAACTGACGAGTGTAGCTAAGCTTTTTTTTCTTAAGATTTGTGCAATCCTATATGCCAGTCTGATAGTTCAACAGAGCCCATGTGACTTAAGTGATTTTTTTTTTTTACAGTTCAGACAGATATGTTAATATTGAATAGGAGTAGCACGAGCAGGCTCTTAGCCTTAGACTTGCCACCAGCCAAACACTGTAAAATGTCTCTGCTATTTAATAAAATCACAAAACTTCTTTTACCATAAACATATTGTTTGTATTCATTTAACTGTTTCAAACATTTTCTCTAATATTCATATTTACTTCGCCATCATCTAAATGCCGTTTCAAAGTCCTCTGTACATTGCAAAGTTAAACGTCTCAGTTAGTATTTTACAGAAATCTTTTTCATTTTCAGATTAATTTAAACCTCCCAGAATCTCAGAAATATTACAGAGGACGTGACCTCAGTGTCCTTAGCTTAGCTCAGTAGCTCGTGTTAGGAGATATTGTGCACCCTAGATTAGATATTGCATCACTACTGTTTGTGAAAATGTCATGGGAGGGCGAGTCGTAGTCATAGCCAAGTACAGCCAGTAGATGGCAGTACGCACTTTAGTAAATTGTACTTGAAACATTTTGCAGCCAGCACAGCACAGGCCTCTCATGTACAATTATACAGTCAAAAGATTTTTAAAAAACACACATAGCATCTCAGTTTGTGTCAGCCGGTGTCATTATGTTGAAGTCAGCAGTATTAGATTAATCACAATTAAGTGTCACTAGTGAATTGCCGTGGCAAATCTACTCGCAGGCTGACTTTCATTCATCATTATATCAACAAATATTATTATTTCAAGTGATTTCCCTGTCAGAGGGGATTTCAGAGAATCATCAGACTTAGTTTCCAAAGTACAAAAGATTGATCGAACATGCTGAAGTATGAAAGTGTTGCTTGGGGGTTTTGTAAATTCCAGACATAGCAACACCCTTGAGTGCCATCGTTTGTCTACAGGTTGATTTAATAAAGAAATTGAGAGGCCAAATATCACACAGGGCTCTTTCTCTATAGACTTCATCTAATTAAAACCTGCATGAATCTTTTTTCTCTCATGACTTCTCACTGTGATTAGAGCACAAATGACAGGTTTGTTAAGCTGGATTGCAGCGTGCAGCATGAGAGTGATTTAAAAGCTTCTCTCTCTCAACCTTATGAAGTCTCTAATGAGTCTGTCCATCCATGGATCACTTTAAAATTAGATGTTTTTTTCTTAATGATACTTCTTAACGCTACTGCAACTGAGGAGAGCACGCCGAAGTGAAGGATGCCGGGACAGGAGGAGAAATTGGATTCCGGCCCACTGGGTGTGTTTTCACTTCCTGCCAATGTACTCTTGAGCGTATGTGTGTGTGCGTCTGTGTCTGTGTCTGTGTGTGTGTTGCTGTGCTCATGCCAGTGCCAGTTTGTGGGTGGGGCAGGAAGGTTCATACGAATAAGGTGGGTCTGCTTATCAGTAGTCTGGTCATGTTCAGCCAGGAAATGATTCACATATTATAATCTGATCTGATGCAATATAAACGATGATGATGATGATGATTACATGAACACTTTTTATTGACCCTGAGGGACAAAATCAGAATTTAAAGCCCTAAAGACAGACATCCTGATATATTGTACTGTAGTGCACATTCTTAGGTTATTTGTTGAAGCAGTGCAGTTGGTTGTCAGTGCAGGGTGTGTTGTGTGTGGCTGAAGGAGTGTGAGCTTCCAGTAAACCAGGACAGGCGTCACATAAACAAGCCTTAATGACCTCCCACCAGCATGCGATTCATTACATTTAATAAGAAATGAAAAAGGATAGAAGAGGTTTGACAGCAAGAATGAGAGAAAGTGAGGCAAAGAGCAGAAGGTAGATGTTACGGGGGGAGTAGCAGAGGGGTAAGAGGCAATTATTTGGGGAGGAGCAGGGAGTGGCAGGGTGAGGTGTTGGATCGCGGTCATGAATTCTCTCCTCTGCCTATAATTCTTTTCCTGCATGTTGGGACTCATTCCTGCTCTCTCCTCTCGCTCTGCAGATCTCCTGTGGAGCCTCGTCTGTTTATGTTGAGGAATCTCTTTGGTGTTAAACCTTGAAATGATAAAAAAAAAGTATTCTATTGTTCTAAAACTGAGACCTCGTGGGTTGTTATCGCCTCAACCAGCAAGGCAGATTATTAGATTAACAGTGTCATCATATGGTAATCATTAAAGCACTTATAGATGTAGAAGTCTGTGTGAAATCTTTGAGTCTGACAAACATTAATTGGAAAATGACTCAATGTTCAATAACTACAGTATGAACATCTGCAGAAGTAATTATTCAAAACTCAACTAATACAACACAACTGTATATTTAACTGTTGTGACTTTTACGGCGACATGTTGAATTTAAACTCCCCAGAGCAAAAAACAAAACATTTTCCCCAAAAGTCATTCTCTAAATGTCCATAATGGTCGTCTATCACTATGCATACTTTTAAAGAACATGCAGATTAACAATTTCCAGGAGCATTTTTATTCAAAAATCAAACCATTTGGGACAAAAAACTGGTGCAACATTCTTTGAGGGCAATGTATTAAATCAAAACTCAGAAATCAAAAATGAGCTGAACAAAATGTGAATAAATAGCTGTTTTGATGTGATGTCAGAGACGGCTGTGCATTGTGTTGCAGAGATGTCTACTGAAGTTAGCATGCTAATCAGCTAGCCTCGTTTCTGCCCTCCCTCTTGATCCTTTCCCCACCGGAACCTGCACAGTCCTGGTTGGACCAGCTGTTAATCACCTCTGTACTGTATTCTTGTAGTCATACTGGCCCATCTCAGTCTAAGAGGCTGTGGTTAGTCCTGGTTCGACTCCGTTCTGGCCCGACTCCTCACCAGGTCGATCCAAGGCTCCTGTGCTTGTATGTAACCTAGTAATATGTGAAAAGAAACACTCCCCCGGTGTGCCGAGCCCCTAGTCTGGACCGCTAGCTGCACGATTAAGTGAGCTAACGTCAGCAACAGTTAGCAGCAGTTAGCGGCACTCTTGTGAAGATCTGCATCTTGTTTGTTTGGAGCATGAATTTGACAGGTGGCCAGTTCTTTCATATTGCACCTTTAAAATCTTTTAAGTGTGCTGTTTCAGAGTTTGAATCCTACATCAAACTTTTGTCATTATTATTTTAATCCAATTTCTTATTTGGCCTTGAAAGAAATCTCAGACCTATTTCCTTTATTTTCAGCTGTTATTTAGTCAACGCTCAATTTTCTGTCTTGTTAATGTTGGACTTCTGTGCGGCCGTGACCGAGGTGTACATTCTCCGTTTGTATAAAGCAGATAACACTACACTGCTCAGCCAACAAACAATAAAACACTGATGCTTAAGATGTGTTCATATCTGCCATCATTCACTGGACCAACGTGTGAGGACACCTCCGTCTCTCTCTGTTAACAATTAACAACAACAACAGTTGTTCTGTAACTACCAGATGAGTAGATAATATGCAATGTTTCTCCCACGCTCTCACATTCCAGGTGTGCATACCTACGTCCCTTATGTGTGATATATCACACTCACCTGGGATCTCACCAAGGAGCACCGCATGAATTCTTGGTTTCCTTGGTGACCTGCAAAAAAAGGGACGTATCTTTTTCAGACCTGTGGAGGCAGATCTCTCTGACACATGCACAGATGGCATGTGCTGGATTTGTCTGAGTAACCCTCTCTCTGCGGAGACTTAGTCAAAGCACCCGAAGGCCAAGCATTAACAGCTGAGATTGTTTCTTGGAATCAAAACTTGTGCCGGGGCATGTAGCTGCAAGGTAATGTTGAATCAGTAAACACCTCTGGTGTCTCCACAGTTACGGGTTTTTACGGGAACCACAAGAGAAAAGTTAGTTCACTGCACTCACCCATCTTGAATTCATAGTCACACCTTGTCCTGTGTCCAGTGATAGAAACTGTTATTTTCTGTGTTTCTCATTATGTGGTCAAGTTAGCTGTGCACAGTTATCGTTGCAGCTACGCGTCCCTATCAGTATAATTTAGGTTTGGTCTGTTTTTTTGGGCGATAAGTAACACTCAAAGTACGAGTTTAGGGAGGTGGACCGGGTCAAAAAGCGTCCAAAACTAACAAATCTCCTTAATGAACAGTAAAAAAAAACTGAAGTTAGCTTTTGTTGCACTCTGTTAGCGGAGTGGAGAGAAGCACTGAGTGATTAAAACATGTAAATTATCACTTCACATTTTACTATCTTAGTTAAACAGGCTGATATATATCAGTCTGGACTAGAGTTATGCATGACTCAAATTAAATTTGACGTCATGCTGAATGGGAATGTGACAAAAATCCACTTGGAGACTTGATTAACTCTTACAAACAGACAACGAGGTACAGAGAATTAATCTACCAGTTTATGATCTTAGTCCACGAGGTTCAACACACTTATATTGAGCGTTGTTTTTGAGTCAAATGAGGCCAAATAGCTGATATGTGTGTCACAAGTTACAGTTAATTCACAAGAATGCATTTGTGTGTGTATGTGTGTGTGTGTGTGTGTGTGTGTGTGTGTGTGTGTGAGCCAGAAGAAGGCGACTGTAAACTCGAGTCACCAGACTGACGCAGGGAGAGTTCCCCCCTTGATTGACACTTACAAGGTTCTTAACTTTCTCTTTTGACCTCTTGACTGTTTCATTGTGTGGAATGCTTTTTGTCTTTTTAACGCGTCGGAAATATTCTCGAGGGAGTGACCGGTTGCTCCCACACCACAGAGCAGGAGCCCAAGTTCTCCCAGTGTGTAGCCTTGATTTCTGCTTGTATCTGTTTTGGCTTCTGTGTGTCTGTTTGTCCCTTTGACACCCTCCCTGCATCCAAACAACTGAAGCAGACCGCCAAAATAAGAGTATCGGAGGCATGTTTTGTGAGTGTGTGTAGAAGATGTTATGCCGCGCCCGAGGCGTCTCTGAAAGGTCTCTGATAAATGCTGACTGTCTGCCTCTGTTGTGTTCTGAGATTCACAGAAACACACACACACACACACACACACACACACATTCATAAACACACAGCTGCTGCTGAATGGTATTATAAGCCCGTCCAGTCTGAAGGTGCTTTATGAACAGTGATTGCGATCATGTGATTAAATGTTTAATAACTTCTTACCAATTCTCTCCCTCACACACACACACACACACACACACACACACACACACACACACCTCAGACTGGTGACACACCTCATCAAACTGTGGTCTGTCATAATTGTTGCTGACACGTGTGTGTTTGTGCGCCTCTGAGTGTGCGCCCGCATTCATAATGGTACCAGCTTCTCTGTGTGTGTCTGTGTGTGTGTGTGTGTCACTGTCTGTGCAGCAGCGGCGTGCCTTCACAGCGTGTGGTGGTGGGCTGGTTTCCGCTCACAGGGTTGTGAAGTGGCCTGATGAAAGCTCACACATGGCGGCGGTGAGACGGGCCTGATCTCCTGTCGGGACCACAGCGCTACAACAGCTGGACTGAACCCACCGCAGATGTTTATCAGTGACAAGATAGTAAGCATTTTTTAATGTCTGGATACAAAACCGTATTCACATTTCATTAGCAGCCACGCTGCACTCAGAACAGAAGAAATGTTCTTGTTTCTCAGGTAGTTTCAGATAAATCAGAGATTTCTACAAGTTGGAATCTCATAATTACGATACATCGGGCTCGACATGAATGCAGCATTCAACCCTTTCTGACTGATAAACATCTCCAGCTTTTAGTTTGTCATCCAGCATTTCTGCAAATAAAATCTGTTGACTCCAAGCTGAACCCGAAGTAACCCCGATGACATCATCGCAGAGGTGAAGACACTGCCATTTCATTCCATCAGGAGGCGAGTCAACGTTGACATTTTCATGCCTGACACACAATGGCTTGCAACATCGTATCTCATCCCCCGTATGCAGATGTTCCCATACGGTGCACAAGAGGTCACTGAATGGTTTGATGAGTATATGAATGATGTGAATCCTATGTGGTGGCATTTCGCTGTCACCTGATGTCAATTTAAAGGAGACATATGATGCTTTTCTGTATTTGTTTCAGTATTAGTTTATCATATTGACACGTCTAACACCAATGTTTGGCTCTGAACGGACTATATTGAGGTTGCTTGACTTAAAGTCACCTTATAACACACAGTTACTACACACAAGAATATCTACGTGTTGTAAAGTTACAGTTAGAATAGTTTGTACAGTTTCTACAGTCGGATGAGTGAGTTGATGAGACGTTTAATGTCCTCGATAACCTCTGTAGTCTCAAAAACAGTTTTCCCTGACCTGGAATTGAACCCAGGTGAGAGCGCCGAATCCTAACCACTAAACCACCAGGAAACTAATTCATCTTCATAGAGTCGACTGAGGTTTGTGTTACATTATTTTATTTTTTTTATTTCTATTTGATTATGAGACTTTAAAGTTGAAGGAACATAGCAACATACATACATACATACATACATACATACATACATACATACAGACACTTACAAACTTGATATTCACTAGAGCACTCCACCAGAAGGGGCCGGTGCAGAGGGATTTGGGTGGCAGTCGTGGGCTGGGCCCCCGGCGACCCAATCCCCGGACGGTGACTCTAGCCATGGGGACATGGAATGTCACCTCGCTGGGGGGGAAAGAGCCTGAGCTGGTGCGGGAGGTTGAGCGGTACCGGCTAGAAATAGTCGGGCTCACCTCCACACACAGTCTGGGCTCTGGAACCCAACTCCTTGAGAGAGGCTGGACTCTCTTCTATTCTGGAGTTGCCCGCGGTGAGAGGCGGCGAGCTGGTGTGGGCTTGCTTATAGCTCCCCAGCTCAACCGCCATGTGTTGGAGTTTACCCCAGTGAACGAGAGGGTCGCTTCCCTGCGCCTTCGGGTTGGGGATAGGTCTCTCACTGTTGTCTCGGCTTATGGGCCGAACAGCAGTGTAGAGTACCCGGCCTTCTTGGAGTCCCTGGGAGGGGTACTGGAGAGTGCTCCAACCGGGGACTCCGTTGTTTTACTGGCGGACTTCAACGCTCACGTGGGCAGCGACAGTGTTACATGGAGGGGTGTGATTGGGAGGAACGGCCTCCCTGATCTGAACCCGAGTGGTGTTTTGTTACTGGACTTCTGTGCTAGTCACAGTTTGTCCATAACAAACATCTTGTTCAAGCATAAGGGTGTCCATATGTGCACGTGGCACCAGGACACCGTAGGCCGGAGGTCAATGATCGACTTTGTGGTCGTGTCATCTGACCTCCGGCCGTTTGTCTTGGACACTCGGGTGAAGAGAGGGGCTGAGCTGTCAACTGATCACCTGGTGGTGAGTTGGATCCGCTGGCAGGGGAGGAAGCTGGACAGTCCTGGCAGACCCAAACGTATCGTGAGGGTCTGCTGGGAAAGTCTGGCGGAACCATCTGTCAGGGAGGTCTTCAACTCCCACCTGCGGGAGAGCTTTAACCAGATCCCGAGGGAGGCTGGGGACATTGAGTCCGAATGGACCATGTTCTCCACTTCCATTGTTGACGCGGCTGTCCGGAGCCGTAAGGTCTCCGGTGCCTGTCGTGGCGGCAATCCCCGAACCCGGTGGTGGACTCCGGAAGTAAGGGATGCTGTCAAGCTGAAGAAGGAGTCCTATCAAGCCTGGTTGGCCCGGGGGTCTCCTGAGGCAGCTGACGGGTACCGGCAGGCCAAGCGAGTGGCAGCACGGGCAGTCGCAGAAGCAAAAACTCAGGTCTGGGAAAAGTTCGGGGAGGCCATGGAGGAGGACTATCGGTCGGCCTCGAAGAAATTCTGGCAAACCATCCGGCGCCTCAGGAGGGGGAAGCAGTCCTCCGCCAACACTGTTTACAGTGGAGGTGGGGAGCTGTTGACCTCGACTGGGGACATTGTCGGACGGTGGAAGGAATACTTCGAGGATCTCCTCAATCCCACTGACACGCCTTCCATAGAGGAAGCAGACACTGGGGTCTCAGAGGTGGATTCATTCATCACCCAAGCCGAAGTCACTGAGGTAGTTGGGAAGCTCGTCAGTGGCAAAGCACCGGGGGTGGATGAGATTCGCCCTGAGTACCTCAAGTCTCTGGATGTTGTGGGGCTGTCTGGGTTGACACGTCTCTGCAGAATCGCGTGGCAGTCGGGGACAGTGCCTCTGGACTCTATTCCAGAGGCACTATTCAAAAAGGGGGACCGGAGGGTGTGCTCCAACTATCGGGGGATCACACTCCTCAGCCTCCCTGGGAAAGTCTATTCCAGAGTACTGGAGAGGAGAATTTGGCCGATAGTCGAACCTCGGATTCAGGAGGAACAATGTGGTTTTCGTCCGGGCCGCGGACATGGGAGTTTGCCCAACCAGTCCACATGTGTTTTGTGGATCTGGAGAAAGCATTCGACCATGTCCCTCGTGGCATTCTGTGGGAGGTGCTCTGGGAGTACGGGGTTGGAGGCCCTCTGTTAAGGGCTGTACGGTCCCTGTATGACCGGAGCAGGAGCTTGGTTCGCATTGCCGGCAGTAAGTCAGACCTGTTCCCAGTGCATGTTGGACTCCAGCAGGGCTGCCCTCTGTCACCGGTTCTGTTCATTATTTTTATGGACAGAATTTCTAGGCTCAGCCACGGGCCGGAGGGGATCTGGTTCGGGAGCCACTGGATCTCATCTCTGCTTTTCGCAGATGATGTGGTCTTGTTGGCTCCTTCGAGCCAGGACCTCCAGCATGTCCTGGGGCGGTTTGCAGCCGAGTGTGAAGCGGCTGGGATGAGAATCAGCACCTCCAAGTCCGAGGCCATGGTTCTCGACCGGAAAAAGGTGGCTTGCTCCCTCCAGGTTGGGGGAGAGTTCCTGCCTCAAGTGGAGGAGTTTAAGTATCTTGGGGTCTTGTTCACGAGTGAGGGAAGGATGGAGCGTGAGATTGACAAGTGGATCAGTGCAGCAGCCGCAGTAATGCGGTCGTTGTACCGGTCTGTTGTGGTGAAGAGAGAGCTGAGCCGAAAGGCGAAGCTCTCGATTTACCTGTCAATCTACGTTCCTACCCTCACCTATGGTCATGAACTTTGGGTCATGACCGAAAGAATAAGATCCCGGATACAAGCGGCCGAAATGAGTTTCCTCCGCAGGGTGGCGGGGCGCTCCCTTAGGGATAGGGTGAGGAGCTCTGTCACCCGGGAGGAGCTCGGAGTAGAGCCGCTGCTCCTCCACATCGAGAGGAGCCAGCTGAGGTGGCTCGGGCATCTGTTTCGGATGCCCCCCGTGACGCCTCCCTCGGGAGGTGTTCCTGGCATGTCCCACCGGGAGGAGACCCCGAGGACTACCCAGGACACGCTGGTGTGACTATGTCACCCAGCTGGCCTGGGCACGCCTTGGGATCCTCCCGGAAGAGCTGGAGGAAGTGTCCGGGGAGAGGGAAGTCTGGGTGTCCCTGCTCAGGCAGCTGCCCCCGCGACCCGGCCCGGATAAGCGGAAGAAAATGGATGGATGGATGGACTCCACCTCTATGAGACTGCTTCTGGATTTACATCACGTACTTAAAACTGGTCCATTACTACATTTATTCTCGCTATTTGTTTCGGCTAAAACACAGCGAGAGATGTAATAAAAGTTAGTTTGTCAAACCACTAGTGCTACAAAGTTCAGCCGTACATAGCTTCTGCCCTCAACATGAACAACCTTTCCCTGAAAATCTCCCATAGCTAAATAGGAGAATACTGGCCAGATTGTGCGATGTTATCATGCAGCCTGAACTGATGGAACTTTTTTTTCATCATTGAAGAATTTCTTCTTCAATGAAAGTGGGCGAACCGGACCACCCGGAGAAAACCCAATGTAGCACAGGGTTGACAACTGTGTCTGTTTTCAGCAAGTCTCATGTGTTCCTGAGTGTGGATTTGGGCTCTGGAAGAGCTTTTGGAGCCATTTTTAAGTTTTTTTCTTCTTGCTGAAGAGATCTTCCAGCTGGGATTGCAGTTTGTCAAACCGCTAGTGCTACAAAGTTCAGCTGTACATAAGCTTCTGCCCTCAACATGAACAACCTTTCCCTGAAAATCTCCCATAGCTAAATAGGAGAATACTGGCCAGATTGTGCGATGCCGTGCAGATGTTATCATGCAGCCTGAACTGATGGAACTTTTTTTTTCATCAGTGAAGAATTTCTTCCTCAATGAAAGTGGGCGAACCGGACCACCCGGAGAAAACCCAATGTAGCACAGGGTTGACAACTGTGTGTGTTTTCAGCAAGTTTCATGTGTTTCTGAGCATGAATTTGCGCTCTAGAAGAACTTTCGGAACCATTTCCTCTTTTCCTTCTTCTTGCTGACTAGATCTCCCAGCAGGGCCTGCGTGGGGCTGTCTGTCTCGCCCCACTCCACCTCCTCTGAGGCCTGAACGAGGGATGTCTCCTGCTCAACATTCCTCAGAGCAGCCACGATGGTGTCGTTCTCGTGTTTCTGCTTGTCCAGCTGATCCGCAAGGAGAGCTGTGGCTTCCTCCTGCTTCCTCCTTTCCTCCAGCAGAGTGGTTTTCATCCATCCCGAGCAGAGGCGCTCAGTCTCCATGGCCACAAGAGTGTCGTTCTCCTGTTTCTTCTCGTCCAGCTGAGCCACGTGTAGAGCTCTGGATTTCTCCATCTCCTCCAGCAGAGAGGATTTCTCCAGCTGCCACCAAAGTCGCTCAGTCTCCAGCAGATCCTCTGCCTTTTTCAAGGCAGTTGCGATCTTCCTGGTTTCCTCCTCGTGTTCCTCATGCTGGGCTTGTTGGGAAGCCTGAGATCTTTCCACAGCCTCCATAACCTGCAGTTGCATATCCTGCACAGTCTTCCTATAGTCTGCTGTGGCCTGAATAAGCGTCGTCTTTTCCTCCTGCCACTCAGAACGATGGCTGTCCAGCTGCTGGTTGAAGCTTTTCAGAGCAGCAACAAGGGTGTTGTTCTCGTGTTTCTTCTCGTCCAGCTGAGCCACGTGTAGAGCTCTGGATTTCTCCATCTCCTCCAGCAGAGAGGATTTCTCCTGCTGCCAGCAGAGACGCTCAGTCTCCAGCAGATCCTCTGCCTTTTTCAGGGCAGTTGTGATCTTCCTGGTCTCCTCCTGGTGTTCCTCATGCTGGGCTTGTTGAGAAGCCTGAGATCTTTCCACAGCCTCCACAATCTGCAGTTGCATATTCTGCACAGCCTTCCTATTGTCTGCTGTGGCCTGAAAGAGCGACTTCTTTTCCTCCTGCCACTCAGAACGATGGCTGTCCAGCTGCTCCTTGAGGTTTTTCAGAGCAACAACAAGGGTGTCGTTCTCGTGTTTCTTCTTGTCCAGCTGAGCCAGGTGTAGAGATCTGGATTTCTCCATCTCCTCCAGCAGAGAGGATTTCTCCTGCTGCCAGCAGATTCGCTCAGTCTCCAGCAGATCCTCTGCCTTTTTCAGGGCAGATGTGATCTTCCTGGTTTCCTCCTCGTGTTCCTCATGCTCGGCTTGTTGAAAAGTCTGAGATCTTACCACAGCCTCCATAACCTGCAGTTGCATATCCTGTAGAGTCTTCTTATAGTCTTCTGTGGCCTCAATAAGCGACGTCTTTTCCTCCTGCCACTCAGAACGATGGCTGTCCAGCTGCTCCTTGAGGTTTTTCAGAGCAACAACAAGGGTGTCGTTCTCGTGTTTCTTCTCGTCCAGCTGAGCCAGGTGTAGAGATCTGGATTTCTCCATCTCCTCCAGCAGAGAGGATTTCTCCTGCTGCCAGCAGATTCGCTCAGTCTCCAGCAGATCCTCTGCCTTTTTCAGGGCAGATGTGATCTTCCTGGTTTCCTCCTCGTGTTCCTCATGCTGGGCTTGTTGAAAAGTCTGAGATCTTACCACAGCCTCCATAACCTGCAGTTGCATATCCTGTAGAGTCTTCTTATAGTCTTCTGTGGCCTCAATAAGCGACGTCTTTTCTTCCTGCCACTCAGAACGATGGCTGTCCAGCTGCTCCTTGAGGTTTTTCAGAGCAGCCACAAGGGTGTCGATCTCGTGTTTCTTCTCGTCCAGCTGAGCCACGTGTAGAGCTCTGGATTTCTCCATCTCCTCTAGCAGGGAGGATTTCTCCTGCTGCCAGCAGATTCGCTCAGTCTCCAGCAGATCCTCTGCCTTTTTCAGGGCAGTTGTGATCTTCCTGGTTTCCTCCTCGTGTTCCTTCTGCTGGGCTTGTTGAGAAGCCTGAGATCTTTCCACAGCCTCCATAACCTGCAGTTGCATATCCTGCACAGCCTTTTCCTTATAGTCTTCTGTAGCCTGGATGAGCGACTTCTTTTCCTCCTGCCACTCAGAACAATTGCTGTCCAGCTGCTCCTTGAGGTTTTTCAGAGCAGCCACAAGGGTGTCGATCTCGTGTTTCTTCTCGTCCAGCTGAGCCACGTGTAGAGCTCTGGATTTCTCCATCTCCTCCAGCAGGGAGGATTTCTCCTGCTGCCAGCAGATTCGCTCAGTCTCCAGCAGATCCTCTACCTTTTTCAGGGCAGTTGTGATCTTCCTGGTTTCCTCCTCGTGTTCCTTCTGCTGGACTTGTTGAGAAGCCTGAGATCTTTCCACAGCCTCCATAACCTGCAGTTGCATATCCTGCACAGCCTTTTCCTTATAGTCTTCTGTAGCCTGGATGAGCGACTTCTTTTCCTCCTGCCACTCAGAACAATTGCTGTCCAGCTGCTGCTTCAGGTTTTTCAGAGCAGCAACAAGGGTGTCGTTCTCGTGTTTCTTCTCGTCCAGCTGAGCCACGTGTAGAGCTCTGGATTTCTCCATCTCCTCCAGCAGAGAGGATTTCTCCTGCTGCCAGCAGAGACACTCAGTCTCCAGCAGATCCTCTGCCTTTTTCAGGGCAGATGTGATCTTCCTGGTTTCCTCCTCGTGTTCCTCCTGCTGGGCTTGTTGAGAAGCCTGAGATCTTTCCACAGTCTCCTTAACCTGCAGTTGCATATCCTGTAGAGTCTTCTTATAGTCTGCTGTGGCCTCAATGAACGACTTCTTTTCCTCCTGCCACTCAGAACAATGGCTGTCCAGCTGCTGCTTCAGGTTTTTCAGAGCAGCAACAAGGGTGTTGTTCTCGTGTTTCTTCTCGTCCAGCTGAGCAACATGTAGAGCTCTGGATTTCTCCATCTCCTCCAGCATGGAGGATTTCTCCAGCTGCCAGCTGAGGAACTCGGTCAGCAGCAGATCCTCTGCCTCTTTCAGGGCAGATTCGATCTTCCTGGTTTCCTCCTCGTGTTCCTCATGCTGGGCTTGTTGAGAAGCCTGAGATCTTTCCACAGCCTCCATAACCTGCAGTTGCAGATCCTGCACAGCCTTTTCCTTATAGTCTTCTGTAGCCTGGATGAGCGACTTCTTTTCCTCCTGCCACTCAGAACGATGGCTGTCCAGCTGCTGCTTCAGGTTTTTCAGAGCAGCAACAAGAGTGTCGTTCTCGTGTTTCTTCTCGTCCAGCTGAGCCACGTGTAGAGATCTGGATTTCCTCATCTCCTCCAGCAGGGAGGATTTCTCCTGCTGCCAGAAGAGACGCTCAGTCTCCAGCAGATCCTCTGCCTTTTTCAGGGCAGTTGTGATCTTCCTGGTTTCCTCCTCGTGTTCCTCCTGCTGGACTTGTTGGGAAGCATGAGATCTTTCCACAGCCTCCATAACCTGCTGTTGCATATCTTGCAGAGTCTTCTTGTAGTCTTCTCTGGCCTCAATGAACAACTTCTTTTCCTCCTGCCACTCAGAACGATTGCTGTCCAGCTGCTCCTTGAGATTTTTCAGAGCAGCAACAAGGGTGTCGTTCTCGTGTTTCTTCTCGTCCAGCTGAGCCACGTGTAGAGCTCTGGATTTCTCCATCTCCTCCAGCAGGGAGGATTTCTCCTGCTGCCAGCTGAGACGCTCAGTCTCCAGCACATCCTCTGCCTTTTTCAGGGCAGTCCTGTTTCTTTCTTCCGCCTTCTTAGCATCTTCCAGTAGTTTTTGAAGAGCTTCCATTTCCATATCCTCCATGTCCAGTATCTTCAATAATCTCTCCTTAAGGTCCTTATTCTCAGCCTCCACTTTCTCCAATTTGACCTGAACATACTCAGTCTTGGAAGTCTGCTCCTCAAGGTGATCCTCAACATCCTCCTCTGACTCGGAGCTGCTTCTCTGCAGTGACTTGAGGTATTTAATCACCTCCTCCGTATTCATAATCGGCAACTCATTCAATGCTTTTTCAAGGATCTTGTTGTTAGATTTCTCTACATCAAGATCGTCCAGAGTGAGAGACAGTTTCTTACAGAGTATTTTGATCTGTGATTTCATTTCCTCGGTCTCCGTCTTCGAGTGGATATTAGACTGGCCCTTCCTTAGCTGATCTTTCAGGGCACATATCTCTTTCTCCATCAGCTCTTTCTCAAGGCTCCATGATTTCTTTCCTCTGAGCTGATCAAGGATATTAGTCAGCACATCCCCCTTGATTTCCAAATTGACTCTGCCCTCAGTTTTACCTCTGGTGAGCTTCACCCTGCCATCCCCAAGCTCGCACCTCATGTTTCTTTGAAGGGCAAGCAAAGCAAATTTGTCCATCACGGGGTTGTTTTCCATAACTCTGAAATGTCTCTCCTGCTGGACCTCTGTGTTTTGGATCTGCTGGTTTCTCTTTCTTCTCCTTTCCTTCATATATTCTCTCCTCTCTTCTCTATCTCTTCTGCGCATGTTGGCGTGATTTCTCTCCTCACTTCTCTCTTCACGATCCATTGCTGCCAGTAGAAAAGATGCCACTGAAACAAGCCGAGGTCAAAGCACCCATAACATTTCTACACCTCTCCCAACATTCTAGAATGTTCACGCCATGAAGATCAAAGCAGAAGAGGCTCAGAATGTTCACCGAGTCACGTTCTGATGTTCTTGCTGTTGCTATGGCAACAATGACCATGTTTATTTACAAAAGTTTTTTTTTTATTTTTTCTTGTGTTATTATACAATTGTATTTATTCAATTCATTTAAATCCATGTTTAGCTCCTTAGCTCGGAGACCTAAAGTACATAAAATAAACAAAGCAGAAACATCCAAAAGGTTCCGACGATCATGTTTAACTATAAATCATTAAATGTTAAAAGTTACACCTGTAAATGACAGCAGAAATAAACAAGTGTGCTGATTTTAACAAATCTCCACGACACAAATCAACTGAGAGTCAACCAGAAGTGCCTGGTGTTGTCACACTGTGGTGGACGGGTCTATGGATACCAGCTGTTTGATTACATGAATGAAATGAGTCCAAATGTGGACCCACATTTTTAATCATTACTAGCCTGCCTGAAATTTGGTGTAGAAAGTATTCCTTGAGAATTAATTTAATTAAAGATCCCATATTATAAAAACACGTTTTCTCCGGTCTCTAAATATATAAGCTGGTCCTCCCTGAGCCTGTCAACTCCCAGAATGAGGAAAACATGTGATTCCTGCATGGTCTCTGCAGCCCAGCCACTGGTAACATGGCGCTCCTACAGGCTGTTCAGATTCTGCTCCTTTTTGTTACGTAACGAAAGGAGTCATTTTCACAGGCCGACCTCCTCTGCGCGGTGATAGGAGATATCCGAGACGGGGGCGTTCATCCTAGAGGTGAAGTTCGGTGTGTCCAGCTTGAGACAGCAGTGTATCGCAATGTCGTCGCTCAGAGTTGGACAGCAAATTGCTCTGTTGTTGGTTGTAAAAATCCTGTATTCTGTCACAGCTATAGAACAACAGAAGAGAAAGTGGTTACAGGACCCAGCAGCTGCACCCGAGCCACCGAAAAGTGTCGCCGCGGTTTGATAGTATTTACAGTGGCCTACGAGTCTGGAGAAATCAGCTGGAAACTGGCTAACTAGTTAGCTCTGCTTTGGTCCGCTATGCAATTACGTTTGAAGCAAGTTTAATGTTAAGAATATTTCGATGGAGCTTGGTTGTCACAGTAAACATTCTGGAAACATGTGCAGACTGGAGACAGAGACGATGCGAACAGTGTCCAAGAGTTTGTAGACTGTGTTGGAGACAAACACAGCTTTCGCTAGCTGTTAGCCATTAGCTACATGGCAGTAACTGTAACAACATATAAGAACAAACTAACATTATTCAGACTCACTAACCATTCTGAAACGTCCTGCAGCAGCCACAGAGTCTGTACTTCTTCAGGAGCCTCTCCTTCTGGGTCCAATTCTGGGTCAAACTGCTATGGTTGAAGGAAAATTCCCCACGAGCCATAGCGATACATCCACCGTAAACATTAGCGCATGCTACTGCTAACGCAAGGGGAATCCTCTCCCTGAGAGTGACGTAGCAGGAAGGGCTCTCCAAGTAGGCATTGACTCATTAGCATTTAAAGGTGCAGGCACAGAAACAGACTGCCCTGAATAAAGCTCTGTAGAGCGACTTTTAGGCCCCGTCCAGACGACAACGCTGTTTTTAAAAAATGCACATGTATTGCATCATTTAGGCCGAACGTCCATACGGATCATGAAAATGCACTTTTTTGAAAACAGGTCTCAGGGTGGAGAAATCCGAAAACGCAGCCCTCCCGTTTTCATGTGGACGGTGAATCCGCATACTTTCCAAAACGATGACGCCAGCGCCCCACCCTGCAACGTCTCATAACAACAACAACAAGAGCGGACTACATGCTCTTATTCGTGCTGCAGAAGATATTGAGCCTTTCTTGCAACTTACTCGCCTTGTAGTTGAGTGTGAGTCGCAGCAGCAGTTCGACCTCATTACCGGTCCACACAATCGATTCTGGTTTCCTTGCACTCGCCATTTTCATCTTCTTCTTGTTGTGTTTGGTTTCTCTGTCTACTGTCTGTTTGTTTACAGCGTACAAGCTTAATGCACATGCTCCGTGTCTTCTTCTCAGTTTTTGGTGAATGTCAAGCCACACCTACAGGCTGGAATATGAACTACAGCGTTTTCAGTCGTTTTCAGTGGATCCATGTGGATGCAAATATTCTTGAAACAATGCCGACTAAGACAGAGAAAAAAAAGATCATTTTTGCCCGTCTTAGACAGCTGGAATTCAGGACCATGCATGGGTTTGGGGTAATGCATATCGAATACAGAGTTTTTGGACCTCTGACTTGCTTGTAAACCCATTCTAGTAGTGACCCAACAGGAAATTACCAACCTGAAAATGAACAATAATCCGTCTCCTTTAAGACAATCCTCACTGTCATCGTCCTCAAATTCATCCCTCCAGGAGAGTTTCGGAGACACCTTACTATGGCACTTTATTTGTGGTGTGTCCTCGACTTTGTCACCCGTCTGTACATTTGTGTAATTCAGTGATTTGCGGCAGATTTAACAGCTGTTTAATTCGCTCTGATCCCACAGCGATGAATGCTAATGTGAACGCTAGCCTAAGGGATCATTTTGAACTCAGTTCAGCGACAGTATGAGAGCATTAGGAATTTATAAAAACACAGTACAGACACCCAACCAACTCTACCAGTGAATCATTTATATCATCAAGCTATTTTCTATTTGGGGACTAAACATACACGCTTGTTGTGTTTAAATTCACCACCCTCGCTTCTCACCTTTACAGAGACATCACCATCTGCAGCGACACACTCCACTGTACTCCCTCGTCTCCTGGCCTCCCAATATGCTGCTCAGGTCTCTCCATCGTTCTCCCACACTTCCTTACACCTCTCTCCTCTGTTCTTTCTCACCGCTCTCCCCCATCCTTCGCCAGCCGCCCTCCCTGTCTAACCCCATCTAAATTGCCTCATTACAATTACCAAAACTCTCACCCCTTGTCTGTCTCCTTTGCTTCTTTTCTCACCTTCTACTTTTCATCTTTCTCATCTTTTTCTCGCACACACACACACACACAAATAAATACACACTGGAGCTCACTGCCCAACACAATGGCCTCTGTTAGTGCACCACAGAAAAACCGGTTATGAAGCTAGGAGCAATACCCTTGTATTGTACCGTGTGTGTGTGTGTGTACCGGCCTCACTGCAAGGTGGGAGCATTTGGGTGCGATCAGATAAGCCTAAAAGGAGGACAAGTGTTTTATTTCTTTCCTCTGAAAATTCCTCTTCATTTTATTAATCACCATGACAAAGATGGATTCAGACAAAGTTCACACAGCATTAATAACATTATTATAATCATAATATTGATACCACTGTCAATGATAGACAATACAATTGTATGACATGTGTGATATTTACATTAGAGTGTCCTGTCTCAGTGAGGACAGAGACGTAGATGAGCGACAGAAATCACAATTATGTTTCCTGCTTTGACTGCGCTCCTTCCTACAGTCCATGGATATTTTCAACAATCGCAACTGAACTGTGTTTGTGTGTCTGTGCGAATGTGTGTGTGTGTGATTGAATTTACTGTTTAGTGCAGAGGACAAAAACAGAGGGAAGGAAGTTTTCTCTGTGGTGCCAAAAGGAAAAGTGGAATGATGGAGGAATTCTTCTAAAACAATCCTCACAAGTTCAAAGGTCCTCATCCGAATCCACAAAGTGCCATTAAAAAGGTTCAGAACAGCCAAGTGTGTATGTGTTTACGTGTGTGCATAGGTAGGTGTGTGTGTGTGTGTGTGTGTGTGTGTGTGTGTGTACTACCCAATAATATATAGCTCTCTCGCTGCCAAAGCTCGGCATTCATTCTGGTGGAAACTGTTTTGTTTTGCCGCCAGCAGTGAGTTATGGACAGTTTGGATGCACTGGAGTGTGATTGTTTGTGTGTGTGCGTGTGAGTGTGTGTGTGTGTGTGTGTGTGTGTGCGTGGACAAAAACAGAAGGAATGTGTGTGCATTCCCCAGAGCAGAGATGCATTTGTTGCAAGGACCTTTTCACCTTGTCACGCTGATTATCACAGACATTAATAACATTATTATAATATTTTGAATGTTTCATTACATGCTAACATCAGCAAGTTAACATGCTAACAATGATAGCGCTCACCTGCTTGAAGGTATGATGTTTACCATTTTCAACATCCCAGCTTTGCGTGTTAGCGTGCTAGCTTTTGCTAATTTGGACCGACTGCAAAGTACAGCTGAGGCCGATGGGAAGGTCATTTGAAGAGCGTAAGTTTAGGTATCACCAGTTGTTACGCAATTCCTCCTGCGGGGTCATGAATATCTGGATCAAATGTCACGATGATGTACTTTCATGTTTAACTTGCAGCTTTAAATTAAGGCCTCATGCTGCCGCTAGAGAAAAAGTCAGCAGGATTTATCCTCTGGGAACCATGAATTCTTGTCCAAAATTTAATGGCAGTCCATTCAAAAGTTGTTTGGGGTTTTCAGTTTTTCGGATTTAGTGGTGATAAAATGTATTAGAATCAGCAAAGAAGCATTTTTAGTGTTCTTGTACTCTGTGACATTCAAGTTGTTTCAGAGCCTTCTTGTTTTATTTTACACCCACACAGTACAGTCAGTCTTTTATTGTTTGCCACTGAGGCTTTTTACTGGAGCAATTTAGAGTTTACTGTCTTTCTAAACGAATGAGGAGAGCGATATTTACATTCCTGCCCATATTTTACCAGCCAGTCTGGGGACTATGCCCTCAAAATACATACAGTACAGTGGAATTCACTGGAACTAGACACATTGTTTTATTAGTTAAAGACAGTGAATGTAATTATGTTCTAAGCTGAGACTGCTGCCAACCTGAATCTGTCAGGAGAAAAGTGAGTGTTCCTCTCTTTGCACCTCCCCGCAGGTTAGCTAACATCTCTTTGAAGCACACCTGCACTCACCAACACTGGGGCCCCTCCCATATCCACTGCCAGCTCATGTTACATCCTCTTGGCCAACACACACACACACACATACACACAAACACACACTCATATAAACACACCCAATGCTTATTCAGTAGGAAATCATCCCGAGGGTGTTCCAGCACTGCCGGACAAGAGAAGACATCAATTACTTCTTATTGACTGTAATCAATACACTCATCAACAAGGATAAAGGATATGTTACAGCCTGCTCTCAGTGTGTGTGTGTGTCTTTATGTTTTAACCATGAGTATAAGTTCTACTGAGGACTAGGATCAATACTGTGTATAAGAGTTACCACATAGGGGATTGTAAATTAGACGTTTGTCCCCTGAATGTCACCCGAGTGCGAACTGATAGCCTTGCTTCATCTCTGTTTTGCAGGACATTATACACTCTGCATCCTCGCCACACTCACTGTATATGTTCTCTATCGTCTCTTCTATCAGCTGAGAACCTGATATCTCATCAGGGACAGCTCTTCTAAAATAAGAGCATTGAAATCGTGATTTCTATGGGTTTCAGACTTGCATGTGATGACAAGAATGCATAAAAATGCATTAGACCAGGAAAATGTCTTTGTTTGATCAGTTTTATTTTGACGTAGTTTGGTCACACACACTCAGTTGTGTAACATGTATGTAATGTGTAATGTAATGATGAATGTTGACATGATTGATTCCAACAGTTAATTATGAAACTAGAGTTATCTTAGCATAAAAAACTGAAACAGGAGGCCTGGTCCAAAGGTATAAGCACCGTATAAGCTCAATAATTATCATTCTGTAATTAATTTATCTGATCCACTCAAAAACTGATGTATCACAGTATTTTAGGTGGATATTTTTACCAACTTGGACGGAGCCTGGCTCACTGTTTTCCCCAGTTTTTCCAGCCTTAATGCTAAGCTAAGCTCAGCTAACCTAACTACCTGAATGAATGATGAATTACTTCATGGCAAGAAAGCAAATGTGCGTATTTTCCGAAAACTACTTCTTTAAGGCCACTTAACTGAGGTACAAGTACCATTTGTTTGCAAACTCCCTCTCGTGGTACACAGAGGAGTCCCGTGTATGTTTAAAAAAAATGAAATAAGTCAAAAACATACAGTTACTACGAGCAAAAATATGGCAGAATTAGAATAACTTAACCGCAATTTCAATAAAGTTTAGTTTTCCCTATAATATTTAAGTCTCAGCCTGCTGCGTAGTCATGCAGATAATCATCACCCGTGATGAGTTTCGAGCTAAACTCAAACTGTGATTGCATGGTATGTAAAATCAAAAGTTTAAAAACATGGGAAACTATTGGTAACTAAAGTTGATGATCGCGAGCCGAGCATAAGCGCTAGCGGCTAGTAGTCTCTTAAGCATCTACAGCACTTGCTAACGTTGGCAGAAAACGGAGCAGAACAGAAAGCTGTAGAGCAGCTCTGCACTACTGTGTTCTGTCATAATGGTGGTAATCAGAGAGCCTCGTGTTTTCTGAGGTGGTACTTGATGTAAACACTGCCTTCAGAGATGCTACTGCAAACCACACTGAAACCTGACCAGCTGGGGAACTGGCTGATGGTAATCTTCTCTGTCCTGTGATTTTTGTCGAAGGTATTCTTAGTTTCCAGCTGACAAACGTTTCATCGACGTCTCTGATCCGAATCGACCGTAATCAGATTCTGAGACGATTTGCTGTCACAGGCTCACATAATCAGTGGCGCGCAGGAAAAGTACAAGTGAATGTGTTGCAGTTGTGAAACAGCCTGAATTTCGAGTTCAATGTGATTATGAAACTGTGTGTGTGTGCGTTAATCAGTGTCCCAAGGCTACGTGTTTCTACAGCGTCATAAAGACACACACACCCTACAACTCAGCTCACTGCGCCACACCCTCGGTGAGTGTGCGTTTGTTTTCCCAGTGTACCTGGAGCTGCAGCTTTAGGAACAAATACAGGGGCTGTGGCTCGGGCGAGTCCAGACGCTGGACTTTTTGATATTTGTGTGTGTGTGTGTGTGTGTGTGTGTGTGTGTGTGTGTGTGTCAGAGAACATTGCATTCCCTGTCATTCCTCTACTTGAGCACCCAAGGCATTATTTTCTTCTCTTCTGCTGTCGCAACACTGAATATGCTTTACGCAGCGCGCACACACACACACACACACACAACTCAGTTCTTAATCCTGGGTGGAGACAATTGAGACAATATGCTCTGTTTATCACATTTTATCAGAAAATGTTGTTTTAGATTTTTTTAAAATCACATTAAATCAGGAAATGTTGTTTAGATTTGATTAAATATGAGTGAAATCATGGAAATCATTGACTCTTTAAACTAAGCAGCAGCTTATACTGCATGCATGTAACCAATGATTAATCGGGGCTATGTGCTATTGAATCAGAGTTAATCAACAATGATTCATTATTAAAATGACCAACAAGCCAGTTCCGACATCTGCATCTATCCAATCACCTCATACTAGTTAATTCAACAGTCTGTACTGAAGTATTTTATCAATATATACTATGTCTTTGTTTATTCAGTGTTTGGATCAACTGTTTACTTTTGTTTTTCACTGTTAATTCAATTCCTGATAGCTACAAATCATTTTGTGTGCCTTCGTCATTACGTATTACCCTTAAATCACGGCTGGATGTCAATAGATCGATGCTCGCCTGCAGCTGCTGTGGGCTTTCCGCCTGTTTATGTGCAGACAAGATGTGTGACCTTTATTTCCCTGGAGGAATTGTAGAGGAGAAGAAGAAGAAACTCGGGGGGATAATGAGGTGGACAGGTTGTGGTACGTATGTGTGATGTGTTGAGGTTAAGGTATGTTGAGGTTAAGACGATTGAAAAAAATAAACACATGAAGCACAATCAGGAATGGGTGAACAGTGGAGAGAGAAGGAGAGGAAGAGTCATAATGTCTGAGGTTCCCTCTGTTGTCACTGTGTCAATATGTCACCACACACACATTCACACACTTTTGGCATTGAAGTTCACTGTGAGAGAGCTCAAGCCAAGGGCGAGCTAAGCACACTCACCTCTACACACTGCCGTTCTTATCAGCAATAAGGCTGATTCCTGTTTCTGACCCCGTGCAGACAGAGCCATAAATCAACGGTGATAGTCCAGCTAGCTGCCGCTCGTACCTGGAACTGGAACAACACAGGCTCAAACTGGACAGGAAGAACAACACGGGTGCAAAAATAGAGTCGACGTGTGGATTGTCACATGATTCGGGGATTCCTCGACTTTGCAAGAAGGGATGTTTTTCATAAGTCAGAGTCATGCAAAAGAATGTTTTTGAAGCGTTCAAATACATGTCAAATGCAACTCATTTTCCAATCTCTAAATTAAAAAATCTAATATACTGTAAAAGATCCAGGGTAAACTTCTGTTTTTGTCCAGATCACAAAGTGGACAAGTAGGCCAGTAGGAACCACATTCCTCTGGTGCCCTTTTCTCTGTCTGCGCTCCCCTCTTCCACCATTATTTGTGCCTTTTATACTGTATGTGGGCAGTTTCTTTCTCCCTCTCCCTCTCTGCCTGCCCTCTTTTCTCAATGTGCAGACAAAGCCTGCGTTGTCTGCTGAAATGCTGTGTTGCGAGGACAGGCTTTGGGTCAGCATCTCGTGGAATGCCTTGAAAACCATCTAGTGAGGGAGTGTGTTAATGTGCCGGTCTGTGCCCAGTCTGCTCTCTCTGGAGTTCCTCAGGGAACTGTGACTCATCTAATGAGTCATTACAGAGCACACAGGCCATGCGGTGATAACATGGGATGATCTGAGGGAGAGTGTAATTCTAAATTTTGTCTAATTTCTAGCTTTGGGATTTCTGGGCTGTTGTTTGTAGAGGCCAGCTACTGTACTGCAAACACACTTGTTGCTGTATATCTCTATTTCATCTGTCTTTATCTCAGTTCCAGTCTTTGCTTCTTTTTCATTCATCCGTCTCTCCAACTTGAAGTCACTGTATTGCTATTATTGTCTGGACGGATCCCCCGACATCTGGCAAAATTACAGAAATATTGACTGTGTGCTTGTCCTTGTTAACTCCAAGGATGGACAGTAAACACAATTTACTGTGAGTCTGCAGATTGCACTCTCATGTCACTGGGTATTTTGCCAATCTTTTCCCTCTTGTGGGACTTACAATATGTTTTGTTTACGCCTGTTTCCAAGGGAGTTTGACTGAAGTCTTTATTATAGTGTTAGGATTACAGATCTACTGTCAGAAGCAGCCAGTGTAGCACGGAGCACCATTTTAATGTCTACAAATGTGTTTTGAGAAAGCCTCAGGCATCTCTTAGCTGGTTAGATTACAGAATTGATCAGCTGCAAGCTAACAAGATGCTAACAAGGCAGTTCAATTATATTTGACAATATATAATTTAGATCAATATGAGGCTTGGTTAGGTCTGTCGAGATGATCGCATTACAGACTTTAGCCAAAGTGGTGCAGGAATAGCAGGGTTTACAATTTCATTAAGGACTTGGGTGCTTATTCTTTTGTTGCTTTATTTGTTTTCGTGTTATTTGTTTTATTTAATTAGGTTACTTTGTGTTGTTTTACTATCAAGTTCCAAAGTCTAAATCTTTAAGGTGAAATGTGTAAGAACAGACCACCTGTCGAATTCAAAACAAATAGAGCTCAGCATGTCACTGGAGTTAGCGCTAATTGCTGCTAACTGTAGTGGCCGTTAGCTAGTTAGCTCAGTTAGCCATGTAGCTAGCAGTCCGTCCTTTGAGTTTGGACAACCGGACGAGCTGTACGGAGCGATTTTATGTTTTCTATATCAGATTCTATCAATGCTTACACTTTAAAAGACAAGTCCCCATCTACTTGAGTTGTTTAGGAGAATGCTGCAACAGCTGTTTTGCTGTGAAGCTCCAGAAATGTTAAATGTACTAGAAAAAACCTTCCATCAGCTTGAGGGTGAGTAAATAACAACTGAATTTTCATTTGTGGGTGAAGTGTTCCTTTAAGAATTTAAAGTCGATTGCTATTTGAAGGTGGCTGCATCATTATACTCATATTCATTATTTATTAAAAACAATACACTGCCCACACTGTTTATAATTATACTGTTTATATTTTTACATATCACGTATATACGATTCTATTTCTATTTATGCTCTGGCTCTTCTTCTTACCCTTTTATTACATTGATTATTTTTTTAATTTTAATTTTAATTTATTTATTCACGATTGCCCTTGAGATTAATCATTTCAATTTCAGAGGGGTCCTTCCACAAAATGATGCATATTTTTTTACCAATATTATTGTTTATTGTTATATTGAACTGTCCTTTGGCTGCTGTGATGCACAAACTTCCACATTTGCGGCACTAATAAGGGAATTTCTGATTTCTGATTTCTATTATTATTATCATTAAATCAGGGTCGTGAAATGGTCTCGAAAAAATAATAATATCTTTTATTTCTTGGACAACTGTGTGTGTGTGTGTGTGTGTGTGTGTGTGTGTGTGTGTACAAATAAAATCTTTTCAGTCAAGAACAAAAAAATTTTTTTTATTAAAATGACCAAAAACAGTCAGTGGAGAAAGTTAGTCCCCTGTCTGTAGTATTTACGCGTATCAGTGTGTGTGTGTGTGTGTGTGTGTGTGTGTGTGTGTGTGTGTGTGTGTCAGCAGAGAGGCGGGGCAGCAGTAAAGTAAAGTGGTCCTCTCAGCCCTCCAGCAGCCAGTCATTTGCACTTTGCACCTCCTGTCAGCTGGAGGAATCTCCTTCCAGCAGTTCGAAGGGAAGTTTCGTTTGCTCGACTTCTAACACTCATGGCGGGCAGCAGGATCACCTGTGGACTGTGGCTGCTCGTCTTTCTCTCGGGATGTGGGCGACTGTCCTCCTTCAACCTGGACAGCGAGAACGTGGTGCGGAGGAGCGGGGACCCGGACAGCCTGTTCGGCTTCTCCCTCGCCATGCACTGGCAGGTCGACCCGGATAGGAGAGTGTAAGAACCGACACTTCTTCATTTCTCTCGAGTTTTACAGACGGCCCGTCGTCGTGTCATTAAAATAACTTCTGTAAGCGTGTAATTAAAATGTCACAGCCACTGTGAGTTTATTCTGGGTCCTTCCCAGACAGAGACAGACTTCCTAAAGCTTCTTAAAAAGACCTGCAGACATGTTTTATTGCACCTACAGAGTGCGCAGGTATGTCGCAGGTAGTTTTTAAACCAG
Organism: Diplodus puntazzo; assembly: GCA_963678695.2. Lineage (NCBI taxonomy): Eukaryota > Metazoa > Chordata > Actinopteri > Spariformes > Sparidae > Diplodus > Diplodus puntazzo. The sequence goes on from OZ023166.1 coordinate 6,096,658, forward strand.
TCCAGGCTCAGAGTTTCTCACTAAATCTCAGCAAAAACGTTTAATCCAGCTTCTTAAAAAGAGTGTAGCACCTCAAACACCTGCGGGAAAGTGGAACAATAGGCCTGCTGCATGTTAATCTTTGCCCAGTATTTCCTCCCAGGTTACTGATCTGGGAGTTTGTTTTTTTTTATTGGAGCTCCGCTGCAGATTGTTTGGTGTTGTTCTCTGTCTGCTGACTTTCTCCCAGAGAGGTTTTTAAGTGAGCCTCAGCATTCAGAGGCTTAAAAAACAAAAAAACAACATCCCACTGAATCACTGTGGGCACCTTTATGGGCATTGATTCAGAGGGATTTGTCATTGTGCATAAAGGTTAACTGCCATCAAGTGGTCACTGGTTTGTGAAGCTTGGATATTAACTGACCTGAGATCAGAGACGTCCAAGTGTTTAATCTGGGAATGTGTTCTGACAGAGGTGCACATGTTTGTAGGTGGAGAAAGTATTTAGATACTTTAAAAAATGGAAATACCTTTCTTTAAAAAAAGAAGAAAAAAAAGAGCTCTGCTTGAAGGAAAAATCCTGCGTTAAAGGGGCATTACGTAGATTCGTAGAAGAAATTCACACTCATAACTTTAATATTTGCATCATGATGAATGAGGTAATAATACAAACATGTTTCTGTAAGTGAATAAAACAAGGAAAATAAGTTTCCGAGAACTGTTTGAAGCTAAAGAGGTGGCAGGGTCCGCCAATTGTAAACCAAGTATAACAGTATGAAACTGTGTTGTTTCAGAGCTCTTTGTTTATTTAGTTTGTTCAGTCATGAAAACAAATAATGTGTTTATTAAGTTTGTTTAGGCATTAAAAAATCAGTCAATGAAGATCTTTATCTTCTGATTAAAATATCTTCCACAAAACTTCATCGTGGATCTCTAAAAATGTTAGTAATTAGTAAGGACATTTCAAAACGTAAGTAGACACTCAGAAATGGCCGTCGAGCGCCCAAGTGCATAAAGTCGCAGAATATCCAACCTGACTCCTTCCAGAAGAAACCAGCAGTCTGGCAGCAATAAAAAACATAGACAACTCAAATAAACAAAAAAAAACTGATTTAATAAATAAAAAATGCTACTTATTGTTCCAAAGAGCCCTTTTAAACTTGGATGTTATTTAGGAGAGGGGATACCTCCACCAAAGCCCAACAGCCCCCTTTAAATCAAACAATCCCAATCTAATATCCAACATAATAGCCCAGTATCTCTACATTTTAAACTACCCATACCTGCTTAATTTAAGCTCACCAGATCTGGGATCTGCCTCAAACTGTGCTGACTTGTAAACACCAGCCTCCTTGATGCGCATGATTTAGATTCAAGTGCTGAAAAACACCCAGTTTCACAATGTTAAAGGTGCGCTGTGTAGTTACTTAGAATCTATAACTATAATAGTAATAACTATAAACTATAATAGTAACTTATAAAGTTGATATTTACAGTATTAATAAGGTAATAATACTGTTTGAAGCTAAAGCAGTAGAGCTGCTGAGAAGAATCCTGCAAATATAAACACAGTGAAACAGAATGAAATTGTGTTTTCTCTTCTCCAAAACTACATAGTGCAGCTTTAAAGAAAGTGAGAGGAAGATCTCCTGGATCTGTTCCTTGATCTGCATCTGCACCAAGAGTTAATTGGGTCTGTTGTGGGCAGAGACCCATCCTCCATCCGAGTCTCGTGGAAATCCATTAAAGAGTTTTTGTGTAATCCTGCTGACAAACTAACATGGGCGAAAACATAACTTACTTGTAAGTACCTACAAGTATCTAATTAAGTAGTATGTTCCACCAATAGAAAATGTTGTTTAATATGTATAACAGCAGCATAATGTAACCTACTTGTGCTGCAATCAATTCGTTCTTTACACAGAACTGATCAACACACAGACGGGGTTGTTAGACTCCATGATAACCTGAACTACTACAGCTCGGAGTTATTAAGCGTCCCCGAGTCTTTAACCTTCTCCACAGAGGTTACGCACTGTTCATAAACGTATTTACACACTTCTACAGCTGCTCCACACACTCTCACACACTCTCACACACACACACAGTGGCAGTTTGTGTCCTAGTTTTTTTAGGCTGTGTCTAAATGAAAGACACATGGTGATCAGCACGAGAAACCGCAGAGCCCCCCCACACGCTTCAGGTCGTTACGTTAAATACAACAGGACACAGTTCGATTCTGTGAACTGGAAAACAAACAATCACAGTGACGAGAATGTAGATGAGTGGAGGTGTGAACTACTGAGGCAGTTAGACGTGTAATGGAGGAGTAGATCAGCAGAGACATTTAAAAATGTATTGGTTATTTTATGAATTCTTTAAGCACAAACAAGGTTAAAGTTAAGGGTGGTTCTGGTGTGACCGGAGAGAGTAATTGCAGATCAGTCCTTAATATCGACCAGTTTGTCTTTTACAATGCAGTCTCGTCCTTAATCAGGATGGAAAGCGATGAACTTGAACCCTTCAGCGTGTGCGTGCTTCATCACAACACAAGTTCAAGTGTGTGTTTGTGCATGTCGGAGCAGGAATCCGAGTTTGTTTTGCAAGTGACGGTGCTCGTAGCGCTCGGTCGAGGTGGAATGTGCTCTCACTGTGTGTACTGTGTATTTGTGTGTATGCACATGTATTCATGCGTTGCCTGTGGATGCATGTGTGTGTGTGTGTAATGTGTGAGTGCTGATGCATGCTGTGGCTGAACGCTGAGGCGTTGTCTTGTTGTCAGTCACTTGGAAGAGTGTCAGAGAGCTCAGGGAGCTGCTGGATACATTCAGAACCCGAGGCAAAGGAAAAGGAGAGTCGGGTAGATTTTGCTGACTTGACGGTGATTTCCTCCACTAACGTACATCTCATCAACATGATGGCGTGTGTGTGCTTGTGTGCAAACCCCCACTGCTTGGGCGTGCACAGTGAGTCACAGTCCTGCGCTCGCCATGCATCCCAACTTTGATTTAGTCGACAATCTTCTTTGTGTCTTTCGTGCCCTGCAGGGGTGAGTGTTACAGGTACCTGCAGGACAGGGCAGGAGCTGACGGGTGTGTGTGTGTGTGTGTGTGTGTGTGTGTGCGTGCGTCACAGTGTGTCGAGCATTCCTTGGTTGGTCATAATTGCCAGATGGAGCTGTCTGTATTATAAAATCAAGAGTGTGGGGGGGGGAGCACAAATATCATGAAGAGACAAAAAAGGAGGAGGAGATCGAAGTTCAGGAGCGTGGATCGAGTGCAAGAAAAGTGTGTGTGTTTCTAAAGAATAAAGTCGATTTGGAGAGATGAATAGATGTAGCACAAATAGTAAAGACATACAGACATGCTGCGAGAGAGAGGAACGCGAGGCATGCCGGCATTTTGAATAGTCATGTCAATGTCAAGCTGTGTCCAGATTCCCAGTAATGATAGAGGAGATAAGAAGACTGTGGAGTTCAGTATTTAAAGGAGACATGTTATGCTAATTTTCAGGCTGGTCATTTTAATTCGGGTTACTACAGGAATAGGTTTGTACGCTTTAATGATTAAAAAACAGTTTCTCACAGTCTGTCGTCCCTCCCGAACACCCATTCTGCTCTGATTGGTCAGCTCACGCATGCCTGAGCCAGCGATGCTCACTGTATCTCTGGTATGGTCCGTCACGTATTCAGCTTCCACTTCTCGGTTAATATAGACATAAATAAATCATGCAATTGTGTGACATGGTGACATAGTGTGATGAGGCGTTTCAGGAGCAGTCGTTTATGTGGGAGAGAGGAGCTCCCGTTTGCGCGGACTTCTTAACTTTCAAGACAAATGACTGTACACGCCACAGTGAAGGAGAGATAAAAACAGAGAAAAAAAGCATTGTGTGTCTCCTTTAAGTCAGCTTTTTGTGTGAGCGTATATGGTCTGTGTTTCAGTATGAGGGTCAGATTCCTCCCCTCTGTTCACTTCAGGCTATTCGAGGTTATCCAACATCAAAGCGAGAGAGAGAAAGAGAGAGAGAGAGAGAGAGAGAGAGAAAAGACCTTGAGGAAAAATAAGAGGTGATGGCTGAAAGAATGTGGAGAGGAGCATAAATCAGTTTTACATCTGGGCACCGAACACAAGCAGTTATTCAACCAGTCAGAGTGAGCAGGCTCGATCCTGGCAGACAGATGGAGGGGAGAAGTTGGGTAACGCGGGACATGAACCTCTGGATCTGCAACCCATTTAGACGTGAACGTCTGTATTTGATAGGCTCGCCGTCGCCAGGCAACCGGCTTGGCAGCCAGAACAGCTCACCTCTCTCAGTGGGACGCCTTTCGGTCACTCTGCTGCGCTGGTCGCTCTGTCGTCCCGGGGAGAGTCGCCCTGTGTCGCTGCCAGTGTGTGTGTGTGTGTCAGCCTAGGGAGTCACTACGCACACAAACACACACTCTTGTCTGTTTGTCTTCCTGTAGACTAAGCCAGTGTGTTGGGGCTTCCTCTGCTGGTGGTGATTGATAAGATTAACAGCTGGGTCTCTTGTCAGTGGGCCAGCGGGTCAGCCTTATCACCGTGTTGCCCTCCTGACACCTCACGTCAGCACGTCACTCTTCAATGGTAGTGGCAAGCAATAAAGATTACATGTTTCTGTTGAAATGATTCCACAATTTATATTCCTGAGAAAGGCTTTTTGTATGTTGGATCTTGTGTTAGCAGCTAGTTAGGGGTGAGTGAGCTGATGATTTTGGATCCTTGAAGGGGTCCACAGTCTAATCCTCAGGCGTGTCGTTATTTCTGCTTCCTAACTTCACATTACTTCATTGACTACTGTATCCACGCCACTCTTCCTTGGCTGATGCGTTGTAAACAAAGCAGCATGATTTATAGCAAGTGTCACAGCGAATGAGGAGTCTGTGCCAAGTAAAATAACTGTCTTTAACGGAGCACTATGTAGTTTAGGAGAAGGAATTAAAACTCAGAATTGTTCTCCATGACTGAATAAACAAGTTGTTCTCAGAGGAAAATAAGGTCCAGAGAACACTGCTAGAAAGGTGGCGGGGTCCGCCACACATAAACAAAGTAAAGTTAGTTTGTTTATTCAGTTTGTTAAGTCATGGAAAAAAAAGAGAGTTTGTTAATTTAGTTTGTTTAGGCATTAAACAAAAAATCAGTCAATGAATATCTTTCTCTTCCCCAAAACTACATACTGCACCTTTAATGCAAAATTGTGCTGAGAAATTCGCTGACAAGTTAAATATTGCAATGTATATTGTGTATGGTGCAGTTCATTCGATCAGTAACTTCATTGTCGGAGTCTTTGCACTATTGTTCGATGCATTCACCCCGAAGGAAACAGCTGAGCGAAACTCTGAATGAGCATCACAATGAAGTAGGAACTACAGCATCCATTCTTCATTACTGCAGCAGAGACCCCAGACCCAGTGACCCCACTTCCCAGCGTGTCTTGGCAGAGCACTTCCCGTCCATTCTCCTGACTTCCTGTGTCTCTGAGGATGATGAGAGCGGAGATGTGCCCACCTGGGATTTGCAGCCTGTCACCAATCATTCCTCGGACTCATCTTTCTGATTGACGGTTTCGCTGAGCGTGAAAATACGTTTTCTGTTGTGAACTTAGAGGTGAAGACTTGAGACTGTGTGGTGTTGAATGTCAAGTGTCACACGCTCCCCTTGTAGTTTAAAATAAAGGCTGGATTGGACACTTGGTGGGTGGGATGATTGCACAAATTATAGTGCTCTGGTTTTTGAAAGAAGGCCAAAGCAATCCAGTGGTTGAAATGGGATACAGAGCGTACACTTGTCTGTGATAGCAGAGGGAGTGTGTTTCTGTTGTGATGACTTATCTTAAAAAGAATTTTGTTTTAAGGAACATTTCCTGTGAAATACATTTAAATTCATCTGATAACGGCAGCATCGCAAGACCATCGGCAAACTTTGTGCACAATTTCAACAGGCGATATTTCTGCGTGTCATATAAATAGATTTATTGCCCCTCGCTAATCCCCATCACGCCTGCTGAAGTCAATATTCCTGATGATTAACGCTTGTCTGAAAAAGTTATCTTTATAGTTTCACATCTTCTCCCACACGCTGTCAGGTCTACAGCGGCAGGCATGCTGGTCACATTAGGCGTCGGCTCTCCACTCTTCGCTCTGACTGTGTGTCTCTGTAAATCCTCCCAGATGGTGTGTATGTGTGTGTATCTGAGAATGCTTTGTGCTCCGGCTAAAAATGGCTTTGCCTAATCTCATCTGGGGAAGACAGCTCCCCCGTACAACATTAACTCTGGAGTTCACGATGGGACGGACAAAGCGAGCCAGAGAGAGCTCCTGGAACATGCAGAGAGAGGGAGATTGTCAGTGCACCAGTTCGATGGATGACACCCTCGACTTGTTTGATTAACTCTGTAGGAAACCCTGGGAACTGGATGCCGATCACCGAGGCCCGGGGTGTGGCATCTGCCCTTGTCCTTTGCACCACAAAGGCAACCTCTGTGTGTGTGTGTGTGTGTGTGTGCGTGTGTGTGTGTCTGTGTGGAGGGAGATAGACAACCCGGTTCAATCAACCACAGCAGGCGCTTGAAAGGGGTCTTTGACTCAGTCGGACCGTGAGGACATGGAACATCAGTTTGACGGCGGATGTGTGTGTTTGTGCGTGAATATGGCCGCTGTGTGACACAGTGGACTGGAATGTGCGATGATAATATAATGCACCAGTGGAAGAAATGCTAGAATGTTAGATTTGCAGATGAGATGTTAATGCTCAGGCCCTCCGTTCGCGATGCGCATTTGATCGAGCTGCATGTGCACGAAGAGACATTTGAATCAGAATGGTCGCAAATGCGTATTTCACGATCTACAAATGAAAAATGAAGATGATTTATGCGTAATTTTGGGCAGTAATGTCGTTTCCAATCCACACAGTTTGAGGCATCCTGTGGATACGGATCTTATCTTATTTATTAAATATGTATGCACACAGTTTTGAGACTCTTTCTACATTTATTTGTGTGTCTGTTGCAGGCTGCTGGTCGGCGCCCCGAAAGCAAAAGCCTTGAGTCGTCAGCAGTCGAAAGTGACGGGAGGACTGTACAGCTGTAACATGGACTCACCTGATTGTACCAGAGTTGACTTTGATAATGAAGGTGAGATATCTGCTGACATCTGTGTAATTCTTGTACATGTTTCAGGCTACATTGGAAAGTAATAAGACCCGATCTTTGAGTAACAATCTCCTCTTTGTGTCTGCTTCGGTCCCCTGTCTCTGTGTAGAGGACCTGAAAAAAGAAAGCAAAGAGAACCAGTGGATGGGGGTGACCGTCAACAGCCAGGGGCCAGGAGGCAAGATTGTGGTAAGAATGTGTGTCTTTGTATCCAACCATCACGTCAAACTGAACAGCTTCAGTTTGATATTACAAATTTAGCACTGAATCAATACGTCGGTTAATCGATTAGTCAGTCATCAGCAACTGTTTTGATTTCACTCACTTTTCAAACAAAAATGCCAAATGTTCCTTGGTTGACACAGTCCATTAATTCTGCTTTATATCATTGTAAATGCTAGAGTGCTAGATGTGCAGATGAGGTGTTAATGCTGAAGCCTCAATTCATGATGTCCATTTGATCGAGCTGCATGTGCACGAAGAGAAATTTGACTCAGAATGGTCACAAATGTTGTGATCTACAAATAAAAAATATAGATGATTTGTGCATAATTTTGGGTCTTCACTAATGTCGTTTCCAATCCACGCACGGGTGCCAAACAGTTTGAGCCCAATTTACAGGAGTTTTTAAAAATGCACACATCACAACTTTTAGGAAAATGTATTCGCAAAACTGGAGTTTCAGTTGTTTTGTGACTGTGAGGAGAAAACTCTCAGCTGTGTGTTTCTCTGTCCCTGTTAGACTTGCGCCCATCGCTACCAGAAACGATCCAACGTGGGCAAAGCCATCGAGTCCCGAGACATAATCGGCCGCTGCTACGTCCTGGCTCAGGACTTAACAGTTGATCCCAATTCACTTGATGAGGGGGGAAAATGGCATTTCTGCAACGGCCGAGCCAGAGGTCACGAGATGTTTGGCTCCTGCCAGCAGGGCCTCTCTGCCACGTTCGACAAGGACTACCACTACCTCATCTTTGGTGCTCCTGGAGCGTACAACTGGAAAGGTAGTTGAATGTGAATGCCTATGTGTGTGTTTAAATTAAGCTATGAAAGAAGACCTCAACTGCACATGGGCTTCATTACCATGATGACTCTGAATGATTTACTAGTGACTAGTAATTTGCAGTGATGCTTTTTTCAGTCATGTGTTCCACTTTGTTGCCAATTGGATTATCATGTTGTTGGGTTTTTTTTTTTCTTCCTTTTTATGGCAAGCCAGATCCTAACTCATCTCTTCTCATGCTGTCTCTTCTCCAGGTGTGGTACGGTTGGAGCAAAAGAACGAAACCTTCGTAGAGATGGGCATCTATGATGACGGTCCGTTTGAGGCGGGAGATGAGGGGGAAAAGAACCCCGATCTGGTCCCCGCTCCTGCAAACAGCTACCTGGGTAAATCACTGCTCTCCGATCTGCTCATCCATTCATCCCACGCAAGGTCTTCACAAGCTTATTCAAATACCTTTGTCTCCGTCTCACAGGCTTCGCTCTGGACTCGGGGAAGAGTTTGGTCAAGAAGGGCGTCCTGACGGTGGTGGCGGGAGCTCCCAGAGCGAAGCACAGCGGGGCCGTGGTGCTGCTGAAGAAAGGCGAAAGTAGAAACCTGCTGGAAGAGTACACACTGGAAGGGGAAGGCCTCGCCTCGTCGTTCGGCTACGATCTGGCCGTGTTGGATCTCAACAAGGACGGGTGAGTGAGGCAGGGCGATACACACGACCTTTAATGCTGTTTTTACCACCACTATGTACTCACGAACAAGCAATGCTCCTGTGTGTCAGGTGGCAGGACATCGTGGTGGGAGCACCTCAGTACTTTGAGAAGGAGGGAGAAATCGGAGGAGCCGTCTACGTCTACATCAACGATCGTGGAAAGTGGAACAAAGTCAAGCCCGAGAGGATAGACGGACCTAAGGACTCCATGTTTGGACTGGCTGTGGAAAACCTGGGGGACATTAATCAGGATGGTTACCACGGTGAGGCTGCCTCGTGTGTGCATGTGCATATGTGGTCATTCATGATTCCTCTCCTTGAATGAAAAGTACCTGTTTGAGTCACTGTTGTCGTTCTTGCTGTCAGACTTTGCTGTGGGAGCTCCTTATGATGAAGGCGGTGTTGGGACTGTTTTCATCTACCACGGAGGACTGGCAGGTCGCAGCTTCAAAGCAGCACAGGTGTGTAATAAGTTTTCATTCCTTTCTTGAACCCTGAAATTTTCCTTGTAAACTAATTTAGGTCAAATATGGGCATATTGTCCAACATCCTGTCATGACTTAAACGAAAACTGTTGTATTGTTAATTGTTTCTGTAATCACTTGTGTGTTTCTCGTGTTTTAGGTCCTATCTGGCAAGACTTTAGGAGTCAAGCTCTTTGGCTACTCTCTCGCGGGAAACATGGACCTGGACAAGAACTCCTACCCTGACCTCGCTGTCGGATCCCTCTCTGACTCCGTCTTTGTCTTCAGGTGAGAGAACTGGTGTGTGTTTTTTCTCATCATGTATCTGATCCGATCACGGTCAGGAAGTTGCTCACTGAGGTCTGTCTTCTCAGAGCCCGCCCAGTTATTAATATCAAGAAGGAAATCGAGTTCAGCCCGAAGAAAATCGACCTCACCAAGAAGAACTGTGGCAACTCTTTCTGGTACGTGGGCCAGTTGTTTTTCCCTATTTAGTCAAATCAAAGATACAGTTTTTAAAAGGGCAACATGTCAACTGAGTGCAGGGAAACAACAGCTGTGTTGATTTCAGTAGATGCTTCTGTTGTTTCTGGACATTCATCAAACTTATGTGGAAAAGCATCATGCCAGTACTGTGTCTGACTGGATAAACTGCTTTATGCCTGCAGCTTAGACGTAAAGGTGTGCTTCACCTACACTGCCAACCCCAAGAACTACGCTCCGAGTCTGAGTAAGCCAAGCCATCTGTTTTCTTTATTAAAGCAAAATTTAATGATCGTTTTATTAGTTGTTGCAATGAGAAATTACATGATCAACAGCAGGAAAAGCAAGTTTGAAGCTTTGCACTCAATCTCTCATTTATGTTCCCGTGTCTGTCCCATCCAGCGGTGGCGTATACTCTGGCGGCCGACGCTGAGAAGAAGGAGAAGGGTCTTATCCCCAGAGCGACCTTCAGAGACGGCGGTGGCTCCGAATCCAAAGGGATCATCAGCATAGACAGCAAAGCAAAGCAACAGTGTGTTCAACGTCAGCTCCAGATACAGGTAGCCGCTCCCTCTGCAAACTAATCTCTCTTGATTGAAGTGCATTGTGGGCGTGGTGTGATGTTCTGTTGTCTGTTGGCAGGAAAATATCAAAGATAAGCTGCATGGGATCCCCATCGATGTGTCTGTGGAGATCCAGGACGCCAAACGTAAACGCAGACAGAGCTCAGCTCCGCTGTCACCTGTCCTTGATGACAAAGAGGAAAAGATAACTCGATCAGAGGTGTGTACACCAGATATTTAATGTTGGAACACACTGCAAGATATAATTTATAGCTCTGTTGATGTTCCTGCTGTATCTGTGTAATCTTGCCCGGTTGTAGGTGCATTTCCTGAAGGAGGGGTGTGGCACCGACGACCTTTGTAGGAGCAACTTGCAGGTGAAATATCGCTATGGCTACAGGACGACTGACCAAGAGACATTCGATCCGTTAAAGCTGTGAGAGAATAATTTGTTTTGGCTTTGAAGGTTTTTTTTTAAGACTGATTCGTCGACACACAGGCTCATAACTTCTGTTTATCTAATAGGGAGAACGGCGTGCCGGTGCTCTCGCTCAGCGACCAGAAGGATATCGCTTTGGAGGTCACAGTGAACAATCTGAAAGGAGACGATGCGTACGAAGCCGGTGTGATCGCCAACTTCCCACGCACCCTTTCTTACTCTGCTTTCCGTGCTTCAGGGAATGTAAGCCTCTCCTTCTGTCCCTCTCACACACAAACACATGGACTTCACACACTGCTCACGTCATGGATTTTCAATTCAAGGTGTTCCGTCTTTGCGTGATAACTATTGAGCGTATTTTTCATTGAGTAAATTTGCGGGTTAAAGCTTGATTTATTGCATACTAGGTGATGTCACCTTGTTCTGTGTGTCTGGACAAAATATTAATCTTACAGTAGTTCCTTAGCTCATTACACATATATTAAAGTTTCCGTTTGTGTAGGTTGTCTTGTAAAAGTTGGCTTCTTCTTGACGTACAGCTCTAGGATTTAGCAGGGAGGCAAAGAATTTAATAGGGCTTGTTACGTGATTTCTTTTAAAAGAAAATCTAGGTATAAACTGGGAGGTCCTGGGTGAGAGTTGGTCTTGATTGGAACCTCTTTTTGATTCCAGGAGCAGCAAGTAAACTGTATCGCCAATAAAGACGGCTCTCAGGCTGATTGTGAGCTAGGAAACCCCTTCAAACGTGACTCAACGGTGAGAGGAAATCACTTTCCGGGACCGTCTACCTCCTCTGCACTTCTAACGGCACTGTTAAGCCTTTTCTAATCACTCTGTTTTTGTGCGCACAGTCGACCTTCTACATTATTCTGAGTACATCAGGAATCTCTCCAAACACCACTGAGCTGGAGATAAATCTACAGCCAGAGACGTACGTGCCCAATAACATGGATTAAAATTTTCCAAATGGTTTGGTGATTGATTTTTAAATGATTAATTGATTATTTGAACCGTGGAGATGATTTGAGGTTCCATTCCTTCGTGACTCCTGCTCTGTAATTTCCTTTATAATGCATTTACGTTTGTAGTTTTTTCTGACTGTGTGTCACCTCTGATTGGACAGGACAAGCAACCAGTCGAACTTAGCCCCTATTAAAGCAAAGGCAAAGGTGAACATCAAGTTGCAGCTGTCTGTATCGGGGTAAGAATCACACACAAATAAAGTTCAAAAAACACACAAGCATGCACAGATTATATTAATTGTGCGACTCTGTCTTTCCAGAATAGCCCAGCCGTCTCAGGTCTACTATACAGGAAAGGTCAAAGGTGAGAGTGACATGAAGACTGAAAGTGACATTGGCACTGCTATCACGCACCAGATCAGAGTGAGTACAGGAAAACTCAGGAAAAAAAGTCATTTCCTTCCCAGAGCATCTCGACCTCTTTCAGCACTTTTGGTATCAGTATAATGTCCTCCGAGGTAGATCACCGTTGCTGTCTTGGTTTACAGATCATCAATCTGGGAAAGCGCTTGACAGACTTTGGCACCGCCGCCCTCGACATCGAGTGGCCAAAGGAGATAGGCAACAAGAAGTGGCTGCTCTACCTGATGAAGATCAGCTCCACTGGAGTGGACCACATGGAGTGCTCCCATAAAGAGGAGGTCAACCCTCTGAAGTTGGTGAGTGGGAACAACACATTAAGGTGGTGAGGTCACTCTGCCTGCATGTCAGCTTTTTCAAGCTGCAGGCGTGGGGTGAAAGAAGTGGATCATTTGACATTTGAAGAGTCTATACTAATGAAGTCACATAAAGAAGTTGAGGTAAATGTAATAAACGGATGTGCTTTTTCTCCTCCGCGTTAAGGCGCCAAGTACCAGCAGGACGAGGCGAGCAGCAGAAAACAGGAAGGGAAGTGACGAGGGCACTTTCTCACGTTTACTTGACAAGAAGAAATCTGTAACTCTGGTAATACCACACCACCAACTTCTTTTCCTTTGTCTTATGTTGCTGTATTTTATGTGCTTTTGCAACCAGAAGCAGCGGAACACAGCTGTAACTCTGTGCATCCTTCTTCATTGACAGTCATGTGGCAATGGGGCGAATTGTGTGAAGATAAGGTGCCCCCTGCGGGGCCTGGACAGTAATGCAGTCATCACTCTCAGCTCTCGCCTCTGGAACGCCACCTTCATCGAGGTAACACGACAGGAAAATGACCTGTTTTTAATCAACTACCTGGTCAGGAAGTGCCATCATTTTTATAAATATTCATTAACATTTCAGGTCATTACTCTAGGAAATGTTTTTATAAATGATGACGCTACTTGATCCTGATAAGAGTTTTATGGAATACGAATCATTGTAGGCAGCCTCATTCACAAGAATCCTGAATTTTCTTTTTATCTGACGGACGAAGATTGTTCCAGCGGATGTTTTCTTGCACACCGAGCACCTTGATGTAAACTTGATGTTCTCCTTTTGTCTTTAAACAGGATTATTCCGAGTTACACCACGTGGAGGTGATAGTGAAGGCCTCTCTGCATGTGGATAGCACAACAAAGAACACAGTGCTGGAGAATAAGGACACAGAGGTTATTCATGTTGTATTTTTTTATTTTTGGATTATATAAATAGAGAGACATTTAACAGTCACTCTGATCCAGAGAGCTTAATCCTGATGTTCTGCCACTGTGATCGCGCTCGGCAGGTGAAGCTGACGGTGTTCCCAGAGAGGCGTGAGGCTCAATATGGAGGCGTGCCATGGTGGATCATCGTGCTGTCCATCTTGTTCGGGCTGATGCTGTTAGCCCTGCTTGCTTTCCTTCTCTGGAAGGTAGGACAACAAACGGGGAACACACTCTGCCCCATTTAATAAAAAAAAACACATTCTGCAAATCCACATTTTTTAGAAAGGTCTTTGAGTCTGTGAAGCATCATCTACAGAACAACTGCAGGTCTAACAATTCTCCTCTCCTCAGTGTGGAGTCTTTGGGAAAAAGAATAAAGAGGACCCGTCAGAAAAAGAGAGACTGACATCAAATGCGTAAAAAAAAAAAGACAGAGGGTAAACTTACCCGGCCTGCCGCGAATGGGTGAAACGGCTTCTCTCGCTCCTTTTTTCCCTACAAAAGTGCTGCTTTCTGGTGTCAGACAGGCAGTGGGCAACTCTCACACCGTGACACGAATGCTAATGTACAAGCTAACTGATTATTTCTGCAAAGAGTTGACGCCTAAGATATTTTCACACATGATTATGTGTGGATCGTCACAGTTTACCTGCATGGCCAGGGGAGGTGATGGCTGATAAGCACTTACTGAGGATCAGCATGGGGGCTGTTCTCGTGCACCTCTTTGATTTACTCTTTTCCTCCATTTCTGCCGTCGCTTCTGCACATGCAGTCACTCGGTCTGCAGGTTTTCTTTCTCTCTACGTTTAAAAACAGGGGCATTTGAACGTGTTTCCTGTCTTTAAGGAGTGCAGGTGGCTTGTCTACACCTCTTACTGGACTCACTGCATCTTGGATGTCTCATCAACTCTCCTCTGCTTTCTCTCTCTCTGAATATCTTTAAATAGCCTTTTCCCCCCCGAACAGAACATTGTTTGACTTTTGTCTCCCCCCCCCTCTTTCTTCTCTGCAGTGTGGCTTCTTTAAGCGAGCCAAGTATGAAGACAAGGTTCCCAGTTACAGCGCTGTTCGGATCAAACGGGAGGAGAGAGCGATAAGCTCTGGGCACGGTTACTGGGAAAACCTGGAAAAGAAGCCCTGGATGACAACCTGGCACGACAAAGAACATTATTCTTAACATCTGATGAAAGTCCACGCAGATTCTTGTCGCTAAACTCCAAATTTCTCCATTTTTTTTTTCCCTGCCTTGTCTTTTTCACAGAGTGGACTGTAAATATCAAGAAACAAACTGTTGAGAGACTAATTATTTGATCAAACGTCCTGCTTCATTGGGCTGAATTGAATCCTGTATGAATCACTGGAGGGGGAGGAGAGTTGCGGTGCAGGCGACTGCTGTCTGTCAGCTCGTTTTGTACATTTGCTACATTCACAGTGTTGACTGGGGAGGGTGGGGATGGGAGCGTTTTTATTTTTAAAAAGACATTTTGTACATTTTTTGGAACATTTTGCAGAATTGTTTATATTTATTCTTTGTGAGGAGCTCTTTATGTTACGTGCCACACAGGCCAAAGAATCATGCAACTAAAATGTGTTTAATTTTACCCCCGTTTTTAAAAAGTGCATCTGCCTTTAACTTGTTGACCGATCAGCATTTTTCATGCTCAGGGTGCCTCAGGTCGTACGCGGCGCGGAGGGAGTGCTAACGATCCCGCTCGGTTTGTAAATACACACTACCAGTCCTCTGCAGAGTTCCCCCTTTTATTCACTGGCTGTAACAAAAAGAAGGAAGAAAGTGAGAGAGTATAAAGAGTTTGTTGAATAAAGATTTTTTAAAAATGTTGTCATATCCAAGTGTTCTGCCTGCGCTTATTCAAAGACAAATGAGAAAAAAGAGAGAAAGGTACCAAGAAGAAGTTTAAAGCATTATTTATTAATACATATAAAAAGCATTTACAGCAAATATCTTAGTGCTTAAATCAGCACATCGTTAAATATTAAAATCATGATTAAATTAAAAAAAACATCACTGTAAAACAGTTTAAAATTGTCCCACACTTTACACCTGACATGTACAGATAGACGCACGTTTGCTGTGAGTGTGAACTTTGGTGCCATCCATTAAAATCCGACCAGTGTTCCGTATCTTAAATAAACTATTATAGACGGGATGTGTGCAGTAGATCTAGCTGTTTCTTTTAAACTAAACAGAGATTGCTTCAAGTTTATCCTCATGCTGGTAGAGCAGCTCCGACGTCACCTTCATAAGATTGACTCGGTTCTGATGGTTTTGCCGCTGCGTCTGGTGTCTTTGACGGACTTCTCCATCATCATCATCCTCGCCCTCTCCTTTTCTTCGCTCTCCGAAACTGCATTTTTGTCTTTCTCCTTTCCCTCTTTCTGCCTCCTCTCTCCTTTCTTCAGTTCTTTCTCCTCGCTCTTCTTCATCTCCTTCAGCTTCTTCTTGAGGGCGGACCGGTCGCTTTGGCTGCACACGCCCAGAGCCTGACAGCAGGAAACAAACAAAAAAAGAAAAGGCTAGTGGATTCTGTACAAATTCAGGTTAATTTAAACATTTCACTGGATCCAATATTGTTTTAATTGGCAACGAATGTGGTTAAGGCTCATTGAAAGAGACAGAAGCAGCCTCACTATGGTAGAAACTACCAGTAGATTCTAGCAGATATATCAGCATGGCCCATATTATCTTATCACATAAAGTCGTCCTTTTGTTTGTTTCTGTCATGAACACCTAAGATAAAAAGCACAGCTGATATATCCTTATTATAATTTTTAAAATCTCTTAAATATTTATCTTGGGTATCTGTATTTAGCATGAATTGTTCCCCCAATTTTTTCAAATTTCAAAAACAGAAGCAGCATTTAGAGTTTATTAAGGGAATTTCTGTCACCTGTGAGAAATAAAAAATGCCACGTATACACACATATAATAAAAAGGAATCTGAATAAGTTCCCTGAAAATATAGAATGAAGTCTGGAGGTTTTTGTTAGTTGGGAATATATAAGATGTTAATGTAATTTTTTTTAATCATGGTGTAATTATCAGATTGACATTTATATTTTAGGATCACATCTTATCAGTTAGTTAAAATAGAAACAAAAACAAAAAACAAACACTCAAATTGACTAATTGATCAATTTAAAGGTTGACAGCTAATTTGATCACTCTATAGAATACAGAAAATGGTTAATTTAAGGTGAAAAGATGGAGCAAAAGTGCAGAAGAATTGCATCTTTGCCTAGCATGTTTGATTGATCATTAGCTTTCATTAGCATCATTTTACCCACTCACCTTCAGTTTCTCGCTGTCCAAGCTGAGCAGCTGCGTCCCGTCCACACCTCTGGCGGTGAACTCGGGCGCGTACTGCTCCATGTTCATGGCGACTAACCACAGACACACCTGCTGACTGCTCCACTCCAAGATGGGCCGACTTTGCCACTGGTTGTTGTTATTGCTGGGAACTGGGTCATCGTCCAACGTCTGACAGGACACCAGAGACAAGACGCAGACAGAGTGAGGCAGAGGAGAGAAATTAGAGGAAACTTTAATTAAAGCAGAGAGTAGACTTGGGGGGGGGGACAACGACTGGGCAGAGAGAACACCATCTGGAAGAGAGTAAGAAAGATGTAAATGAAAAAAGGGACAGACTCACCTCAGAGGAGGAAAAGGTGAAAGTGTGAGAGTGCCCAGAGAGGGACAGATCAGAGACATGACCCACCATGCTGGAGCTGCACACCGGAGAGCCGATGCTCTGGAAGCAAGAGAAAAAGGCCGCCTGTACTTCAAACCCATGCATGCATGTGTATATGTAAGATATTTACGTCAGAAGGTTCAGACAGAGCAGGAAGATGGCGTGCAGAGACCCCAATTTATTACCACATTAGCCCAAGTGTGTGTTAGCGTGTTTAGTGGAGCCATTCACGTCTTCTCACCTGATCTCTTCTGCCTGTGGTGGTCAGGTACGGTAAACTGCTGCTGGACACAGATCGAAGCCTCTCCCTGCCTCTCTCCACCTCCTCCTCTTTCTCTCGCCCTCGCTCCCCGAACCAGGGGAAGGGCAGGCAGGAAGGCATGGAGGTGATTGAGCCTGACGGAGAAACTCCTGCCGGCTCGTCCACCAGGTCACCACACGACCCCCTGCTGGAAAACAGCGATAAACATTTCTATTAAAATCTATTCATTGTAGCGCCAACTAAAAAAAACAACTTTCTTGCAATATATCTGGTGTTTCTTTTCAGTTGTTTTTGTGCCATCATGTGACATCACACCTGTTGGTTATGGATCTCTTGCGGTGTTTCTCACTTCTCCTTTTGCTGAGAGACTTGCGAAGGCCACTTCAAAAAAAAAAAAAGAAGCAAATTATAAATCATTAAAATTATCAGCCACTGTGGCAAATCAGCAGAACTTTACTGTGGCTGAATCTTTAATAAACGACAGAGGAGAGAGACGGAGATCCTGCACCTGAAGTCGGGAAATTTCCTTTTGGACTTTCTGGATGCGGATGAGGATAGTGAGAGTGACGGAGTGACCGTGCTGTTGATGTAAATGGGAGGGGTGAAGACGAGGCTGGTGGGAGGTTGAGGACTGAAGGTGGAGAAGGACGAGGTGCTGGACAGGTCACTTCTGCTGGTCCTTTGGACCGCCGTGGGAGCAGACAGCGAGCGGCTCTCCTGTTCTGTTTCTGAGCGTCTTCGTCCTGAAAGCAGCACAAGGACGCGTGTGTGTAAGTTTCACAGTTAAAAAGCAGAAAACTGAAAGTCATCTTTACAGCTCCGTCTCCTACCTGCTTTCTAAAGCTCTCTCGCAGTTTGTCTCGAGAGGGCGGGTGGCGCTTGGATTTCTGGGCCAGCTGAGCTCTGGCTATGTGAGCGCTGGAGTCGAGTCGTCCTGTATCGGGAACTGGAATGTACCAATCTGGACCTGAGACACAAACACAATCCATTCTGCTCAGTGAAAAAGCAAAGTTTCTATTCAAAATGTTAAAAAAATCCAGCATTATAGTGTTTAAAACAGCACAAACACATGGTTCCTGAAGGGCAAAAGCTAAATGTATGACTTTTAAAAAGACCATTGTGATTGTAATTCAAGATCTATTTCACATCAATACGCGCAAACAACCCCTTTAACCTTAACCCACTGTCTGGAGGTCGCACAGCGGGTCGCGTCCTGACGTGAATACAGAGTGATGTCTGGTGATGTCCCATGCGACTCTGCAGACATTACGGTCGTCTCTGACCTCACATTTGTTATTTTCAACAGGCTTTGACTAAGATCGTCACCTTGAGCCAGATCTCCATGAACGCAGATAACAGATATGACCTTAACGCATTACTTCTAGAAGGAGCTATTCTTTTATGACATTTTAAAATCATTTTATTGGCGATCAAATAAAAAATAAAATAAAATAATTGCATGTACAATTACTGCTCGACAATTATATCAGTTGCGACTTTTACTTGAGTACCATTTGCATGTGTGACTTTATTACAATATCTTTACTTTTAGGAAAACTATTACATTTGGGTACTTTTTACTACACTGGTTCTCTGATAGATTTGTGGTTATTGGCTGTGAGACTGAAGTTAATGCAACTTTATACACTGTAAAGTTAATTTCACATCTAAACAAGTCTTTTAGTCATTATGTTTAAGTGTTTTAATACATTTTAAAAAGGATCCATCATGATCCATCATGTAAAAGAAATTTAAGCAAATGCTTTCTGACTTTTTAACTTGCCAGCAGCGAATAGTCAGAAAGACATACAGTCACATGCAGCATCCACTCTACGGTGATTTAGCTGCTTACCTGTGACTGAAGCGTCGGCAGAGTGGTTCTTTGTGTCCGGCTCTTTCCCCTCCAGCTGTGCTATCTGTGATAAACAGAGTGAAACAATGACTACAGAGAAACGGCAGGCCGAGTAAAGTAAATCCATACAGGACCAAGAAGTCTCACCTGGCTTTGCAGTCTTTCAACTGTCTCCCTGTGCTGCTTATCTCTCTCCTCCATTTCTCTCCTCATATCCGCTTCTCTTTTCTCCCTCTCCTCTTCTCTGAAAAAAAAACATTTGAAAAAGTTTTGGTCAAAATTTGGGAGGACACATATCATTTTGCCAGCTTACACAGTGCAGTCCAAGAGACTTAGAAGTAATGTTCCACATTGTGAGAGAAATATTTGGATAAAAACCTGCTCTGGTATTCTCGGACCAGTCTCTTGGCCTTGCTGTATTTGATCTCTAAGCTTTCTGCTTGGCTCTGGGCATCAGCCAGTCGCTGGCTCACAACCCTGCACAGTGTCTGGGCCTCCTGCCAATACCTGGAAACAAAAAAAAAAAAAAAATAGAGTGAGGGGCGTTAGAACCCTCTTAACCATCATTATGGTCCTTATAATGTTGCTTAACGTGATTATCCTTGTGTAGGTTTCAGGCTCCCACTACGTCTTTAAGCCAGTTCTTTACAACTCTGCTTTTATACGCTAAAATCGTACAGATATGCAGGAGCCAGTCTGCAGCATCGTACTTCTCTATTTTTTCAGCTTTCTCTTCTCCGTCCTCCGCTCTTTGCTCCAGCTCTTCCCTCTGGCTCTCCCAACAGGCCTGCAGCTCTTCCAATGCTCTTAACTTAGCAGACATACAGGAAAAAGAACAGATTATTCAGGTTTTTTTTATGAATGACGTCTGTGATAAAAAGTCATATGCACAGAGAGGTAAAAAAAAAACCGCCTGTGACAAAAAGTATTCTTAGTCCTGGGAGAAAACGTACACTTCTTCAATCCTCTTAACTTCAAACGCTTTCATACAACAAATGAAGTAGTCACCGATCTAACACAGTTGGATAGAAGAAAGCCAGATTTTCATTTCGCCAACCCAGTTATGTCACAGCGGTGATTACTTCAAGGCAAAGGCAGAAAAGCGGGGCTGACGGCGAGAAGTGTTGGAGCGCGGCCCGTGTCCCAGTAACTCCACACCGAGCCATCTCACACACAGTTAAATGGGTCAGACTGTTCCAAATGTGGACGCAAAAGGTAGTGTATTAAAAGTGAGCACCAGTTATTGGTTTGTGTGAGAGCGATCTCAATCTCGCCGTGTGAGCGACCTACCTTTTCTCTGGCGTAGTGAAGCTGCGCTGCTCGGCTTCGGCTTCTTGATTGAAGCTGCAAAACAGACAAAATACACATGGATTCATTTTGGTTTATTACAATCTAATTCTAAAGAAGATACACTTTTACTAGTTCTGCATTACAGGCAAGGGGCAGTACTCAAGATATGTGGCCTTGAATCACGCGACAAAACTTGAGACTTTGCATTCTGCATTCCAATACTGATACTACCATACTGTGTGCTTTGCCAGATTTGGTGTGTCCCAATATGAAGTATGTGAAATGCAGTCTGCCAAAAAGATCAGGATGTCCTACTACATCCAGTTGCATTTTGCAGTATGTAAGCCAGCATGCTTTTCTGGCTGTTCTGACCCAGAATCCTCCGCTCAGCAAAACATACGTCACGGTGCGTCGCAGGAATATAAAACAAAGTTGGGAGAGCAGACACACATTTGACGGCTCACTGGCAGCGCATTCAAGCGTTAGAATCTTTTCTTTGCACTCCGAAATTTTGTGCTGATGCTGCGATAACTATAGGAGCAAGAGGGTCAAAGTTCAAGGTGCACTGTCTTGACCAAGCAGTATGTCCCAGTTGTATGCAGACTGCATGTTACAGTATGTACTTTGCAAGAGCAGCTGCAGTACGCAATACAAGCAGCCCCAGCCAATCAAGCAGCATCCAGTGAAGTTGCAGGAGAGAAGCTTGAAGACTGAACGCTACGTTACTGAGCTCCAGTTGGTAAAAATGAAACCCAACATGATTCCGTTCACGTACATTGCAGAATGCAAAACATGCGGGTTGTAAATTGCAGATGAAGAAGCGACAACTATACAAGTTGTAACAAGCGTTGTGACTTGTTTAGGCGGCAAAACTCAAAGTTTAGGAGTTATTTGCAAAGGCTTGTTCCCATCGCTGGTACTGACTATTATTAAAAAATCTAAAACATTTGGTTTGTTGCATATTTAATACTTTACTGTGTATTCCTGATTTATGGATGTAAATCAATAAACGCACGTTGAATGTCGAGTACCTGCTGGTATTTGAGGCAGAGCTGGTAGTTGTCCAGGCTGGAAAGAACAGACACATCCTCCTCTTCATCTTCCTCCTCCTCCTCGGCCATTGAGCCCCTCTCTGAGAAGCTGCTGTCATTGTATTGATCTCCGCTCGCTCTTCCGCCCTTCATGTACGAAACACGCAGAGAGCAGCACAGTCAAGCCAAATGGAAACATTAACACTACTATAAATACTCAACTCCTCTTTGAGAAAACACACCTTTCCTGATGTTTTGTCCATCTCCAGGCTTTCATTGATCAGTCGCGCCACCTCGCTCTCCACGCCCTCCTTCTCTCGGCCAATCAAAAACCTGCCACCGAAAAAAGGAGTAATCAGTTGGGGCTGTGAGCAATGACACCAGCAGACATTTGGAAGCACAGGTTTCACTAATTACATTAATGACAAGATGTGTGTGTGGCAGTGAGCCAGCATGCACGATACTACGACCCAGAAACTGAGGCAGCTAAATGGAACGCAGTCATCTCATCATTTACACCTGTGGCAAAATGTCTCCATTTGCAAGCATAGTTTTTAAAACTTGTTGATGTCCATTCCACAGATACACAGCTCTTTCTTTAAACGTAGATTTTTGTTTTGGCCTTATATCCAGAAACAGGTGTGTTTACAGATACTAAGAGTTGTGGAGTTGTTGCTAAAAAGCAGCAAATTGTGACAAGTTTTGTTGTTCTTTCTCAGTGAGCAAGGAAAAAGTAATGCCATAATTTCTGGCTTTTAAATGCCAAGATGCTGCCGGGCGTCCGAAACCTACAATCTCAGGTGTTCTACAAGTGCTTCCAATCTGAAAAGGCTGGCAGACAATCTAAAGACTGTGATACCTGGGTGGAGAAAAAAATATTTTTATCTTGCTCCCATTTTTTCATCTTTAAATAACTTCATTATCTAACAAACATTCAGAAGTCTGACTGTGTTACTGATCAGATCTTAAACTGACAAATCAAGTACCAGGCCAAAAACGCCTCCAAATCACAGACGTTACAGTCCAACTCTCCTAAAGTAGCATCAGTGCATGCAAAAAGTGACCAACAGCAATGCACTTAAGTATGATGACTCACTTGACGAGGCCGGATGTATTCTTCAGGACTGTGGCTGCAAACAGCTGTGAGACTCCGACCAGGCTGACCCCATCCACTTCCACTATCTGGTCGTTCACCTGAATCCTAAACGCACACAGAGAAGAACATCTCATTGTAATTAGTGCCACACTCAATCAGCCATACAAACAGACTAGATGCTGAAACACACCTTCCATCCTTCTGTGTCGCTCCTCCCTCGGTGACGGTCTTGACGAAGATTCCCAGTTTTTCCAGTCCCTGGTCAGCTCCTACACCCATTCCTATGATACTGATGCCCAGACCGTCTTCACCTACGTGGGGGGTGGGAAACAATTTGGAACTCATCTTGAAAATGAACAATCAGGGGAGGAACTGTGCACCACAGAGATGTGAAAGCCAGCAGAAAACCTGGGTTCTCATCTATCAATCAATATCAATAAATGCCACACTTAGTGTCAGGGTGATCGCGTTGATGAATGATTTTTGAAATCAGAGTGGATGCTTAGAATATCATGAGAATTTGAGTCGGGACAGAATTAATCCACTATCGATTTAATACCGGTCAATTTCCCATTAAACTCCTTTAAATTCTCTTATCACGTTTGCTCTTCTACACCTGAATGTTAAGTCTAGTTAACCTGCAGTCAAATTAATGCATTTTTATAGATTTGTTGGTCTTTTAATGAGAGGCGTTGTGTGGTTCACTACAACCACAACCTTAAACAGAATACCAACACAAACAACAAGGAGGAGGTCTGGTAACGGTATTGATACCAGCAGATGTCAAAATTCAGGTACTGAATCAGATCAGAACTGAAGGAAAGTAAATCTGTGCGTCTCAGTCTTGATGACAATGCACATTTTACAGGATTTATTCTGTTTCCCGTGAGGATGCACACCCTTTTCTATCTCCACTGGAAACACATCCATCCTGTCCACTCTCTTCTCCAGCTCATACTCAGCCGAGGCCGACACGGGGTCGATGTCCTCGTTGTGTCTGTCGTACTCGGAGTTGGAATACATGCAGAACACCTGAAAGACAGCGTTAAACACACAGTTCAAGTCCCTGCGCCGTACTCATCATGTCAACACATGTCAAATGTAGTCCTACTGCACACAGGCCTACTGTCATGTGCATTGACAGCTCATACAGCAGACCCACACACACGACAAGCCGACTGATTATGTTGGCAAATCTGTCAGAACGAGAGATTCAGGAAGTGCAGAGTCTTGAGCAAACTGCACCAACGTAATGAGAGATTGCAATAAGTCTCACTGTAAACAAACGTGTCAATTACTGATTACAGCACCGACTGCTCTGACAATAGTTCTTCACAAGTGGATTCCGATGAATGCCGTGCACACCCACAGGAATGTTTTCTGTGCGTTTATATTGAGGGAACTCAGCTGACAGCATGAAAGCATGTGGGGTCTTGCCTGCTGTCCTCCTCCTCCTCCTCTTCTAATGGATTAGAAACATGGCTTTGGGGCCAACACTTCTCTTATACGCATTCAAATTCCTGCTTTAACCGACAGTCACACAAATCTACAGTAAAAGGCTTCTGTGTATGCATGGATTTAGTGACAAGTGACCCCCGCAGCTGTCAGTAAACCGAGTAGTAAAAGCTGAAAGCGTGAATTTGTTGAGTTTTCCATTACCTTGATTGGTGCTGAGGAGAACCTGACCTTTCTCCTCGCCGCTTCCGCTGCATCCTCATCTTCCTCGTCGACCGCCTCAGGCACGCCGGGGATTTCCTCGTATTCTGATAAAAGCTGATCTTCTGCGTGTGCGGAGACTTCCAATTCCTCTTTTGGGGAATGCTCTGGATGAGACTGGGAATCCTGCTCGTACACGAAGGCCTCGTTCTCGATCCCGCAGACAGCTGCGGACCCCGTCGGGTCCTCTTTGCCTCCTCCGACATCTTTTCCATCGCTGACGTGCTCCTCCTTCTCACTTCTCTCTTCTTTTCCACTTCTTTCCGTCTCCTGACTTTGTTTGCATTCCTCCTCTCCGCCTTTCCTCTTTCCCACGTCGTGTGACTCGACCTCCCCATCCTCTTCCATCATGCCTCTTGCTTTCCTTCCAGCACTTAATTCCACTCCTTCTGTGTCATCCCCCTCTTCCGTGCATGTTTTGTCAGCCCTCTGCTCCTCCCATTGTTCATTCACCTGCCGAAACTTGTCTCCTCCACCTTCTCCTCCTACATCCTCAGTTTCTCTTTTACACGGCATGCTGACGGGGAACTCCTTCTGGTGTTCTTCCGAGGGAACGGCTGGCCTGCAGTCTCCTGCTCCTGGGCCCGCTGGTGTCGTTTCCATGTAGGGCTCATCAAAAACATCATCCACTAGGTCCTGCACGCTTTCTCTGGTCACATCCTTTCCCTCCTCAGCGTTATGCAAGTTTTTGGCCTCTTTTCGCTCCTTCTCTTCTTCGTTCTCGTCACTTTCTGACGACTCGTTCTTTACGTCGACTAGCTCTGCCCTCACCGAAGTCTCAGGGGTCAAGCAGACGTTGGGATCTGGAGTTTGTTTCTCTGTTTGGGTTGCCGTGGTTTGACCATGTTCGTCAAGATGGGAGGGAGATGCAGCAGAGGCTTCGCTGGGGCCATCCGATAAAGGAGATTTAGGGTGTTCTGTCAGCGGGGCCTGCGCAGGAGGCTTCACCAAGGAAATATTTATGATGGGTGGGTTTATGGATTTGTCTTTATCAAAGCTCTCCGTCTCTGTGTGCCTCCTATTCCCACTTGCCTCTTCCTCCCTCTCCACCTGGCTGACACCTCCTCCCACCTCTTCCTCTCCTCCTTTCCCATCTGCCATCCCCCTGCTCGCTCTGCCTTTCGAAACCTGCCCCTCACCCTCCATCACCTTCGTTTCAAACAACTTCCGCGTTACAGAGAACTTCTGAGCCAGAGCAGCTCTGTCGATAGCCGACATCTCCTCCGATCTGGGGAGTTTATCTTGCAGAGGGGCTTCCGTAGTCGAAATATTGGCCACAGTGTTCAGAACAGCCGAGGAGCTGACGACCGAGCGTCTGGATCCAGAGAAAGGAGAAGTCTGGGGCTGTAGGCTAGGATTATGTGGAGACACGAGGGGAGCGGGGCCAGAACTCAGCACCGGACCACCATCTTGTTTCAGCTGCTGGCTGTCCATTTGCAGGAAGATGTTGTCTCTGATCTTGGTGCCCCTGGTGCTGTGAACCCTCCCTCTGCTGCCTGGGCTGGCGCTGGTGCTGGTGTGAGACATCATGGGATCTGACAGGCTGGACTGCAACTTGGCTGAGTGCACAGCAGAGCGCTGCGTGGAGGCCGCCGCTTTCGTCCCAGTGTCGAATGAGCACTTTATGGCGTGGAAGTCAGACTTGTAGGTTATCCTGTGAGGCGAGGCGCTGCGGCCTTTGCTGTCCGTCCGCATCATTTGGGGGGAATGAACCTGTGAAGCCAGGAAGAACTGAGGAGGAAGCTTCTTTTTTTCACAGCAAATGGCAGCACCTGGACAAGGGTTGCACAGGTAGATAATGTCTGAGGATCTGCTGGCAGTGTACAGTGGAATGGTGGCAATAAGGCAATAAATACGCTGGATAACAGAGCTGGTGTTTGAAGAGGTTACTGCGTTTGTTGGATGACAGCAGGTGATAAAAGTGAACTCCTGAATTCTGGAAACTTCATTGTCAGCCGCTCGCAGTCAGATGATTATTCACCATCACCACAGCAAGAGTCTCCTGGAAGAGTGGTTTGAGAAAAAAGGTCAAGAACGGCATTAATTCAGTGAGGTGACCAGGCTCAAGCCAGCGGGTCATTAATAATACGAATTACTGCAGAGACAGAGTATCAAGCAGCTTACTCATGACCTGAGGCTTATCAATGCTGGGATTTAAAGCAACAAATTTCAGTGCTGGGTACCCAAACTCACCGCGACAATGGAGGGCTAGCGATTAAAAAGCAGCGTCCAACACACACCACGCAGCCATGAGGCGTTTAAAGAGACACAGGTAGCTCACCTGTCTGAGGGAGCAGCGATGCCCTTTGGACAACCGCTGCTTTCGCGTGCTGTCGGAAAAAAAATTGTGAGGATTGAGCGCACAGTGACGTTGTAAATACATCCCCGTCATTGTTAATACTAGTCAGTGTGATTGAGCCTTCTTTGTTTCTAATTCCTAAGCATTGTGCGTCAAACTGGACGTTGTCGTTTCAGTTTTTTCAGCTTGCTAAGTTAATTAGCGTCACCTTAACCTCGATTTGACCCGGCTGGTGTGTTTTGTCAACTCTACGCTGTAGCCCGTTAGCACACCACAACAATAGCCCTGCTTTTTTTAAAAAAAATATAATAAATAAAAACCCATTCCATTAGCTTTGACGCTAACTTTAAACGAAACCGCCACACTACCTGACGTTGTAAACGGAACGGGTTTTTACGACGGCATGTGAAGGCACCAAAGCTCAACGGCCTGGCCCGAGTGCGCGCGCAGTTTAAAGGTCGCTCAGTGAAAACCAACGGCTAACCCGAACTACACACCAACTAACTGACATGGCAGCTAACTACGCCGCATTTCTCTACACAAGTCCCCGCTCGTCTTACCGTTCCAAGTGTTTGTTTGTTGTGCCGTCAGCAGCCGGTGCCGACGGGCTCCCCTCGCTGTGATAAACGCAGACAGATGGCGACTCATGTCTCCAAGTACTGTAAATGGATTATCCTCCGTTAATCCTGTGTAAACGACTCTAGATACTGTGAAACACTGACGGTGAGTGGGTACCAGCACCGGGGCAAGTTAGCCTACATTTGGACTGCTACACCTTGTTACACCTGTGCCCTGTGATTTATTTACCCACAGCAACAGGAAGTCTCAACCCTTGTGGTCACTGCTCACTTTAGCTTATTAAAGTATCACTATACTCTTAAAGCAGCCATATGTAAAATAGCTGTGGAGGCAGATATAAAGACAGTGATGCCATCTGTCATAACAAAGACCCCTTTATGTTACTGTGTCTCTCTACAATGGCTAATGATTTACATTTGTGCATTATATACTGCACATATAATCTACTGCACTACTACCAAACACACATGTCACTGCTCCATCCACTTACCTTCACCTGTCTTTCAGCCTCCCTGGCAGTGTTGTTGTCATCTGCTGTGAGAGGCGATATCACTGTGACAGAGGTCCTCCTGGGCTCAGAGGTAAGCTGTGTGTGAATATTCACCTGTGTGCATGATGCAGGTTAGTGCAGTCAGCCAGATCCCCCACTATCAACCTGTGTGTGTGTGTGTGAGCCAAAGGAGAGCAGTGATGCAGCACCTGCTGATGTACGTGTGTGTGCCTACCTACCTACCTGTGTGTGTGATGCCAGTGGGTGAGTCGGTGCGGTAGCTATGTCTGTCTGTGAGGCTGGCTTTGTGTGGCAGATGGACCGGACTCGACTGGACTGGAGTGGACTGGACTGATCCGTGCAGAGCCGGAGAATGGTTCTGCCTGCTGTGACCTGGATCTGACTGGAGACCATTGTCCCAGGTGGCACTGGGACCTAGTTGATATAAATACTAGCCAATCACAAAAGCCTTGTTCTGAATGAGGCTAACCAAAAAGGAGGGAGGGGAGGGAGGGGAGGGGAATTGAGGTAGGGATGGAAAATGAGGGAGTGATGTCAGGGTGGGTGGCAAAGTCAATTTAGAGAGGTATGGGCTGCAAGAAAGTGAGTGAGGCAGAGATGGAGACAAAGAGTGGCGGCAGGAATTTAACCTGGATTGTTGGAAGTGAAAGACGCACTCGGGGGGGAGGCTACAATCAAATGAATTGAGTGGATAAAATGGTAAATTACAGGTATAATGGACGTTGAGGAATAAGGGCAAACCCCTTCTATTTAACTCAGCAGTGGTATTTATAATTGATGCTGGGTAAGATGAAAAATACAGGAACCTGTCTGTGCTGACAGAACCCTCAACTCCCACTTCTGCAGCAGCAGGTCACCTTGACTTCTATAGAAGTTGCCGTTTCTCCCTCCTCAGGCTCACATAAGGATTTCTTTCTTAAAACGGGCAGGGTGACATTAATTTCTTCAGACACACACAGCCAGTATTCACAACACTGCTGTTCTGTTGTGTTTGTGAATTGTCATAATGTTGAGCTGGATGATGATGATGATTGAGTAGGGGGCATGCGATAACAAATCAGTGTCAGTGGTTTCTACATCATGCCAGAGGACACAGAGTAATGATGGACATTTTCCTTGATGTCCCCCTTGATTTTATTTAGCTTAGGTTCGTTTAGATTACTGAAGAAGGGACAGTGCATATAAAAACACATGGTAATACATGAGTAAAAATGCTAGAATTAGCCAAGGGCTATATTTCTTATCTGCAGTTCCCTGGCTGATGTTCAAAAGGCTTCTTAAAGTATGGATGAAATGTGTTTTATCTGGACCCTGAGCCTGTAGTAAAGTGTGAATGGAATTAAATTGAAATACAAAGAAGCAAAAGAAAAGAAGAATGAACAAATCAGGACACAAAACAACATGACAATGTGCAAAACAAACAGTTGTTAAGAACAGTATAACCTAATACAGTACAGCTATCTTATGATCTGGAATTGTATTCCATTCTCTTGAACCTCTGACAGACCAGACTGATTGACTAGAGGCACTTTTCTGCTGCAGAATAGTTCAATCTCCTTTTATAGATCCCCTAGTGGCACAATCTGTATCAGTTCGTCTGCTAATATAGGCCACAAGTGTCTGTGCAGTGAAGTCATGAATAACTATATATTTTACACCAAGTTAGCATATTTCATTTTTCTTTTTATCAAGCAATGATGGAATTGCTTTCATTTTTTTAATCGTAATTGTATTGTCTTGACTTTCTCTGTGTTTGTCATTTGTTGTCACTTTGTAATGCTGTTCAGGCTATATATAATTAAGGTTAATTATTTTTATCGTCGTCATCATAATTATTTTAATGATATTATAATTTTTTTTCATGCAATTCCCTTCATGCAAAGGACCCTTGAACGTTAAGGATTTATGTCAAAGAACACGCATATCAACCAGCACATTATAACATTATTGATATAAGAAAATAAGTATATATATATATATATATATATATATATAACGTTTGTATTAATACACTATAAATAAATACACTCTCAAATGTTAACATCAGTATATGCCTCTAAAACCCAGTCTCTGTCTGTGTGGCTGTAGTACAGATTACAACTTTCCATCTAGCTTTAATAAACTATGCCACATTAGCACTGTTAATTTAAAGAGTCACATTAGCGGGACGGGACAGATGCTTTCTTGAGACTGAGATACAGTCTGACAGCTGATGGCATCAGCTCTGTATATGTGTGTGTGTGTGTTGTGTGTGTGTGTGTGTGTGTGTGTGCGTGTCATGTAGGCTGTGTTTGGCAGACAGTCATGCCCCATATGGTTATCTGTTCAGTCAACCGTGTTTAGAGTTTCTCAGCTTCACGGGGGAATTGCACTCAATCCTCTGAACATTTAAGTGCGTGCACATACACACACACACACTCTCTCTCTCGCTCTCTCTGCCCGAGGCGTGGCTGGGATGAACCCACAGGTCAGCACAATGTAGCAGTTCTGCAGCTCTGCACAGTGAGTTTATACGGTGCTCTGAATCAGTCTGACGTGTCCCTTAAACTGCAGTTTTTGTAGCCCAAGTGTTGGTGCATCTATGAAACCATAAACAATGACACTGCCACTTTGTGTCTAGATGTGTGTACTGCACATACGCTACTGACACAACATCGGTAATGATGCTGTGTGTAGACGAATATCAAGCGCTTGGCACTAACACTGACAGAGTTGTGGATTCATTTCTTACCACGTTCAAACATGATCAAAACCGATCCTCATCACTGTGACGTGCTTTGAGAGAAGCTCCTGCATGGATATTTTTGTCATGCAGAAGCCTCAGATCTACATACAACTGTCCTTTTTTTGTATTAAGTGCAGTATGCAACAGCTATAATATAGATAAAATACAGAAAATATATTGAATATGTGAATATTTCTAAACAAAAGTTACTCTTGTTTTAGGCGTTCTAAATTGTATTGAAGAAAGCATCTTGTGTTCTATTTCATGCTGGAGTCATTTAGCTTTCTTCTCTCCACATTTTTAGGATGAAACGTCTTAAAAATAGAGCGTTTCTAATTGTGGCACAGCTGGACTGACACACAAAAAACACTTCATTTTAACAATATGGTTAAAACTGGCTTAATCAGCCTCCAGTATTACAGCCATGCGTGCGGAAGTGCCATTTCAAACAGCTGCAGTAAGGCAAGCGGAATGCAAAACGGATGCAACAGGTGCACATGCTCACACATTGTAATTCACCTGATGCAGAAGAGCTGATGTTTTTAATGATGTCAGTATGGAGGATAAAGGGACTAGAACAGGGTCTAATTTGGAGGAGTTTGACAGTAATTCTCCTGCCCCCCCTCGTGTCTCATTTATCATGCTGCTTGCTCTCGTCTCTCTATCTGACCTGCCTGATTTTCCAGAGCAGACACTGAGCACAGAATAAATCCCTAAATTCTTCTTACATCCCTTTTCCTCTCCCTGTTTTCACACAGACTATGCATGCAGCATAAGTTGTGGTTTGAGGCAGTGCTGAATGCTCAAAACCCTCACTGCTCTTCACCATCTGCCCCCCCTCCCTCACATCCCGTCCTCCCATTGCTGCTGTGGCCGTGGTCTTGGTGACAGGCTGCTGCCTCTCTCTCATCACTCGGGTTGAAACAAAACAAGTGAAACTGATGCTGCTTTGCTGCTTCTTCATACTCCATTTCACACGAGCCATCCTTCAAGGCCACAGCATCTTGCACTGATCTTTATTTAGGCGCATCAAAGCCTTTATATACAGAAGCAACAAATATATGTAGCTTGTTTGTGCCATGTTGCCTCCCCCATCCTCTCCTTCTTTCTCATCCCACGATTTCCTTCTTACCAAATCCAGCTGATGTTATGTCGTTATGATGCTTAGGTCCAAAATATAAAAAACCTATTGTGATACAGAGCTGGGTCATGTGTCAATATACATTGTGATAGGAAACCATAGATCTTTATAGGATTATGTCTGTTTCTTGTTCATATCCACATCAATGATGATCGTCGTTGCCATAGGAGCATTCACCATAAAAACATTGCAAAAAAAAATGCCGGAATAAATCAATAATAATGAATAAATACGTCTTTTTATTACCATGCACAATGCATTTACACTCAGCATGCAAACCTTTTGACCTATCAGATGGAGCCCCGAGCACATGGCGAATCAGATGACGTTCCAGCTAGTCGTCAGCTACCCTGAGATTAATTGGTGTCAGTCTGTTAGTGTCTGCGAGGCTAACTAGCACTTGGGCTAAGGAAGAAGAGAAGAGCTAATATGGACACTTCAGTATCCGTGATTTATCGCAAGTCAATTTGTCATCGCACAATCGCCCAAAAAAATGTGTAAGCAGATTTTTCTTATTGATGGTGGTTTTACATACATTACAAAACAAGACAGACAATATAAACCAGGTATATAAGTAACAAACCCAAGTGATAAGGGGAATTTGATGAAGAATTTGAGATTTCAGTGCTGATTTTTCAAACCTCACACAGGCTCAGTGTGCACAGACAAGTGAAAGTGTCTATGGTACATCATGGTTGTAGAAGTTGCCTTGTCTTTCAGCTTTATAAGCAAACGTTACGAAGCGACGTGTAAATAAGCAGCCTGTCAATTTCACGTACAGTCAGACAGTGCTGCTGAATCGAGGGTCGCTCTGAAGAGTCAGTCTTCCGTTAAAAACAATCATTCTGCCACTTATTCTTCTGTCAGCTTTTGGTGGATCACTTCTCTACTTCCTGACCAAGTTCCTGTTTGTTTTTGTTGCATGACAATATGTGGGGACTTCTATTCCATAGTGCTTTGGTAGGTGAAGGACTGCGATGTCTTTGCACTGCACTGGGTGGGTTTTTACTGTCCAGGGCAGAAATACAGACAGAAAGATCAGATTTTCATTGACCTACAGGAATGCCCTGTTTCACTGTGGTGCCCGCTGCTCTGACTTTTCAGCTAGTTCTTACAACTTAGTAGAACTTTGACCCTAAAGTACACTTTTAAAGATCCCTAGGGTTATCTGACACCACTAAATGGGGATACCCGAGGCTCGTATGGTGTGGAGTCAGTGAGGAATTATCAGTGAGGAGTGTGGAGTTATCGTATTTGCAACACACACAAACCGGAATTTTCCCTGTAGGAAATGTAATTTGATCCGCAGCTCAATTTGCGATTGGTGTGGAAGCACTGCTCACAAATCACTTTTGCGAGACAAGCTCCTCACTGTAAAAATAAATGTTACGATTGTTAACATTCCAATATACTCTTTAGTATCCTGCTTTGTTGGATGTCCGACCATGACGCCGCACTGGAGCAGCTAACCAGAGAGGCACTTGATGGAAGGGGGGTTCACCTCTGCTGCCCGACCCCTGAACCCACCCCTGTGCACACCACTGGTGAGCAAACATACTTCAGTTTGCTGATGGTGCCCAAATGTTATGCTCACTGACTCCACACCACAGGCCTAAATTGTACATGTACTTGTACAACTGCCATGTTCTTAATCCTCTCCTGTTGTTTAATTGTGTCTGCAAGCGTTGCACTGCAGTGTGTCACGCTGCTGTCTGTCCTGTCTGTGAGCCCTCTAGATGCCCTACAAAAACCCCATTAAGGCTCCCTGACACAAGTCATCTGCATGCCATGATGAAGGCAGCAACAGCAACAGCAGCAGCAACATCAGCCTGTAGTTGTGTGAGGCAGCTCGAAGCAGAGGGGCGGGGAGGGGGCGCAGCCGGAGCGCACATTCATTAACGACCACCGACAACCGGGAAGCCTCCTCCGGTAGCATCGCAGCGCACACCGTCACACGGCCGGGGAAGATGGTCGCGGTGCAGACGTCCCCCAACTCGGCTCCGTCGGCGGAGTGGATCTGCTGCCTGGATAAAAGGTGGGTGAAAGCACAGACACACATAGAGACACTCTACGAGACACTTCCACGCAGCGATGCTCGTGTTTTCCTCCCGACCCCTCTTTTCATTCAGCCGCTTCAACGTGAATAATCGCAGCCGGCTGTGTGCGGTGTGTGTGTGTGTGTGTGTGTGTGTGAGAGAGAGAGAGCGTGCGGTGTTAGCGTGATACGCCTTGTTTTGAGCATAGTATAGGTCGCTGTCATCTTCAGAGGATATACATCCTTCACCCAGTGATGACAAAGGCTGCAGTGCACAACAATACACACCCTCTGTGGGTTTTTTTTTTTTGGCGTTAAATTGCTATTTTTTGCGTGCGCTCGGTCAAAAAGGCGTTGGTGGCTTCGAGCTGGACCGGGATGTCTCTGCACCGCATGAGGTGGCTGAACAGACGCACATGGTTTTTATGCCCTGTCTGCTGAAATCAAACAGCCATACATTTTTAAAATACTACCACACCGTGTATGTTAGTGGTTTTCCTCGAAATGAGCATGAGGAAGCAGGGCAATGTGTTTTATTTTTGTCCTTTTTCTTTATATTATTCCCCACAATGCTGCTGCTGCTGCATGTGAGGCTGTATTCCAGCTGGCCTGACTGAACAGGTTAGATTAACTGAGCAGCCAATTTACAGTCTGTTTTATTAGCAAGCCCCTAATCCTCATTTCATTACACAATCCAGCAGTTGCAGCAATTGGGAAAAGCTTTTCAGTGCATGTTGTGTCAGCTCAGTTAACATTAAAGGTCTCATGCTGCAGGCGTGCTGTGCCAAAAAGAAAAAAAGGGGGGATAGTATCCAAGGGAGTCGCCTTAAATAAATAAACAACATGGGGTGGCAGCCAATACGCCAATTAATGTAGATGGCACACTTCACCTCTCAAACAATGACATATGAGACATGCCTGCACCCCACAGCCTGCACACCCACACATACTGTACACACCTCACCATGACACATCCTCATGTTACCATTGGCAACCTGAAGCTACCATCTTGTCTCCTTGTCTCCCCACCTGACTGACTGGATGCATCATGTAAATACATCGTGCTGGTATGTTAGGTCGTTGAGAGAAGCAATTAAGTGCAGGATTATTTTCCAGGTTAAGTTCATCAGTCGATTGTTGTCTTAATTGAATGATTTTTAAACTATCGTCTCTTCAAATTAGAGTAATTGCAGTTCCGTTCAAGCTAACGGTGCATATGTTTGAGCTCCTGTTGCTATAAATTCTGGACGATAACTCAAAGTGTGAGGAAGAAAGTAGGCAAATGTGACACATTAGTAATAATAGATGAATAAAACTTGTATTCATTACCTCGCCCATGAAGCAACAGTGGTATTTTAAAACTGTAATCAAGTATGTCCACGATCCCACGCCACTAGCGTCTTTAGTTTTGATTAAGATACCTCTAGCCTCAGAAATTACATATGGTGTGTTTAATTGTTTGGTCTATAAAATGTCTGAAACTGGTTAAAAAATGCCCAGTCATAGCTCTCTGGAGGCCCAGGTGTTGGCTTTAAATTGCTTGGTTTGTCCAACCAACAGTCTAAAACACAAAGGTATTCAATTTGCTGTTATAAAGACCACCACATTTTAAACATTTTGAAGCTGGAGCCACTGCATTTTTGGCATTTGTGCTTAAAAAAATAAAATAAAATAAAAAATTTTTGCGAATAAGGATGCTGTTGATTGACTGTAGTTCAGTGTAATATGTTGTTAAATGTGGTTAAATTAGGTTAAATATGAAATAGAATCATTGTGAGAGGGGTTTGATCATTATAGTACTAAAATGTTTACAATCGTCTAATATGGTGTCTATGATTTAGAAGAATATATATACACAAAATGGCACATTTATAGTTCTAAATTTGCCAAACTAAATGCAGCAGTGGGTGGGTGTCATTATTTCCAGCCTGTGTCGTAATCTTATACTGGAAAGGATCTCATTGTAGAGCACTCAGTGCTCCTCAGCAATGCACCTCCTTATCCAATCAATATCCAGCAGTGTGTGTGTGTGTTTGTGTGTGATTGGGAGCTTTCATCTACAGTAACTGTTGATGTGAGCAAGTGAAGAGTGAGAGGCGGGGGAGAGGGGGAAGGTAAGAGCAAGACGGAGGTTAAGATACGACTGTCTCTTATATATCTGTCCTGAGACATTTATTGCCAGTGAGTGTGAAGTGTGTGAGATAAAGTCAGAACTGTTTTGTTCAGGGTTTCCCCGGGCAGGTAATAAACACTCCACTCAACACACACACACACATAACTGATCCAGATGCCATATGAAGTTTAATATCCCACTGTGACGAGCTGATGGCATGGATTTCATAGAGAAGACAGTCCTCTGAGCGTGCATTCATCAGTCGTATAATTATCCATTCAGATATGTTTGATGATTGGAGGGGTATGTTTTTGATGATAAGCTGTAAACTGAGCTGTGTTTTTGCTGATTAGCAGTCAGTGTTTTTAACAGGATCTCAGGTTGTTAGTGATGATGCAGAGCTGTGTACATCCGACTCAAGCCTCTGCTACATTAACGCATCAATCTGCCAGCTCTGGAAAAAGCTGTTTGTGTTGAGGCTGTCTGACATTTTGGTCGGGTGCCACACATCAACCTATGATTTATTTTTGTCTGGAAAACGTTGAACATTTTCCAGATGGGTGTTTCCCAAAAACAATCTGCAGAACCTTCTGGTGTCTCTTCAGCGTGTCATGCTGGTCGATTGGTAAATCCCACGTGTGCGTGTGCGGCCATGATTTGTGGCTGAAAGCTGAGATCTCTGCTGACATGAAAAAAATGGAGGGGGAAAAGGCTGAGGAGGGGAGAAGTCAAGGAGGAGAGAAAAGGGGGATGGCAGGGGAGAGAAAGATCAGGTGAGCAGCTCTCAGGTCACATCCGCCTCACACTGATGGGGGAGACAGATTCCTCTGGACAGGCTAGGAGCCAGCAAGCACATCATAACTTAAGAGAAAGACAAACAAGGATTTTAACCAGGGGATTATAACCGGAAGACCATAACGGTTTCACTTAGGTGAAGGGTGATGATGCTATTACCCATTCAACCCCGCAGAGTTAACCTCCCCGTCTTTCCCTGCTGCGGTGTGTGGGAGTCCACCTGTCTAAACCATTAACCCAGCCTACACTGGGATATGACGGAGCACCGAGGGCCAATACGTAGCCAGTGGGAGGATGATGGGAGGATGAGTCAGAGACCAAAAAAAGGGATAAAAAGACAGAGACAGAAAGAAAAGACCCGCCTGTAATGCCCCCGAGCTTGTGGCAGATGTTGCAGGACTGGAAAGATGTGTTGTGCAGTGCAGCCCTTTAGGCTCAGTCTGTGTTTATCTGGGAGTACCGTCCCGGGTTATGGAGGACAATCAGCTACAGCTCGGGGACACAAATATGTGTGTATTTATCCCCTGTATGTACATGTGCGCTTAAAAGGTGGAGTCATTGCTGCCTGTGAGCTTGCAAAGCAGAAAAGAAGGGATAATAATGGGAGGATGGTGAGTGCTGGTGGGTTAGTGGTGGGACTTAATGGATGGAGAAGGGATGCCAGTGATGGAGAAGAGAAAATGCGAAGCGTAAAGAAGATGAGGATTGTTTGTTTTTTTCCTGTCTTGCCTTTCAAAGGAGGAAAAGTGGAGGGAGATGAGAGAAATGTTTGGTGGTGGTAGACAAAGAGGAGAAAGCTGAAAGCAAAAGAGGAGTTGGGGATAGACAGCCTTTCGTCTGTGAAGGAAGAAGCCAACGGTGCATTAGCTATTCTGTATGAGCGTACGCACTCACTCATACACACACACACACATACACAAGCGCACGCGTACGTGCAAGGATGAGTCACTAGCAAAGCAAAATAAGTGAATGAACGAGGCAAACTGCACTGTGTGTTACTCTGAAATGTTTTGGCTTTGTAGTTTTTTGCCACCGCATCACTGAACAGAATGTTTAAGCTCTCAGATCAAACTTCTGTGTGTTCCCGTGTAGGTGTCAAACAATGCTTGTGTGTGCGCGCGCTCAGATTTAAGCGTATTAGAAATAGCAGCAGTACAAATGAGATCTTGCATCAACACCCTGTGGGGGGTCTTAACTGAGAGAAGTAACGTCTGCAGCTCTCCGCTGTTTTCGCTAAGACACCCGGCCGAACAATGAAGCAGTATTCTCACACACGTACGCACAAATGCGTAACACTACAACAATAGCGATATCTTTTATCTTAAAGGACAATAACGCTGATTTTTCATGTATTACTCCATTAAATGCGAATTTCAAATATTTAGCATTACTACCAAAAGCATTCTGAAGCACACTGGTACTGTAGCTTTATGATTGATTTTCTTAGCCTCTGTGCAAAAATAGACTTGCTCAAGACAGATAATCCATTGCAGTGAACAAGTCGCATCCTGCAGGTAATAGGCCGAAACATGACAAAAAACAGTGACGTTACATCTAATGAATGGTTGTTTTGTGCACAGGCCCTCGGAGCGCTCAGGAGAAGATGTGGACATTATATTGACCAGACTGAGAGAGGTCAAAGCCTTCCATAGGTTCCCACCTCCGCTCTTACTGCAGATCTGTGCCTGTGCCTTCTATGAATGCCTGGAGAAAGGAATCACGCGTACGTACATGCACACACACCCACAGAAACGCACAAACATAATGGTTGTGGTTTTGTGTACAATAATAGATGCTCTGTGGCTGTCAGGCTCAGATTATCTCTCCAGAGGAAAGCATCGTTATACAGTATATACAGTGTGTTTATTATATGACAGTCACGCTGCAGAGGATTCCTTTGCTATATGAAGAGTGATGCATCGGTTTGTGAAGTAGTGTGATCATTTAAATTCATGTGTACACCTCCTTGCATACAAATTCTGCAATCCTTTTGTAGCATATTTGTAGCATATGGATGTTAGCACATTTGATCACTCTTATAGCTGCCATTAATCATTAGTGCAGTGTTGATTAATCAATCAATTACTTGTACAGCTGCTTTAAATAATAAGTGCTTTGTTAAAAAAGATCACGAAATTGCCAACAAAAGATAATTTTTCAGGGCCAAAATTGTTTCATTTGGATGTTCAATAGATATTTATACTCATTAAGGACTGGCAATATGTCTTTGTTATTATATACTGGAATTTCTAACTTGATTACAATACCTTGTAAAATATTAATATCCAACACTATGTCTGATACCTCAGGAAACAATTTATGCGACATCGAATGAATATATTTATAGATTTGTATTTTAAAGATTAAAACAACATGTTAGTTAATTTACTTTGGGAGGAGGTGGGGCGATACGGGTTCCACTGGTACATGTAATGAAGCAAGCACTGGGGTAACGACATTGCAAGAAATGAGTAACGAGCTATTTCAAATATTCAGAATTGATTGGTATTGATATTACACTATAACACTACTAGGGAGTGGTGGTATAGGTTTTTATGAATGCCCACCGAGTGAAATGTTTTCCTCCACCAGCACTCTACACTGTTGAACGTATTTTACTGTACGCAGTGTTTCGACAAGGAGACATAGGCACCAGCTGGTACGCTGTCCTCTCCGGCTCTCTGGATGTCAAAGTGTCAGAAACAGCCAACCACCAGGTAAGATCAGTTTGAGACAGATTGCAGCCTCATACATACATGATAACTTGCGTAGTTTCACTTGTGCTGCTGTGTGTCAGTTGTGTGCGTTTGCTTTAAATCATTTGAATCACAAATGAATGAATGAATGAATAATGTATTGAGTCCTGAATCACAGACACTACGGGGTTCATTCTGTAATTTCCTCTCTATTTTTGTGAAGAAGCGTGATTTTTCTCGGCTGCCATTTTCTTACGACCTCTTGTACTATTTTTATCGTAACCCCCTCTGTTGAGGATCCAGGCCTCGCTCTACAAGTGCTCCCCGTGTTAGCGAGCCGGTTCTGAGCGATGCTCTTAAATGCTGACATTGTTCTAGCACATTAGCTCATGTCTTCCTGCTTAAATATGCCAAAGTGAATCTGCCACAGCACGGAAAACAAGTCCACTGAGAACTGTGCTTGCCGCTAATTGTTATGTCCTTTACGCCAGAGTGTGGAAATTGGGTTTTACTATGAGGAGGGGAAAAGGGGAGAGTAAGAGAGAGAGGATTTGTTCCTGTTTAAAGATGGAGATAAGACGGCCCACCATTGTGAAATGTCCCTTTTTATGTACTGTATGTAGCCCTTAACTGCCATCGGTGGCCTAGATTCTGTGGCTATATCTGAAATGTCAGTTTGGACCTCTGAAAAGGTTTCCATAGCATTCTGAATATTTGTCTAAATCAGTGTGTTTGCTTGCCTTTAGCCTGTCAAATTATATCCAGCACCCAGAGATATTTTCCTTGCAGGAGACTGTGTTTACTAGCCCCTCACATTTGAATTGATTTGCATTGATTACCATATATTAATCTGTCTGCTCTTCATGTCTGTCCATATTTCAAAAACAAACCTTTGGATATTGTGCTGCAGCGAGTAGTTGATTAATCGATTAGTCACTCAACAGAAAATTAATTGCAACATATTAATTAATTGTTTTCGGCATCTTTTGAAAAGAATTTATCAAAACATTCTCCAGTTGAAGCTCCTACAATGTGAATATTTCTGTCTTAACGTTGCATTGTAAATTTAATAGGTTTGGGGTTTGGATTGTTTGTCAGGCAGAAGAAAATATATGATGACATCAGATTGGACTCTAGAAGATCGTAATATGGAACAAACAATTGATTGAAAATACAGCCCGACCAATAAGTTGCAATATGTTTTTTGGCCTTATTATTGTTTATTGTTTCTTTTTACTCGATTATATATATTATTATTTCATATTATATTGCTGGATCCCACACCTTTTTGTTCTTAAACAACCAGCCGTTTGAAAAAACCTGTTGTGTTTGTGTGCAGGATGCAGTCACTATCTGTACATTGGGGATTGGGACAGCGTTCGGGGAGTCCATCCTGGACAACACACCCCGCCATGCTACCATTGTCAGCAGAGAGACCAGCGAGTTGCTGCGTATCGAGCAGAGGGAATTCAAGAGCCTCTGGGAGGTGAGCGATCTAAAAACCGAGAGAGCTGCTTCACTGTATGTATCTGAGTATGAGCCGGAACCTTGTGGTTGAGCATGAACTCCGTACCTAAAGGTTTTCCATCTTGAAAGAGTTCCCTGTTGAGACTTCAATTTTCAGACACCCTTGAACTGTAATTGTACCTTTAACCACAAGAGGGCTGTCCACCATAACAGTGCCCACCTATTCGACACACTCCTCAGGTGACACAATGAGAGAGAGCAAGAGATAGAGAGAGAGAGAAATGCCTGTGTGCTTGTGTTTAGTACTGGCTGTCTATTGTTGTCAGAGCTGGCTGTGGCTCAGTGCAGTGTTCACAGCACAAGGGATGATGCACCATGAGCCTATAGGGATCTATACTGTGTCCTGGGTGTGTGTGTGTGTGTGTGTGTGTTAAACGTGCAGGGAAGGAAGTGTCGTGGGAATTTAAATGTGATAAGCGCATATTAGTCCTCGCGCCACTATGAATAAAACATTGTATGCGCTGAAGTTTCCTCCTGGGCTCAGATACCTGCTGATAATATATTCCGATTGTGCTGGAACGGTAAAGAGGAGGTTACATAGTATCCTGAGGCGATCAGACTGATGGTCATTAAGGTGGTTAAAGTGGCTTAATCTCCTTGAATACAAACTATTTCTCTCTCTATATATATAGGCAGAATAGTTTAATTAAAGCGTAGTTATATGCTGCCTTTTTTACAGCAGGTATTTTGAAAGGTCAATGCAGGAAAGGCAGAGCTTTATTTGGCATCATTAACGGCTCCATTCATGTAACTTTCCATACCAATTATTAACATGATTACACACACCTGTGCTAAAACATACACATCTGAAATTTCAGACGTGTTCCAACTGCTGTCCACTCTCAACTGGTGATATCAATATGATTCACTTGCAGTAAATATTGATCAGATGAATAATGTAACTCATCATCTTTCCTTTTTTGGAAAGGTCTTACTAGATAAAAGTATTGATGTTTCCAGCTGATATTCGTACATCTCAGATATAACTTCCATTAGTAAAACTGATATTAAGCACAGTGCTCCTAATACTGCAGCGTTGATTTTGATGAGTCATGTTCAGAATATAAAAACTCATCGTCAGCAGGTATCTCAGATATTCCACAAAGATTGACTGTATCATACAATCTTGACGAATCAGCACTCAGTGGCATGGCTTCAGCCTGGCATCTCCTTTGAGAGTTGGCATTGTAGAAGTGGCCTCTCTGTGGGCCTCCTTGTTGAGGTTACCCTCTCCATTCACAGGGTCCCCCTCAGAGAGGAAGTCCTGGCAGAGCAAAGGATCAGTTTACTGTAGCTCCACAGTCGGCGTCCGAGGGCCACAAGTGTCTGCCCTGTTGTTTGGTCAGGCTCTAATCTCCTATTTTTCACTTGTCAAATACAAAAGGCTCCTGTTTTCTTTCATGCTGTCAATAATTGTAGTTGATTCAACACCCTGAACGCAGATGTAGTTGGGTGGATTTACAGGGATACTTTACAAATCAAAGTGTATTTTCCGGTTATTGTGAGTAAGACTAAATATGTTTTAAAACAGTTGTATAAATTCTTTCTGTCTCCAGAAATGTATTTTTTTTTGTAAATCTAATTGCAGCTACAGTTGGCAGCAGTAAGCAGTTAATCTGTTGGCCACTTTGTTGCTTTAGTTTACTGCTCAGATGAGTGACAACAGATACAAATCCACCCAGATTTTCTCTTTATTAAATATTAAAACATGCAGCATTTTGCAGAAAAATAAATACAAAAAGTATACATGGCTAAACATTCACAACAGTGTTGTTATGAATCAAACATGAATATGAGTGAGCATTGATTCTGACAACCCTGTCGACAAACCCTTTGACAGATTTCTCCAAAATGAGATGTTGTTTTGACAGATTTTCTGCTCTCAGTATAAAACATTATAAAATCATTCATTGATGCCATTTTTGAGAGAAATGATGACCTCATCAGGATTATTATTAAATTAAATTGGATTTACTGAAACGTGATATGTCCATTTCATGTGAAAGGGACATGTAAAAACAAGATAAGATGATAATTGGTTATTAAAGCGTGTGCCATCTAATTAGTAGGCTTGTAGTGTGTTTTTTTTGTTTGCACTAAGTGCACTCAGTCTCCCACTCTTCTGTCTATTTTAGGACAGTAGACATAACAGAAAGATAGCAGAAAAATATAGCCCGAGGTTGTAGTCTTTTGAATCTGGCTCGGCTCATACTAAAAGGATCTTTGTGTTTTATGTGTGTGCTTCTGTGTTTTGTGTGTGCATGGACTCATTTGTGTGCATGTGCTTGTGTGCGACAAGGAGGACTAGAAAGCTACGGGATGAATGCAGTCACGTGTGTGATGAAAGGATAAAAGGAGAAGGCGCTGCTCCATAATTCTATGTGAAAATTAGGTGAATAAATGGGGTGTAAATGTTAAACAGCTTGTTGCGGTGTCTGACAGATATGTGTTAAAGTACAGTTTACAAAACAACAGATGGCTGGTTGGCATGGCATAAGTCTTTCACTTACTACTCTGTCCCTTTCACCTGCTCTACATTTCTCTTGCCCACTTCCTCTCTCCTCTATTGGCCACGCTGTGTCTTTTGCCAGCCTCCTTCCTTTCCTCTCTCCCTCCCTCCATCCTCACCCTCACTACTCCTTTCTTTGCCTCCTCTGCTTCCTTTCTCCGTCTCTCCCTCCCTCCCTCTCTCTCTCCTCCTTCACTAGAGTAGCTCGGTCGGAAGGACACTCAGATCACCGTGGTAACCTGTGGGAGAAAGTGGTTTGGTTCTTGGCTCGGTTGTGGCAAGAGAGGAGGAGTGAGAGACTGAGAAAGACACTGTGTAGCCTGTGTGTGTGTGTGTGAGAGAGAGAGAGAGAGAGAGAGAGGAAGAGAGAGAGAGAAAGAGGAAGAGAGGGGGGAAATAAAGGAGGAGAGAAGCTTGTTTGGAGCAGGATGCTATCCGGTGGTTTGTGTGTGAGTTGTAAAGGAGCAGAGGGCAGCTCTCTGGGGTTTCAATCCCTCCAGTGTTAGGCAGCTGAGTGTGTTACCTCAGGTGAGTCTGACTCCTCCACTGTAACAGTGTGTAGTTAGTGGTGTGTGTGTGTGTGATGTTTCACTGTCATGTTTCCCTTCTGTTTACTTTTATTGTCCTCTCAAAAAATGAAATTGAAACTTCCAGCATTCGTTTTCCATTGTTTTTTTCTGATTGTGTGTGTGTTTTTGTGCAAGCAAGTCAATGACAGGGGGGTGTTTGTGATTTAAGGTCAAACAGATGCTTTCTCTGTCTCTTCTTCTGAGCGTGTGTGTTTGTGTGTGTGTTTGTGTTCCTGGCAGTCCTCAGAGGGTATAGGTTGCTTGGTAATGACCTTGCAGGGGGGCAGTGGCTCATCCCGGCTCAAAATGACCTGCTGTGTCTACTTCAGTGTCTCTGCTATAGAAATGCAAACCGAGATTATTGTTGGTAACAGCTGTAAGGGCAGCATCTGTATGTACTCATTAACCCTGCTTTGAATGCTGCTGTGAGTGTGTGCGTGGGTGTGTGTCTTATATAATGTTAGTTGTTCTGCATGTAAATGATCTTGGTTGCACAAAGGGCTTTGTTTTGAGGGGCACTTGCTGTGTGTGTTTGAAAGTAGCACTGTGCGCGTGTGTCTTATAGAGATGGATTATAAAAGCGGATTAATGATCCATCATGATAAAGAGGTGGTCACATTTTTTTTCTAAATTGACATTAATTCTTATGTGTGTGTGTCTTGTAGAAATATCGTCAGAGCCTGGCTGGACTGTTGGCCCCTCCTTATGGAGCCATGGAGAGTGGATCTAACAATGACAGTGAGTAGAGACACACACGCACACGCACACACACACACACA
The DNA here is from genome assembly GCA_963678695.2 of Diplodus puntazzo. Classification (NCBI taxonomy): domain Eukaryota; kingdom Metazoa; phylum Chordata; class Actinopteri; order Spariformes; family Sparidae; genus Diplodus; species Diplodus puntazzo. Next base: position 6,141,323 of record OZ023166.1, read on the forward strand.
CACACACACTACACTGAAAGAAACACTGTAAATGTTGGTTGGATGCTAAGTAACTGGACTTTAGTTTACTTTTATATGAACCAATATAAATAATAATGTAGCATTTTGAAACAGAGGCTAGAGAATGGAACCAAAATCTAAGTATAATATAATATTGATAAGTGTTATTACTTGATTAAGAAGACGGGGAACTTTAAACTATTTTGAATATTTGTCATTCTAGACGACTCCTGCTTCTTTTTTAAGCTGTTATACTTTTTAGCCACCCAGTGTTCATCCGGACATCTTGTGCTGCATTACTAGGGATGCACGATTTTGGATTATACTGATATTTTTTTTAGTCATTTTTCCTGATTTTTTCACCTGATTACAGAGAACATCAAGTCTCTCCTGTACTGGAATGAACATATTGTTTGCTTACTCTCATTGTGATTGCCCATGGGCAGATGCAAAAATATACTCACTGAGCAAAATAAGAAAAATGCCCCAACTGTTGGCGTCAGGTGCGCAGAGTTAAAGCATCATCTTATCTGCCTGTCATATTGTCCGAAATACTCATTTTGGGTTGATGTTGATATTTCATTTTAAAGCCTTTATCATGAATCCCTAGTTTTGGGAATAAAAAAACTGTCTACATCCTGTTAAAGTTTTCTTTTCGACCAGCTTGACAACAGTTTTTCCTCCACAGGACTCGCAGACAAAGACAACATGAACTCAGACTCTGCAAACAAAGCTCACAACAAGGTAAACACTCTCTCCAGCTCACTGCCTGGCACCCAAAGGTCTGTCTTGGATTTGTACAGGAAGTGAAAAAAACTCAATCCTATAAATAAACTCTGCCAACACGTTTTCGGAGAGCTGTGCTCTTCCTCGCGGCACACAAAGCATGAATGAACTAACCTCACAACCGATATACTGTGTGGCCCAGGCAGTCTTGGTTTGTCTTGGATTCCTTTATGCATCGCTGCTTGTGTCAGAAGATGTGTGTGGACAGGGCATTGAGGGCTGAGCAAAAAAGAGGTGTCTCATATTTCTGATAGAGCTGGCCAGTAGATGAGCAAAATTAATGTTTGAAAAAATGCTGTGGCTAATATTTGAAATCAAAAGGTACTTAATCTAAACACCAATGTGCAGAGAGAAGAAATAAACTGGGCCACAGTGTCATAAAACTACACTGCTGCATACTTTCATGTTTGTAAATTCATCCAGCATGCTACAGTGAATTTTGGAGGTGTGTGTGTCTCTTCTGAGCAGAGACGAGTGATGACTCATAGTCGTGATCCTCTGTAGTTATGCTAATGCTAGCTTAATGCATGCACACAGAAGAAAGATCCCATCTGCCCAATTAGCATGCCTTGCTTTGTTGTTTTCTCCAGCTGCTGTGTATACACACATCTGTCTGTCTCTGTTTCTAAGGGGCAGGTGTGATCTGTATAGGATGTGGCTGCTTGTATGCACTTTGTGTTTTACTGACAGGGCTGCTATAAAGAGTTGTACTGTATGTTATTAGCATTCACATTCATCCCTTGCAGTGTGGCAATCGAAAAAAGTTAAACTTCAAGATCTTTTTTTTTTTTGGTAGACTTATTGAGACTTCTCAGACAATTAATTGATCTGAACATTCGTGGTCAACTGAAACTGTAGCCTCTTTGAATGTAGTCTCAGATGTGTATTTCTCTTGCTTTCGTCTATATAAACGTTGCAGCCTGGAGTCAGCATTAGTATTGCATGTATTGACACCAGCATTACAGTTTACAATCAGTTGATCAAACTACCGTGGTGCTCCCATGTGTTGTGTAGATTCCGTCAGAGAAGCTGCAGAGGGCGGGGAAAGTTCTCCGCAACGCCATCCTGTCCAGAGCCCCACACATGATCCGAGACAGGAAGTACCACCTCAAGACATACAGGTAACAGTGGGTTTGACTAAAGCGTCAGTTGTGAATATACATGCAGCAGCTTTAGAAAGGTCAGTGGATTGTATTGGTATGTGTTTATTGCAGACAATGCTGTGTCGGCACAGAGTTGGTGGACTGGTTGGTGCTGCAGAGTGCCTGTGTGCTCACACGGTCCCATGCTGTTGGGATGTGGCAGGCACTACTAGAAGAAGGGGTGCTCAACCATGGTAAGTAAAACTTCTGTTTCTGTATTGTTTCTTCATTATATAGTGTATGATTTTTAGTCTCATTTCATGCACAGTACAGTTGTAAGAACAGGAGCTTACACGCAAATCCAAACCAGGACAGCAGGTGCTGAGTTGAAAGAGAGCAAAACATGAAACAAAAAGACAGCTCACTGCGTATAGAGGTGCCTTTTTAAGTTGTTTTCATACTTGATGTCCTGTAAATCATATGTTGGATACAGATACCTGGAGTCTCTTCCCTCTATGATACAGTGTGTATTCTTTTATATTTTTAGTGTATTTTGACTATATTATTGCTGTTTTCCTTGTTAGGGTTCTCACAAAAAATGTGTTTTGTTTGGGAGATGCTGTTTGAGTGTCATTCCACACGTGTACATCAGGAACAATGTGCAAAATCAAATTAGTGTGTATATACTGTATGTATGCATATGTTTTTGTCATTTTGTATTTTAACTGATAAGATGCTCTATTCACATGTCGGCTCATGTGACTGTCCTTATGAGCACATAAAGCAGCGTTGTGCAGTGTCAGTCTGGTCTGATGAAGAGCACTGATGCTCAAAATGTCACTACTTCGGTGCATTAAATAAATAGATGTTGGAGCCCTGCAGTGTTGGAGCCCTTGCACTTAACATTCAAAAGTCTGTTTCCAAACCTCTGTGAAATAAAGGCAGGGGAGTGATTTCCTTCAGATTATGGTTGTTTTACATGTTGTGTCATTAATTATTAAATCAGGATTCTATACATGTGGACATCTCAAAGCAAGGTGTCTCTTGTTTGACCTTGAGTTGAAGTTTTACTAAATCTAAACATCAATCGCAGTGAAAGTGTTGGTATGAATACCAGCTTGGAAACTAATTGGAAGTGTTGAAGCAGGAACATAAAATATAGATTGAATTTCAAATTCTTCGACTTCAAAGAAAATGCCTGAAATGATGTTCTGGGTATAGAAAAACAACAGTGATTTGATAAAATCACCAGGCACGAATAGTGTTTGTTTAAATGCGTACACCTCTGTCTTTTGATGTGTGGCTGCTCCACAGTGGACCAGGAGCTGGGTTTCCAGGACAAGTACCTGTTCTACCGCTTTCTTGATGACGAGGAAGAGGACACGCCATTGCCTAGTGAGGAGGAGAAGAGGGAGAGTGAGGAAGAGCTGCCAGAGACCATCCTCTTCCTCGCCCAGATCGGCCCAGACGCTCTGCTGCGCATGATCCTCAGGAAATCGTAAATAACAAATAAAAAAGCGTGTTGAAATATTTCACCTGCCTGCCTCATTTTCAAAAGAATCTTATCACACTGAAGCAAATGCAATCCTACACAAGCATTTGTAATATTCCAAAGAACAGCCCAATCGTTTTAGCATTAGGATGTGTCATTACTAATTTTTAGAGCAGTGTAATAAGAGGTGACGTGTGTGCCTGGAATCTTGCTGTTGAGTTAATTCTGACTAACCCCTGTTTGTGTCCACAGGCCCGGTCAGAGGACAGGGGACGACCTCGAGATCATCTACGATGAGTTGCTTCACATCAAGGCCTTAGCTCACCTCTCCAACACTGTGAGTCAGGCGGTCCACTTTTCTTTTTAAAGGGACAGTACGGGTTTCCAAACTTACCGTTAATTCTTCAGAGTCATTTGCTACAGTCTTTTAGCTTTTAAGAGCAGAGGGAGGAGTGTTTCTCTTAACAGTGTAATGGGACAGTGTTTTACACCAGTCTGTCATGTGTTGGCAAGCCCTCGCTATGAGGAGGAGTCTGTAAGTCTGTAACGGCTCAAGAAGTGTTTTTGTTGCTGTTTTCATGCTCCCTATATTTTCTAGAACCAGTGTTGCTTATATTAGATGCAATTGCTTTACTACGGCACTGGAAAATCACATTCCAGCGGATGAAAGTAGTTCACAAACAACAGACCTCCTCAACCATTTTGAACAAAATGCTCTTAAATATATGTAAGTTAGTCATAGAGAGTTAAAAACTCTCCATGTGCTGCCATGATAGATTGTAAGGACTCCCAGGTCAATTCAGATGATCCTTAAAACCCCTGTAGTATCCAGTATCCAGTATGACTTGAGCTGTGTTCTCTGGTTTATAGGTGAAGAGGGAACTGGCGAGTGTTGTGATCTTCGAGTCGCATGCGAAAGCTGGAACCGTGTGTGAGTGTTCACTTTGTACTATACTCTATTTTTATTGGTGTGCATGGTGAACAGCAGGGGTTTTTTCAAAGTCTGACTCTGTGGGACCTTGTTTAGCTATGGTTCCAATTTGAGCTCTGTTTTATTTTTGTCAATACTTGTTTAAATCTTGGCACCTCTGCACAGTTAAAAGTACGCTGTAATAGCCATTAGCAGTTCCTGTTTGCATTATACTCATGGATGAACAGACAACTACTACTTGATTACAGTTATAGACTGAAGTAGACTTTAAAAACGTGATGATTCTCAGGCAGGTTCTGGAGTTATAGCGAACATCTTTATTCTTTGATATCTAAGAGAGCTGATGGACGCTTAACTGCGATGGACACTGGCGATAATGATGTCCGCAAGTGTAATCTAAAAATATGTGTATGATGTCTCTGTGTTTGGATTTTATGATAACAGCTCTTGAAAGGAGTGTACATTTTGAAACAAGTTGCTGCTCTCTATGCCCCCCTGTGGTTTTACAAACTGGTGTGCAGACTTTGATTATTTATCATATATTCTGGGGTAATATATGTTTAATATATGTTTGTCCTCATTATCTCCTAGTGTTCAACCAAGGAGAGGAGGGCACATCCTGGTACATCATCCAGAAGGGCTCTGTCAATGTGGTCATCTATGGCAAGGTGTGTGTGTGTGTGTTTGTGTGTGTGTGTGTGCATGAATGCATTCATCCTCCTACATGCTTATGTTTCTTTCTGTGACAACTGAGCATTGTTCAATTGTTCTGCTTCATCTGATGCCATTTCATGTGTGAGTAAAGGATTAAAATGTGCAGCTGATCACGTCTGTATGGAGCAGACCAGCATCATCTGCCCCGTGGGGCTGGGAAACACCAGCGGTGGAGTTTGGCAAACTCTGCTCAGCACACCATGACTCATCACTATGATTAAGTGGCTTAAGGGGATTGTACGCATACACAATTTCACACCCCACATGGATTTTACAACCGCTGTACAGGCAGATGAACTCGACATGCTCGTGTGCGTGCCTACACGTTGATCACACGTGAACATACACACATGCACTCTGCGCACACACACACACACAAGTACAGATGATTCATCCCAGTCCTGAGCACTGATTTTGTCTCCAGGGTTTAGAATGACTAGTAAACTATGTTTGTGTCTGACTTAGTGTTTATTTATGGACCCATTCATGCGTGTGTGTGTATGTGTGTTTTAGGGTGTCGTGTGCACGCTCCATGAGGGTGATGACTTTGGGAAGTTGGCCCTGGTTACAGATTCTCCTCGTGCAGCTTCCATCGTCCTGAGAGAGGATAACTGCCACTTCCTGCGTGTGGACAAGGAAGACTTCAACAGGATACTCAGGGTAGGTCGACCGGAGATGGGATACAATTGGAGCCACACCAGCACCAAATTACTACCTTTGGTCTTAACTGTTACAAATATTGTTATTGGCTAAATATATTTTCAAACTCACAGCCGTGTCAAAAGATCCTGTCAAATGTTAGAATATTTTATCCACTGAACACTGTCTGAATTCATTCATTCAGGCCGTCTGCAGCATCATACTGCATTATGTGCCAAGTGATGCTGCCCGACTATGATGTCTGTCTCCCCCCTCTGGCAGAGGGGCTTTATTACATTAACAAAAACACATTTGACATGAAAGTACATTACTGATTTTGTGCATGCGTCTTGTTGTATTTCTAGGACGTGGAAGCTAACACGGTGCGTTTAAAGGAACATGAACAAGCTGTGCTGGTGTTAGAAAAGAGTCCTCGCGCCACGACCATGGGAACCATCAAGTATGTGTGAGGATTCTTTCACATGCACTTACAAATGCACAGTAAAACAAATCTATCCTTGTTCGTGTGCTGTGTTTTTTTTGTGTGTTTATAAAATGAGTCACATCTTCTCTCATTCATTGCAGGTACACTGTGATATCAGGAACACCAGAGAAGATCCTTGAGCACTTCCTGGAGGCGATGAGGATGGACATACATCACAGCGAACCAGGTGAGCAGAAAAGAAACCTGAATGTTGCAAAATGAATGAGCTGTTAGGCCTAAACAAATGGCTGCCAGAGATAGTCCAGACAATAGATCAGATGCTCTGTAATTATGAAGGAAGGAAAAATGGATAGAAAATTCTTCTGAACCTCTTGATTTCCTCCGTCTCCTATCTGACTCTCTTCCCTCTGGTTCTCTTGTAGACCCAGCAGTGGATGATTTTGTCCTCATGCATTGTGTCTTCATGCCCAACAGCCAGCTGTGCCCTCTGCTCATGGCACAATATCCTTTCTTCCTTTTATATACAGACTTCACTTTTCTTTATTCATACTGTCTGTGATACCCACCATCAGGTCAGTACACTTCACATTTGTTGACACGTCTGCTGTTTGCTGCTCACCGTAAAAATGCGACTGACAGAATCTTGGACTGTGCAACTCGCCGATTCGGCTTACAGAAGTGCTGAAGCAGCACTTGACCATCCAGCACTAATGAACTGCTCAGCCACACCACAGCTCCCTTCACACCACACTAACAAGTTGTAAACCTTGCACAGAAGCTCTTATTATTCCTATTGTCTTAGTCATTGTGGTGCAAGTGTTCAGCTACTTGTGCAGCTGCACTGATGATTACACCCTTTGTCGCTGTCAAGGATGCAGCGATGAGGGTTAACTATGGGCTTCAGTTTGTTGAAGTATCCATTCTGTTTCCAGTGAAGCATTTCGGAACTATTCTGCAAATACAAATGTTCTGTAAAATTACTGCTTTTTCGTGAATGGAGTCTGAATGGAGAGAGCAATATAGCTTTTTTGGTGTGGCATGCTGGATCGCTAGTTCGACATGTGGTGGCAGAAAATGTTGTAACTACAACCTTAAGCAGTATCAGATCTACATATTTTTATATGTATCTTTAACCACGTATCCACCTACCATGCCGCATCGCCGCCCGGCTCTGAACAGGAGAGGTTGGAGTACGCGCTCAACAGTAAGAGGAGGGCCCTCATTCTGACCCTGCGCTGGGCTAACGCACACACGTACATGCTACAGGAGGAGCCCGCTGCAATCTCGTTCCTTGAGGTGACCAAAATCAAGCTTCTGAATATCAGTGGATAACATAACTTACACTGATTTTATACAACTGGTCTGACTGCAGTTCTTCCTCACTATCTGTTGTAGGAGCTGTATGGGAGTCTATCAAATGATTCTCGCATGTTGAGAGCTTTGAAAGACCTGGTGCCTGACGTGGAGAAAGTCGTCAAATTACAGTATGTTTTCCAGCCTCTGCATGTTAAACGTTCACTGTGATGTTGAATTTACCAGCCACGTTTAAACTTTCTTTTATTTTTTGTAGTTCGGAAGAAGCAAAAGCCTCAAAAAAAGTAAGTCCAGACTACTGTCTTTTGTCCTTTCCTTTCCTTTCCTTTCCTTTCCTTTCCTTTCCTTTCCTTTCCATCATGATGATGAGGTCACTGACTACACACCATCTTGTATAATTCAACAGAAAACTTTAATACGACAGTTCAGCAATGGAGAGGAAAGGCTGCAGAAGAAACAGCCCATCAGGAATCAAGATGACAGTAAGCTAGTCTGAATTATTTTTTTTTTCTTTTACTCTGGATTTAATATTTTGTCACTATTGCAACAAGACATGCTCATGATTTCAGTATTATCTCCGTGTGTGTCCAGTCCTGTTGAAGGTGTACTGCAGCGATCACACATACACGACTATCCGGGTCGCCGTGGCAGCGACGGGAAGAGAAGTGATCAGCGCCGTGGCCGACAAACTTGGCACCACTGACGAGCTCGTGTTGGTCCACCTCAGCTCCGCTGGCGGTAAGAATACAGACTGAATTTAGATATAACGGAACTACGGACAGATTATCAATCATTTCAGTCTTCTCAGGCTTCCCTCTTTTAAGTTTGCAGATTGAAAGTATTCCTAAATATTTTCTTACAGAAAAACAAATCCTGAAGCCCAACGACGTGTCAGTGTTTTCTACTCTGAACATCAACGGGAGATTATTTGCTTGTCCTCGAGAGCAGCTCAGCGGTCTGGTAAGAGATGAGTTCCCCTTGTTTCTGAAGTCTTTATGAAATGGCTTCACAGTATCACCGAGCACGTTTTCTTTTATGAGACGAGTCAAAGCAGATTCACACAGTGATCAGTTAAGGAAGCTGTCCACGCCTTATGGGAATGATCTGCACTGCTACAGTAGATCTTGTTTGAAATGAGCTACATGTTTAATGTGTTTTGAATCTGTAATCTTGTGTGTTTTATGAGTTTGTACAGATGTGTGTATTTTTGTCCATGTGCCTCAGACTACTCTTGCAGACCAGGAAGGTCCCTCTGCAGGCTCCATGTCAACGTTTGAGCTGATGAGCTCCAAGGACCTGGCTTACCAAATGACCATGTTTGACTGGGAGCTCTTCAGCTGTGTGCACGAGGTATTACGCATGCACACACACACACACACACTATAAACAACTTCAGGTCAGTAGTCAGAGACTGTAATCTGTGACAATTTGTGTGTACAGTGCTGCAAGGAGCCTCATTTTACACTTTGGAATAACACCACAAACCCCGCAGGAGTAATGCCTGACAGATTCAAGGTGGCAGGACCTGTCCACTGGATTAACTCTGAACCTGCTGCCTCTCATGTGTCCTCCCTCCTCTCCCCAGCATGAGCTGCTCTACCACACGTTTGGCCGGCAGAGCTTCAGGAGAACCACGGCCAACCTGGACCTGTTTCTGCGCAGGTTCAACCAGGTTCAGCTGTGGGTGGTCACTGAGGTCTGCCTCTGCGGACAGCTCAGCAAGAGAGTCCAGCTGCTCAAAAAGTTCATCAAGATCGCTGCACAGTGAGTAGAACCTGCTGCTGGCTTACACACATCCACTTAGATGAAGAGTTTATTATTGTATATAGGCTTGATTTGTAGTTGCATTCACTTAATGTTTTGAGTGTGTGTGTGTTTGTCCACAGCTGTCGGGAGTTTAAGAACCTGAATTCCTTCTTCGCCATCATTATGGGGATGAGTAACCCTGCTGTCAGCAGACTGAGTCAGACGTGGGAGGTAAACTTTCGCTGATCTGCTTCTAGATGTTTATTGAAACTTGAGTGTTTTTCCTCTGTTGCTAAGTACTACAGTGAAATCTTCTGTTTTTTCCTGGCAGAAACTCCCAACCAAGTTCAAGAAGTTCTATGCTGAGTTTGAGAGTATGATGGTGAGTGAAATTCCATTTACCACCATTGTCTCGGGGCGGCAGCTTGATTGTTTGATTGAAAATTTTCAATGTTTTTTCATGATAATATAAACAGTGTAATTAAAGTAAAGTTACAAGTACCTCCAAAACTACATGCATACAGTAGTTGTACCATGAAAAATGATTAACAAAATATAATTTTTTTTGTAATTTGTTTGAACTGAGTTCCAAATGTCTGACACCGCGTCTCTGTTTGGTGACAGGATCCATCAAGAAACCACCGGTCGTACCGACTCACCGTCACAAAACTGGAACCGCCAATCATCCCCTTCATGCCCCTCCTCCTCAAAGGTACGACTTGGTGTGGAGGAGAGGAAATGTAGATGGGATGGAATGTAGGAGAAACATACTGTAGCTGCTGTTAAATTGAATTCTAGGCCTGCACTATTACTCTAAATATGACACAGAACAACATCCAAATCGTAGAAGCTGCAATTTTTTTGATAAAGGTGATGAAGTACTGTAGAGCTCCAGAGAGGGCCTTACTATCAAATCATGTTCTCCGGATGTGTGGAGACATTTTTGTTTGCTGCAGATCACAACAAATGTCAAATTATAATGAAGAAAATGATTCATTCTAGCTTATGTGGATCATATTGCAATCACAATTTATATGTAAACAATAATCTTAGTGAGATGTGTTTTCTGTATTGTGCCGTCCTATTTAATTATTTTCCTTTTCTTTTGCAGATATGACATTTACACATGAGGGCAATAAGACTTTCATTGACAGTATGGTCAATTTTGAGAAAATGGTGAGTTTCTGAGCGCATTTAATTATTCATTTCTGGGAAATATTTACTTTTACTTACTGCTCTTCCCTCAAGTTAATTAGTAAAATGTCTCCTGTCCTCTTCAGCGTATTATAGCCAACACAATTCGGCAAGTGAGGCACTGTAGAAGCACACCCTTCAGTAAGCCTGCTCGTCACTTATGGGCACATTTTATCACATTTGCAAAGATTTGTGTAAAGCCAGCGTATAACCACGTTTTTCCATTTCATTAGATCCCGACATATGCCAACCCAACAAAAATCAAGCGGAGGTGCGAGGTTACGTCCGGAAGCTCTGCGTGGTCGACAACCAGAGGGCACTGACGCAGCTCTCCTACAGGCTGGAGCCTCGGCGGACATGAGCTCCACATCTTCCACCGCCATCGCCTTCTCCGTAACGTTGGCATAAAAAAAAAAAGAAGACCAACACACATTACTCAACACAGCCGGTCGTACAGTAGCAAATCACAACCGTCAATGACTTGAGCACTATTATGGACAATTATGGCTCAAGGACTTATACTGTGCCATTAATCGCCTCTTCTTCCTGGACAGAAACTGTTCAGCTGCTCTCTTGTCGCTGTGTCTCCTGAGGGTTTTAACCGTACTAGTCGTTGCTGTTTGGGACCTGTTGGATAGAACTGTAATGTATAGAACTGGAATCGATATCCTGCATGACTGAACTTCATAGGCTTTGTGTTCTATACAGTGGACTTCTATCGGAGTGTCCTGTAATGTTGTGCTTCCCCAAATGAGCCCTAGTTTACATTATATTACTGTACCTGCCTGTAAAGCAAACCTTACTCTCCTGAGGAAAACACATACAACCCCCATGAACCATAGTAACCTAGACTCTTCATTTTCCCTGTTGAATATACAGATGAATATGAAATCAGAGAGTGCTTCATAATGATTATATACAAGTCTTTAGGATTTGATGTCCTTTAGGTAAATATCAGTGTCCCTTAACTAGTCTGACACTTCAAAACTACTAAACAAGAGTATTAGTTGGATTCAAGCCTGAATGGTTTTAAAGTGTTCAAATTTGTCACTGCAGTATTGCGTTTAGATTTTTGCATACTCCTCTAGAATATGAATTATTCTAGTTGAAGGAAGTTGCTTGGTGTGATCTGCTCTGAGGTCAGCTCTATAACCGACGCACTCCTTTGATTTGATTCGGAGTCCAAAGGCAACTTCTACTTTAGAGGGGGAAATCTTCTCATCTCTACCAGTCGTGATCAGTCCGTGTAATTTTATTTTTATATATATATGTGGGTGTAGATTTTCGAGTGTGTTCTTGACAAGTGTCATTAATTTTTCCTTTGATCTCAGGAGCATTTTTGATGTGATGGTGTGTGTCGAGAACTGCTGTGAGGCCGGCTTTCCCCCGGAGCCGCCTGTAACTGTACTGTACGTGTGGTCTGCCTTGTAAATAAAAATAGCTAATTTAACATTGCTCACGCTTTGACGATGTTCTTCAAAATGTGCTTTTGCCTTGCGAGTTGTAGAGAGACTGAGGATGCTGAATTACTAAAACGACTGGAGATACCTGCTGTACAATTTTTACATTTTGTTAACCTAAGAACACAAGCTCATCAACACGTATTACCTCCTAATTTCGAAACCATTTAGCTCCGAGCAGAGCTATTGAGCCTGTGAAAACAGGTGTACAATATATTCTCTGGCTAGATTACGTAGACTTACAGAAAGCCAGCTTTAAAAATGGCTGGTGTGAGGTTTTAAAGACGCCTGTCATGTTGTTTTGTAACTGGCTGATCGATGCGCTCATGCCTGCTCCCCAGAGGACGAACCCCTCTGAATCTGGTCCTGAGCTCACACATCTGAACTTCCACTTCGGGGTTCAGTGATTTACTGCCGTGCTGTAAGGCTGTTAGTGGGCCTTCAGCCTCTCACTCATGTTTTATTTATCCAGTGAATCACTCTTGTTTTCTGTCAACAAGTGTCCTAACTTCCCCGAGCTGATCTCACCTGTCCCTACTCAGTGATGTCAGCACGGCTGTCTTACTTGATGATGTCACTGGGTCATTCCTGTCGTGCTGAGTAACGCAGTCACTGCCAGGTTTCTCTCGTGTGTTAGTGTGCGTGTGTTTTTTTAGATGCAGCGTGTGTGAGAGATGGGTTCAGGTATTTGTGGCGGTCACTCTCGTTGACAACTGATTTATTAAGTCTGACACGCCATAGGCCAGAGCTGTATGTCTCTGTCTCAGTGTGTGTGTGTGTGTGTGCGTGTGTAGTGTAGCGTATGGAGAGCTTTATATAGCCACGGTTATCCAGGAAGAAGGAATGCCCTGGATGCCAGTGACCATATTTGAACAGTGCTACAGGCAGACTGCAAACCTACACACACTCAAACACTCCCCTTCATCTCCACGGTGTGTGTGTGTGTGTGTGTGAGAGAGAGAGAGATCTGTGTTGTAGTTGCACTGGATCACCACCATCAGGCAATGTAACACCTTGTCTAGCAGTGACAGAGGGGGCTTCGACTTTTTTTTTCCCTAACTCACAGGGAGCAAACTTCTCTCTCTCTTTCCAGCACTTTCTGGCTTCTTCCCTCTGACAATCAGTTCTGCTGACCGACAACATCCACACTCCGACCCTGCTTGCAGAAGGGAAACACTCCGCCTCTCTTCATTTCTCGCCCTTCACTCGCTCTGGGCTGATTCCTGAATACTTTTTTTTCCCCTTCTGGGCAGCGCCGGTTGGTCGAGCCTGCACTCTTTCTGGGCTGTGTGTATGTGTGTGTCTGTGTGCGCGTGAGTCAGTATGCCATGTCGTCCCCCGGCTCGTCGTTTGTGCAGATAAAGCATGAGGACCTGCTCTTCTACGAGAACTGTGGAGGAGGGAGCTTCGGGAGCGTCTACAGAGCCCTGTGGATTTCTCAGGACAAGGAGGTGGCTGTGAAGAAGCTTCTGAAGATCGACAAGGAGGTACAGGGAGGACACACACACACACACACAGAAACACACGCAGAGCAAATCCCACACGTCTGCAGCAGAGACACATCAGTATTTATGTGTTATGGCCTCATCTGTGGCACATCGCCGCTCTTCAGCATGAATCAGTTTCCACTAATTTCCCAGATTCTCCTCCCTCCCTCCCTCCCTCCTCCCCCGTTGTCTGCCGTTGAACATGTTTATCTTAAACATACCTCTCCTCGTCTTCCCCTCCTCCTCCCACTCTTTGTGGATGGTTTCATCGATGCCCACACTCCCCTTGTTCCTCCCATTGTGTGTGTTGGGGGCGAGGTGTGTGGTCACTTGGGGCTTCATGTGCTGCACTTCACTTCAGGCCTGGGTGGTTCTCCACGAGCACGACCCTGATGTTAATCCAAACATAAATTTCCTTTTCCATGATATTAATAACATGCTGGTAGAGGCCCCGCGGCCCTGTGTCAGGAAGCGGTTAGGAGTCAGAATGACTGGCGGGGTGAGTCGGGCACGGTGTTGTTGTGGCAGCGGTCTTAAACAATGTAATGTAAATTATTCCCGGGAGGGGGGCTGCAGTCAACTACAGAGGGACGTTTGATTTATAGTTTGACTTATTTCTCTCTGCTTACTTTCTCACAGCCACATGCAAACACATGCAGGGTGGGCAGACATGCAATAAAGTGTGTGTGTGTATACAAAAGCACACTGATGGATCACATGAGAACCGCAGCTTAATGGGCCCTTTGTCAATCTTTGTCTGCAATGATGCCTGCACACATTAAATTCATATTTTACTTCGGATCTTTGCAGAAACACTTTCAGCTTTCAGATTATTCAACTATATAGATTTTTTGATTTGAGGTTTTTGGCCTTGTTCATGTTTTTACTGAACAGGAAACTTAAGAGAGTTAACATAAAATGGGATGAGAGAGAGAAAGAGGGGTTGACATGCAGATGAGGGTCACAGGTCGAACTGGAACCCTGGGTCAGGGGGCGGCGAGGACACGGCCTCTGTGCATGGGGGCACCCAAACATAGAAATTCCTGACATCAGCTTGATCAGACTAACAAAGTTCTTCTTTTAAGGAAGTCTATTTTAAAAAACTGACTTTTCATTGCTTGTAATAAGATCAACTTGCTTAAATTTGGACATTTATGTTTAGTTTTAGGACCCATTTCTTTCATTGAATAGAAGATTAAAGATAAATCTTTTATCAATTATTTGCTTTTAAGAATTTAACCAATTTAAAATGTATTTACAGACAATAAGTAACAGGCACAAATACATCAGAAAGTTCCTTTTACACAAATTAAGAATACTTGCATATCAGAAGTATCAAAATGTAATATTTAATTAAATTACATACAAAAAAACAAGCAATTTGTAATTTAAAGAACATAAAAAATACATTCTATGCTAAGTGATATTTTTACATGTTAGCCATTTAGCAGTAGCCTTAAAGGGATATTCCGGTGTAAGTTTAATCCATGGTCTAACACACCGTGACGCCGAGTAAGACCCCCCTCGAGAGATCAAGTTTGCAGAACGCTAGCTTATGTAGTTTTAGCAACCTCGGAAAAGACCGCATGACAACAATACACTGCAGTCTACGCCTCCACCAAGAAACTGCCATCAAAAAGCCAAAAATAATGCTCAGAACAGCACCAAACTTCAGCAACAGTACAAACAGGATCCCAGCACATAGTTCGAGGCATCAAACATCTGCTAGGTTTGCTGGATTTCTACTGAAAAGTGAACACAGCTCACCACTCTCCTGCAGCAGCTTCCTGCTCTGGGGAAGCCCTGACCAGTCGATTACCGAGTGCAGTAGAGTTCTGCAGCTCAAGGATGAATCTGTCTGACTGTTACTCCATGGAAATGCAATCAAAGTTCATGTGTGTCTTGTCTACCAGTTTATAACAGTTATTATCGAGAGCGGACAGGAAAAAGAACGGAATTGAGCATTTCTAACTGCACTCGGTAATCGACTCGTCAGGGCTTCCAAACAACGAGCACGCTGCTGCAGGAGAGTGGTGAGCTGTGTTCTCTTAGTTCATCATCAAGTAACTTCATGTTATCTTAATCTGTTCTATTAATTCCTGATGTAACTGACTCTGATTTTGCATCAAACATGGATCAAGTCAGTGGTTAAATCATTTTCCTAACAGACAAATATCCAACATATTTCATTATAATAGCTGATTCAGACAGCTGATTTATCAATTTTAAAAAATGCATACAATTTGCACACCTCAATTGTCTTCCTTCTAGTCGGGCTGTTTTATCAGTGTACATTCACACAGCGGTGAAAGTGATAATTATACAAATCAGTAAAAATAACGACACATAATAATATTATATTGCAAGTGCATTCAAAGTGTTGCTGAAGTAAATGTAGCAACAACATGTATTTAAAGTATCAAAGGTCAATGTGCTGGTGCAGAGCGGCCTCTGGTACGACTAGCAGATAAAAGTAGCTGATTAAATTCAGAGATTGACGTCTGGACTGTGCAGGAGTAGAAGTATTAGGTAGCAAACTATGGAAACATGCAAGTGCAGTACAAGTATCTCAGAGCTGTTCTCGAGTAAATGTTGCTGCACACAAGCTAATGTTTGTACACACTGATGACCTCACACTTGGAGTAACAGCGATAAGATAAACGGCGCTTTGGAACGAAAACTGTTTATTGAGAAAATATTTTGCTGTTAAATGGCAGTTTTTTTTTCTGTGCGTGATTTCATGTAATGGACGGTGAGTTATTATGTTGCTCGGCAACAGATTCATATCCAACACATGCGGCGGGTATGACCCGTGTGTCAGCTCAGATTAATGGCGTGTTTGTCACGGCGGTGTGGAAGACTGGACCTGTGGTTTGAAAGAGGTTCAGACCTCGGTGCAGACGCCGTCAGGAATAACAAGTCAAAAAGCTCAAACGTGGATGTTTACAGGCCGTCCAGACTGATTTACACTTTATTTTCACAGAGGTCGTGTTTCCTCACCAGTGTCGGATATCAGAAGAACTGAAGGATTGTGTCTCATATCTCGTCTGTTTCCCTTTTTCTCGTCTCCTCCTTTCCAGGCTGAGATTCTTAGTGTCCTGAGTCATAAGAACATCATTCAGTTTTATGGAGCCGTGCTGGAATCTCCCAACTATGGCATTGTCACAGGTCAGACCCCACGTGTGTGTGTGTGTGTGCGAGTGTGCGAGAGTGTGTGTTTTTATGATCTTTCAGATGTCTTTTTGAGAACACACACCTAAACATGTGGTAGTTGGAGTGTTTAAGCCCTAATTTCATTCACAGAAGAGTTCTTTTCAGATAAACACGAGTGTTATTATCTTTGGGGTTGATTTAATGGACGTAGGTAACATTAGGTCAAGGTGTCACGTGGGATATAGAACTACAAAAATGTTTATTCATTAGGGTGTATTTGATCCACGACGTGCCACTTAGAGACTTTAGCACATGCTCGTTGGCCGACAAGTGTTTATGTGTGTGTTTCTGAAGTATCTGCGCATACACTCAGAGTGCTGGTTCTCGCTGTGTTTCCTGGCAGGACATTTGTAACTGAGACCAGCATGTTTCGATGTGGTCGTAATCCTGGACGGGGTCATATGGTTAAGATAAAGCACTGACACGCCGCTACAGAGCTGTCCAGCAACAATTCTAACTCTAACAGAGCCCGAGGCTTACTAAAAATAAAGAGGTACAGTAGATGAAAAGAAGAACTTGTGCAGGAGATGGATTTGGGTCCCAGTAAAGGTGTAGCCACGTCAAAGCAGTGGTTCACTGATCTGCTTGTTTCTGTTAGGATCTAATTCAGATTCTGTTATTTATTCAGGGAGGGTTCACTGAAAGCAATGATCACTTTATCAGGAACACCCTGATCACATTCACACATTCACACATGGAAGCAGCTCAGTGCGACTGCAGTCTGACCTGCTGACCTCTGAGCAGCTCCCCTGGAGCAGGTGGGGTTAAAGGGAAACTCCACCCAATGTTACACATCATAGCGTGTTAGTATTGTCTTGGGGAACACTACAGCATATGTGAAAAAAGTAGTAGAAACCCTTTTGTGTCTCCAGAGGAAGTCACATGTAATTTGCATTGTGATGTTGAACAGTAGGTGCCAGGTTCTGAAAAGTTGTCCACATAAATGTCCAAAGTGAAAAGGTTAGGGTTATACAGCAGAACTGGAGATATTAATTTTTTTATTCCACACATCCTACATTACCCACAATGCAACATAGCCACTGAGTAACTGGGATTATTCATTTATCTGTAAGGCAACATCAGGCTTGATTTAAACACTGCTTTCCTAATGCTGTCAAACAAAAGGTAACAAATTAATACAACTTGGTAATTCCAACACAACTGAGTCACAGAATAGCTCAAATGTGAATGTAACTACAAGTCACACAAGCAGTTTAAAGGGAGTAAGTTAGTAACAACACAACAATCAAAGTAAACAAAAATGAAGTTGAGGCTATTTGAGTCGGTATCGGACCGATTTCCCACATAAGAATTGGATCAGAGCAGCTCTACTTAAAAAGACAAATTTACTCATGTTCTGTTCGCCAGACTTCACACCTTAATCTTCTGCTGAGCTCTTTGAATTGTCAGACTTACCAGGGAAAAAAAGGAAAAGGTTGAAAGTCCAGAGATAAGCTGAATTAGACTGTCGGGGTGTGAAGGCTGCGAGCGTTTCCACAGGTTTGTGCTCGTGTCTCTGTGTGGTGTGCAGCGCCAGAGTGTGTGTCATGCTTTTCACACATTGTAAAAGACTGACTGATTGATTGAATGATTAATTTCTTTTTAAACAGATGGAGCAATATCTGGATATTTATTCTATTAACAACCAATTATTAAAGATCAAACTCAAACTGAAGGTTTCCAGTTGGACAGATTAAAAGTAGCCGACCGACGTCTGTATGGATGATTTTCGTAGATGTTCACACATCATTTGTCTTTTTTTAATTGTGTGTGTGTGTTTACAGAATATGCCAGTGGAGGGTCTCTGTACGAGTACCTTTCCAGTGAGCAGAGTGAGGAGATGGACATGGAGCAGATCATGACGTGGGCCATACAGATAGCCAAAGGTACGCCTGAAGGAACGATGATGATGATGATGATAATTATTATAAAAACATGTCTCTGTTAAATCTTCTGATATTAAACGCATCAGAGGCAGGAGCACTGACACAATCATCAGTGTCCTGTAATACTGTCAAACTCTAGTTTACACCTCTTTTTATCCTCCTCTGTAGAGGTGGAGGATGACACCTTGCTGATTAGTGACAGTGAATGATACTCTACATGAAAGAGGAACATTTAGATGATCAAATCTGTTCTGTGATTGGTTTGAAGGCGAGTGGACAACTTTCCACCTAAATTCAGACGAGACCACTCATATTATATCCACACTGATTAAATCTGTAGTTCATCAATTGGATAAGTTGGTTAACTTGAAACTGCATTTGCCAGTTATTAATGCTTGATTTCTCGCAGGGCTGCATTACCTCCACGCAGAAGCTCCAGTCAAAGTCATTCACAGAGACCTCAAGTCACGGAACGGTAACACGCGACCGTTAACAGTTTTTCTTTCGTCTGCTGTTACTATTTTTCTGTCCCGCAGCTCTGACTGGTTTCTCTGCTCTCTCTTGTTATAGTGGTGATGACAGCAGACAAAGTGCTGAAGGTTTGTAACTGTGTTTCATTGATGTACAAAAAAAAAATGGCATTTTTCCATTCAATTCAAGCACACAGGTCCGTTTGTGTTCTCCTCACTGCTCTCTCTCTCTTTGTCTGGGTTTCAGATTTGTGACTTCGGGGCGTCTAAGTTCCTGTCCCACACCACCCACATGACGGTGGTGGGCACTTTTCCCTGGATGGCTCCAGAAGTCATCCAGAGCCTGCCTGTCTCAGAGACCTGTGATACCTACTCCTACGGCGTGGTGAGTCAGCAGTACTGCACACGTACAGCCCCCCAAAAACAGCCTTTTACGAGGATGTCCAGTGGAATAATCCAATAAGATGTTTTTGGAGCACAACTCTCCCGGACTTTTGTTGCTCCTAAGCATATATTTACCAAAATCAATGAAGTTAAACATGAAATATATTGTACCTGCTGAGTACCCAATGGTATAAAGGTACCACGCAGACAAAACTTCAAGACAAAGTTGACTTATCTCAGCTTTACTCATGCTGGCGTTTGGAAACTGGAAGTCATGTCATTAAATGGCAGGTGATTGGCTCAAAGCTTCACATGGTTCATAACTTAACAAGTTCACCTAAAAATCTTTTCTTATGACATAACGTGACAAGACTGACAAGAGGTTACACGTTCTGTGATATACATTCTGTTTACATATTTTCAAACTTTGTCGTATTATCTCGTAAGAAAATTTGTATATGCAACCTCGGGCAATTAATTATCATGTGACACTTCATCTGCCAACTCCTGTGTGTAAATGACATGACGAAGATGAATGAATAAATAGGTGAAATAGAGGCTATTTCCACACAGAGAGCTGAAGACCGAGATATTTCTTTGTGTTTTGGCCTTTTATACACACAAAGTGATTAAGGCCACAGAAAACAAAGCTTTTGAAAAAGGTGAAGTAGTTCAGAAACTCATTCAGTGTGACACAAGCTGATTATGATTATTATGATTATACGCCGATGGAAGAGAGACAAAAACTGACAGATCATCCAAGAAGAAAAGTCATGTTTCCCCGCCTCGTTCATACTGTTTTCCTGTAGCTCAAAAACCGACTGCAGTATACAATCTGCTTCCTGTTCTCACTGGAAAGCACTCGCCTTGTTTTTTAAAACCCTTTTTCTATAAAAATACTTGCACATGTTTTGTTTGGACAAGAACTTATAAGTCAGCTCTGTCTTGAAGATGTGTGTGTGTGTGTGTGCTACCGTCATACCTTTGGGTATTCAGCAGTTGAAATATCTGACTTTGGTTTAGTACAATACAATAAAACACTGGTGAGACACACCCTTTCAAAGAATAACTACTAAATATATATTTTCTACTGTTTTTAATCTGATTTATTTCAAAGAAGATGAGCAAATAATCACATTCTGTTTGATTTGCTTTACAACATTTTGGGGAATTGGGCTTGTATCAGTGTTGTAAAGACAGGAATCAAGCCTAACTACTTTTTTGGTACCAACCCAAATGTAGAACTGAGTAATGAAAACTGTCAAATACTGTCGGCTGCATTTAAATGCTTGCACAGATTTGCAGCCTTCTTTACTTTCACCACAGTTTTTCCTGAATAATTGTGCCAATTTTAGAGGCTTTCATTCAGTCGATATTCTTATTTGGCTTCTTTCAACATTTAACATCGAAGAGTTTGACTTCTTTTCATAATTTAGCAGCAGATAAGTACTGTTTGGTATCGGTAGCAGCTGTCGTATTGGCAGCAGTATCTACTCTTTGTAGCATTTCGGTTTCATTTAGCGGTGCCTTTTTTTAGTCGGCAATCTTCACAGCTATTCCTGAAAGTATCGTTAAAAAACACACCCTGAGCGTTTGGAGCTGCTACATCAAAGAAATCGCGTCTGCCCGAACGAGCCGACACCGTCTGTTCTGTGGCCAGGTGCTGTGGGAGATGCTGACTCGGGAGGTTCCTTTCAAAGGTTTCGAGGGGCTGCAGGTTGCATGGCTGGTGGTGGAAAAGCAAGAGGTAACCCACGCAAACACACACGTAAACACATGTGAGCACACCTTTTTTTTTGTGAGCACACTGTCAGCATGTAGACCCACCACAGTTTGAGAAGGCTCGAGGAACAATGTGATGCTCTCATGGTTTCCACTGCGAGCTGGTGAGGCTGACGCTGGGTATTTTTAGGCCTGATGTCAGTTCTCTGCTCTTGTAAGGCCTGGATACACAGCAGTGGAGCTCGGCCAGACCCCCCCCTCCTCCGGCTAAAGCCTTTACGAGAGAGGGAGAGAGAGGGGGAGACAGACAGAGAGAGGAGAGAGAGGGAGACAGAGAGAGAGAGAGAGGGAGACAGAGAGAGAGAGAGAGAGAGAGAGAGAGGGAGGGAGACAGAGAGAGACATGGGTGGAAAAGTGGAAAGAGTGCAGTGATAGGAGGGCTGATTCAAGAGCTTTATGAGAGATGATTATGAAGTGTATGTTTCAGTTATTGACGTGCTTGAACCCCCTTCAAAACACACACACACGCACACGCACACACACACACACACTGGGGGCCAACAAACAAGTCGGAGAACATGATTCCTGCGTAGCTCTTGGCTAATCTCCAAATACTCTCCCTAAATAACTCTTTCCCAGTCTCCCACTGATTTTCCCCTCCCTTGCTATACCTCTCTCTTCCCGACCCCTCTTACTTGCCCTCGCTCCACCCGGAGTCCGCGATATTTTAGGATTAATCCCTAGAGAAAACTGTTTCCATTCACTGCGCTGTACTATGGAGCAGTCTTGGCCTCTTCAGATCTTTGATGATGCCAGAGGATCTTGGATGCAGGAACATTAGCTCCTTGGCATGGTGCGAGTTTACATTTTACATTAAGATAAACATGGACCCGGATACTTTCACATCGTCAGTGTGAGTGTAGATTGGACTAATAATGAGCAGATAATAAGAAATCCACAGGTCTGTAACGTGTAATACAACTTTAAATATATAAACACAAGAAATAAGCTTTTAGAAACAGCCCTGTCTCGTAATGTGACTGTTCTACTTCTGAGAACAAATCAGGATTTAGCAGCAGTGAATTAAATATGAGATCCCTGCTGTGAGTCGGGGCTGTTTGCTAATGCTTCCAGGCAACGGTCATCAAATCTGATCAATGCGCTGATGAAGCACATTAGATGAGAGTGGGAGTGTTTTCAGTCTTAATAAATTATACCTTGTAATGTTTTTAGACACACTAGTGGACTCGAGCGCTTCCATCAGGTGGAAGTTTTAGTTTAAAATGTTTTTTCTTGCCATCTGTTGGATGGATTTCCAAGAACTTTGCTAGGTTTTCAAGGTGCCCAGGTGTTGATCCTCTGTGATCCCCATGATTTCTCCTCTAGGATGGCATTTTTGTTTCACAGTGAAACTACTGGATGGATTGCTTTTGCATTTGGTGCAAGCACTGATCTTCTCTGATCACTGAGCTTTTGTGTGGCGACAGAGAGGAAGGAGGGGATTGCTGACTGCAAAAATGGAAGTTGGCTAAAACGGCGCTTGCAGCATACTAGCAAGTTATGCTGTTATGCAAGTTAGCATGCTAATGTAAACATTTAGCTCAACTGTGCCTGAGTAGAGCCTCACATAAGTGACGGAGTTGCTGCAGACTCTCTCATTTTAACTTTGATTGATGCTTATTTAGTTCTGAATATTGAATGTTTTGGAGAAATACTAAAGATTTGAAACCTTCAAATGGTTCTCAGTGGGTTTATTTGTACAATTAAGGTGGTCTAACCTGACATTTGTGTTGAAAGTTAAGGTTTCTGCTTCTTGTATTTGTTTGTGTGTCTGTATATCTAGAGGCTGACGATCCCCACCAGCTGTCCAGCAAGCTTTGCAGAGCTGATGAGGAAATGTTGGCAAGCAGACCCAAAAGTAAGCGAAATGGACCTACAGGGAAACAATAGCTGATCTCTTCAAAGTCTTTCTTGTTGCCTTACTTGTTAACTTGTAAAGATGTTAAAACTGGAAGTGTGAGCTGTTTATTTTATCTTGTGTCCGTGCATGTACCTACAGGAGCGTCCACAGTTCAAACAGGTGCTGGGAACCCTGGAGACCATGGCCAACGACAGCAGGCTACCGGACCAGTGTAACTCCTTCCTACATAACAAGGACCAGTGGAGGTACACACACAACCACACACACATATGTATATACAGTGCATCTGCACTGCGTCTGAGTATGAAGCAAGTGTATGCAAGTCTTGATCTCTTACGTGACAAATGCAGTCTGTGACTTGCACACAAATTCAACCAAGTCACACACGTGCATGCACACACACAGCGCGTACAGAGTGTGTGGAGTCTAAAGCTCAGGAGAGGAGTTAAATGTGTGACCCTGTGCTCTACTTCAGTCTATAATAAGCTCTCTGGACAGTGTCCATGGAAGAGATTCCTCCACTCCTCCACTCTGCCCTCGCTCCGCCGCGGGGAGAGCGACAGAGGGATGGGGGCAGGGTGGGGAGAGGTGGAGGGGAAATCAAGTTTTGAAATGTGTTGGGTTCCTGTGAAATCTAAAACACTGAACAAGACAGAAACATTGAGGATGGTGGAAAGCGATCGTGGACAGATGATGGGGGTGAGACGGTGGGGGGGACGGAGCAGAGGAGAGGAAGGTGCGAGATTCTGTGCATATTTAACATGAGTACAGCGAGGCAATCAATTTTGAGTGAAGTTTTGGGTACGGGTGGAAAAACTTGGACAAGGGAGGTGGAGAGAATGAGGGGGGGGAGGAAGGGAGGAGGAGTGAGTGAGGTGAAGGGGCGGGATGAATGAATAGGGAGGTATGGGAGGAACACAGGAGGAGGTATGGCTCTGTGCGTCAGATCTGTCTATATTTAGTGGCTGTGAGAGTTGATTGTGTTTGTGGATGCAGGTTCATGGCAGTTGCTCAGTGAGCCTCGCAGTGACCTCCTGTGGCAGCAGACAGAACTGCAGCTACATGTTTTATACTGTTCACACGTGCCTCACTGTTTGTTTTATTGATATTTTCTTTAAGTAAACAGAATATTTATGTGATGCAGTCTAATCTAATGTAGTCTGCTGTAGGAAACTAGAATATACTCATTTTAAAATTGTAATATCCTTTTAATAATGTGGTAACGATCCAGTTTCCCACTACCGGGACTGCAACTATAGATTGTTCATTGTCGAATAATCTGTATTATTTATTTAGTATTGCTCGGCCCATAAAATGTTAGAAATTAAAGCCTAAGATATTCAGTTTACTGTCATAGAGCAGAGAAAATATGGAAAATATTAATATTTAGAAGAATATTTTCTTCAATATCCCTTTTCTGGATAAATTCCTGTAATTACAAAATGTCAAAGTACTTAAATCACTTGTGTAACTGTGACAGTCATGGAAGCTCAAACTTTAAACAATGCTGAAATATTTCTGTTTCTGTTCATCTGTTAGTTTCTGAAATTAAATCTGCCAAATGTTCAGTGGAGGCTGCAATAATGTTGCTGTTTAAATTAGGCCACATCTGCATGTAAACAGTCACAACAGATTACGTGATATTCTGTGTGTGTGCGTGCACGTACTGCAGGTGTGAAATCGAGTCGACCCTGGAGCGCCTTCGGAAGCTGGAGAGGGAGCTTTACTCCAAAGAGAAGGAGCTGGAGGAGCGGGAGAGGAGGCTCAGACTGTGGGAGGAGAGGCTGATGGAGAGGTCCAACATGTCCCCCAGTCCCACCTCCCTACTCATGGAGCGCTCAAACATCTCACCAGTAAGTAGACGTGGAGGAAGTCTGTTCAGACAGCTGAGAACATCAAAATAAAAAAATAGACCTTTTTATGATCTCCTCCCTCCTCCTCTTCTTTTCTCAGTTCTTCACACCGATGTCCATCGGCTCCTCGGGCTCCTTCTTCCGTTCGCACTCTCAGGACTCCAACAGCGCGGGGCTCAGCAGTGCGGGGCTCAGCAGCGCTGGGGTCAGCAGTGCTGGCGTCAGCTGCCTCCTTCGCACCCTCAGCAATGGAGACACGGAGAGGGGGAGCAGTGTGGCGCTAGAGAGGGGGGTGGGTTCACTCGACAGCGGGAGGCTGCACGCCATGCTCCGAGGGTTGCACGGCAGGTTCGGAGACGAGGACGAAGAAGAGGAAGGAACCCTGGAGGAGAAAAGCTGGGGGCAGAGGGAGAGAGACGACAGTGGGAGCTTGGAGGGAGGAAGGGTGCAGGTGACCCTCAGGAGCTTCCCAGGCGGCGTAGTGGAGAGGGAGGAGAGGACGTGGGAGGAGGGGGACAGGGAGAGAGGAGGGATGCAGAGGAGCAGGGTGACAACCATAGTCCGAGGATACTCAGGTTATGGAGAGGCTGAGGGGGAGAGGGAGAAGGAGGGAGGAGGATGGGAGATAGAAAAGCTGGGGGACAGGCTAGATGAGGGAGGGATAGAAGGGGGGAGGCTGCAAACCATGTTCAAGGGTCTCCACGGGAGTTTGGGGGACATGCTGTCCTTAGACATGAACGAGATGGGGGACGACATGGACATGGATATGGGGGACCTGGGAGGGATGAAGGTTGTAGGTCACGGTGTCAGGAGCGAGGTGGGGGTGAGGGGACGCAGTGACATGGGAGTCGTGGTCCAGGGAATCAGAGGCGACCGCAGCGAGGCCATCAGCCAAAAGATTAGAGGAGAGGTAGGGGTCATCGGTCACTCGGGGGTGCAGGTGAGCATGCGGTCTTCGTCCAATCAGAACTCTGTGAAGAGCTGCAGCGTGCGACACGGAACCAAGATCAACATGGCCACCGCCGCCATGGACATGATGGAGCTCGACTGGTCTGACAGTGACTAAGAAAAACACACACAGAAAACACACAGAGAATACACACAGAGGCCAAACTAGAAAGATTTGTTCGTACGTACAGTATCTGAGCTACGGTATGTGCATTAGGATCTCCAGTTGAAAATCAGCTGGTGAACACACATTTTTTTTGTTAATTTTTTTTTTTATTGAATGGATGAAAACTACACCCACGTGTACTGTGAAGTAGGAAGGAGCAAAACGACAATCAGAGGTTGTCTTCGTCCTGTTGTCAGAATGACTTCACCTGTGTAATTTAATGTGCTATTAAAAAAACTGCTGCATAACATACTGTAGGAGGTACAAGTGTCAGAGAGATAACACACTTGAATGCCGCTCTAATGAGGCAGCATTTTTTTTTTTCCTGCTTATAAAGAATCTTGTAGTTTATAGATTTGATTTGTTCAAAACAAGCTTTGACTTCAGTTCTAACTGTGATCTAGTGTGTGAATTTTTGGCATTTCTTTCTGTATATTTTATCATTTTTCAATAAAAAAGGAAAAACTCTGATTCCGTTCCTGTGATTTTGCTCGTTGACAGTTAATCTTCATCCTCTATTACATGCAACTACGCCAGTATTTGTAGAAATGTTTGTTCTAAATTGAGCAACATACATTATGGTATGTCAGCCCTAAAAAGCCATCGGCAAACATTATTACCTTCAGTTTCCTGTGATAAAAAGTTAGATTTTATTCGTTTTGTTATTTGTGTCGTTATCACAAGAAAAAAAACTATTTTCCCCAAGGCCACAAGATCCAGATAACAAGCTTTTCCAGAGACAAGTTATTTGACAGGGTTTGAAAAGACATTAACTGAGCTCGACTGACAACATTACATTCATTTGTTTTTCTATTCACCCAAAAATGAATAAAGCACAAAAGCACAAAACAAATGCAGAGAAAGACTTACCTGCCTACATGAGTGTTCAAGTCATCCATCAGTCGTCATTGCTTTGTTATCTGTAATTACATTCTTATCTCAGGAAAACAAAGGTTGTTATCCGGAGATCTTGACAAGATCTTGATATCTTTGGAAAACAATAGTAATCTTGTAATAATAACATAAATAGCTTGTGAACTCAAGAAAGTGGAGGGAATAATACATTTGACCAATGGCTGTTTAAGGCTTCTGTAATATTGGACAGGGACACTGAACCAGAGGGAATATTTGGGAGACATGAATGTGATGAAATTAAGACACTGCTAATTGATCCAACTTCCCCTTTTTCTGAGCCTCACTGAAACCTTCACCGTAGGATTCAAACCAGTTTAATTGATGTTACCAGGTACAAAAGCTTCATGAAAGATAGAAAACCTATTAAAAGGAGGGAGAGTTGTGATCTACATTAGAAACTTAAATAAAACGTACAGAAACGGAATTGCACTTTCAGTTAATGTTTTTTTTAAACCCTCCTCCTTGTGACAGTGCATTTTATGATAATTCAAAGAAATTACTGAAAGCAATCTCCTACAAATCTTAATTTTGGGATCCATCCCATCATCTGAATCTTCTCACACACTGAGCAGCAGAGCCACTCCTGCCAGCACCCACTTGGCGGGCCTTTCCCTGGTTTTGAGGCTCAAAGTCCAAACATATGTTGGTCCTCTGATCTTGGTTTTGTAGAGCGGGCACTCGTAGATGTTCCTGGTCTCCTGGCGGTCATTGGGCACAGCTCGGACTGAGATGACGGGCATGGCCGGTGTCAGATCCTTTAGGCGAGCCTCAGTGATCACGCCTGCCTGAGTGTCCCACCTCGCACCTGGGGAAATGGGACAACCATGCTTAAAAACTGACATTTGAAGAGTGCTTACTTTCACTTAAAAGACACAGTAAAGTATTTATCTATCCAACAATAGAGGAGCCGTGTTTGTCTACCTTCCATGTAAAGTCCATATACGTATGCACCCTCCCTGGCGGGTTGGTTGAACTCTTCCTTAAACTTCTTGGTCACATCCACCGTCAGGTTCACTTTATCCAGAGGCCACTCGTTCTTACGCGCCAGAGACTGCATCACCGCTGGAAGGCCAGAGGAGACGAGTGATGAGGTAAGAGATAAATGATCAGGATTTTGAAAGATTTGTTTTTTTTTAGGCTGCATGCATGAATGCGTGTGTTACCAGTGAGGAAGGACTGTGGGTTGAAAAGCCCAGACAGCCAGACAACACTCGGCAGAGAGAGGTCCTGAGTCCAGCTGTCCAGCTCCTTACAGCGCTGCAACACATCGTTATACCTGACACACACATAGAGAAAGAAAAAGATCTTTAGACTACATAAGTCAGCCTTCTGGGCACAAAAAAAATAAATAACATACATACATACACACACACCATATAGCCAGGCTGTAGATGGAGGGGTAGGCCAGCTTGGTCCAGGTATCAGGGACGTTGTCAAAGAACAAGGCCGTCTGCAGCTTCTCCATCTCAGAGGAGATGGCCAGTTCACCCTTTGAAAGACATATTTAACAACTGCATCGCATAATACACACAGCTTTACTGTACAATATACATGCAAACACAAAAGCACACCTTGAGTCCGAGGTCGAGTTCCTTGAGCGAGCGTCGCATCTCAGAGATGAGTGTGTTCATGCGTTCGCACTCCTGGAAGCAGACCAGGATGTACGGGGACCGTTCAGCCGTCTTCGAGGTGATGTCGGACATGTTGTACTCCTCTGGTAGCTTCTCCAGCACCTCATCCAAAATAGTTTTCACCTGACAGAAGGTGAAGACGGTAGAGAAGTATATTAATCTAAAACTGCTGTCATTGTGACTGATTAAAAGATTTTTGCATCATGTTTTTGCATTAATTCAGCAAGTTAATAAATAAAGACTTCATTCCTGTCAAAAAAAAAAAGACAGAAAGAAATAATTGAACTTGTAGGTGTAGCTACCTTCTCCTCCAGGGTCTGTGAGGCTCCCTCCCCCATCACAGCATCAGGAGACTGCAGCTCCAGCAGAGTGTGGAAAAGATTATCTGACGTTACTGTCAAGAACTCAATTTCTGCGTTGGGGTGCAACCCATAATGCACTGGGCTCTCGTGGGGCAGCATCTCATCTATGAAATCGTGGTAGCCCTGGAGGTGTAGGGAGAGATTATTATAGCCATGTACTGATAAACAAACTACACTGTAAGTCACTCGGTACATTTATTCAAAGTGTTTCACAGTCAGGCACATTCAGTTTAAAGTCTACCCTTATGAGAATTAAATGTTCAACATCAGGGAGAGTTGACAATGAGAGCTAAAAGTTTCCTCATGCGGTATCCATCTCCCGTGTACCTGGTAATCCAGGTTTGAGGGCACGACAAATCCAGGAGCCAAAGAAAGCTTCCGGTCGAACTGGGAAATAAAACAACAGAAAACGTTTTTGCTTCAGATTTCTAACACGGTACAAAACTTAAAATCATCCAAACCCCAGTAAACTAAATTTCCTGGCCTAAATCTCAAACTCTCGGTTGCCAGACACTCTTTAAGCTTGCATGTGCAGTCTCTGGCCGAGAAAGTAGTCAAATTGCTTCTAACTGGCTCTTCACATCCCAAAAAAAGTCCAAGTCTCTGCTCCAAAAACGCAGTTAAATCTGCCAGCCACACTCTAGCTGCACCAAAGCCAGTTCATTTGGTCCTCTTGTGCAAGAACGGAGCTGAGCGTCAGCCACAGCGGGGAGGATTATATTCACATTTTCTCGCCTTCATGGACAAACCTGGTTGGGCTGCATGTATTCTTCCAGGTATGTTCTGCAGAGCCGTCTGTCCCAGTCATCAGTGATGTGTCCTCCGTACATGATCTCCCCAAACAGATACCTCAGGTCCTCCCATGGCACCTTTATCATCATCACAATCATTATGAAAATCACTGCCAATGTGATCATTACCTCTAATATATTCATCATGCTGTTCTGCACTAACGACACATCCCACCTGTGTGTTAGCTTCCAGGTAGTTGTAGAGGACGTTAACTGATATTGTCAGGTCTCCGGTGTTGAAGGGGTACTTCCTGTTCCAACCCTGGGGTCCAAACTTCCTCCTCTCTGCCACACAGGCGTGGAAGTAACACAGAGAGAAGAGGATGGTCTTAAACTCCTGCTCACGGCTGCACTGGTCCAGGATGCCCTATAAGGCGGCCAATCAATAAATACATTATAAATAAACCAATAAACACCGAGGCAAAAGCAGACGGTAGAAGCTCACCTGGTCAAAGTTATCCAGAGCAGCGTGCAAATTGGCGAGCATGCCTGTAGGAGGTTCATTGGTGATCTTGATAGCGTTTTCCATGATGCCCTGAGGAAACATACCAGATCAAAAGATTCACATCTAAAATAGATACAAGAAACTCTTGTTTTCTGTTGATTTCATGTGGACTCAAGTGGTATGAACACCACCGCCTGCCGCTGTAGCGATCTGGCCAGTGTGTGCATTTGTTTTGAAAGCGAGTGACGGAAAAACAACATATTTTTAATCCTGTTTTCTTTTTTAAACACACCTGTTCGCAGGATGCATTCCAATCCTTCATGTATATATGTTTGGATTTGGTTGCACTATAATGTTATGATTTTGGATTTTGGTGACAGGCATTAAAAATTAACTTTGATAACTACATAAAAATAGCAAATCTTCTGAATGATGGTCTTGTTTCCTAAGTTTCTTAATGTAGAGGCATCAGTATTAAATTGACACTGTTTTATAAGCCGATAAAAACTCCCTGTAGGACGCTGCAGTGCAGTAGTGCCTTGAATGGGAGCCTGTGTGCTTGATGGATTGAGATGACCTTCCTGCATGTACGCTGCATCTCTACCTGAGGGATAATGTGTTCCTGGGGTGTTGGTGCCGGCTCAGCGCTCATAAACACTCTGTAGTCTGGATGACTGCCTTCACAGCAGCGCTCCAGGAGCTTCTCAAGTGAACCCAGCCAGCGCCCGACCAGGTGAATGTTCTACAGGGAGGTGGATGAAAACACAATTTAAATCTAGTTTAGGAAACAGAGTATTTAGAGTTTCAGTATCACCTCTCCTCAGAGAAACACTGTTATTTACAATTCAAAATGTATTCAAAATTAAGAACTAAATATATAAACTAGATCTTAATTATTCTCAATCATCATTCAGTCAAATATTTGTAACTTGTGATAACAAATTACTTCCATCTATCCAAATATTCAGAGTAATCTCTCTTCCAGTCTGACCTGCAGTATCACCCAGTGACCCTCCTTGGCGGCTTTTTCCATTGCAACCTCAGCCACAGCTTCCTGTCCCTGACCCAAGGACACGTTGTGAAGCTTCCCAAGGTCGATGGTGAAACCCAGCTTCCTTCCTGGAAACACACAAAGTTGAATTCTAAGTCTTTCTATATGTGGATGCATCCAGTCTGTGCATGTTTACAGTTACTTTGTTTACAGTACCCAGAGATTCCACATCTTTTAGTGGGTCCACTCCCGGGGAGAGGATGAAGAACACCGGTGAGGCGGGACCACTTTCCCTGAACGACTTTGCGAATTCAGTCTTTCGGCCCTCTGTATACTTCACCCCGAGCTTCTCCTCCACAAAGTTCCTGCAGAGAACAAGAGCAAGAGCAGAAATTGCCAGAGTTTACAAAATAAATCACAGAAAGATTTAATAATCGTGGACAAGACGCATGTAAATATATTATGAGGCACCTAAGAGCGTAGGTCATTCGGTCAGGTCTCAGGGCTCTCATCATGATGAGTTTCTGCAGGGAGCTTTTCCCTTTCCACTCCTGAGGAAACTTCTCCTTCTCTGGACACTCTGACTCCACCATCTTCTTCCAGCGCTTAGGAGAGCCTTCAATGTCCCGGTCCAGACCACGAAACTCATCCGTGAAGCTCATCACCTGGACAAAGACAAGGTGCAGCAGGTGTGTTGTGGATGTAAACCTGGAAAAACAAAAAAATCAGGTGTGGATGTGTGCATGAGCATTCACCTTAATGGCACTCCATGCCTGGTTGGAGAGAAACTCAAGAGGGCTGACATAGTGGTGGTCGATGTTAAAACGTAGCAGGAAGTCCAGCTCTCGCATGTCTACCTCCTTACTCATCAGGAGCAACTAAAAGAGGGAGAACACAGTCAGGGACGAAACACACACTCTCTCTTTAACACCGACTCAGACACACACCTGGAAGGCTAGCTGTGCAGTAAAGGTGAGCTTGTCTCTCTCGAACAGTCCCCTGCTGATGTAATTGAAGGTGGAGTAGGTAACACAGTCTATGAGGGTGTTCACTCTGCTCTGTACGTCCTCAGAGGCCTCTGCCATCGCCACTGCCTTGTGGAAAACCACGTTGAAGGCCTGAGGAAAAGAGGGAGAATGGAATGAAGTAAATTTGGGTAGCTGGTTGTCATCACTGCACATGTATCCCCTCCCAGGCTTTACAGACTTTTTCATCTGAGGTTCTCCAAGGTTAGCCACATCACCTAATTAGGTTTGTAGCATTTAAACTGAGAAATACCTTAACACGAGTTTTAACACAGAGTCAATGTGAATGTGTTCTTAGTTTTCCATCTTGTTACCTTGAGGCTGAACTGATACATGGGGTTGATCTTGTTGAGATCGTTCATGATAAAGTAGAGCAGAGAAGCTCTGACAGCGACGGGACGATAGTGTTCTCTGGCTTCGTTTATCTTCACCTCGTTAACTTTAGCTTCCAGGACCTGAGAAGGAGGGAGGGTGTATGAAAGATGGAAAAACAAACATACTCAACAACTTCACACACATTCACACCGTTACCTTCATCTCAATCTCGGCAGCGGTGTGCTTGGTGGTCTCGAGCTTCTCCACCAGCACGTTGTCACCGAGGAAGTTACTCTCTGCAGCCGACAGCCTGGTCAGCAGCTCGTCCTCCAGAAGCTTCAGCTCGATCTTGAACATGTTCTGCTGTTTGGTCAGTTCACTCTGTGGGGAGTTGAAAAAACAGCTTGGATCATTTTGGGAACTGCTTACTGCACAATGTGCTGGTAAAAATACTACTACTAACTGAATACAGTATTTTGTTAAAGGTAATATGCAGGTAATAATGGACAGCAGCATTTTGTTTTAAGGCAAGTACATCAACATCCCTTTGCCATATCAATGATTAATTTACCCACCTTCAGGTGCTCTAGGTCAGGTCTTTCTTGATTCACCACCTGGGCCAGGAGCTGGTCCTCCAGACCATCCCTGGTCACAGTAAAATTGATGAGGGTGGTCTGGGCTTGAATCTCAGGCTTGTAGTGAGGATTGGCCAACTTTGTGTGTAGGATGAGTCTGAAGCCGGGGTGGAAGAAACACTCCTTGTCCCCGACTTTTATACAACTGTAACAGAGTGGTGCAGAAAGAGGTAAAGCCTGACTGAAAACTGAGGAACAAATGATAGTCCACATGCTGACGTGTCTCTCTTTTTGTTACCTGCCCTTCTTGATGGTGTGTCGTCCCAGCAGAGGGTCAATAACGGGGTCAATGGACTCCTCGAGGTTCTCTATGAGGACGGTGTCCCCTGCCACTACAGCCTGTTCGATCACATCTACATAGCTGCAACAACATTCAACGTTAATACCTGAAAAAATTAAGATTTATACAAATAATGTCATTTCTCACAGATAAGAGAGAAAATAACATAAAAGTGCTGCTGAATAGTAGCAGACAGTTAGCAGGTCTGTATTCAAAGCCTTTCTTATCTCTACCTGATAATATAACACACTTACCCTCTCTGCCCTAGACTGACAACCTTGAGGCTGCTCCCGTAGCGACTCTTGATCCACTTGATGCCTTGCAGCTGAGGGTCAATGAGGAGAGGCCAGCGCTCACCTGAAGCAATGAACACATGACTCATCTTAAACACACCTTGACCTGCCTGCTATCATCCATTTGGGAGTGTGATATAGATTAAAAACATATCCAAAAGACATCAATTCAATGTCTTCAAGAACGTTCAAAAAGAGGAGCCAGAATTCAAGTTTTTTTCTCTCTTTTAGACATCTTTATAACGTTCAACATGACATGACTAAGTGACAACCCTACAGGGTTCAAAATGAAAGTCTTTTCATGCTGTCATTTCAGACACATTTCACGTTAAATTACAGACCGCGGAAAGACAGCTGCTTGTCATTAAAAGCTTAAATGACGCCCAAAAACTTAAAAGACATGAAGCTGTGCATTGGACGTCTGTGCTCTAAGTTGTAAAGGATCTAAAAAGTCTAAAATAACATCACAATATACTTTATCTTGAACCCAGCAAGGATGTCACTTGGATGTCAATAGTGGATGTCTTTTGAATGTACGACAAATGCTTTGAATTGACGTCTTTTAAAAATGTTTTGCTCAGTGGGATATTAAAGCCACAGCTCACAGTTAGTGAGGATGGTTGCATTCTGAGTTGACATTTTGTCTCCTGGTAAGCCTTCATTGTTCCACTGGGCCACCATTGCGTCATCAGTCAGCATCGACACTGGATCTAAACCCTCTGTCATGGTGATTGGCGTCTGATGTGGAGACGACATAGAGAAATGAGCAAACCAGAGAGAGATGTTTTCATGGAAGTAAAAAAATGTTTTTGTCCTGTTATCAGGACAGGCAGCCGTGAGAATGAAAGTGGGAGGAAAAGAAAGGAAAGAGTGACAGAGGAAAATATGATTTCATTTCGTATTAATTCTGGAACAATACTGTGTGTAAGGTTGAGACCTTCTGGCTGCGCAGGAAGGGCATCCAGAGGTTGTCCAGCAGCTCTCTCCTGTACTTCTTGGAGAAGGAGCCGGCGTAGGAGATGAAGGCTGCAGTTAGGAGGACGTCGCCGCTGAGGGTTTCCTCCTGTTCATGGTACTGAGCCACTGAGTGAGCCCAGCGCACATTCTCACTCTGAAACATGCACAGTTACATGAGACACTTATGTTACGTTTGGTGTTATTCCAAATACACTGTGGTTAATATTTAAGGAGCAGGCAAAACGTCTGAAATCAACTAAAGTGACCATGATTCAAACTGATCTCCCATTGGTCGCTGCTGCACCCACCTCCAGTCCTTTGACCAGCCGGTTGGCCAGTTCTATTGTCTTGTTGGTGCGGTTGACCTCCTCCTGAAAGCGTAGTTTCTCTGATGTGGCTTTCTCAAATGCTGTTGTCAGAGTTTCCAGGTTGCTGTCCAGCTCCTGAGAGAGAGGAGAGGAACAGCCAAAAATATGATATCCCTGAATAGAACCAATAAACCTGTTTGTTTACAATAACGTCTGGGTAGAAAACCCCTGAATTATTTTTTCTTTTTCATAATGTTATTGCAAAGTGTAGACATCTAACTCATTTAAATTGCAAGTTTGATGCTTTCATGTCTCAGAAATAACAACACTTTCACTGACATCAGGTTGAAGATCACATGTTTCTGTCCACAGACAAAAGAAAATGACATCCTGAGTTTACCTCGAGCTAGAAATTCGTCTGAAAGCAGCACGGAAACATTAGATAGGCCAGACCATCGTCTTTAACTATATATCATCAAATATGACAGTTGCGGCTGAAAATGACAAAAAAGTAAACAAGTTAGCTGCTTTCCATCTCAAAGAAAAGTTTGAAAAGTAATTTTAACACTATGCGGAACCCATGTATATATATATAACTTGAAGATTATTGTCATAAATCAGAACCAGTACATATGGACACATTGTCCTGTGCCTAAAATGCATTTAGGGACTTCTTTTGCTGATAATTAATAACGCTGATAACATGAGGTCATAAAATACAAGCAATCAGAATAATTGAGACATATCTGAAGGAGACATGGTCGTGGGTAACCAGATGGTCGACGACAAAACTGAAGCAGTCAAGTAATTAAAATGTTGGCGCTTGCTATTGTTCTGTATTCTAAATTAATTACCAAATTAATTCACAAACTAGGATTGACATGACAAGGAAATAAAGTTCAAAAAAACAGAACGACGATCTCAGCAGACTTACAGCG
This sequence comes from Diplodus puntazzo, assembly GCA_963678695.2. NCBI lineage: Eukaryota > Metazoa > Chordata > Actinopteri > Spariformes > Sparidae > Diplodus > Diplodus puntazzo. Next base: position 6,177,062 of record OZ023166.1, read on the forward strand.
AGTTTCTTCCTGATGGCCTCCAGTTTCTCAGCAGCCTCAGCCAGGTCGGCGTTGGCCTGAGAAAGACACATCCTCTTCATCTCTACCTCACAGAGTACCTGCAGACAAAACAAACACACACGTACAGCAAACCCAGAAATATCCATTATTCTGATGGGTGTATTGCAAATACAGCCAAATTTAGAAGTGTATGCAAAGTTTAATCAGTAAAACACTACGTAATTCTTCCAGGCTGTAGACAAACCATCAACTAGAATAACATATTCTATTATGGGTAATATTCATATCAGCCAGTGACAAAGTAAACTAATAATAATAATAACATCTAAATTGAATGAAGTAATATCACCCTGCACACACTGTACATTTAAAATCCGAAAAAAAAAATAACGACAATAAAGCAGTTATACTTACAAAAATCTATCCAGGGAAGCATAATAGTTGGGGAAACAGAAAATAACCAATTAAACAATCTTAACATATGGCTGTTCAGTGAAATACACAAGATAATGGCTTTGCCCGGATGACACTAACTATGTATGATATGCGTGTACCTCGTGGAAGCGTATGATGTTGATCACCCAGGCACAGAGCCCCGCAGCAGCAGATGATTTCTGTCGCACAAACTCGGGGTTGAACTCCGGGTCGCTGAGGTGCTCCTCTCTCACACACCTCACCGTGGCCTCGGGGATGTGCTCCTTGTCAAAGTTCACCAGAGCCTGCAAGAAGTCGTCCACCTGGATGTGCATTTGTGTGTGTGTGTGGATTAGATTAAATGGTTTCATCTCACAATCTCCATTTTTAATAGTTTTGCAGGCTTTCTGGATATTAAATCACGAGGGGGAACTGAGAAGTAAAGTAAAACAAAGATACTTCTATCCACACATCATATTGGCAACTGTTGAACGTACCACAGTATTTGCTAAAATCCCTTTTATAGTTTTATTTATACCTCTGTTTAACTGGGAAAGGGCCTCGCTGAGATTAAAACTCCCTTTTACAGGAGGTCGAGACAGCAGCGGTGCACAGAACATAAAATACTGAGGACATAAAAATTTCAGTGTAAAAACAGACTTTTAGTAAGATAGATAAAAAAGCAGAAGAGAAATCAGGGATCAACAAAGCAGACTTCGATATAGATAATATAACAGCGGTCAGTGCATCATTATAAAAAATATGAAAACCGATAAATACAAACACTCAATTCTCAGCCGCGTTGGCAACTCAGACAAGGGACGAGGGATAAAACAGTCACAAGTCATTTTAAATGTGACACGATGTTATTTTGGGAATTTATTGGTGATGGTCTTTTTTCAGGGCTTTGCGGTAGCCAGACATAAATCTGAGGAACACTCGACAAGACATCACAGTAAAATATCACCTTGCTCATAACCATCTTGGAAGCCTTCCAGCTGCGATCTTTGGGGATTCGGCCTTGGGGAGACATCAGCACCAGAACAGCTGCTGAGACGTTGGTGACAATAGCTGGAGGGTTGGGAAACGTCCTCAGCTCTGTCAGGTTCAGCTGGATGAGCACACACACAAACACACACACATACATATTTCATTTTGGGGGGCTGGGATGGAGCCAACCTTGCAACGCTAGAGTTTGCCACATAAAAACAAACTGAATTTAATAGAATAAAACAAATATATCAACTGTGGCGAGAGGATTCAGGTCTATTCATGTGCACACGGGTGATTTACCCTGTTTAGAGTATTGAGGGCTGCGTTGGCTGCCTGTAGGGCCGGTTCAGCCTTGGCCAAGTCCTCCTCAGTCTCCTGCTGCTGTTTAGTCACTTCGGCTTGGATCGCTGCAACCTGAAGGAACAAAAATAGGAAAAATGTGTGATAATGACTTTTGCTCCTTGGTGGTATGACATGAAACCCTGTGATCTGGGACCTTTTGCTCCTCTGCATCTGCTACCGCTCTCTCTTGGTTCAGCTTGTCTGTCTGTTGTCCTATTTTAGCTATGAGAGCCTCGATATCCGTGTTCCTCTGCCACAGCTCCACCTCCTGAACTGCGAGCTTGGCTTTCAGATCTTCTACCTGAGAGAGACAGACAGGAAGAGACCATGACATAAATTCATAAAAGATGGCAAGCCATATTGGGAGAATATAGCATGTCAACAGTCATAGTAGATGTGTCCATTATCGTATAGCTTGTCTGACCTGTGTGGCAGTCGTCTGCAGCTTCTGTAAGCCGTTTTCTAACCGTTCCATCTTCTGGGTCAGCTCTGTGCGTTTTTTCCCCAGCAGGTTGCCATACAGTTTCATAAACTCCAGGAAACTCTTTGGGGTGGTGTAGTTGAAGTGTTTTTCATTCTGCTGGTACTTCACACTCACCTGTTAAATGTGAGTGAATAAGAAACGGTGTCAGGAGAGGCTAACACCGAGTGCAGACCCACCACTCTGTTGGTTTGTGGACTATTATTTTGAAACATGAAGTCCAAGATAGGATGTGATATTATCAATGACTACTTTACATCTATAGACTTTTTAGAGCAGCAACACTAATGCTTACAACAGCAGAATCAGGATAAAGTCGATAATTTCTTGCTAGAAACAAGAATCAATCAAATGTCAATAAAATAAAGAATATTTCTGTTATTAAAATATTAAGTTATGTTTGGAGAGAATAAAGAGTCAGTAACAGTCCTCCTCCCTCTGCTGATGTGATTCACTGCCTGCAGGTACAGATGGTAGAACCTGAGGACATGCCGCAGGAGTGACATGTCAATCACAAAGCAGAAACGCACTAAAACATATTGTTTATCGTCTATTTTAATCTAAATGGGACCATAAAACACGAAATGAACATCATGCTGCATTGAAGGAGACTTGAAACTAATGACTGAGACCATAAACTCACGAGGAAACGGTTCACTTCATTTTCCTTTAACCTTACATAAAACTGTACTTCTTTTTGAAACCAGTTGTTTTGCCTCCTGCTGGCCGTCAGAAGAAATGCATGGTTAACACCCATGATGCTTTGCAAAAGCTCACCTCATTGACACTGGTGTGGGCGTAGGAGATGAATTCACTGATAGATGCTCGCACTTTGGGCTGCACAGGAAATAGATGCACAGAAATTTAAGTAATGATTACACTGGCTGTCAGTGATGAGAATACCAAAATGTTTCTTAATAAACTAAATACAATTATGGTCTATTTTGATCATATTTATGAACATGACTGCTACACACCCCACAAGTTTCAATTCTCAAAACCCTAAAGAGCAGTGACGGTAGTTAATAAGTCAAATAAATTTAATATAAATCTGAGATGATTGTGCTGTCACCTCCAGTCCAGGTATCTTTTCTATGAAAGTGGTGCTGACAGACTGCAGGGCGAGCTGAGGCCAGGAGTGGAACCAGTCTATGGCTGTACAATTCACCAGAGCTGGAAACTTTCGCGCACGTGTCCGCAACGTGAACCCGACTGGGGAAAAACACAAGACGACCTGGAGGACAAGAAGAGTGATGGTAGATATATTTTATTGTTGACGATGTCAAACATAGCGTAAAATTTAATTTAAAATGTTTTTCAAGACCTTGAGCTGTCTCCGTATCCTCTCAATGAAGAAGCTCCAGCAGTTGTCTCTGCTATCTATGAGTCCTAATCCTCTCAGCTCCATCCGGATCGACGTCACAATCATATCTACCTCTTCATCACTGAAAAGGTCTGGAATATCCCCTAAATAGCACAAATGATGTTCGGATAAACAGGAACTCTCTGATGATATAAAGGAACAGAAAAATAATTCGTCCTCAAACAGTGTATCCAAACCTGATGCCAGCATATCGTTGATGAGCACCAGGAAGCGTTCATCAGGAATCTGAGCGTCTGTATGAAGGAACACCGTCCCAATGTTCTTCACCCCCACCTTTATATACAACGCTGCTATGTCACTCTGGGGAGGAGAGATTCGCAGAAAAAGGGCAAGAGTACATCAGCAGAATTATGTTAGCGACTTATCGTATAAGATCTTGACCATCTTCGTTGACCTCGATATTGCCCGCTCTGTTTACATGCACGTTTGTTTACGTCAAAATGTTACCATCATTTTAGTCAACATGATGCCATGAATGCATCTTTTTTGCATTATATTCATCGGTTAGGCTTTGCGGTTTGATTTTATTTATATTTTACGTGTTCTTTTTGTTTTTTTTAATCAAATTCTAGTGTCTGAATATTAAGAATTAAGCAATTCTAGAGAAAGATAGTTGATTGCTGAGTCCCATTCACCGGTTGTCAAATTTTGACTCTTTGGGTTAGAATTTCAGGCTGAATACTGACGCAAAGTGTTGGTATTTCACAACCTGGGAATGAGACTCAACAATCAACTATCTTCCTCCAGAAGTTCCTTCCCTACTTCAAAGGTTCACTGCTGCTTTACATGCATTATTATGTTATTATCGTATCATTATATCAACCTCAAAAAATGGTTTTAAAATGACAGTATTATTTCTGAAACAATCATTTCTGAAGCAATTATCATCACAATTAGCCGATACAAACCCGCTACAAAAAAGATCGTGACATGCCCAACTGTACTTGTGTGTGTATGCGTGTTTACCTTGAGGTCATTAATGCCGTAGCCTTTACGCAGAGTGATTTGGAAAACTTCCAGCATGCTGAGGAAGGCAGCCAGCCGACACAGACTCTGCTTCCCGCTGCCACCAACCCCCACCAGCAGAGCATTACCGTAGGGGGCCTCCAGGATACGACTGATACGACACCTGAACACAAACGCCAGAATTAACAGTGTGTGCCTGGACTGTTGATTTAACATATGTGCTCATCTGTGGAAATCTCCCCTCTTGCATGTTAAGCAGATGGTATACGTTCAACTGCAATTTCCGTGCACATGTTTGCGTGTGTGTCTTACACATGCTGGATAGCTTCTTCAAACAGTACCAGGTCCATGACAGCGTGCAGCTCATTATAATGCTCCAGAGCATCAGCCAGGGTCTTCTGGAGTTTCTCCCAGTCTGAAGCCTGACAAGACAGGCAAATAAACAAACTTTGCTCTCTTGAGTAAGAGCAGCAGTGTCCAAGTAACTCAGTGGTAACTTCCTGATACATAATGAAATTACGTTCTTATCAAGACTGGAGTTGATTAACTTTCAATTTAAACCTCATACAGGAAAGAAAGGTAATTAGTTTGCTAATGACAGTGCATTCATCCTCATTTATACTCTGACAGATGGGACATGACAGCGGAATTTATGCCATGAGGTCTTTGAATATGTGAGCTACAGAAAATCCACAGGCTAAATTGATTCAAGTCAAAAACAATTAAACTCACCCATTTTATTACCACAGCTAATAAAGTATAAATAGATGCTTGAAAGGAGCAACATGGCCTACAGCTCGGAAAAGCACTGAAGAACTTGTGTGTGTATGACTGAGTCGAACCTGGTGATACCGAGGCTCTCCCACTCCTTGGGCAAAGTGACAGTACACCAGAGGCTGGTGGATAAAGATGGACTCGTCTATTCCCTGGAGAAAATTGGCAGAAACAGAGATATGAAAATGGCAAGATGAACATACCACAGTTACAGCCCTCTCATGAAGCCAGAGACGGAGCAGTTGTTTTAGTTTCTGCCACATTCATTCAAACAGTTAATACAAAGACTACAATATTCCATATTTCTAAACATTTTTAAAATACATTTTATTGTACGTTCCTCGTGTCTTACCTCAAAATACCTCTTGCCGGTGTCCAGCAGGATTTTGTTGAAGAGTTCCACATCCTTTTCTTCCATCAGTTTGTCGGAGTAGACTCTGGAGCTCTCGTGCAGCCACAGGTGAACCAGGTCCATGGGGTAACGGATACTCTCTGGCAGGGCAAAGAGGATACCCTACACACCAAGTCGCATGGAATAAAGAATTATTTCAAACATCTCTGTCCCCAAAGAACAGGTATCCCACTAACTGATAACAAGTCAGATATATGTGGCTTGACAGTTAAAAAGGTAATATAACCATTCCGCACCCACTTATCTTGAAAATATGGATAATGGACCAATCCCGCTGTTAACAGTGATCTCTCTTATTGAATTAAACATTATTCATCCAACTTGTAGAGGAGACAGCAATTATGTGACATAACATAGTTTTATATTTTCTCATCTGAATGATTGCGTGTGTTACCTGGAAAATGTTGGAGAGGTCACGCAGGTTGAAGATGTAATGAAAGCGTATCGCCGTGGGGAGGAAGTTCTGACTGATTTTCTGATGCAGACAGATTGCCGCCTGGATCAGCAGAACAAAAAAGATAAATGGATGTAGGGTTAATGGAACAGAAAAACAGATGGGGATTATTAAGGAGAGAGTGGCGTCTAAATTGACAGCCCTATGTTTGCACTGATTGGAAAAACAAGTTATCATGTAGAAAAATGCTGCACTGATTCTCTGGGTCTACCTGTATCAGAGTTCCCACTGAGCGGGAGACCCCGTAGCTGAATCCCCCCTGGAGGAAATGAGCCGACAGGATGCTGGAGAAGATGGTGGCTAATGCATCGGTACTGGGAAAATGTACCGCAAACACAGAGAAGTGCCTCTGAGGGGAGTAATGAGAGATGTGACAAAGACTTTCCATTAAAACTTGGCCTTTCTTTTTACTTGTTTATCATTACTTTGACAAGTAATTGCTTCTTGCTTTTACTGCTGATTATCATTCTGTGTTAATTGGCACCTTGATAAATTACTTTGTGAAAATGGCTAATGAGCTAATTAAGTAAAGTAATTGTAGTACAAAGAGCAATGGCAATGTGTGTGTATGAGCTACGTGCCTGTATGCATGAATGTGTTTACCTGTAGTCTGGGGTTGATAGAGAAGCTTCCAGCTGTCGGGTTCATACAGGTGATGTACTGGCAGTTGTGAATTTCCTTCAGCACCAGTCGCTGTCTGTCATACCTACAGATGTTTTATTTGCTTTAATTAGATTTGATATAACCATTGAATTCATATCAACCTGTATTCACCGCACAGCAAGTGTTTACATACAGAAGTGGGTGTGTAACTGTGCTGCAGTCTTAATGTCAATTGAGCAAATTGTGTCTCCGTCTCACCAGTGGTTGTAGTCAAGGTGCTGGCGGATCAGCGTGTGCGGCTGGACGGTCCCATACACGTCCACCTCGGGCATGTTGAGGTCATCTATGAAGTAGATGAGTCTCTTAGCTGTAGGGGGAGCAAATTTACGACCAGCTTTCTTCTCCAGGGGTTTCTCCAGGATTCCTGAGGTCCATACAAAGCAAGAGACAGTTGATGAAAATGACAACAACAGTGTGCACAGCAACCTTGAGACTGTAACTTGCTCTACGGTGCCATCAGTGTGTACAATCTGTATTTATTTTTAGGAAGCTTCAATCCTAAAATGTTCCCTTTCATTGTGATTCTTACGCTGCAGCATGGCTGAAGTGGTGTAGTAGTTGAAGGGGACTTTAGCCACCATGTAGTCCTCTTTCAGTTTTGCCACTTTATCAGACACCAGGATGGTCTTGCCCACTCCAGCGTTGCCCACTAACATGATCGGTTTGCCCCTCTGGAGCAGCAGGTCCATGAAGTAGGTCAGACAGATGGTTTCTGGGGTGTGGACCAGCACAGTCTGAAACACAGTGAATCATATGACTGAAAGGGCTTGTCCAAAATATTAAGCAGTATTTCAGGTGTGGTACACACCTGTAATGGTACATCGGGTTCCAGCTCAAATGGCACCATCTTCTCGCTCCAGGGACTAAACTTTTTAGTCTCAGAGTCAATGAAATAGTCAAAGACGGTTCCCTGGGAAGGAAACTTCACCGCTCTCATCTCTTTGGACCACCAGCGGCTGAATTCAGCACGGTAGTCATTCAACTGAAGCATGTTGGGAATACACATAATAATTTTAGTTTTCTGATTATCTGCTATACAAAAAAGATCTTAAAGCAGACATTCAGTCATCACATACATGATCCTGGAAGAGGGCACCACCAAAGGCCCAGACACAGGCGAACACGAAGTAGATCTCATAAAGTTCTCGGGGGGAGTCGGCAGGAGTGTTTTCCTCCGTCAACAGGCAGTCCAGCAAGCAACACAAAGTCTGATGGGCCAAAGCATAAAATGTAACACTAATTCATTTTTCTGTTGACAATATGTAAAAACACCAGAGACACTTTCAACATCTGGTCGTATAAAACAAAGACAGGACTTAAAAGATCTGTGTTTTCTCACCTGCACCATGCTGCTTTCTGGTATGGGGGTGATGGTTTTCAGGTTGCAGCGGACTTGTTCCAGGCAGTACGGCACGTACTTATCAAACAGAATTGTGAGGTTGGCTCGCTCTGATTGGGCCTGTCTGGTGTCTATCCAACTTGTCACATATCTGTAAATACAGTAAAGACAGCAATGTTAATCAAAGCACAATTTCAGAAAAATTAAGAAGTATTTTTGTGTGTTTGTGTATCGTACGAGCTCCAGCCGAGATCCTGTGGGTTGACGTAGAGTATCCCTGCCCTGGACACAGTAGCTGGAGTAGCAGCCCTCAGATGAGAGATCTCGAAGAGGAGACGCATGGAGGAAGACAAACTGATCCTCTCGTTACTGGCAAGAGTCAGAACCTGCACAGTATGAGGGAGAAAATGAAAAATTAGATTTTGTGGAGCTGAAGTATTTTTTCTAATACACACAGCAGCAGTTACATGTTCATGTATTTTGTGTGTGTTTTGGGTTGGTTTATATAAAGATAAAGGTTTGTTCAAACTGTTAGATAAAGGACAACATTGTGCATTAGAATAATGGAGGTACAGGATGATATCAGGGAACAAACTGACCTTATTGTCATCCATAACTGTGTTGAGTGATTCAATCCACATGGGGTCAATATCCCCGTCTAGAACAATCCATTTGGGCCCATCATGTCCCACTGAGGTCAGCTCTCTCATGGTAGAGGAGAACAGACCTAAAGAGTAAAACCAACAGTGACACATCAATTCTTTCCTTTCTTAGATTGTTAAGACACAGAACCATCACTGGGGCAAACATTTCATATCTTGTGATTTAATGTTTTACTAGCAAGAGTTAACACTGAATTAGAAAAACAACTTTAAGAGATTCAAATTAATTCTGAGAAGAGGCTTGGGGATAAATCAAGAGGCCTGGCATCAAAATTACTCCAGCTTAACAGCGACCCGAAATCTGAAGTAAACAGGTCCCTTGATCATCATTTACAGCTTATTAAATTCCTCGTATGTTCCTGAAGCCCCTCACCATCTTTCCACTCTCTGGTAGCAGGGTGCAAATATCCAAACAACTCGTCTGTGGTCACAGCTTTAGGGTTTATATCGCTCCACACGGGCTTCATCTTCATGTTTGCGTAAGTTCTGTGGAGGGTCTTCAAGATCTAGTGAATAAACAGTAAAAATATACTCAGAAAGGCAAATCAGTCATGATCAGTCCAGATACTCCACTCACATGAGCTGTTTGTGTTCGGTCCTGATATAAAAAGTATCTTTGATAGTAAATGTGCAACTGTATATGATGTTTAATGGATACAGTGGTTATATAGAAGTTAACCTGGCTCTTTCCGGTTCCTGGTCCGCCAACTACAAACACAGAGTGTCTGACAGCCAGCAGCTCCTCCAGCTGAGTCACCTGTACACAAACAAATATCGCATATTACTGGATTTCTGATCATATAAATACTGTAAACTACTTACACTTCCTTGTTACAAATCAAATACCTGGCACAGTTGATAAAAGTCTTTATTCATGTTCCCCAATGAATTAGGTGCTATATGTCCTCGAAACTCACAAAGTACAAATCAGAACTATCATTTTATGTTGAAGTTACAATATTGTAGTCAGGACCATCCAAACCCAGACGATGTCATGACCACGACTGGAGTAGTGTGAGTGACAAACTTAAGATAAAATGTAGAATGAAGCAATAATCGCATTTCACTCTCCTGTCTCCAGCTCTCTCTCTAGCTTTCTTACCCGGGTGAGGGAGAAATTGCAATTAAAGCAGGAAGTTCAACATCCAATCACAGTTATGATGTCAAAAAATAAATCAGCCAAAACATAAGCAGTTAAGTGACATCCCAATAATGGTCTTGAAATCAAGTCCTTAGTTGTCCTTGTCTGAAAACCAGACAAGACTGAAAAAAAATGTGGTTGAATATGAAGGGGGCTTGAGACCTTTGAAAAATTGTACAGATTATAAATACAGTGTCTGCAAACAGAGTGATACATTGTTTTTTATTTATAAGTTCTATATCTATATATCTACATTGGTCAACAGTCTGAAAACAGCATTTTTCATTCTTTTATTCTCTTTTTATTCCACCTTAAGTATGAAGTTCTCCTCCGGCTGCAGGCGCAGTTCGCTGACTGACTGGCGAACAGCGTTCTCCAGTTCGGGGTCTCTCTTCCTGGGCACGTCCAGCTGAGGAAACAGGTCACTGATCAGCCCGAGGAATATTGGCACGTCACTGGTCACTATCTTTGGCAGGTTGAAGTCCCGCAGTGCCCGCATTAGCACCTAGGCAGGAAGTGACAGTTTGGATGTTGTAATGCAAATATAAATACATGTTTGTGGAAACTACAACCAATATGATTTAGTGGAACGGATACCTGTTCTTCAGGTCTGCTCCGGTCCTCTCTCTTCAGAGACCCAGCCACAACCAGGACTGATTTGATAGCCCTTAAACCCCAATCGTAATGATCCTATCAGATAAAGGGAATAAACTATAATATATCATATATCTCATTACATCGCCTTTGTCTTTCAATACAGTAGAGGAAATTCAAAGCAGCCCAACTGCATTTAAATAGTGTTATCACAATGATCAGCAACAGTGAAACCTATATTTTGCAAGAAAGATGAATATTTAGGAGCCAATGTTATATATTTTCATGTCTGTTCACCATGTGAGTTGTATAAGCTACAAACAAGGCCGGCATCTAATGAGTGAGTGAAACACATTTCGGTGTAGTGGCGCTCCTGGCAGCATTTCTTAGAATTTCATTAAAATAGAGATCCCAAAAGTCAGTCCAGTCTTTCAAACTGTAGAGGTTGCAGTCCTAAATTTGTACAATTCTTCCCACAAATGTTGGCAATAATGGTTGTTCTGGCATAACAAAAAGGTGCTTTTCATTCCTTTAACTTTCAAAATAGCTTTTCTATAAATAGTACATGTTCATCCTGAAACAGCAGAAGGAATGTTTACAGTATATTTAGTGTTCTGAATGTTTAGCAGAAGGTGGTTTCATGTACTGTACCTGTTTGGACAACAGCTCCTTGCAGAGAGTGTAGAGGCTGATGAACTTGCGAGCCAGCAGACGAGCATCTATGAAGCCTTCTGCCACCAACATGATCTCACAGATGAGCTCAAAGTCTGGGATCACCATGGCACAGGGCCTGAACAATTCACAAACCAGTTACTCATCAGTTTTCATCGACATTTGTTAACTGCAGCACTTGTAATCTCTTGTTTCTCCCTGTTAAAATCAGACCTGAACAGAGCCTTTAGGTTCTCTGGGAGCTCGGCTCTGCCAGCATAACCTGGATTCAGAGTGATGAATATCCCCACAGTTGGCTTCAGCTCAATCTCTTCTCCAAGGAAATGAAATCTACAGACACACAGTACCAATCACAGATTACTAATTAGGTCCGTAGAGAAACCCCAGACTGGATGCGCAAATTAATGAATAAATATTTGAAGAGCTTGTAATGCTAGTCATTACTTCCACATCTACCTTTGTTTCTTGTTGCGCACAGCATCCTGTATAGTCTTGACTTGCACAGCTACCACGGACAGCACTTCCACCAAGATCCTGTTGAACTCATCAAAGCATCCCCACACCCCTGTCTGAGCCAGACCCTTATAAATGTTACCTATGGACTGAAGTGATGTGAGACAGAGAGAGTAAGTTGAAGAGTGAAATGACTATAAATCGCATTTTGAATGAAGCAAACATGACAATGAATGGAGTCTATCTGTACAGTCTGTGCTACCTTGTAGTCCATCTGTTCTGAGCAGTTGAACACATATACCATGATGCCCAGAGAGCGTCCAAGGTCTTTGGTAGTCTCTGTCTTACCGGTGCCAGCGGGGCCGGAGGGGGCACCACTCATAGTCAGATGGAGGGACTGGGTCAAGGTGATGTAACACCTAACACATGTGGGGTTGAGATACAAAATCATAACAAAAAAAAACACAGCAACAATAATATTTTGGATTAAATTGGCACGTGTTTTTGTTAAAAAAAATGCGGTATATAATACAGCATGCATGTACTGGTGTGTAATATATATTGTGGTCAGATATGAGACTTTAATGTCTATCTTTTTGCCCTTATTTGAGCAAAAGAACAAACACAAACATACTTGTTTCTTTCTTCAAGCTCAGATTTATGCCTATGTGCGTTGGAGCTATCTATTTTCAAACCCTGCACACTTAAGTGTTAAGGCTTTATGGGCATCTTGAGTGTAGCTGCTGAGTCCATTATTAATATGTGTCTTCACCCTGTCCAAACAGGGATGACATACCACCTCTCCTTTTAAAGCACACATCTTTAATGATGTGTAATATAATAATTTGGAACCAGTGGTGTGGCATACATGACTGTGGTACCTGTCAGTGAGTGGAGTGATGACCAGTCTGTTGGTGTTCCCCAGGTATTCATAGCTGAACTGGAACTGGGCATCACAGATGTTAACATAACAGTGTCTGGTTTCATCATCCCAGCGATGGCGTAACTGGGACAGCCATGCAAACGCCTGACCTGTTGTCACCTAAGAGACGCATACAAGCAATACCAACAAGAGGATCCACTTGCTTTTATAAAGCCTCATGCCAAATAATAGTGTCTTACTTACCTTCTGACTTATGAGACTGGCGACCACGTCTCGAGCGTGGACATCAATCGTGCACACAGTCATGATCTTCTGTCTGTCTCCAGGCGTTAAATCTCCGAGCAGCATGTGGATCAGCGAGTTCAGCTGTGTGATCTAGAAAACCAGAAATCAGCTGAAGTAAAAAAAAAAAAAAAAAAAACCCCAATGTGATCACGTACCCCACAACAACATCTGGATTTATAGAACTACCTGTTTTCTGTTGTAGTCTTTGAGAGCTGTCTCAAATCCCTCCTCCACCCTCTCGAAGGCAATGCCCACATCTGTGGCCCACCACACCTGACTACCAGTCAACCCCACCTGTGAATGGAGTGAAAACAGAGGCACAAAACAGATAATTTGTTACTTTTATAAAGTTAAATGTAATTCTAGACTCTGTACATTATATTATCAGACCTGTGCAGGGTAGTCAAACAGCCACTGGTCTCTTGGTTTGTCCTCATAGGCAGCAACGGCCTCCTGAATCTCTTTTCGGACCGTACAGCGCATCGTGCTCTCCAAGGCACTCAACCAACACTCCGCCTGAAGAAAGACACAAAAATGTGAAAAATACATGAAAATATAGAATTCCATATTATATAATGTTTGGTAAAGGCATGAAAATGATCACACATGTGCCAAAGTAATAAGAAAAACGAATTCAGAAATAACAGGAGATGTATTTGCACGCACAGAAATCAAATTTAGTTTTTTGGTACCTGTCCTTCACAGACACACGGATCAGAGAATGGAACATATTCTCTCTCTCGGCTGTACATCCCTATAGCAACTGCCTCCCCGTCCTCCTCCCCTCTTCCACCTCTGTCTGAGTCCTTGAAGCGAAGATCTGCTATGTTGTCAAACAGCTTAAGCAGGTGTCTGGTCACCTAGAAAATGCACAAACAAACACACACACACACACAAAGGGATTATAGTTTAATTTCTATTTTAAAGGTTATGTTGTTTACAGGGATTTAAAATAAAAAAAAGATGAATCAGCATCAAATTTCCACTTTGTCTTTCATTCTTATCTTTAATATGGACATTCTCCGCTCCGTAAAGCTAAGATCCACTTTGAAGAATATATTGAACTGATAATGTGACGACTATCTTTTCATACATTCTTTCCTGGAAAACAAAATATATCACCTCTTTGGGCTGTGTTCCCTTGGAGACAATCTCCAGCAGGTCTGAGGCAGACACAAAATAAAATCTGGGGAATGTGAGTCTCTTAGTCTCTAAGTACTCCGCTAGGGCCTTCTCGCACACCGACAGCCTCTGCTGCAAGGTCTCCAAGTTCTCCAGGAAGCCGGGGTGGTTGGTCACCTCCACCACATTACTGTTCTGCACCACCTCAGTCATCAAGCTCTGGGTGAGTGAAGGAGGAGTTAAAAAAAGAAAAAGAAAAGGAAAATATTGAGATGGCTCACATAGGCGAGTGCTCTTATGTGTCACCTGGAAGTCATTGTGAATTCCCTGGAAGCGCTCTGCGTCACTGGCCAGCTGGCAGCGTATGTCATGGCTGTTGGTGAAGATGCTGTTGAGGTGGGCCCATGTCCTCTGGACAGACATCCAGGAGGAGATGACAAGGTCAGCCACCATCAGCTTCCTCTGCCATCCGCTCACCTCTGCCTGGAAATACTCCACGTACTTACTCATCAGGATGTTCTGCAGCTGCACCTGAAACAGGATAAAAGGAGGATAAATTAATACAATTATAAATATCTGGTCATCTTGCTATGCATTTCTTTCTGCTTCTTTCAACCCAACACTACAACCTGTTTTACACTGACACAGCATTAAACTACCATAATACACCAGATATCACAACCTGAGGAGAATCAGCAGTTTTCATTTTACCTGGTTGTCTTCGAGTGTTTCGATCAGATTCTCATCTGCTTTGAGCAGAGGGGTTCCTGTGCTGGTATGAGTCTCATATGACAATGACATAACACTCCATGTCTGGGTTATCTCGGCCAAAACCTGAGTGTAGGAAATGTTGAGGGAAAAAAACAAAACAATGTTCAGTATTTGTAGTTACCAAATATTTCTGTATGGTTATTTGTAATTTCATCTTTCTTGTTCATTGTGAGTCTGCTTCATGATTAATTTGAGGTTTTCTTTTTAAGAATATGGAAATTAACTTTTATAATTAAAGGATTTGGACCTGTAAATGTGTCTAAGTTCAGGGTTATTTGCAGGTAATATGAATGTCTTAAAAAAAAAAGAAAAGAAAAAGGAACTGTCTCTGTTTCGTTTACTGCACGATATATAGAACAAAATATTGGTCTTTATGCTTCTTACTTTCTCTATGGCCATTTCTTTCACAGCCTTGTCCACAATGTTTTTGACCTCATCCTCCACACGGTGAAGCTGCAATTCCAAAAGGTCCCCCAGGGTGGTGCCTTCTCCCATCACAAACCTAACCTGAGGACCAAAAGCAACCATGAGTGTGATCAGATTTCAGATCAGGATAATTGGGTTCACTGAACTGTGCTGCTCATTACAGGCCTGAACATGAGTTGGCTGGATAGCTGAATGAAGGTAGAGCACATGAAGACTAGATTAAAGAAGAATGGGACTAAAGTCAATAGAGTGGCGAGTATATAATGCAGACTGTGATCACTGATGAAACATTATTGAATCAGATGGTATGAGACAATGTGAAGAAGCAGCAGAGACGGTCCTGTACCCTGGTGGTGTTCATAAGCTGTTGCCAGTGTCGCTCTCTGACAGCAGAGTTCTGCAGCTCGTTGACGGCTCTCAAAGAGGTCAGCAGGTTCTTCACAGTCGACTCCAGCCCCACGTAGACGTCCCACACCCGCACCTCCTTATCCAGCATCTTCATCTCCTTTAATATGCAATAAGGATGAGCAAAAATATGAGCAAAATGTATTTCTTTCTCAATACGAGCAAAAAAGAAAGATTACAATGTTTGTCCATGGACATTACATACTTTGGCAAAGCGTCTGAGCTCCATGTCCATCTGCTCAACATTGATCTCTTTCCATGGAGTTTTGGTCCAATCTTCTATACTGGTCTGACACAGAGAGGAAAATGGAAGAATTTAATCTGTGACTCTCAAATAAACTATTGTCCCCTGCAGCCAGAAACCTCATCTATCTGCATGGTATGGAATTCACAGCCTGTGGCTTCCTGCAGTGTGGAAACAATCTGTCTAATGTAATAAGTTTGTTTATGAAGCTGAAACACAGCTAAAATGAGTTTTGTACTCGGAATATTTACCTTCACAAAGATGACCATGTCCCAGACTGCTTTGACCAGTATGATGTCAGAGCGACACTGGTGCAGCTGCTTGTAGTCTGGAAAACTGACCTCAAACAAGACAGCTGTGTCCTGTAGCCTCTTCATTTCTGCCTCCATCACTGCGACAGTTCTATTAGACTGTCGACAGAGACATTTTCATCTATTTAATCATACACTGTGATATGCTTCTATGCAAATAATTACTTTCATACTTTTCTTTTTGAATTGTTATTAAAGCTTCTCTCTGAATGCTCACCTTATCAAGTAGTTTATATGGTTCCTCCACATTGATCTTAAAGATCTGTTCAGTACGAAACTGCTCTCGGAATTCATGCTGCTTGACCTACAGAGATGAAAGAAGTACTCAGGTCTTGTGTTTGAGTTAAAGTAGAAATATCATTGAGTAGAAATACTCTGTACGAAGTAAAATGGAAAGTAAAAAGTAGAATATATGCCTCTGAAGTACACCCACGTAAAGTACAAGTTCCTTGTAAGTAAACTACAGTACTTGATGGATGTATTTAGTTGCATTTAACCACTATTGACACACTATGTGCAAAAAACTGCACATTCAGGATTCTTTGAGGCTGCAGTTCCCATGCATATCTGCCTCCATCTCTCAATCTATATCTGTAGACGCTGGCAGCACTGTGGTGTTAGTCATATATAATGCAGGACAGAAAGTGAGAAGGTTTATATGTCAGATATTGAGCTCTTCGTAAGGGGTTGCGACACTGACATCCTACCCAACTCACACATGGCCTCACCTCAAACCGGACACATTTCCTGCGTATAACTGAAACTTCATTTGATTGTAGTGGTGCCACTTCATGTTTAACTGTGAATGCGATTTTCCTCAGACTCTTCCACTTCTCTGGCAGCTCCTGTGTAATGTTGGAAAGTGAAGAATGTAACGCAATCACAAATGTACACAACATGAAATGTGTTTATCTGTGCATTAGTACACACTTCTAGCTGTGTGTAGACGCTCTCAGGCAGCTGTTGTCCGTAGGTCTTGAGGAGTTCAGCAGTTGACTTGAGAGGTTTGAAGTGCTGGTCAGTGGTGCTCTGTCTGTCTCGAATGGCCATGAGGTGCCCCATGATGTCCACCAGGCCTGCGTAGTCGCCATCTGACACCTTCTTAGAAAGGCCATGGGCTGTGTCCTGGACAAAGGAGGATAATTCTCTCACGCTGTGTGATAGAGAGGAAGGAGAGTGATGTTCAGTTTCAGCGTGAAGAGGAGTGACGCAGGAAAAAGAGTTTTTGCTGCTCTGTATTTTATCTTTTTAAATTGTTCCAATCTTTAGTTACAGAGTATATCCGTGTCTGTGCTGGCGCATGTGTGTGTATCTAACCTTTGGTTCACGTGGTTCAGGAGGTGCTCCTTGAACATCCAGCTCCATCTCTTGATGACATTCATCAGCGTGTGTTTGAAGGGTCTGATATCGAGCTGTAGCCAGCCACAAAACACCCTCCGGTCCTCCATCTTGCTCACTCGCACATATAGAGACTCAAACAGGTTGATCTGCAATGAAGGATTATACAGCCACTCAGATATATAAGCCACAGTGAATAAGACCAGAGACTATGGCTTCTCCACAAATACAGTAAATTACGGTCAAGTCAATTGTAAAACACACCTGTTCTTTGAAGTTGTCTAAAGTGGGTGGGTTCTTTTTCAGCTCATAGTCAGCATACAGCTCGGCTTCCTCTGTGCTTAGGACGTGACCATAAAGCAGGAACTGCCTCATAAATTCAGACCTGTGAAAGATGAAAAAAGAAACTCTTTGCTTAAAATGTTTTTTTAAGTTTTTTAACTCTTTCCTCCAAGCAATTTAATGATGTAATATATATATGACAGAGCCATAAACCTCAAACCTGTCATCAGTCCAGAGATAGCGGTAGCTGGCAAATGATCCCTGATATTCTCTAACCTAAAAATCAACACAATGTATTTCAACACAACTGTAACTGCTTACACAACTGTGCACATCATAAGTGAGCCTCAGTTTGTGGACAGGAAACAAACACGTACCTTAGCAATAGCTGCTCGTGCCCGGGAACGTATTACATGGCACATCTCTGACAAATCCTCCATTTCGTTGATGTCACACTACAGAATAAAGAAACAACATAGCATATGACAAGGCTGTGCGTTTGTACGTTAACCCTGTATAAACCTCCACTCTAATCTGTACAGCACCTGATAGTTATCCAGCTGCTTATGCTCTGCCACTCTGGGAATGAAGGACGCCATGTTGGTGATATTGGCCACCATCTTATCGACGATATCATAAAAGTTACCGCCGTGGCTGAAGTCAAACGGTGGATCGAATGTCATCTCATTGCCGTTGAGTACCAGCTGAACCTCAAACAGTGGCGTAATACGCTGGGCAGCATCTGTGTTGTCCATGAGGTACTGCAGGGAGCAGCGGACCGCACTGGAGAAGCCTGTCAGGATCATGCGGTCCACATAGTCTGTGTAAGCCCTCCACTCGCTGCTGTCCAGGTCTGTAACACCGAGCAGAGCCTGGTTCTCCTGTAGTAAATTGGTAAAATTATGTATTAGAGGAGTTAAGTAGGCAAAGAAACACCAAATTATCACAATATATATTCATAGATTTGAGATTGCAGCATTAAGAGTAAGGTGAGTGAATGTACCTGCAGCAGTTTGTGTATTTGCTCTCCTGTACCGCTGATGAGAGTGTGCTGTTTGGAAACACTCTCCTCAATGTCTGAGAAGATGAGAAGAGTAGAAGCACAGCTCTTTCTGGTAATGAAGGCACGGTGGCTGAATTTGCCCATAAGGGCCTGAATGGCCTCCACATTAGCTTTACTCTTCTGGACACGACTGGAAATGCTCTGGCGGGAGAAAAAGAGAGAAACTATTACATCCAGTAATTACATCCCCTTTGGCTGACAGCTGCATGTCATATTTTGTTTCACAAGTGTTTGCAATAATTGAGGGAAGCTGGCTTTGAAAACATGAGGAGGAAGCCACTTTTCATGCTACATTGGCAGGCAACAGTTTCACAGCAGCTTTTGAAAGTGCCACTGAACAAACTCTAAAATAAACCATAACTGCAATTATATTTTATTTATGTTTCACCACAAAAGACAGTTGAGACAGCAGATTCTCTATAAATACAGCAGAATATGAATAATCGTCATGTACTAAAAAACTCACTCACAAGCTTTACCTCAGACCTTTTGTGTGTCAAAACATTTCCTTAAAAATAAACATACAGTACCTTGACCAGGTCTCTTGTTTTCTGAATGTAGTCCCACAGCTCGTCCTGAACCCAAGTAAGCTCACGGAGAGCCGGATCCAGCTGTCGTCTTGTCCCATCCATCTCGTCTTTCACCAACCCCAGCTCTACAGCCAGGATGGTGCTGTGGAGCTGATTGTACCACTGGGTCACCAAGGCCAGGGTCTGTGTATACTACAGGATACAATGCAGCACTGACCCGGATTGTTTTTCTATATATTTCACAGCTAAAAACAAACATTTACCGCCACATAACTCACAAATACAGCTGTCTGAAACTATATCCAGTGCAGCACTAGGAGCTCAGTTACCCACCATGTAGAGTCTGTCCCGTTTGGAGTAGAGATGGAGAGCTGCTTTAGGGATGTTTTCATTCTTCAACATGCCCAGATACTTAACCTCCCTTAGCACTGACGTCAGCTGAGGAGAGAGAGAAGAGAAAAACGGCTCGATCCAAAGTCAAAGTTCAGTGTTTTGTTTCCTTTTACCTTGACGGTAAAATGTGAACCGACAGGAGCTGCAGATTAAAGTGCAGATGTTGTTAAGATTTATGAATAATTGAGTGGTTGATATAAGAATGCCAACCTTGCCAAGTTATTCAAGTACCTTGAAAGAAAGTGCACATGCACAGTACAGAAGATAAGTTGTTTATCCTTGGATTATTGTGCCTGATTTCTACACTGCAGGCTATACATATTCATTACTGCTGTACTTTCTCTTGTTTCTTCAATTTTATGTAAATTGTTGTATTTTGTCTGTTTGTTGCCACTGATAGAAATAGTTCCTCATATATCAGCATACCACTTTCTGGTTACAGAGAAGGAAAATTAAGGTAATGTAAAATCTTGATTAATTTAGTACAGTGTACATCAACATTGTATTGTAGTGGTCAGTGATACAGTGTGTTGGAGCAGAAATATATATAAACATCTTTAAAACTACTGAATCTTTTGTTTGTGGAGTAAATTCAACCTTTTCCACTATTGTTCACCGTATGTACAGTTATCTGATGTGTTAGCAGGAACGACTGTAGGCACAATTCTGCACCAATTCCACACCTGACAGAACCCTGTGCACTTAAAACAATTAGATACAAATACTCGAGCTTTGACTAATATGTTTTACTTACCGCAGGACTGAAGTTGACCTGGAACAGGCCCGTGTCAGTATCCAGCATGAGCAGTGGTTCGTTCAGGTGGGATTGACAGATTTGCTCCAGGCCCTCAGTCCACTCTGAGAACAGCTCCTCATCATGCTGGTGAAGAACCTCCAGAACATGCTCACACTTTCGGAGGACATCGTCTGCTTCAGCACACCCCAGAGGCCTGGAAGGGTGAGAGGGAGGGAGGGAGGGAGGGAGGGAGAGAGGAAAAAAGCCAAAGAGTAATTGAGATAGTGAGAAAGATATCTGCCTTTTCTTCATGTTTGACAAGTAAACTGCTCCCCTGCAGTGTGTATGCTAGAGTTTTAAATTGATGATGGTTGAATTGCATTGTTTGTAATGTAGGGTGTGAGGTTTTGACAAGGAGGGATAATGCTTGGAATGAAACAGAAACATCTCTAGTTACGTAAACATATATGTTTTTAAACTCTCCATCATGAATCCCACTGCAATTTAGGACACAGTTGTGAGCCAGAATTATTGATTAATTCAATTTCTTTTAACCAAAACAGATATTACATTTACAGTACAGAAGTGATTTAACTAAAACTCAACAGAGAAGACAGTTACAGTTACATGACACAATTCTGTATTCATGTGATGAATAAAGTTGGTGCGTACATATAGGCCAGCTGGCAGAGGTTGCTCCTGTTGGTGAGGATGCGAGTCCGAAGCTCCTGTGACCATTTGAGGTTGCCGGCCACTGATGGCATGTTCTTCCCCAGGACGGCACAGCCCGACCGCAGCTTAAACATACAGACTGAATTAATCTGGTTGATGAGATGGATTTATACTTTCAGAAAAGTGTAGGAAATGCTTAGCTAAGTGCATGAATTAAAATGCAATATGGGTCACATTAAAGTCTTAGAAACTGCCATGTTATTTGAACTGGCTGTAGTCTGATTACATGACTGTATTGTTGTACAAGTTACTTTGTCAATAATCAGATTCAATGAGAATATTTATTTTCTGCTCAACTCCTCTTACCCCCTCTCTGTGTTGATCAAGTATAAACTGACAGTAGTCTATTTCCTGGTTGAACATGGCCAACAACACATTGTAGTTCGGAGAGAACAGCTGGTGGATCCTGGGCCTCTCAAGCAGGGTGCTGAAGATCTTTAACAACTAGACAACAACAACAACAACACAATTTTAGAAAAGTGTACATTTGAGAAGTTTAGAAAGTCTAAAATCCAATCACACAGTTCTGGTTTAACGCAACTGATCATCACCATGTCCCTGAGTTATATAAATAAATACTGTAATGGGACTGGTTAAGTGTCAGGGTATAAGATACATACCTTAAAGGTGGACTTTAGATTTTTAGAGTGCTGGAAGGCCAGATTGAGGACGGTCCCCAGCCTCTGGTCAAAATCTTTGTTCTGTTCCATGAAACGCCTGTAGTGACGCACAAAATCCTGGACACAAGATGGCATTAGACAGGAAATTATGGACGTTTTCAGCCCCTTGCCTGATTAAAAAGTTTTGTGTCTACTTATTCTATCTGGCTATTTTCATTGCATTGCATTTTCATTGCAGTACTTCTCTTAGCTGAATTGATCAGTATTGGTTAGTAAAAAACACATTTGTGAAAAATATATTATAACACAGATTCATTTCTGATTGAGTTCCAGTTTTGATTGGCTAAGTCACACTGGAAGCTGTGGTGAAATAGCTGTAAAATATCTAGTAAATTAAATATTGATGCACTGGCTAATAATGCCTGCTGTCACTGATTCTTGTGTGTCGCTTAGCAACTACTTTGCTTTGCTACTTTTCAATTATTGCACTGCTGAGCAGAAAAATAAAATGTAATTGTTATTTTTTATTATTCGGCTGTGCCTGTCAATGCCACTTAAAAAATGCTGTGAATCACAGCCCTTTGGGGCTTATTAATTATACAGCAGTGTGATATCAAAAGAAGTGCAACAATCTCACTGGGCCTCACATTGTTAGTATAGTCCAGGGGGTCATATTTGCTCTCTCTGAGGGCCCGCCAGCGGTCATGGAACTCCTCGCTCATGCTGAAGACCATCTCACTGAGGACTTTCCCTCTGGATCCACCCAGTTCAACCTTCTCCAGTTTCAGAAAGTCCAGTGCTGTTGCAAAAAGTTCCTACAGATGAGAGGAGAAAAACCACTGATGGGTCAGGGAGATAAGAGGCAGTAAATAATGTGGTAATACTGTGACAGATGTGCACATTTTTAACAAACACAGAGATGTGCCAGTCACCTCAATCATAAGCAGCCTGTCCATGATAAAGTCTGAACGCTGGAACACAAGTGTTGCCGGAAAATCCCACATTTTGATGGTCTGGGTGTGTCTGTAGTACTTTGGGATCCGCTGGCGGTAAGTATGAAACAGCTGCTTGAAGGTGCGCAGAACTGAAATGGTTATCTGAACTCTCTCCACCCCCTCCTCAAGCTCCATCTTAAATAGTTCTTCAGGGATGAGGTAGGCAAAGGCCTGGACACAGATGCACAATCATTAAGAAGATCAGTTGTTTAACTTACTTAATTCATTTTATTCTGTCCTCACTCTTACACACATAGATACATCATCCACCTTTTCAATGATCAGGTTGCAAAACTCTTGCAGGAGAACCACCATGCGCTTGGGGGTGCAGTAGTACTGGGAACGGCTCCAAATGAGACAGAGAGTGTGAAAAAGAGGAGGCAGAAGGGCGTCTACAGTTGGAAAACTTCTCTCTTCTAGGCTGCTGATCACTCTCCTCAGAGGGCGCAGATACAGATCTATGTCCTCTGCTTCCAGCACCGCTATCATGATTACATACAGAAGAATGATGGATGAAATGATCCTTATAGCTAACTTAACAGTAAATGATACAGTGGTTAAAAAAGCTGTGTTATTTCTGTTGATTGACAATTTCAACCAAAAAGTGGTAATAAATACATTATTTTTATTCAGCCTGAAAATTTCTTCAGGATACAGGAGGAATTTTCAGGCTGAATAAAAATAAGTTTTGTACTAAGAGAAAAAGAAAATAGAACGAATAAAACAAACAAACAAGGTATAGTGAAACTGTGCATGTGAAATTATTGTAATAACATCTATAAACTCTGAGTATAAGACTAGTTTATGATCGGTAAAACTAAATGTGAAATCGGGCAGTGAGAGACTCCAATGAGGAAACTAATTAAGTAGCACTGATAAATGAGGAGTGATGCAGATCTACCCTCATTGACTTTGAGGCAGACCTCCTTGAAGGAGGAGTAATAACTGCTCTTGACACGTCTCAGGATCTCCATGATGCGATCCACTTTGGGGCTCTGGATCTGAAAAGGTTGATCATAGTAGGATTTAGTGGCCACATTATAAGGTACACCTGTACAATCTATTACAATTCAGTACAACACTTCTGCCTTATAATCTAGCTTTACAAAGCTTAGAACGCTGACTTTTGTTGACATTGTAGGAAATGTATAATTCAAATTATAATTAGAGGTCATAGTTAAATGTAGCTCTGTATTGGACCACATTATACTGAGAGATGTTTCCAACCTTCTTGACATACATACTTGGTGAGAGAATGGTTGTATTGGACAACATTGCTTGTATACCTAATGAAGTGGATGAGTGTATATTACCTCAGCTGATGAGGAAGATTTATGGAAACTCTGCTATGTTACGCATGTAGGCTCTGTTAACATTTAATTCATCTACCATTTCCAGATGTTAGCTAAAATCTGGTATTTGGGAATACCATCTATGAATGGTCTATGAATTTGAAAAAAAAAACCAAAAACTTTTGTTGGTACTTTGAGAACTGCAGTTGAAGTTTACATTTTGACTGACTGCACCCCTGCTAACTTCCACAGAGCAAATGTCATACTTGTGATTGGATGCCCAGCAGGTTTTCCCTCTGAGTGGTCCAAAACTGGAGCTCCACGTTGGGGCCTGGGTGGTCTCCCCGGAGCAGCACCATACCAGAGTCTTTCTTCAGGACATTCCATATCTGTCCAGACCACTGAACTATCAGAGTTTCTATAGAGTATAACAAGCCACGGTCTAGTGGCCAACCAGTGGGGCTGAGGGAGACAGAGAGAAAGGCAATCCGTCTGGGTAAAAATGGAAACATAGACTTGTGAAGATGAAAGTGCAGAAGCAAACCACCAATAAGACAAAAATATTACTTTAGAAAGTTTTAAATGCCATCACAATCAACTTATTAGTCTTTTTTGGTCATTTGGTACAACAATAATTCACTGCAACAAGACGCTGACACTTTGTGCATTAGCAACTTTTATCGATATTATTATTTATGCATTGACTAATAGTAGCATATATTCTATCATACATTATATCTTACTCTCTATCAAACACTAAACAGTTTGTGCCTTTCTACAGGGTACATGTTACTTTCACTAAAGCTAGCTAGGCTACATAAGACGTGTATGTATGAATGTGAGACGTCCAACTGATGACAATTAAAGAGCTAACATTGGTGCACCAGTTTAGCCAAATGTTGTCAAATCCCGCAGCTGAACTTACAACACTTACTGCTGTTTTGAAGATATTTCCAAGTTTCTTTCTGTAACCTTAGCCAGACGCTAGCTGAAAAATATTCTGTCCTCTACATAAATAAAAGTTTTATTAGCTCAATCTAGAGTCGGGACTCTGATTGGGGTTTTGAGTAAACAAAGATGGCGCCCGGAAATGGCGCTTGACCACCCACGTCACATTAAAACCTGACTTTCCTTTTTCCTTTTTGTTTGTTTTGTGAAACTATGAACATCGTATTGAATATTAAATCTTAACATATGCAATACGATTAACGCAAATAAGTGAAACGGATAGAATGACGTTTAATTAAACCTCATTTGCATTTTATTTTGTTGCTGTGTCAAACAATACAAGCAGGCAGTACGTCACTTCCGGCTGTTAATTGAATTTGACGTCCGAAGTTTTTAAACGGGTTAAACATGTTTAACTATGCAGTCCACGGAATATTATTCTCTCCAGCTGACCAAAAGGACAGTTAATGAATCTCGAAATACGGCGAGTGTCGTCAAACACCTGTGCGGTTATTCCAAGAAGTTTTAACAGGTAAAAAAGACGAACATAAGCTAGCTAGCTAAGCTAGCTTTTCACTGTTACTCTACCGGTAGCAGATTAAGCTAGCAATTAGCCATGAACTCACCTGAGTGCAATGTCTTGAGGCCGTGCCCTCTCCACACACAATGGCAGAGGCAGCAGTGTCCGTCCCTCAGCACGGCCTCTCAGGGTCACCACCCTGTTCCTCAGCTTCTCCAGGTGTCTGTGGATGTCATCAGACACCACCCGCGGCCAGTCCTCATGGTTCAGACCGTTAGACAACACAACCACCAGCACCTGTGCAGTACACACAAGCTGTCACATGAAGCTGGACTCATACTGCACTAAAACCACACCAAACCATGTATTCCTTATGTGTCTTACCAGCAATAGTCTGAGTTGGAAATCCCAAATCATTACACACACACACACACACACCACTAGCCCACCTCAGAGATGACAAGAGGCAGATGCTCCATGGGATATCCAGGCACTTCTCCCAGCCGCAGTTGGTATCTGAATCCTTGGCGGGAAATTCTCTTTACACCTCTCTTTAGCACACACAGCAGCTTGGTCTTCCATGGTGGGGACGTCTTCAGAGATGCAGAAACAGTAGGAATGCTTTCAACAGCATTGAAAGCCCCAGAAATAAGTAGTGACTTATTTCAAAAAACGTTTGTTAGATGGAGTGTACGTGGCAAGCCCAGGATATTAAAATGTGTCGTGTAATGAAGCTAAACTCAGGATGTAGTTGTATGTGCTTGGCAGTGTTCTGCTTTTTTCTCTAAGGATGTGAGGAATTTTGCTGCAATATTTTTTCCCTCAATGCCACCCAGGAAAACATATAATGAAATGTGCTTCAACAGCAGCATGTGCTTCAACATATCTTTACCTCAGGGATTTCATACAGGACTGTCAACACACAATGCATGCTGAAAACAAGAGATGAACTACAACTTTAAGTATTTACTTAAGGCTTTAACCATAATTAGTTTTGCCTAGGAAACTGACTGTAGCCCAGAATAGAAAATGAAAACAAAAGGTAAACTCATTTGTGAAAGCAGCTGCCCGAACTTTTTATAAACTCAAGTCATGCTTTTCTGTATTTCCTACCTGAGCATCCCCTGCATGCAGTGTCCCTCCAGGCCCTGTGAAGAGCAGCAGTCTGTTGGTCCAGATGTGGTCCAGGAAATCCAGTATAATCTTCTGGTTCTCCTCTGCTCCAATGAAGCGGTTCCACTTATCCGTCTTCACTCGCAGCACGCAGAAGGCCTGCTCCCGAAGGAAGTCCACCCTTTCATCTGACAACACCACCCCAGTTTTGAGAGAGGGCTCCTGGGGGACACGCACACCTCCGGCGCCTCCACTGCTACTGCTCGTGCTGGTGGCCTCGGCCATGAAGACTCAGCTGGAAGAAATTAGATTATACTACTACTTGAAATCAGAATAGAGAATCACATAGAGACGGATAAAAGATACAAGCTCAACTCAGTCCTTCCTGTCAAGATCAGAACCTATAAAAGGACATTTTCCCAATCATAAAAACTATACTATCTTTCTATCTTGCTATCTTGCTATCTTTCTACTATCTTTCTACGGTCCCAACATAATGTTTCTTCTCTCTTCTCTAGCTTGGAGGCCTGTCAACTGGTAAAGTGATACACACCTTGATGGTCAGCCTGTCACTGTGACAATACAGCATGGGCTGGCTTCATTATCCTGCATGGTGGATGCTGTTTGTGTATGACCTGCTACCCGATCCTGTAACCTGAGCCTTCAGAGGAGACCAAACTGCAGTGACGCCTTCAGGACAGGTAGGGCTATTACACCTATGATACAGTGGAAAGATTTTCCATGTTTTAGCAAAATATGAGTCACACAGATAAATACTATAATTTCACTAATTGTATGTCTGTGTATTTGTGTCAGAGGGCAGAACAACTGGATGTCAATTTTTTTATTGATATAAACATGTGGCAGCAGCTACTGAGGATGTTAAATCCGTCTAAATACAGTAAAGTGGTTATTTTGTGTACCTTCTTCTAATTTTAACCTATGTTCTGTGTGTCATCACCACATGGTGGCAGTGTGGTACAATGTTTTCTACAGCATCCTTCAACTGTAATCCAAATTGACCCCAGCCATGACATCCTATTACACGTTTTATGCCATCTATATAAAAATATGGAAAAATGGGACATTTCTCTAACTGTGTTACTTAAAATACCACAGCAGTGATTACCCTTTTAGAGATCCTTCACTTTCTGCATTTAACCTTAGTACACAAATGTAATCATATCCAATTTTAAAATGGGCAGACTGGAGAAGGCAGAGTTTCCTGGGATGTTTGACATTTGAGTGTGTTCCTAACCTTATGGTCATACATTTGATACATACATAGGGTTATGCAGTACCTAGAAGCATACAGTAAGGATCCTCTCAGTAGGAGACTTGTCAAAACTGAATGATTTACGACTGTAAAACATTCTCCTCTCTAGTATTCCTACAGTACAAAGTGTGCACATGTAGTTCAATCTTTCCCCTTTTGATTTTATAAAATGTCCTTGTTTATACAGCTGGTTCATTTTCTGTGATCATTTCCCTGTGGCTTGATGTCACGCCTTTGAACATTAGAAACAGTGGATGGAAGTGATTTTTCACTTTACATGACAGATATATACTTAATGAATGTATATGACCTTTGGTGGTTTATGTCTTTATTTCTAACAAGTGTTAGACATTCATCAGCCGCAAATATTTCCATTGTTTGCAACACTAGCTATACCAGCCAATAATCCATGGCAATCCTCCAAGGGAATTTGTCCTTTCTGAAATCTCTAATTCCATTCCTCATTCTGTTTGCATAAGTGAATGTGTGTGTGTGTGTGTGTGTCTGTGTGTGTGTGTGTGTGTGTGTGTGTGTGTGTGTGTGTGTGTGTGTGTGTGTGCTTGCATGAATGCTCTTTGCACACATTTATTGTGTGTGTGTCATGCCGCTTAAATACATGTCCTTTACATGATATGCAAGGATGCGGTTTGTGCTAGTGTTAATCTATGTATGTGTGTGTGTTTCCATTAATATATGGCTACAAAAGTGTGTGATTAAATGTGTGCTTGTGTGTGTGTGTGTGTGTGTGTGTGCCTGTCCAGAGCCCAAGGCGAGTGAGGGTGTCCCTCGGGTGTCTCCACACACACTGTATCTAAGCCCATTTGAGCCTGCTGACAGCAGGAGCATGACTGCCCATCTCTCTGACCTCATGCCCAATGTCAGCTATGCTCTGCAGGGATGGAGGGATGGAGGCCAGAAAAAGAGATCTTAGGACAACTGGTGGGGGACGAGAAGAGTAGGATAGGGAACCAATGGAGAGAAAAGGGCAAAAAAGAGAGGGTGTATGCCAGGGTGGAGAATGAGGAGGGGCAGCGAGCTTACAGAATACAAATGAGACAGAGAATAGAGTGATGAAGGAGCAGAGGAGCAACAGCAGAATAGAGATATGCTCTTGGCCGGCTATTGGTGATAAATATTCAAGAGTAGTTCTGAACAGAGTCATTGCTGAGTAATGTAAACAGGAGGAGTAAGAGGGCAAATGGAAAAATGTGTCCTGAGGCAAAATTAAAATCTCAGCTCTTCACTGTAAATGAAATACGACCTGTAAGAAGGTGGACAGTAATATTCTGCTCCAATGTAGCATGGCAAAGCACCAGCTAAACTCTCATTTAATCTCTTAGCAATGCAGTTTTAACCTGAAGCGTCTCCCTCATTTCTTTTCTCCTCCT
This sequence comes from Diplodus puntazzo, assembly GCA_963678695.2. Taxonomy (NCBI): domain Eukaryota; kingdom Metazoa; phylum Chordata; class Actinopteri; order Spariformes; family Sparidae; genus Diplodus; species Diplodus puntazzo. The sequence goes on from OZ023166.1 coordinate 6,206,479, forward strand.
CTGTTTCTCCTCCTCACGCTCTCTCCATTTGCCGTTGCCATGACTACGTGTTGCTTGACGATCAGACTGGCGCTCTTGAGTCCGAAGCTTCAGCCTGTCTCTCCCCTCAAACGCTCCTCCGCTCCTCTCCCCATCACCCTTTCCCTGTCCTCAGTTAGGGGAGGAAAATTACATGTAGATGAGCTTGAGGTCTTCGTATCTTCCAACCGCACACATACACGAGCGCGCACACACACACACACACACACATACACACCATGACGGCCATCATCTCTTCAGGCACTGGCTCTCTCGAACAAGTCCGCTCTTTGGTACCACTCGCCATGGCCTTTTTCATTTTGTCTTGTAGTCTCCAGGGAAAAACGACAGATTCATGTATTTCTGAAGCAGCTGGACTCAGGGGAGACAGGGAAATGGATAAAAAAGGAGAATAGAGCCGAGTGAGGGAAAAGAGCAACAAGAGAGAAAAATGTCATCAGGGAAAGAGAGAGAAATTGAGACAGTGACAAAGATGGCATACACACTGTCACAGGCACACGCACACACACGTAATGATCATTTGAGAGCCTCCCTCCTGTTGCTGGCTGACTACCCATGAGACCCACCATGGCTGGTGATTGCCATGTATGAGCTTGTGTGCGTGTGTGCCCAGATGGTGCTGACCAGCCGTCCCTTCCAGGGTAGATGAAGTAAATGGTGCGATTACAGTAATGACCGACACACACATCTGTCCCGTTCCTCTGCATGGCTGCCAGCTCTTTTGGACACACACACATGCGCAAAAGCGCTACGGGCAGGCATCCGCGGAGTGGGTTAGAGCAAACAAACCACATTATGATGTGCATTTTATGTAATGCTTATGTGTTGTACAATTTTTGCTGTTTTGTTATTTTGTGGTGTGGAGTAAAAATGTGAAAATGTAAGCAGCTGGTTGATACCTAAGGCAGCTTACAAAGAGTGTCACTTTGGATGAAATGTGACCCCTCTTGTCAAGGTGACTCTGCTTAATCCCTCTCAGTTTCTCAATCTAACCCCCACTGTTACTGTTCCTCTTTCTGCCTCTTCATCCCCTCTCCACCCTGCAACTGTCCTCTTCTCCCTTTCATCTCTACAATCTGACCCACTTCAAAATTGCCCCCTCTCCTGTCCTGCCATTTTTTTTCCTGTTTCCACCTCTTTGGTGTTTTTCTCCAACCAGAGATGAGTCGAGAGTGGGGGGACAATTCGGACGAGCCACCGGGGGCATGCGATCTCTTTGTAGTTTGGAGAAAAGGCAGAGTGTCACCAGCAAGCTCTTCTGTATCAGACCTCTTCTTTGTTCAGCAAAGGTCTTCCTCCTCTGTCTGGACTCAGTGATATTTGAGAGGCAGGTCCGTGTACGCAGGAAGGGGTTAGAGAGCATGGCTAGTCTCCCAGATCGTGTGTGTTTACGTGTTTAAATTCTGAGCTTGCTCTCCTCAGAGTATATCAAGTGTGTTTGTGCGTTCTAGTTGAGGGGACCCCAGCAACCTGTGTTCAGAAATGCTGAGTCCGTGCTGACCACTTCCAGGATGTTGCTCACTAAGTCAACACTTTGTGTAAGAGAACACCCTTATTTCACTGGCAAAGTACTGCAGTGTCCCCTCCAAAATCTGCAGATACAGTAGATTTTGTTAAAAAAAAAAAAAAGGACAGCATTGTTCTGTGCTGTGGTAGACACAGGTAGTAGTCTCGTCTTACAGCATATTCACCTGGGCGTGCTCTCAGGAGGCTCATTAAGCTTTGCTGAGACAAAGAGATCCACTGGAATAAAGTTATTTACAAAGCCTTCCTTGCAGTGTCAGGGGGAAGGTTTTTTGTTGGATTCCAGTTAGACTTACATCCTGTAGATGGGGCTGTTTCTCTTTCAGCCTCCAGAGTTTGTCCTTTAGATACTCTAAATCAAAATTTCTCCCCAGCCTCATCCTCTTGTTGCTTATGAATACCCATATAAGCTCTCGGGAGGTGTGTATTATGTGTGCTCCTTGTCAATAGCTGAATTAGGCTTAATTCCACTGTGGGCATATGTAAGCATATTACTATAGGTATTCACACAGATACCAGTACACACAAACCAGTCCAAGTGTGTTTGCGGATTCAGGCTCACACACACTGAGTGTTCCCTTGGTCTTTGACATTGAGAGAAAGTATTGTCTCTATTGATTTATCATCATCTGCTCACCTCGGAGATATTAAGAACATAAAACAATAAAAGAGAAGTGGAACACACCTGGGTAACCTCTAGACCTAAAATACAAATTACACACTGTCCAGTGGTGGAAAGCATCTTAAGAGCATTGAGAGTAGGAGAGATGTTGGTAAGAAAGAGCGAGTGAGTGAAAATTTCCATATCTCACTTTGTTTCTTTAACTTTAATCGAAGCGACAAAAGTAAAGCTCTTAAGCAGAGCTGTCTCATCTCAAAGACATTTACATTCCTTTAGAAGCCCTCCCCATGATGTGATTAGATAAAAAGTAATACCACACTGTACCCTATATCTTTTTCACGCTCACTGGTTTAGCCAAATGAGGTGAAAGGAACCAAACGTTTCCATGGTTCCATTAAAATATGTCTGAGAGCAAAGCAGGGAATTAGACACACTGACACACTAACCGTGTCACCAGCCCCCCTTTCAAATGACTACACTGCTTTATCTGATTGGCTGCCACAGTTCTTGGCCATTACATGTGAAGACGGGCTAATGAGGGTAGACAGAGGGGAAATGATAGACTGAGGTTTCACTCTGGTGACTAAGATTGTAGGGTACAGAGTCTGATTGTCTGTCATTTTGGTGCCATTCATTGGCAATCATTGCAGTGGGCAGCCATTAGTTTAATGTTGCATATAGGTTAACTGTGGTGCTGTCCGATGTCCTTATTAGCAAGGAGACACTTGTTCCACTGGTGTTATTCTATGGGAAGTAGACAGCTTTGCAATGAAATGCTTTGGGGAAACTCTGAGTAATTGTTGGCTGAGCACAGAGTTTAGGCCACAGACGGGGTTGGCTGATCAGGCGAATCGGGCTTCAAGATGCCGTCCCCACAGTTACCATGTGGACGCAGATAATGACGTAGTTAAAGCGTCAAGGGACCAAATGAAGCGCGTCGTTATCTTGTGTGTAGTGTGTAAGGATTTCTCTTTGTTTGAACATTGTTCAGCATTGTACACAACTTAACATATGTTACATATTATATCTTTAGTTAATAAATGCAAGCATGCTAACACCCAAAACTAAAATGATAAATATTATGAAACATATCTGCTATACATGAGTGTTAACATTGTTTAAAGTCTATGTTAGCATGCTGACGTTAGCATTTACACCAAAGCGCCGCCATGCCAAAGGTCAGCCTCTGGGCACTTAGTCTTGTTATAATGAAAATCCTACCTGGCTATAAAACTTGTGAAGTTCAAGAATACTAAAGTAGCTTTCTCGAAAGATGGAAATTGAAATGGTGCATAAAAACACACGCACACACCAACAAACAAATGTCATTGATCAGGGCTAAGCTTTGATCTCTGTGTGAGAGCATGCCATAGCCGATCGATAACTTTAATTCGGCCTCAAGTGTGTGTTTGCACGATTCTGTCTCCCATGTCTCTCACTCCCTGACACTTTTTCAACCATACAAATACACAGACAAACACACAGAGTCATATTCTCCCCTTTCTCAAACCCTTGCACACAGAATTAAACACACACACACAGCAACCTGATTAGGTGAACCACGGGGGTTAGGCCTAATGACAAACAAACTCAGCGTGTGCACAAACACCTCAGCTCCTCAGATGAAATATAGATTTTCCTCTCCCCCAAAAGCTGATGGGTATTAGGTGAGGGCATGTGTGTGTGTGTGTGTGTTTGTATGCTTTTGTGTGTGTGTGTCTGTGTGTGTGCGTAATCTTGTTCTCCAGATTGTTTTCTATGGAAAGAGGAGGCACAGGAGAAAAGCATGTAAGCGATTGGACACTGCTTTGTTACTGTTAAAGACCCTCTCTCCAGGGAAATAGTGGGTTAAATAACTGTGTTTTCAGCTTTGTTTGTGTGTGTGTGTGTGTGTGTGTGTGTGTGTGTGTGTGTTTGTGTGCGCGTGTGTGTGTGCGTGTGCGTGTGTGTGCTGTCTGATAGATTAATAGGAGTGCTATCTCATCCCAGGGGAAATGCATTGGTATTGTTTTTACTGACGTCAAGTCCTTCAAGATTACTCAAAAGGTGCCTAATGAGTGTGTGTGTGTGTATGTGTGATGGCCGGCTCATTGCATTCACATAAAAAACCCAACAATATCGTAAATCAAAATATTGGCATGTGCAAGTGTAATAAGTCAGCTTTGATCACAGAGGAACATGAGGTGCATTTAAAACAAAAATGCGTAAGCTCATGCCTTTACAAACTGGTATTGTTAACATTTAGTCAAAGGAAGAGTAGTTATTAAACTACATGTCGTATTCCTATATGAAGCATATCACATAAATGTGTTCAACAAAAATAGAGGAAATGCTGTTTGGATCCAGCCGTGATTAAACAAAACCAGGTGCTCCTAATGCACGGGTAGGCTGAATACTGGTCAAGAGAAAATGGAATCACTAATCAATATTTTTATATTAACAGTTGGTTACAGCACTACTGTATGTGTAAAGCAACTCTTGTAGTGCCAGACCCACAAAGAATTGTCATCTGGTGCTGCAGTTCACCTCAGCTCTACAAAGTGTGTACAAAGTGATACAACTAGGGATGTCAACAGTAAAACAGTAGTTTTACGTCGTGTTTTATGTCGGTAAGCATTTTTTCCTAATAAACACAAAGTCAGTTACCGGCTAAGGGGTGTTGAGCAGTCTGAAACTGACATCCCTCTTTTCAACTCTTGTTTTGGCCTTATTCGTTTTGATTCAGTTGTACAACAAAGTAACAAGACTCTGGTAACTCACTGTCTGCCCAGGATGGAACAGAAGATGGAGGGAAAATGGAAAAGCGGAACATTTAGCAGCTTACCGCAGGAGAGGATGGAGACCAAGACAGAGCTATAAGGAGGGAGTCCAGTCAACCTGCCAGGTGGAAAGAAACATGACTCCAAATTAATGATAAGGCTTCTCCATGACTGCTGGATGTGTACAATAAATAAGCAGCTCTTCACCAACACATTCACCATATTACTGTATGGGGAAACAACATGTTAATGTTGTGTTAAAAACATGCTTTACTGCCCCCAATTGGCCCCAATCAGTTACTACAAAAAAAGAAATGTCATTGTTGGGATATACAGTATGATTGAACAAGGTCCAAACAAGTTCAAAGCTTATCGACCTCACACCGGTTCCTTTGGGTCAAACAATCAGAACGGTTACAATAAACACAGATCTCAAGCCTACACACGTGTTTGTGCAGCAATATCATGCAGCCTTTATTGAAAGAATAGAGAAGAGCTGTTTACTGGCAAGCAGACAAACTGCTCAGTGAAGCTGAGGGTCAACAATGAACCTCATACAAAAGAGGTTGTGTTGTAATGTTGAAGATAAGCTGTCTCTCCCCATCGTGTGTGTAATTTACCAAAAATATTGTTATGAGTATGTTAAGGACAATATGATTTCCTTCTCAGTCAATGACTTTATGATGCCTTTCATGCTATTTCATCTCAATTTGATGCTATCTAAAATTCATCAGTTAACACTTCAACCACCCAAATGATTATATCATCAAAACCCGAGTATTTTGCAAGCAGGAGGATTAAAATGACTCATAACTTTAATTATAATCTTTTGTCGGCTTTACTTTCATGCCAGCAATCAATTTGTAGTTCAATGTCACTTCTCCCTGATGGCGGGTATCTTTTTCTGGAATGAAACTCTTCAAACTGTTCCAAACCCTTCAATATCAGTGCTGTGAGGTGTGTAATGTCTTGTAAGCGTGTGTGTAACTGTGCGCTTGTGTTTGAGCGTGCTCAGCTCACTGCAGGTTAAGCTAAGTGGCTGTCTGGCACAGGCATCTTTGATTATCTTTATTTATCCCTCCCACCCACTGTTTCTCCGCTCAGTCGCTCGCTCAAACACACACCCCTCCTGCTAAAAAGCTAATCTTTCTGTGCTAATGAAAGGTATTGGGTTTCCTAACAGGCTTTTAAAGGAAGGTGATGGATTGAAGGGTAGATGGATGGTGGGAGGGGTAGAAGGGACACGAGGGGGGGAAGAAGTGAGAGAGAGGTGAGGTGTCAATAAGCACATCAACCTGATCCCTTTCAGTCTGCGAGATGTGCATATGCTGCTAATGTATGCAGTCATGCACGCAGCCACACAGCTTTAGTCCCTCATAAATCTCTGGGCAAAGCATAAAAGCAAGTCTTTTGGTGCCAATAAGCTGAGAGACAGATTGCAAGAGATGTCTCCACCTTGACCAGTGCTGTGATAAATGCCTGAGGGTGTGTATGCATGCACTCCAATGTATTACATCAGTGCGGAGCTGTTGGTCTGTGCAGATTGGTGCAGAACTATGGTTATTAAGTGTATTTTGTGTTGCTGAGGGGAATTCATTACGTGATACTTTCCATTTTCAACACATTTGCGGGAAAAAAAAATCTTCCAATGAAACAAACACAGGCGGCATGACAGTGAAACGGTTTAGTAAGTGATGATCTGTGCACTGTTATTGATTGGATGTTGTATTTGAGACACATTTAAAGATGTGTGAGAATATTATTAATTATAATACAAATAATTACTAAAGACCAATTTTAAGATCTTGCCATCCACAGTCTTCCACTGATGAATGAATCTCTCTCTTCCCTCCACATCGTTCGTTCCTGCAGGTGGAAGAGTCGTGGGGGGGGGGGGGGTGTCTTGGGATCACCAGCCCCTGCTCTCTCTCCGGCTCTTTTCCCCTTTCTAATAAAGCTGATAATCATTTGTTTCCCAATCACATTAGCATGCCAGTAATGAGAGGGGTAAGTCAGCCATTAGAATATGATCCATAATTCATTGTTGACTCCCGTTCATTACCCCAAACTCACTCCGATGAATGTTTAATAAGTGTGTGTGTGTGTGTGTACGTGCGTGCGTGTGCGTGCATGTGTGACTTTGCATCTCAGTTTATCATCTGGGGTACAGAGCGGTGTCAGGCTACGATGGATTGTTTGTGCTGATGGAAATTTGCACGATGGACTCTGTAATCTGCCTTTTTCCATATGCGTTACGTAACTCATGAATGACGCAAGGAGCAACTTTAATTGGAAATATATGCAAGGGTGCATTACTGTGCATCTTATTAGGTGTGCGTGCATGTCTCCCTCACTCTCTCTGTTTTCTCACTCTCTGTCTGTCTCTCTTGTGAGTGAAGCAGACAGCTGTTATCAGTCGCTGACAGAATCCTCCCATCAACCCCCTCCTTCTCCTGTCAATCACAGCACATTGTCACCAAGTTGCCATTTAAATAGTCCCCTTTCCCTGTGTTTACTCAAGAAATATGTGTGCGTGAGAAAATAATGTAGAAGCCCTGCCCTTGCTCTCCTCTCCTCTCCTCTCCTCCCCTCTCCTGAGAAAGACAAACACTGCTGGTTGATTAATACGTGAGAATTCCCCAAACACCTTCATCAGGCTCCCTACAATGCAAAATTACTCCCTCAGTAAATAAATAGTTGTTAAAACCAGCTGGAACATCATTAATGTCCAGCTTTGAGCCAGAGGAAAGTTACTTCAAGTTGTGTGTGTGTGTGTGTGTGGATGTGTGTGCGCGTGTCTTTTGGCAACCTCCTAATGAGATGCCTGTGTTTCCCTCCATTAGTAGTTTATTAGATAGCATAGGTCGCTGAGGTTTGTAAAATACAGTAAGCTTAATTTAGCACATTTGGCGCTACAGGGGCATAGGGGACTGAAGGGAGTATCAAGGGCATGGACAGCCGGCATAGCTTGGGAGGTAAATTAAAGTCGCCAGCAATAATAGGTGGGCTGTTGAACACAGCCATCATGCCCTTCAAGAAAACATTAAACCTGCCTTGGAGGTGCTGATGTGAATGATATGAACACGAGTGGGATCTGAACCACCTGAACCACCTGGCAAACACGACTTAATATTCTGCTGCGACTTGAAAGGTGGCAATCATCTTTTTTAAAATTATTATTCTCTACCTTCAAAGATCACTTTAAGGTTCACCAGCATGCAGATGCATTTTGTGTAGATTAGACAGCGGGGGCTATTGTTCGAAGTCATTTTAAAGTATTTATTAAAAGATGTTGCGGGAGGACCTGTGAAAGCAACACTCGATACCAAGATCACGTAGAAGGCTTTTTAATTCCTTTCTCCAGACGGAAGACAAATTTTGTCCAATGTAAAGCGTGTATTACGCTGAGTGGTAGACCTCACCATCAGCTGAACATCGACAACAACATTACCAGAGACACCTACGTTTGTTCAAAGGTAGCATAACAATGTAAAGTCACATGTATTTTTATCCAGCTTCTAAGTTAGTATCACGTGGTATCCAGTTTCATCAGTCTTGGTGTTGCCAGTTCTTAGTAAAAATTTGGCTGAGTTACAGTCTGCGATGTAAACGTTAGCTAGTGTTAGCAAAACAGCGGAAATACAGATGGAATGACTGGATGGAATGGAATCTTTGAGTTAGCTAATGATTGCAAGCTAACTAGCTAGCTGATATGTACAGTGCGTTTTACATTAATAGGAGGTGCCCTAATGTTCATAAACGTATCTTGAATATATATACGCTTACAAAGGGTAACAGGGTAAAGGTTGTACCTCCATTGTGTTGTATAACTCGGAGAAACACGGAAGCAAAGCTGATATTTATTGATTTAAAAGTGATGCATCTTGCTCTTATGTTAAATCACATTCCCGGCTAAAAAAATGTGTTTTTATGTGTGTTGACCTATGCATTGCAGTCTATATAAAAGATCATCTTAAAGATCAGCACCACAGAAAACCTTCTCACTATCCTTCAGTACGTATGAAGGAGAAAGTGTGAGGAGGGATTTTACAAGGAACAATTTATTGCTAATATTCTGTGGATGAGAGAAAGATACACCGAGTTTTCTTTGTTCTTTTGACCTTAAACGGACACATACACACACATACACACACAGACCCGTATACGATCTAATTTATAGCTAGCCGGTAAGTGACAGATAGACCCATTTTCTCCACCGTTCATGTAACCTTTTCTGTCTGGGGCTATCAAAGGTCACTCCGTCGTGCCTGATTTACTGTAAGAGCACGGTGCTCTCTCTCTTTGTCTCTCTCTCTCTCTAAACCCTCCCCTCCCCTCTGCCCTTACATTAGTCTGTCTCTCTATCTTAAGCTTCTTTTAGACATGCACTTTATGTAATTCATAAATGCTCTGTCAATTTAATACCCTGGTGTCAAGTTTGACACGGACCTTGAGTCATTTTTATGTAAAAGTCACATTGGCACTACTTAGAACCTATTGACATTTCTGTAACATTTGCTACACAGCTCAAGTGAGAGGAGTAGAACTTATGGCGTTGTGTACAGTAATGTATGTATGACATTAACATGCTAGCAGCGTGGCTCTTCGGTCAGTCAGTCCACTAGTTTTTTCCAAACTGAAATATCACAACGATTTGACTGATTGTCATGAAACTGTGTGCACACATCCTTGGTTCCCAGGATCAATCCTAATGATGGAAGTTAAATGGCTTGGCCCATCGAAGTGTCTAGTGCACTCGCTCTATGGGCTCCACAACACGGAGGCTTCCGCTAATTCTACAACCTGGATGTCGAGCTTTCTTGGCTTCATGTGCCACTGAGCAGCTTTCATAAGAAGAACAGGGGTCCAAGTCTGATGCTGTATCCAGAGTCCCCTTGTTGGACCCATGATGTAGCTCAAAGCACTGCTGTTTCTATCTATAGCCTCATAGAGTTGCTGGCATGGCTGCAGCCTCCTCATAATGTGTGTATCGAAGCCTAGGAAGAGATTTTTATCGGAAATTCTGTACTCTACTTAACAAGGTTTCAAAGTGCTTTACAAAAAGGAAAATGGATAAAAAAAAAAAAGAAAACTGTTGTTAAAAACCAATACAATTATGTTGAAATGTCAGATATTACTCTGAAACAACAATCTCACTTGCCAGATGCCGAACAGTATACCAGCATTGTGGCTCTATCTGTAAGGGTCCTGAGATGTGTAAACCAAATTATCATGTTCTTTTCCATAACACGGGCCTTAACATGGTTTTTTTTTTCCTCAAACTCACCCCACTTCTCACCCTTCTGCCCCCTTACACACATATTTGTCTTTTCCACTATTTCACCCTGTTCTCTCTCCCTCATTTCTCCTCTCTCTCCTCTCCTCTCTTGGTTTTGGAACGAGACCGGAACAGCGTACTTGACACTTAATTTGACAGGAAGAATGATGGGTATGGTGCTGCACACTATAAAGCGCAGAGGAGAAACAGCCGAGGCAGAGAGAGGCAGGATTTCAAACAGAGCCCTTTTATCATTATAATAGTTGTGTTTGTGAAGTGTGAGCTGGTTCCACGAATGCACCTGTGACACAGAAACACAATTGACACATCATTGTGTTGTAAATGAGCTGAAAAGTGGTGCAGAGCTTGTTCTTGCATAAAGCTTTACAATGCTTTTTGTCACACGTGATATCTGGATGTGAAGGAATAAAGGAGGGCAGCAGAGTGAATAGAAGAAGAAGCACTTTGGGAAGACAGTTTTCTGGGTGAGGGAGAAACGGAATCCTCTTTAATCCTTCACAGGTGTATGAAGCTGTTCTGGTTAGACTGTAGGGGTGGTAGACATACTGTAAAAGAAAGAAATTGTATCGTGTCAATAAGCCGAGAGCTGCACAATAATAACTACTTTGATATTATGAAGCTGAGAATGTGCAACGTCGGGTTGAAGCTATAGCTGCAACAATTGATTTATTAGTTGCCGAATATAAAATTGCCAACTGTTTATATGTATATATTTTTTAGAGTCAACATTGTCTTATTCCAGCTTCTTAATGTGAATTTATCTTCTTTTTTTTCTTTTACTCCTTTATGGCACCAAACTGAACATCTTTGAGTCTTGGAAGAAACATTTGAGGATGTAATGTTGGGCTTTCGGAAACACGGATTGTCCTATGTGTTATGCATTATGTGTTGATTTTCTTTTTTTTGTTTGTACGATTTTGAGTTCTCGGTTTCTATACAAATCACCAGCAGTGAAACAAAGACCCACTGGCATCAGCCACAAAAAATCCTCCGGCATCACAATTGAGTTGTGGTTTTGTTGGATCGAAATTCATTTTGCTATTGACAAAGCTATAAGAGTATATCAGTTTTAAGTGACCAGCAGAATTGCGAGAAATCTCATCTCGTGTTGATGGAGAGCTGTTTGCTCTCTGGGAGAATGGCGAGAAGTTAGATGGAATAAATTTAGCATTACTCATCCTTTGATGCCGTCGTCTCTCCATCTCTCGGTTGCGTCGCCTCCTCTGATGTCATGCTCCTTTGCATCTCATCTGCATCCATTCATGTTCCATTTGTCTCTTTTGACTCCTCTCTCAGGTTCGCAGGCGTCTTGTGTCCTTGGATTTTCTTCTTTATTACCTCATTGCATCATATTTTCCCCTCTCACTCCCTCATCTATGTGTGCCTCCTCTCCTGTGTGAGATTGCTATTGCAGATCTGTCAATATTCACAAGGTGTGGCCGCGGCCCTGGAGCTTTAATCTCTGTAATAAACTCAGTGCTTCATTCTCTCTTGAAATGTTTGCTTGTTCACCAGAGGAAAATGTTGTTTTTTTTATTTTGTATATGCGTCAGCAGTGTCACATTAGGACGCTTTCCAGAGCTTTATTGGGCCACTTAGCATATCGATTCATTAGTTGATTATTTACACACCGAGTCTGTTGCTTTTGTTTATAGCATTTTCTAATGTGTTGGCAGTTTCCTCCATGGCTTCGTCGGGCACTGTTGGTATATGTATGTGTGTGTGTGAGCGTGCATGCTGTAGTGGGACTCTGTACATAGCTGTTTGGAGCTAAGTGCTTTGAAGTTCATCGTGCTGTGTGGTGGTACGAGAGAACAATACGAGAGTATTAGACTCTCTTGTTAAGCCTTCCTGGGAACAAACAAAAGCAACAATAGAGCACTTGTTGAGTCGTTTCCTCCCTCAAATCTCCACGCTTTTCTCCACATTTCCTGTTTTTGTATCTTAGGATATGGAAGCACTTAGTGTTTTATGAGGGCATCTCTGTGCCAACATGTCTGGGATTGTTCATCATGTGTGCATGTACAGATACGCAAGATTTGACTCCTGTTGTTCATTTAAAAAAGGAATGCGTGTGACATTTATAAAGAGCTCAACTACTTAACAAGCAGCTATACTCAGAGCCCCTCTCTCTCACTCTCCACATGAATTATTATCCCTTATGGGCTGAAGTAAGTCTGTGAAAAGGCAATATTGCGGAAACGCTATATTACACCATTTAGACTTGATACATTTACGCCTAATCTATGAGACTCTTTAATGTGAGACCTGTCCCATAAATAACTATCAATACTTCTGTTCATTGAAATTATTATTGCGCTGAGTGTTTAAGTGTTTCTCGTCAGCAGGATACCTTTGCCAAAGCAATCCACGAAGCAGAAAAGGACAATCTGTCACTCCACTTTGCAGGCCGGTCTCTCGAGATTTCATGAAACGAGCACGATGTCCTCAAATGCAAATCTGTACTTCATGCACAAAAAAGTGCGAGAAACACGTTTTTGCCCTCCTTGGAAGTTTTACACAAAGGAGACCCGTCTATAAACAGGTTATAGTTTGACATTGAAATAAGGTTGTGGTGTTGAAATAATTGATGGTCACAAACATTCTCCTTGAACTGTTATTTTAAACTTAAGCCAAGAAGTTTTCATGGTTGAAGTTTAAATGTTGTCCTGTCCTTGTTTAACTACAATGAAAACCCTGCACAAACCTTGCCAATATAGTTTTAGATGCCTTGCCATAATGACAGTTTTGGCTGGTGCTGTCATAGTTTGGGCTACAGTATGCTTCAGACAAAGTGCTTGTTAGATTGCCTGACATCGACACCTTTCCGACGTCAGAACTGGGCTGCTTCAGATGACATGCCCATTTCATGCAGCAGTTGTCCAAGTCTGTGGGGGTAGAAAAGTAGGCAGGATTTAAACCAGTCTTTAAATCTTTATTACTGTCACACAACTACTGTCTCTGTCAAGGATCCAACACCATGGATGGTTGTTAAGGAGAAACTACCCAAAGAGGAGTGAGTCCCTCATTCTTTATTTGTACAATTGATCACGCTGAGACTACAAAGACCAACAGGACGGTCCACCCAAAAGTTATTTTACAAATTGAAGGTTGTAAGGCCCAGTCCCAGTCTGGTTGTTTTGGCTAAGACTGCAGCTGCACACAGATCGGCTTCTTCATCGTAATTTATAACAAATGCACATGGGCGACTAAAAACAGGACAGCATGGCTCTCTTGGTACCATCTACAACTTTTGATAACAGAAACGCAAAAGTAATCGTACTAATGTGTACAAACTGAACTGTACCTGACTGCATGCTTGACACGAGGCTTTTGATTATACCAACAGCTAAACAAATTAATTCCTTGAGTTAGACTGTGTGGTATTTCTCTTGTTTCGGGATGGTTTGGCTCATCATTTCTTATTTTGTTAAAGGTCTCCAGGGGAGTCGCATCAAATGAAGTCTTCATGTAGTAGGAGAGTGACTTATTCTTTATTTTTGTATCATCTTTTTCTTTCTCTCTTGTTTTCAAATAGGCTCATCGTCAGTAGAACCTGTGTATTTTCTTTTTTTTGTTTTTTTGACTTTATACACATTAAGGGCCGTCTGGCACATGTCACATCACCTATTATAGCTCAAAGTACAGGCCTGAGAGTGGTTCGACTTCAGAATGTAGGTATTAATTATCAGGTTAAATGTTGTCCTTGTGTCTGAGCAGCAGCACAAACATACAGAGATTTGTCCCAACAAAGCCTGAGGTGACTTCATCCTCTGCATCTCGCATTTACACTGTTGCTTCAAGGTTAATCTGTATGTCAAGATCTCTCTGTTTGTCTCTGCCTTTCTATTTTCCTCTCTGGCGCTCTCACTCTCCCTCCTCTCCCCTGTCTCTCTGTTCCAGCCTCAGATCAATGAGCTGGATGACTATCGTAAATCTTAATGGTCATGGTGTGTGTGACAAAGTTGAGATGTTTGTGCGTGTGCATGTATGTATGTGTGTGTTTGTGTGTGTGTGTGTGTGTCTCCGTCTCCAGTGCAGGTGAAGTATTGCTCACTCAGCACTGTCCTGCCCCTTGGGCACCACCACACGCCTGCCTGCCTGCCTCCTGTCCAGCCACAATCAATTTCACAGTCCCGAACACACACACACACACACACACACACACACACACACACACACACACACACACACACACACACACACACACACACACACACACACACACACACACACACACACACACTGCACCTTCACGGACATTTTACAGGAATCTTAATTTTTTACTGTATTATATGTTAAAATGTATTATTACTGTTAGATACTCTGAGTAATTTGATGAATGTGACCTGAAAGTGTTAAATTAATTTAATTAAGTTTTTTGAAAGGTAATCCATCTTGTAAATTAGAATTATCAAAGATTTGATGTGAGAGAAACAGGTAATATAATATACTTGCAACCACTTGGAAATACACGTATGAATTAAAGGCCCAATCAGTACTTGTTTTTGGGTGATACATTTGAGTAAAGATGGAAATTTTGTTGGTTTATTCACTGGTCACTATTACAAATAGGATACAATAGCACTGCACAACATTTTACAAACCACTGTTATCATGAAAGGTTAAATGAATATGAACTTTTATATATTTTATATTTTTCTAGAAAGATTAAACTTGTCTTTTCTTTTTTTAAAAATAACATTCTGTTGTAAAACTAATCCAGGTAGATATCCTAGATAATGCAAATGAAACCTTGGAAAATATGAAAATATCAACAGAAAATGTAGGCCAACATGGAGGAGAGTGGCTTTGGGTTAATCATTTCTCAGTTCCAGAACAACTAAGCACACTTCATGTAGTGTTGAAGACCATGTGACATGTGGAAGCAGATTAGAGAATTTTTCAGTAAGCATTCTTATGTAACTTTGGCTGAATTTTGAGAAAGTTACAATGTTCAGTTTTTTTAGATTATTCCAGACAAGCACACAAATGTGTTAAAGACATACAGTAGCAGTGTCAGGTGGACAACTGCTTCCTTAGATTGAATGATTTAATCTTATTCTTCGCTTTAGTTCGGACTTGGCTTTAAATGTGCTCACCTATTGAATCTCAGAGTGTTAGAAGTTCGTAAATGAGAGGTTAGATACACAGTTAACATTCAGCATACACTGATGATTCCTACAGTTAACATCTGATTTTAGTGTTTGTTCATGTGAGTGTGTGAGTGTATGCGGAGAGGCAGCTGCAGCGTCTCGCCTCTGATTTTATGATTATCACATATCAGGTTTCCTGCCCATAATTGTAGACTATGTCTCTGCATATCTATATTGGTCTGTGAGTGCGCTCAGCGTGGGCCCTCGCTCCAATCAGCCAAAGATTTCAGTGAAGACAGATCTTCATCACATGTAAGTGAAAAAGAGCCTGATGAAGTGTAAATCTGCCTCATCCGAAGGAGGAGAGAAATTGAGAGGAAGAGGCCCCCACTGTGCTCAGACAGCATGGGCCAGGTGGTGTGAGTGAGTGCAAAGTGAGAGGAGTCGAGAGGGGGTGTGTGTGCGTTTGTGTGTGTGTGTGTATGCGTGCTTGCATGTGCATGCGCATGAGGTGGGGGCAGCATTCAGCAGGCACCTGGTGCTGACAGGCTCTCATTGAAACTCTGCAATCCAATTCAGATTCAGCACCCCTATGCTGCTTTGAAGGGCCTCGTGACAGCTCATTCCTCTTCTCCTCTCCTCTCCTCTCCTCTCCTCTCCTCTCCTCTCCTCTCCTCTCCTCTCCTCTCCTCTCCTCTCCTCTCCTCTCCTCTCCTCTCCTCTCCTCTCCTCTCCTCTCCATGGGGGGTCCCATCATTACCTGCTGATTACAGAGCTGTCACTCCTTGCATCTGACAAGCTTGCTGATTGGCACGAGTATGGGTATGCACGTGTGTGCTGATGCGTTTGCTCATGCCCATGTGTTATGGCTTCCTCGTCGCGTGCCCGCTTTCTTGACTCTAATGCAAGTGTGTTTACCCATCTGTGTGGGCACCTGTGCGTCCATGTAACTGTGCACCTATTCCTTACATTAATTGTGATTGCAGTGTGAAGTGCTGGTGCTCTGCTAGAGGAAGAGAAAGAGGAGTGAAGTGAAGCTTTTGTTCTGAGGAGAGCGACCTTTGGGAAAACCAGTGGTAACGAACACTTGCACAGTGATGTCTGTTTTTTTAAGCATTTCACATCAGTATTGCTTCATGAATTATAGATGGTCTGCTGTGCTGTGTTGCTGTCATCACTGTACATGTGTTAATCATGCAGCATGTAGCATGTTGAATTTGACAAATTACTACCAATTAATTGCCGTAATTATTTCACTTAAAGGGCAATCCCATATTTTTTAAACCTGGCAGTAGTCTGGCAGTTTAGAAGGGCATTTCTCCACGCCTGTCAATTCTGCTCATATCTGCTTTCTACTCACACATAGCTGATCTTTACAGTAACCTCATGTGCTGCTTCTGCAACAATGTTAAAGGACCATGGACTTGCGTGATGATCTGCGGGGAGGAGTTGCTCTCCCGCCAGCAGCCTGTGTGTATCTCAATCACAAATTACAGCAACACTGTTTCGAATAGATTATCAGTGTGTTTTCTTCATTTGCTTGCACGTGGCACATAGAGAAAAAAAGAGGCATAAGGAAATTAATGCTGCATTTCGCGAGGCAGCTGCTGTGCACTCTGTCTGATCAGCTCAATTGGTTAACATCGGTGCCTCCTGTGTCCCCCTGGCGTGATGTGGAGAGGGCAGAAAAGAGTACCGGCAGCGCTGGTACGCAAGAAAAAGTCGCGGTACACCAAAGAGTGAAATGTAAAAGGTGTGTACCGTTTCCACTAGCATACTTTGCAACTGTCAAACAACGCTGACATACCGTCCTCGTCTGAGCCCCCGCTCGCTCTCTGTTGATGGTGTAGTAATAGGAGAACCCCAACATTTCCTGCACAACTAATTTCTAAAAAAAGAAAAAAGGTGGTTCCCTAGCTCCTGTGTCTCATTAAACACACCATACTGCATAGTCAGTCTTCTTCCTCTTTTTTATTGTTTCTTCTTTCTCCACTTGTGCCATTTAATAAAGGTTGGTAAAGCACTATTAGGCACTAGGGTTGGGCCGATGGTCGATGGCTGTCAGCCATCAGCTGCTTATCACTGAACATCGTTACGTTGTGATCTGAAAGGCTCTCCACCAGAGAGCATTATTAAGAGGCGTGTTCCCTCAGATTTGCCGTAGGGCAAGAGTTGTTGTTGTTCATGATGTGTGGGGAGATGAAATGAAAGTAAGTATGTTACTGCTCAGTGCACTAACATTACGTCTCCATGTCCCGTTTATTATTTTCTTATTAAACCAGCTCAGTCAGGAGAACCAAAGACGATCGGTTACATTTGTGGCAGCAGTGTGTCTTTTCCTCTGGGCCGCTGTTTTTCTCAGTAATTCCGTTTTTATACAAAGTTTTCTTAGATTGGCTTCCTTTGCTAGTTGGCCAACGTCGTTTTATTCATATGAAGTTAAACAATGCTATGGGGTTATGAAGAGATGGTTTAGTTTCCTCTGCAGGGTGAGAAAGTTTTAGTTTCATTTTAGAGCAACCGTGGGAAAAAGCGGAAGCTAAAGTGGTGAGTACAGTAATACACCTGCTGCCTTATGACAACACTGAGGGGACACACTGCCTTAAATTCGGAAACAACGCGGTCATCGTATGGAGCTAATCAGAGCACTTATATGACCACAGTAGTAAACAAACATGATGTGTGTGGAGGAATGTGTACAGCTGTGTCCTTTGTAAATATGACTAATTGGTAAATAAACTGAAACATAGGAACGTACACAGTGAACTGCAGGTGGAAGTACACCAGTAGAATGCAGATCCAGCAGCCAGTATCTCTCACAGAGATCCCACAGATACCCTGGTCATTAATGCGTACCACAGCAAGGTCATTAACAAGTGCCAGTGAAGGGAAGTGGCCTGATTGGCTGTTTGACCTTTAAAGGGTAATTGCCACTTTTAAAAACTAATAAAGACACTGAGAGGCTGAGGGGAAGCCAAACCTACTTTACTGGAAACAATAACTCCAAACAATAAAGGTATGTTTCTCCATAAAAACATGCAGCGAGTTATTGGGGAATGGCTCTTTAAATGGTATCAAAGTGAAAACTGCAGAATTTTTCTTTCCTCTCTGTGTTCCCTTACCTTTAGCTCTTAAATATTTCAATCACATAAAGTCAGCCCCCAGTATGTTGTAATGTGCACTGTTCTTATTAATAGCAGAGGTTGCTGTATTTTGTAAGAGTTAACCCTTCAAATGCCTTCCACTGTGTTGAAAAGACTTTTTCTTCAAAGCCTAATATCCAATTTTTCTGTCTGCTAAAAAGGGACTGGGAGATTTAAGTAGAAAACTTTATGACAGTTTTACTGGCTCTGAGTTAAAAGGTGCCCTCTACTCAGCGAGCATGAAAGTCCGACTTTGAACAGCAGCATTTTGGAATATAGATTGCTTTCAGCACCCAGACCATTGTCGCTTCAAAGCCACCTGAGATCCTCTTTGGCTCTCAAGCCTTAGAAACGATTCCTTGTAAAAGAGGAATAAAAATAGGATGATATCAAGTTGGAGCCTGCAACGGCAATGGCCTGAAACCAGAGGACAAAAGGAGAAAGACCAAAGGGATAGCGGAAGGAGGGCGAACAGAGAAATTAATGACATAAGTCTGAGGGCTTGACGGCACCTGATTTGCTGAAGATCACAGAGACCGAGAGGAAATAGACAAAACAGAGGACAACCAGAAAGCATAAAAAGCAAACAAAATGGAGAAGGGTGAAAAGATACACTGAGAGGAGCAGACAAGGTAATAGTGAACATGTTAAGCTTGAGCGAGTAAGGATAAAAGAAAGGCGAGAGGGTTAAAGGCTGAAAACATCTACAGCAGAAAAAACAACATCCAGAGAAACCAGACAGCTGAATCTGGAGAAAGACTGATTTCTTAGTTTTCTGGGTGACGGTGTGTTCTCAGTGGCGTGGCTGTACCAGCGCGATAATTACCGTCTGTAAGTGTTTCTCCTTAAATGTGCCCATGACAAACATCGTCACCACTGACACCACCATCACCACAGTGACTAGCAGGCACCCTGCAGTGGTGATTCAACATCATTAGTGAACATGACTGGCTGTGGGCATTAGAGACGCAACATTACACCGCGCCATGCAGGGTGCTAATGTCCTGGAAAACTAGATACCATCTCTTCACTTGTCATGCTTCACTCACTGTATTCCGTGGGACCCTGGCAAGAAAGGAGACGACAGACGCAAGAAGCACAAGAGTGTGTTAGAGATGTTGATTGATACATGTACATATGTGTGCACGAATACAATAGGTGAATGAAAAGCAGCAATCCTACGCATGCATTGGTACTAAAATGATCCATAGCTGCATTCAGTCTCCAGTGTTTTCATCTCGTTGCGTGTTTGCTCCGAGCCCATCGTTCACAAACTTTTCCTCCTTCGTCTTCAACCGTTATACATCACACGGCCTCCCATGGAGGCTCTGCAAGCTCCACAGAGTTAGCCTGCTGTCTGCTGGATCTGTCTTTAATGTTGCTCCTCCCTGCCACTAGATGCAACATCTGTGAAATGGGGGAAATGGTGGAAAAAAGCCCAGACGTCACAGCAAGGGCTCACTTATCTGTGAGGACTGATGCAGCAAAGGCATTTAAATGGCGTGTTCATGTGCTCGTGCGAGTGCAACTGCGTGCGTGTATCAAAATCTTCTAAACAGCCAATCCAACTTGCCTACATTTGCGCATGCATGTGTGCAAGGGAGCATGCCTTAGCAGCCCACAGCGAGCAGTCCCATGTCAAGGCTATCATCATCTCACCTCCTGCTATTATCGCCACGTCTGACAGCCCACTCCCAGCTAAATTAATTTCCCCTTCGTTCCAAGTGTGCCACCCTCCCTCTTGCCTTCACCACCCTGACCAACGCATTTCCCTGGTATTTGCCGCCGTCTTCTTTCCGCTTTTCTTTGTTCCTCCTTTTCCTCAATGTCTTGCGATTCAAGGAAAAGCCAGTTTTCCACTTGTTTATTTTCCTTTATTCCTTCTCAGAGGTTGCTGTGCCTTACTGAGATGTGTCTCTATCCAGAGTCTAACAGTAGCTGCTGGACACGGACTTCATCTACAGAGACGGAAAGAGTACAAAAAAGTAGAAATAGGGAGAAGATTCAAAGGGACATGGTGATTGTTTTTGGTTGTACTGGCTCTGCAGAAACCCATTTGCACATCATTTCCATTAAAAAGCAGTAGACAAAGACGTGCACAGCAGCAACACAGTGGGCTCGAAATTCTGTAATTTACATGTTTTCAGGCTCTCTTTGGAATAGCTTTTCATTTCTGTCGCATGCCTATTCCACTGGAAAACCCACTTATGACTGTTGCACGTGCGATTCTTGAATAAACATTAAGTCAGAGCCGGCTGAGAAATGGAATCCAGCTCAGACAATTAGATTCACCATCTGCCTGGTCTTCCACCAGTTCCCTATGTGATACGAGTAAATACCAGCCAAGTTAGTTAAGCAAATGCCACCAACCCACTGGTTTGTGCTGGGAACGATCGCCTGAATATTAATATCGTTGTGCATTGATAGTATGTAAAACTCTATTGGGTAAGGTTTAACGAGAAAGGCGGAGGGAATCGTTAGCTTGATTAAGCTGGGCCATATGCTCCAGTCACAGCAGAGCACCCCCTCCCCCCAAAAACCCCGCCAAAACCCAACAACAGCCCTGAATCACAATAAAGATGCACTCATTTGCCGTCTGCTCGCAGTGAATGCACCGGACCACATGAGGTCTGTCTCCTTCTCTCTCTGTCTCTATATGTGGGCTCTATTTTTGTGCTGACGTGCAGCGCAAGATGCAGCTTTGTGCCGGCAAAGTGGCATTTTCCTGAGGTTGGCCAGCTCTTGGTTTTATCTGTGTTGTTTTCATATTTTGGCGACTCCAAACTGGGACACAAAGCACTGTGGGGAGTTTGCCAGTGGCGTCCTGTGATGTTTTTTTTTTTTTTTTTAAAAAGGTGGATCAAGATTTGTGGTAACAACTGCGTGCCTGCTTGAAGCAAGTCAGCAGGGCACAGCACAGTGCTTTCACGTTTTATGCTTCTTTCATGGAGATTTGTGGACAAAATGTGAGATTTGAGGACCTTGTCATGTCATAAATTAATCACAACTGTTGTAATTAAATTAAAAAAAAAATTGGGACGTCAGTGAAATATACTAAAAACAGATCGCAGCCATTTTAAATAAACTGTGTTCACTGACAACAGTTTTACTAAGCGTTCCTGAGCCCCTTTGATAATATTCTTTTATATCACTCTCTCCTATTCAGAATATGTCAAAAGGACTAGAAGATTATCACATTCTTGCTTCAGACAGCTCTTCATACCAGCTGTTCTGGTATTGTGTTTTCTGTTCTTTAGTGTATAACCCAACTGTCCCTAAATGCCACCCTACAGAGGCTGTTTTTCTAAACCTGAGCAAAGGCCAGATAGCACTTTCTATTTTTCCAGTGAGATCGTTTGATCAGGAAGTATACAAAAAATGGTTGAACTTGAAGACGGAGAGAGTTTGGTTTATACTCAAGTTTATACTTAAGTTGTAGTTCTTGAGATAACAGGGAGGCCTTCCTGCTGCGATTTTAACAACATAAATAAACGATTTGAGAATGTTAATTTTGTATATTACCAAGTCCTCCTTAGAACCAGCGCTGCATTGTTTTCACCAAGCTCACAGATAATCTACCCCTACATTATGGATTTGTCTTCACACCATGATAACACATTTCTTTAAATATATAAAATCATTTGATTCTGATTCAATCCTTTTCTTATAATATATTCATCCTCATCCAGCCCACATGTGCTGCAAGTATTGTTTGCACAGAATATTTAAATGTCACACATCCCATCTAATGTGCACTCGCTGGTCGGTGTGCTGCTGGCATTGATTTGCACTATGTCTGTTTTTCCTCATGTATCTTGTTTCATTCTCTGTATTTATTGCTGTCCCTCTATTAATTTCTTACCTCCTTCTTTATCTCTCCATATTCCGTTGCCTTCATATAGTTTACCTGTGCGTATTTCTTCTTCTGGCATTTCCTGGCATTGTTCGTCTCTTTCCATTGTCTCTCTTTCACCTGCCTGCCTCCATCACAGCATGCTGAACTTGGCTGAATGAACCTTTCTGAGGTATAATGCCATTACAAGCATGGATGCATGCATGTGTACATGCGCGTGTGTCGGCGAGTGTGCGTCTGTGTGTGCTCGTGTGTATGCGACCCAGACTCTTCCTGGGGGAAAACACGGATGCAGCCTTTTGTCTTTGCTCTTGTTTCAGATTATAGTTTGTTTTATTAATGCTATGGTAATCTGTTTTCTCCTCATCCTTTGGTCCCCGTGTCTCTCGAAATGGAGGGAAAGCTCAAAGGACACCCATTGATCTAAGCGGCTCCAGAGACCTTGTGCCACTCAGCCAGTTTCTACCGTGTCAATCTTTCATGAATGCTGCTGGAGGAAAGTGGTCATTGGGGAACTGCAACAGACAATATGCACAAAACAAAGGGCTGGAAAACATAGCGGAGCCACCGCTGGAATGGCCGGGCCCCTTGTGAGTCTGCATGGCCAACTTGTTTTCCATTATACGCTTATTTACGCCGCTGTTATTCACTTGGATGACTGATTGACACAAATCGCCTGCGGCTAAACATGTTGCA
The DNA here is from genome assembly GCA_963678695.2 of Diplodus puntazzo. Lineage (NCBI taxonomy): Eukaryota > Metazoa > Chordata > Actinopteri > Spariformes > Sparidae > Diplodus > Diplodus puntazzo. The sequence goes on from OZ023166.1 coordinate 6,229,510, forward strand.
GAATAAGCTTAGTGGAATAGATGTCTGAGTGGTGTTGCAGTCCTCATCATGAAGTAATTTGCTGCGAGTATCAATCAATCGGGGTTTTAAACTATTTTCACGCTCGGCTGTGAAGGAGATTTGACCCAAACAGACTGACAGGTGTTTAACTTTTTATCTGATTCATCTCAACATTCTTGGCACAAGTCCTCTTCATAAAAAATGCAGAGGACGTTTGAGGATGGATCACTAGTTTAACCTGCAGAATAATCAGATGCGCACACACTCATGCGTGCACACACGAGTGCAAGAAGCCGACCGCTTTCAGTACCAGCGAGTGTGTACAAATTCAGGTGACAACATTATTTCTTTGTGTACTTTTTCTTTCATTTTTGCATCTCCCCATCTACTCTTCACTTCCCTTCACCTGCAGGAGAGACAGCCCATGAAATATTAATTATGATGCGCTATCAAGACGATGTGCTTCGCCTACTGAGAGGCGGTATGTGCATGTGCATAGGTGTCCTTCTTGTGGCTTGTGTACTGCCTGCTAATGACCCATGTTTTCGAGACCTCTTGCCCTCTTTCTCTCCCCTCATGTCGTCTCTCCCTTTTCTGCCCCTCTCACCTCTAATCGTGTATCTCTGCCTCCTGTTTCCCTCACCACTCTCCCCCCTTTTCTCTCTCACCACCTCCACCTCCCAACCCCAGATGCAGGTTTAAACAACTAGCTTTGAGCGCCGCTGACACCTCGTCAATGCAAATTCAATCTCCTCCAACTCTCCCTCTCTCTCATTTCTCCCGCGTCTGTCTCTTTTCACTCCCTTTCAGAGATTATGTGGTAATGAGGGTGTCTTGCTTGTTCGGCAAGACCTTCCTCACCCCGCTTTTCTTGTGCTCTCACATTTGCGCGCTCTCTCTCTCTGTCTTGCTCTCTGGCGGTGTCGCTCTCTGGTGCCGTTCCCTCCCTCTACCTTGTTCTTGTTATATTAATTAGAAGTGTATGTGGGCCAGAAATGACCTGTGTGTTAATGTGAGCAGAGGGACTATAAGACCGTTGGCTGCTCTGGCTTGTCAAGGGTCTTTTCATGCTGTTGTGCACTTTTCATGTGCAAACAATTCTGAAAACACTCAAACGAATGCACAATTGAGTCCTTATATGATGAATAAATAGCCATACAGACAGCTTTGTAGAATACAGTGAGAAAGAAAATAATTCAGCTATAATGGAAACATATATATATCTGATAATTCAGATTTAAATTGGTTGTTTTTGCTGATTGTACCACCACTTTTACTCGAGAAAAGTGTCTACCTTACCCTATTCATCACAAGTGAATTTGTAGATTTAAACAGTCTTCCTTTTTGTGTTGTTTTCATAGTAGCAGAAGATGTTCCCCTGTGGAGGCTCTGGTCTCGTTTCCAACAGAAGGACCACTTACACAGAGCTATTTTTCTCCCCTTCGATTACCTCATTCAAACCTGTGTGAAACCATTCTGCATCTGAACCCTGCCTTCCATCGCCCCCTCTCTTTTTTAACGTACAAATATGCAAGGCATTGAAAAGATGTCCGCATGTAATGTGTTTTTGAGTGCAGACAGAAGTAAATGGTCTTTTCAGTTACGCTCTATTATCATGCATTTGAATCCTCAACAAGAGGCCGGCCCAGCGTGGTAGAAAATGTCACCTGTCACATTAGATGATAATTGTACCAAGATGAAGGCAGCGGAGGCAGAGGCCCTGCTAAGCTATTCAGCTCTTATCTTCAGTGTGACTGCATTAGAAATGCACATGTAGGATGAAGGTTTTTCGCAAATGGCTCCCCACATGCAAAATGAAACTGTAACCTGATGTGTGTTCTTGGTGGGGAGGGGTGTAGCGCCATGTGTGTCCGGAAAAGAATGAATGTTTAGAGTGTACAGTGGTTTGTGTCTAACAGGCGGATCCATGAGGAGCCGTGGAGCTCAGGGTCAACTCACGGTCACTGACTTCCAGTGATGGACGACTCTCAAGTGTGTGTGCGTGTGTGTGCAGGTGGGTGTAAATGTTCAGTTAATTCAGGTCATAACCATCTACAGAGAAGCTGTCAAAACACAAATTGCAAAGTGACGAATGGCTCTATACATATGCATGCATGTCTATGTGTGTACGGGTGAACATATGTCCTCTCTCTCTCTCGGACCTTCCTGTTCCCTCCACTGAGTGCACCATAATAATTCAACATGTATTGCACATGTGCAAACTTTAGATCAGGTACAAATCAAGAATCCTGTCTTACCCTGACATTATTTATTCATTCCTGACTGGTTTTAGCTAAAACAACATGCTAACCTCTGGCTGGTTGCCTCAGGGTTTGTGTGTGTGTGTGTGTGTGTGTGTGTGTGTGTGTGTGTGTGTGTGTGTGTGTGTGTGTGTGTGTGTGTGTAAATTGGCTGCGTGCAACGATGTATGCCTTTGAGAGATTTAGATTATGGGTGTGTGTGCATGTACAACATAGAGCAAGTCCATACAGCCGCATGCACACTCACTGCGGGTAGCGGCAAACCCACCTGACCACATCTACATCAAGCGGTCCCGCTGAGGGCTCTTAACCTGCCGCCTCCAGGCACTTATACATTACATACAACATCTGAGACAGGGCAGGCTGCTTTAATTATAACACTCACCTTGTGCTTGTCGAGCTCCTGCATGGTGAGGGGACAGGAAAGCAGTCAGAGGTTCTAGTAGGTGCTTATCATTCATAATGCTTCACATCATGAATCACCTATCTGTACAGCGGGTGATCCGTTCACCTTCTATGTTTAGAATAAATCAAACTGTTCGACTGAAAAGCTGTTCAGTTGTAGGCTTTTATATGTAACACATATATAGCAACCTTGTCAATTTATATCAGCCAGTAGTTTGTTTGCATTTTCTGCTCCTGCAAGTGTTGACTTAAATTTCTTGACTTGAGCTCAACAAGTGCGTGTGGCAGTGTTCTGCTGTTGTACATACAATAAGTGTAGTTGTAGTATTTAAGTTAGTTTTGGAACATCAGATTTACATTATTGTTGATGCTTTTTTGTATCTTATGTGTTGGTAAAACTATATATTTTATATAACTTTTTTTATAGTTACAACTTTTATAGCACATAAGATATTATTGGCACTAGTTTGCCATTATTAAACCTTTACTAAGCTTTTTCTGATGCTGTATTAAGATTAACACACACTTAATTATGCATTTATTAGCAGTTAACTAAAAGATTTATCAACACTAACAAGGCACTGTTCTCACTTTGAATCTGGTAATGGCAAAAAGCAAACATACCTGTGTAACCTATTACAGTAATGTATTAATCTTTATAAAGCAACACAAAAGCTTAATAAAGGTTGACAGTCATATAACAGCTAAGTGTCTCATAATCTTACAATAGATGTGTTTGTGATGACATTTTGTTTACAAGCATCTTTTAAGGGGTTCACGTATCAAATCAATACAATCTAATGAATCGAATATTAGATTGAATTGACAAAGAGTTATCATAGACTGAGAAACTTTTTGTCCACAAAGTGAAGAAAAACACAGCAGTGTGGGTCAAAAAACAGACCCCACATTCACTTTAATGTGACCCCTGTGTTGCTGCAGCGTTGGTCCCACACGGAGGACTCTGGGGAATAAAACACAAGGTCATAGTCTTAATGACACCGGCTTTCTCATTCTCTTTTAACCTCAGAACCTCTGTCTTCCCCTTGAATTTTTATCCCTCCATTCTTTATTCATCTGCCACATTTCCTGCCCTTTGCCAATCACCTGCACTTACTCCGCTCTTATTCCCTCACCTGGCCCACGGCATATGGAGTTGGTAGCTTGCTCAGTTTATTCACTACACCTGCCTAAACCAATACAGTTTAATACTGTCATTCCCTTCTTGAAGGTTATAATGTTTAGTTTTTGTGAAAAGTGTCATTGTGCTAAGAGGTGTTTTAATGAATTTGTACATCCTATTTATATCGTTGATGGTAGGCTGAATACCAGAAACACCTCTCTGTATAATGTGGTATAGTTCAGCAGCACCAAACACTACATCCTCCAAAAGGATCATAAAGTTAAATCTGAACATAAAGCTGCTTCAACAAAAACTGAACATCTTAACCTTCATGAAGGTGGATTTATGGCAGGACTGTTGTACCAAACTATAAGTATTAGGTAGGGATATGATAGGGAGGGAGTGTCCAGTCCAGTCACTGTCCTTCTTTTCTCTGTCAGATCATCAGCCAGAACTCCCTGTAACCTCTACCATCTTTCCTAAAACCTGGCCTGTGATCTGTTGCCATGCTATGACCTGCTGCTTGCCTGTGACCCACATTTCTGACATGCCCTTTTAGACGGGTTTGTCTGTATTGCCTGTCCACCCTGCAACTGACCTCGTCTTATCAAAATCCTTTTATTTCTACCTCCTCTTCACTGTCAGCGAAACTGCAACAGTCAACTGGCTTCAAACTCTAATATTGGCTCAGTTTTTGCTGCAATGCAATGCAACATTATTGGCCGACACATTGTGTCACCCAGTCTATCATGTGCAGGTGATATACTCCTGCCAGAAGCTTAAAACGTTGGTCACCATGTTGGAGTTCCAGACATCTCTAGTATTAAGACCGTGCACTCACACTGTTCTCGGTGGATCAGTTGTAACGGCCACACCAATGCAGCCTCTTGCTGTATTTTTCAAAGCAGTACTGTTTGGTCGAACGCAGCGGGGGCCCAGTTGGACTGGTGCAGAGCTGGACCAACTGATGGGTAGCCCTGGAGCATTTCCCCTTTTATTACCGCTATACTGGGAGAGAGAATTACACAGGCGGTTGTTAGGCTGTGCACGAAACATGCCGAGAGCTGTGTGTTTGTTGTCCCTGTTTTTACACTTTGACCCAGCAATTGAAAAAAGTGAAGTCTACTACCGACCCAGTTACAAACATAGAGGGAGAGGGAGACACTGTTTGTTGTAATGGGTTTAGAATGGTTCCTTTCTGAGCTCGAAACGAAGAGGGCCAAAACAGACTCCCAGACACACACACACACACACACACACACACACACACACACACACACACACACACACACACACACACACACACACACACACAGAAAAATGCACACACACTTATTACACTCTTCTTACTTCATGTTTAAGTCATGAGGCCTCACTGCTTATTTGCCAACTCAATAAACACACTGTTGCCAAACCCACTTCAACGCTCAACCTCAGCCACAGCCCCACTACACTACATCTAAAAATGTCCCTGGTCACTTATTATTATTTTTTTACTTGAAACAAACCACAAACTCCTGTGCGCATAGCATTTCAGCAGTTTTTTTGTGTTTTCGAATGTATGTGAATAAGTAAATGCTGTCGGATAACATCACGATGCAGGGTGCATACACAAGTCTGCAGCTATTTGTTGTTCATACCCAAAGTTTACCTGCTTGAATTGAAGACCGGCATTTCCCACAAGCCTTGTGAGCATTGCCTGGCTCTGGGGCAATCTAAAATACAGCTCAGTATGAAATTGGCTTTCGCAGATTACGCCAAGCACAATTGTGTTTGACACAGGTACACTTGCTAAATACACATGGTCAGAAAATGCTGTTTTTATCATTTTGTGCAGAGATTGTATACGGATTTGTCAATGCAGACGTCTCCTGTACAATAACAACAACAATGGAGGGAAGAATGTGGGGTTGTGGAAAGAAGAGGTGTGCAGTACTACCTTTAATTTATTGATTAAATGATTGCTCAGTGCGCATCTGGTAACTGCTTCGCATATCCTGTGAGTGCCTCATCATGAAAGTCACCCCATGTTTCACCGCTTGAATGCTTTTAATGTGAACGAACAGCAGTAATAGTAAGTTAATACAGCTGTTGAACAGCTGCAAGAGAATAGACGGCAAACAGTGAGTCTGATATCAAAGAGATGAATTACAAACAATAATGCTGGATTACACGCATCATTGTTTAATCGAAAGACGAACGAAGATTGGCATCCTGTTACCATGCTAGAGGTAAGCTGGATAGAGAGGGATTTACGCAATGTAAATACTTTCAGTAATAATTGATAAAAAGGTTTTTATCTTTTAAATCTGAAGGTTCTAACTTTAAGAAATAATTAAAAGTGTCTCTGTCTTTTTAAGAAGTTGTTGCATTCTCACTTCTGAGCAGTTAACTTGGTGTGTTCAACACTATTACAACTATGATGCAATACATACAATGGGCAAACTCTGAAAACAAGACTCATTTAATAAACTGGAAATATTTTTTGAATTTGATACCATATTGTATCAAGTGTTGGATTGAGATAAGCAAATTTGAAATTAAATGGAAATGTCTTCCTATTGTTTTGACCTTTTGCCTCGCCAAACAGATTAATCATGCAAATAGACCAAAAACTCTGGGGAAATCACACACACGCACACACACACAGACACACGCACACACACACACACACACACACACACACTACACTTTGTAGCTGAGTTTTATGGAGGGCCAGATAAGCACAATCAATGTCGGACAATTATTCTTGCTGCTCTAAGTGATTAGCTGCGCATCTGCGTGCCCCTCTCTGCGTTTGTTTATGAGATGTGCCTCTCTGATAGCTTTATACTGAACTGTGTCTGCATAAAGTGACCATCAGTGTTCCTCATGCTCCACTGAGACTTGATGAAGGAGCCTTGTGTGTTTTTCTGCCTGTTTGATGAAATATCTGTGGTTGTAGCACTAATGCCTGATAAGCAATCAGAGTAATGTGTCTTCTGATGTGGACATGGTGCGGCGCAAAATCCTCATGCTTGTGTTACAGGAGCTCCTTAATGTGATGAAAACCTTGAGGAGTATGTGTTTGTCATTCTGCTTTTGCAAAGGCAAGTGCATGTTTTCCCTTGTTTTGCAGTCTCATGGCAGAGCTTCAGATCTGACGACTCGCAGCAAAGTTGTTTGGCTGTTTAGCACAATAACCTTGCTGCAGGAGTACCCAAGTGTATTATGGGAGGTCAGCGGTGCTCAGTGTTTTGCAAGAATGGGAGTGCAAGTTTTTCAGTGCTGAGGGGTGTTTAAGAGTGTGTGTGTGTGTGAGAGAGAGAGACAGAGAGAGAGAGGAAGTGTGTGTAAACTGTACAGATTGTTATTTTGCAGCTGTTCCTAGAGAGCGAGAGAGAAAAAGAAAGAGAATCGGAGGCAAACAGAAAAATGAATCAGGGTCATCCCTCTTTTGCTCTCTGTGCTCGGGGTGATTCATGAGTTGAACACCTCAAATCAGGGCTCCATATACCCTTGAAAACCTCTCCCTTCCTCTCTCCCTTCCCGCATTAGCCCACATCCAATCCCTCTAATGTTCAGTGAATAACCGCTTTTACGGCTAGTTCAGGTGTGATTCAGTGTAGGAGGCGGAGAAGACCAGGAGGCCAGCGGGATGAGGCAGGCAGGAAGAAGACTCTCATGAATAATGGATGAGAACAGAGGGGCCGTGTTAGGCTGGAATATGAATGGCCTCCCCTGCAGTCACCTGGCTTGATCGGGGCTCATACTTACACCTCACAGATGTGCTCTGAATGTTAACTCGCTCTTTCTAGTAGGAGGCCATTACAGTGACTCCGATAACTTATTACAGGTCACTCGCTGAGGAAGACCGCTAATAGTTGATCTCTGTTGGAAAGTTAGTCCCTGTGTTTGTGTGATCATGTAGGACATTAGATTGTTAATACTGATGCATCAATGCATAAGCAGAATTTTTACTGTTAAAGCTGACTGATGTGGATCCAGTTTGAACTATTTTATATAGGTAGTCCAGTCCACCTGAGTCTGGCCTTATCCTCAGGGTCACATGATAAAACTGGGGTGTCATGAGAGGATTAACAGATCAGGTAAGAATACGAGAAGTAACATAAATTCTGCTACGGAAATGTGTGTCCTTTATTTGTTGGACTAGTCTCTAATTCAACTTTTTTTGGGAAATAATGGATCATTTTACTTCTATGAGGCTTAGAGTTGTAATCCTTAAGATTGTCAGTCTTAGTTGTTTTGTTGACAGCAAACACACCTTGAGCAGCTATTTTGTGAGAAATACAACAGAAGAGGAACTGCTGTTTCTGTGAACAGCGCAACCAAACAAACCCGCGTTTGTCGGTGTGCCCACAGAGACGATTAGAATGGTGTTTGATCTAATTAAATAAAGATTATGAAAGATTATCACTTTAAAGAATTATTTAAACGAAACCATCTGAAATGTTTAGAAGGGGAATGACTCACAACTCATGGACAGCTTTTTTGTAAATTTTACAAGCCACAAAGTCTTGGGAACCGCAGGTTTGATCTTCATTGGCTTATTTTATAAACTTAAGTATATTTTTTAATTGAAAATTTGATATTAATGAAATAAATGTAGTGTGGTAAAAACTCTTGATTCCTTCTGAAATTTAAGGTAGTGGAAGTTATAATGCAAAGTAACCAAAAATGTAAGGTGCAATTTAAGTTTAGAGGTATTATTGAACATTCAGCACTTCTGTTGTTCCAATCATCTGCCTCCTCGACTGGTTGCCAGTTTGTGCACTAGCTAACGTTGCTAACAGGGTTAGAGATACTAGTTATTAGCCAGTGGGAGCGGAGCTAAGGTAGCAACAGCTAAATCCCATATACATATACCTAAAGCATACTGTAGGGCAGCACAAGATGCTGGGCGCTCTCTGTAGAACTCATCCAACTTACAATGAAAACTACCCAGACTGTAGATCAACACAGATACCACATGATACCAACGATGTTATTGGCTGCCAAGCCTTGTCAGACGCTGGAACCAACAGTCAGAATCCTTATACGGAGAAAAACAAAACAATCATTTTGGACCTTCACTATCATAATAATGTTTTTTTAAGGAATAGACTTAAAATATATTTATTCTGCACCTTTCTATGAGCTTGATGATGATCATTTGTTACAGTTTAAAGTTATAAGACTTTGAATGACTGTATACAAGAAAATGCAGACAGGTTTGAGAGGTTAAGTCACTGTTTGATTTAATGTTCTAACTTTGATTATGATGTGACATTGACGTTCCTAGCCACAATAGATAGCTTCAAGTAAATGAAAGGAGCAGATGTGACTGTTAGACATCTTGTTCAGGAAAGGCAGCAGAGGAGAAATGTCTTTCAGCGAAACTGATCTTTCAGTAAGTATCTTTCATTTTTTTGCATTGTAGACTAGCTTTTCTGACAGTTCATACACTGGTAAATTCATTTTTTATTTTGTCACAGCAATTCTTTGCACAACATATATGCTGTGATCTTTAATAAAACACAAATTTGAAAAGTAGCAGGTGGAAGGAAGATATCACATCACCTGCCCACTCCTCCAAATAAATAAACAACATAAATGGTCCGAGATGCTCAGCCAACACTTTTAAAAACCATTTAAGCCACGTGTGGTCATAAACATCACACACGCTAATGGCCTCAAGACATCAGAAGTTCTGCTAAGTCAGGCTCATAATGGTGCAGGTAAAGTCGAAATATCCATCTTAGTCAAACTAGTTTTTTATGACCTATCTGATGGGGAGGATAGAGAATACCTTCAAAGACCATGGGTTAAAAGTAGAGCATTTCATCAGCAGATCATTTAACAAAACGTGTATTTAGATTAAACCACTTTGATAATCAGCATCTCACTTCAGAGCGTATTTTCTTTTAATTAATATTTAATGCGGTAAAACACAAGGCATTTGAGGTCTCTGAAGGTTGACTTAGAAAATAGAATTAGAAATTAATCAACAGATTAATCAGTAATGAAAACACCTATCAACAGCAGCTCTCATTAAAAAAACATGATGACCAAAGATTTATGTTTCAACATGTCAAAAATAAGTTATCTCCTTTTGCAAGAGTCACAGTTCAAACTCGATATTAAACAGAGTTCAGCTCTGAAACAGAGCGTACACTTTAAGGTTTTTGATGAAAGCAGATACGTTAACTCAAAACTGACGTGATTTTTTTTTCACATCATAAATAATAAATAAAAAGATTTTCTGGTGGTTAAGTGGGGCATGCCATGAACTGTGATCTCAGTGTTTTATAGAAACCCACATACAAATAATGAACCCTGAATTTATATCTCCATATATAAGAATAAAATGACGATACAAGCTAACATGTCTGACAAATCTGCGGCAGAGGATCCACTAACCTTGTTAAGCTGATTGTGAATGACCCAAATGGCCTGAGATGTAAAAGCTAACGATTAGTTTCATTATTGACTAATCTACTATAAAGTGTCATTAACTAATAAAATCTGCCCATTATGATTTCCCAGAACCCAAGGGGATGTCTTCAAATAGCTTGGAGACAGTTAACAATCATACAGCATGTGACAAACAGCACAATGCCAAACAAATAATCAGTTTAGATAAAAGAAGATCCGGCTACTGAGACTTTAAATGAACCCTCCTTCTATTGATCATATTGAGGCCTTTAACTCCTATTTTGTTTGTTGTGTTTTGCCAAATTATTCTTGATCATATTGCAGAAAGAGACGAAGCGGCCAGCTGACCTCCTTTTCCCAGTAGGTGCACATACCAGTCCGCAGACAGACACAGGGATTAGGTTTTCGGTCAGAAGCCGCTGATTACAATATGTTTATTACCCTGCAAGCCAACTGCAGAGCTCTTATCAAACACACACACAGGCGCACACACAGTTTTTTGCGCTGCTTGTGAACTGCAGAGTTCTTATTAAAAATTGATCTGCAAGCTGTTGTGTGCGCTGCTTCGCTGAGGAATTCATTACCTCTTTGCCATGCACTGCTGTGTCACATGCGGGCACGCGCACACACACACACATGCACACACACAGACACACACACAGACAATTTTATGCACACAGTATGCCTCCAAGCAATCCCGACCTGTCGAACAAAACAACACCCTCTCGTTAAGAATATTTGAGATGCAAACAAACAAACGCTCCAATGGGAGAGAGGGAAAGACGGGCAGAAGGCAAAAGAGGAAAGGTAGGAAGCATGAAACAGAGATGGGCTGGGAAAGAGGAGAGAGAAACAAACAGGCCCGGAGATGGTCTGATAGTGACGATGAGGAGGGTGGCATGACAGGAAAATAGCAAGTGAAGAGTAGGAAAGAGTGGAAAGCATCCCTCGGTATCAGATAATTGTTTGATGGTAGCTGTTTTAAAGGCAGTGTGTGACACCTCTCTGCATTTCATCCCCTCCTCACCCTTCCATGGCTCCCCCCTCCTTCTCCTGCCGCCCTTTCATCTTCTCAAACCCACTACTTCGACAAATCATTGCTCTATCTTCCTCCATCATTTTCCTCTTTCCATCTCACTCTCCCCGTCTCAATCCATTCTCTGTCCCGGCCATGACGGCCTTCACTTTCCTGTTTGCTTATTTGTTCTTGCTTTATTTATTTATTTATTTATTCATCTATTTTTGGCTTTAAAGTCGTGATTATGTACACACGAGACACGAGCAGTCGAAATTGAATTCCGGTTGAATGATTCACTCCGTCTTTAGCTTCAGTTCGTGTGTATTAACTAAGACGGCGCTGATTGAAATTCAACCCCATGCCTCGCAACCTGCCAAGTGTCCCCGAAAACCTTGTTCAGAGTGGAGTGCAGATGAAGACACAAAGAGAGAGAGATAAGGGAACCAGAGAAAATGAAGAGAGAGACCAGCCAGTTTGTCTCCTTGTCTGTTCCTCTGTCTTTCTGTCTGTTTCCTTTTTGGCTTTAATGACCTCACCACATGATCAATGCACTCCGGAGAATAGCAGTTCACCTTCCCTTGGCACTGTCATTTTCTCTCTGTCTGCCTCTTCTAAGTCACTCCCTTTTTTTTTCCCTGCCTCTGTTCCAATCGCTCTCTCCTTTTCTATTCCTCTCCATAATATTCAGTCTTGTCCTTCAGTGAGCCCCCTGCCCCCTCTATTTCTCAGCAGGCCATAATACATCTCGCTATCTTTTGTAATTTTCCTCCATATCCGGCGGTGTCTTTAAATTTCTGCTCACGTCTCTGCCTGTCTACCCTTTGCCCTCCTGTTCAAAAGACATTTTTAAACATTTATGAATGTTTTCTCCAAAAACGCTCCTGAATAGTTTGAAATTTTGAGGGATTTGATTTGTTTCCGAGAGTTTTATGAGAAGATCGATACCACTTTCATATCTGTCAGTTAAACATGAGCCTGCAGCCGAAATGGTGGGGGAGGGTGGGGGGGGCGCTAGCTTGGCTCTGTTAAAGGTTAAAAAGAAAAAAATCCACCTACCAACACTTAAATCTCACTTCTTAACATGTAACATACTTCGACCCGTACAAAAACCCACCTTGGAAGCAAATTTACAATCCTTACTATGGCGAAGGCATGAACCGTCCACCCTGCCCTGCCTCTGATTGGCTGACCCTGATATTTTTATCCTGACCCTAACCAATCATCACTCCTCATGCCTGAACCTGATGAACCCAACCAACACATGCAACAAGTACTAGCATATCAGATGCAAACTAGTAGGGATGAGCGGGATTTGTAATTCAGTGACACAGGATTGTCCATCATATAGCTGTAAAACGTTGAACTATTCCTTTAGTGTATGTCAGTGTGTGCTAGCTGAATTCTAAGTTACTGTTTATTGACTTTGTGTATCGCGTGTACAAAGTCAAGCTTATGAAATCCCTCAGCCTTTTTTCTTTTTTTAACCATTCACCAAGATTCTTTAAATCACTGCGTTCATTCAGGCTCCTTTCTAATCACTCTGGGACGGAGCAACACTGTGCAACAAGTGCTCAGCCAGGAACCAGCTGCTCAGCCCCCATTGTTTAAACGATTACAATTCTGGGTCGCATAACTGTGACTGAACCCCGGCTCTCAGATCTCCGTTTGCAATAAAACAGCTTTGTAAATTTATTTTCTACAAGATAAGCAAAAATAATCTTGATCACAAGCGTATGCCCGTTCTCCCGCTAGATTTTCACAGCATGCTTTTGATTTTGAGCTGATTAGGAGATTATGAAATGGATGTTGAAGCTCTTTGGTATGTATTATTGTTACACATTGATCTGTAGTGCTGGCTGCATGCTGCATTAGAGCCGCTGCTTATCTACAAAGCCAAGGGCATGGGAAAATCTGCTAAGTCAACCTCCAGCTGATTTACAGTTGGAGTGGAGAGGTCTCACAGTATCACAGCGCAGCGCTGCTCAGATTGATATACAGATCTGCAGTCACTGTCATCCTAACCTGAATTAAAGTGTGCTGACTTGAAATAGTTGCAGCATCTTCAGCTGCTTCCTTGGTGTATGATTTATATGAGCAACTAATTGCACACACATATTATGTGTGTCATGTGCTACTTTTTAAATTTCTTTAATCACATTTTCTCCGAAAAAAAAACGCAAGAGCTGCTAAACTTTTCTAACTTATTCATGAAGAAGACACAAACTTAAAATTCTTGTCTTCTCTTTTCATTTCTTGGTGCCAGGAGTCTCACTCAGCTACCTACAGTACTTTAGCCAAAAAACTCTGGTATGCAAGCTTTATGGCAATGAATATACCCAAATTTTGGAGCAGTCGGCTCATAAATATTCCACACTGTCATTGATTTTAATTTCACAGAGTGCGAGGTGCCATTTAGTGTTTTTGTACACAGATGAAGGAGCACACTTTCTAATGTTTTGGAGACTTGCTTTCTTCAGTAAACAAAGCAGCTCCCAGTGCTCCTCCATCTCTTGTAGAGAGATGGAAATCACCCAGAGGAGAGGCCCTGGCATGCTAAGATAATGGGATCTCAGCTCGTCTCCGTGCTGGTCTTTGGTCTTCACAAGAGCCAAACCTGCCGCACTAAACACTTCTGCCTTCTCCCCTCATGAAATATGGATTTGTGTACAGGCGGGCACAAATGCTAATCATCGTGCAAGTATGTGTGTATGCGGGTGTGCGCGTCGTGTGTGTAAATTCCAGCGACTTTGTGTTAAGTATGTGTACGAGTATGGGTATGCACTTGTATGTGTGTTTCGCCGGGCCGAATTAGATTTGGGTTCCGAGGCGAGAAAGGGAAGAGACGCATGGAGGAATTTAGCTATGAGGCTCATAAATAGTTTAGCCACCCAGAGCAGATTCATCAAGTAGCGTGAGGGATAAATCATATTCCTCCCCTCCTCCTTTACCCCTCCTCCCCCATCCCTCGCTCTTCTCTCCCCGTGAAGAGAAGGGTGGAATAAAAGATGTTGGATGGTAATCCTAAGACTTCAGAGAACCTAATACCTATCGACACTCGTGCTGTTCTGATCTGAGATATAGCCTCTAATTGTATACTCCAACCTCACGCATTCACACGCATACACACATATATATATATATATATCGCACCTACAAGGAAAGCTGCACCTTCATTTACAGACACATATTGTACAAGCAGGATCGGCGCACCTTCTGGCCTTGTGTGTCTGCCTGAGGAAATTGGATCAGACAATACTGACAGTAATGAAAAAACATCAGCATGTAGGTCAATATACTCCAGCTTCTCTTGCATCTGAACTTCACACGGCAACACCCTCCTGTTAGACGCGCATCACGTAAAGCCCATACAGTCTAATCGATAGTGATCTGTTGCCCTGCCTAGTCCAGTGACGTGACAAATATCCTCGTAGGAGGCCACAAGCAACAATTTCCTCCAAATTGAAAGGCCCGGAGGCCCTTTAGGCTCTGGTGTTATTTGGCTGCTGTTTTCCCCTCATGGCCATCCATGAAGGATGAACCTCTCTATATATCATCTCTGTCTCTTTGGATAGAGCCCAAGCTCCATCACCATAGCAATGGGTGTTTAGCCTGGACCCCAAGAGACATAGTCATTCCACAGATAGCCTGAAAAGAGATTGTGTGTGTGTGTGTGTGGTGGTAGATTTTGAGGCTTTGAAATATAATGTGTGTGTAGACGTCATCCTCTGTTCCAGCTGCCGTTGCCTCCATTTGTCGTTATGAATCATAGATCAATGCAGCCATGGGATTTATGACAAAGGCTGAAGTGTCTCCCAGTCACACACCTGAACCCTCTACTCTACTCTGACGCAAGTAGAAACAACTTTGAAACCACCTGCTCCATAGTGTTAAGATG
The DNA here is from genome assembly GCA_963678695.2 of Diplodus puntazzo. Classification (NCBI taxonomy): domain Eukaryota; kingdom Metazoa; phylum Chordata; class Actinopteri; order Spariformes; family Sparidae; genus Diplodus; species Diplodus puntazzo. The sequence continues at coordinate 6,244,626 of OZ023166.1, forward strand.
ATCTCATGTCGTTGATGAAATTTTCACACTGGCTAATGAAATAGCTCAGGAGAACGCCAGTGATAACAATTGCACAAGGCAAGAGGGGACACTCACTAATGCTATCGGTAGAGAGGGTTATTGTTATAACTTGAAAGTCCCAAATACATCAAGGCAAGCAGGTAGAAAAACAAATACCAAGCATTGATGATAAGAAGCTACAGTAAAAATATCAAAGGCAGACAACAATAGGGCAGTCGACAAAACTGACAACAGTCAGGGCTAAAGCCCAAAAACTAAAGAGCGGTACAAAACAGTACCAAGTACAAACCAGGATGATGCTCAAGGAACACAGGGAGCATTGCAGAAAACACGAGGTGCAAACACAGAAGTGATGCTGGATACAAAACAGACAAACTGATGAGGAGAGAGGGAAAAAGACTTAAATATTCAAAGGCTAATGAACAAATCAAACATTTGTAAAAGGGCAGGAAAAAGAAGGAAGTGAAGGAACCTGCATGGACTGAATACACAAGCGCCTGTTAACTAATCAAACACAGGTGAGTGAAAAAAAAAAATTGGGAAAATAGACAAAGACAGAAACTTTAGGCCTATATATTAACATACAATGACTGCACACACAAATCTGCACATCTCCAGCTCCTCAGTTAGGTAACCAACTAATCTCCCCTCATTAATGTTATCAGGTCCCCTGTTGCATTGTGTTCAAAGCCAACATATTGCCAAATAAGTGCTTTCGCTTTGCACTTGACCACAAATCCCCCGCCATCATCTTACCAGCCAACGCCGTAGTCCTGTCGGTTGCTGAGTGAAATGTGACTCATGCTGCTCTGCTGCTGGCGCCGCTGCACAGAACCACCTTCAGTTTACAAGTGTAGCGCCCCCTTGACGGCCTGATAGATAATCAGCAGAACAACAGCTGTGGTGGTGGGCAGGTGATGTCATCTGTATGCTACAACACCATGCAAGCATAATGCAGTTGTATTAAAACAAAACATTGCTTTCCTGTGGGGCTGCATGGTTTTGATCATCAATTAAATAGTCAATTATTTTTTCAGTCAGTTGATTACCTGCTTGTTCTATAAAATAAGAAAATCTAAGAAAATGGTGAAACATATTACCAAGGTGACATCCTAAATTGTCTTGTTTTTCTTTTGTTTGCAGTCTAAAGATAATCAGTTTACTGTCATGGACTGAAGACACAAGAAAACCAACTAATTGATTATCAGAGTAGTTGGCAATTAATTTAATGGTTCACAGCTAATCTGTTAATCGTTGCAGCCCCATCTTTCTCTTTTTAGGTTCCCTGCCCTCCTGCTTCGCCCTACATTTGTAACGCATGCAAATATCTTTACATCCATCACGCCTCCTGTCTTTTTCTATCTCCACCCTGCCCCCATTGCTCCCTAACTTACAACCTCTCCTCCATTCTCTAGGTTCTCCTTTCTTTCTTTCTTTGGCTCTCTGTCTCTGCACCCTGCTTCTCCCTGCGTTCCCCAGAGACGCCCTTTTTTCCAAAGTGCGAGCCTCTGAGCCGTTTGCTCCTTCATTACTTCATTACTTCACCCTCTCGTTCCTCTCTCTCGCTCCATCTCTCCTAGGAGGGCTGCAGTGGGTTTTCATTACTCAACAAGTCAATCTTCATCACAGCGTCCTCTGTGTGCTCTCATTGGCTCAAACACACATAGTTGCACACCCAGGCACACAGGTGTACGATGCCTGCATCCTCCTATACTTCTATATAGTCTTATGTTTGTACTTATATTTGTTATTGACATTCTGAGCTGCAGTGATTAGTTGATTAACTGATTAACTGATCAAAAGAAAGTTCATTGTCTTTAACTGTTAACTGTTTTGGTAAGCAGCTATTTTTCCAGCATTATAAATATAAGCATTTGGAGTCTTCCAACTGTCTGTTGGACAAGAAAAACAATTTGAAGATGTCATGTTTCACCCATTTTTTGAAATACCCAGTCTCCTCTGATTGGTCAGCTCACACACGCCTGACCCAGCAGCGGCAACAACAACAGGTCAGCTGTGTTAACACGCAACTAGGCATAAATTAGTCCAATCCGTGGCTCTGTGACGTGACGTGATGTCACACGGGTGTCATGGAATTATGGAGAGAATACTGATGACATGTTTCAGGAGCAGTTTTTTTTTTTGTGGGAGAGAGGAGCTTCTGTTGGTCTCGAAGATCTTTTACATGAACAAGAACATAATTGAAACACTAAAGGAAAGGATAATTGATAGGTTTCATGGACCAATCGATGAATCGATGAATCGATGAATCGATGAATTGTGAAAATAAAAAGAGTGTCCGACAGGGAAAATAATTGTTAGTTGCATTGTGAATGACTAGTTGTGAGATGTCACCATAGATATTATGATAGATAAAGTGCTGAGGCAGAGCTTGTTTTCTCTTTTCCCTGAAATCAATTGTTAAGGCGTACTTGCAGGTTTACTTATCTGCAGTCCCCTTTATTGTAGCCACGGGCCTGTGGGATGGATAAAGGTGCTACACAGAATATCAAGTAAGGACCCATACATGTTTACACTCCATCCCTTTTCTCTGCCTGCACAGAAGCACCGTCGCACGGGCTTATTGTTGAATCACAGAGCTGATCTCAGAGGCTGTATTATCATGCACATATTGCTTTACGCTTGAGTTAACCTGCAGCGAAGTGTCTTTATATGTGAGTGTGTGTTTTTTGTGCGTTGTCCCGAGCTCATCTGTGTTTATTTCTGGGGCGTTATTTTTCTCTTCTCTACCTAGCAATTACTGATTGAGAAAAGAGAAAAATCATTTCTTAGCAAGTGCCTCAGAATCTTCTCAGTGTGACGGAGAGCCTGGGGTCTCGACAATACGAGGAGACCGAACTCCGCTCTGCACATACACACACACATAGAGACACAAATGCTCTCTCTCGCGCGCACACACACACATACACACACGTGCATCAATTTTATGTCCCCTTGTTGAGTGCCTCTAGAGAAGAGACAGTCTGCAGCCAGCAAGTAGTTTACTCCTGAGACAGATTCTTGTTTAGCATTTAGATTGGCTTGATCAACCACCAGTTAGCCAATATGTGTGTGTGTGTGTGTGTGTGTGTGTGTGTCTGCATCTGTGTGTGTCTGCGTGTGTGTGTCTGCATCTGTGTTTGTGTGTGAAGGCATCAATTACCGTGCACATGTGAATGCACATTGCACTGGGAGTGTGTGTGTGTGTGTGTGTGTGTGTGTGTGTGTGTGTTTGAGTATCTCCATCCTTGTGTGCCAGTTGCTGCACGGATGTCTGGTCCTTCATGTGTGTGCACACATGTGCACGTCTGTGGTGAGCCATGGCTAATAGATCTCGGCGAACACTTCAAGCCTGCTGTTTGTTGCCAGTGAGACTTGGTGAGGCAGTGAGCCGGGGTCATTCAAAGTTACACATTAATCTTTTAGAGGCGATCCTGCCACCATCACCATCGTTACCAGACTGTACCAGAATTTCCAGCAATTGCATGTTTTTCTCCAAGATCCCATCTACACTATAAACAAATCATTTGACCTTTTGTCATCATTTTTTATTTTCTTTGTTGTCGTATTGCTTGTTAGTTTGAGCGTCATGTTTCTGATGTAAGGCGAGTGAATGCTGGTGCCGTTCAATAATTTATAGGGGATTCCAGAAACGCTCAATCAGTCAAACTGTATTTAAAGAGAAGGGCTCTGAAAAGGTTAATGGAATTCTGACTGTGGGCACTGACGTAGTATGTGTGTGCAAACGCACAGGAATATGAGGTCAGCCCGGGTGTGTGTGTTTTCTGGGCTGAGTTTGAATTAAGATCATAGATTAAAAAAATCTAATTCGTCAAACATCACATGCATTTTGTTTCCAAGCACACCACGCGTATTTACAGTGGGCCACACTGCATTTGTTGTAATACGAGTCGGCGCGTACGTGTGTGTGTGTGGCACTGCCTGTCACCTTTCTTTCACCCCGAGTTCAGCTGGAGTTCACTGTCTCCCCTACATCACTTAATGTGTGTTGTGGAAAAGAGAGTGAGACTGGTATGTCTGTGTCTGTGTGTGTGTGTGTGTGTGTGTGTGTGTGTGTGTGTGTGTGTGTGTGTGTGTCTTCACTTCTCTGCCTGGAGTCTCCCCAAAAGCCACTTATGTGCTCACAAAGTTATGACTGTGGGGAGAGAGACAATTAGTGTGTGTGTGTGTGTGTGTGTGTGTGTGTGTGTGTGTGTGTGTGTGTGTGTGTGTGTGTGTGTGTGTGTGTGTGTGTGTGTGTGTGTGTGTGTGTGTGTGTGTGTGTGTGTGTGTGTGTGTGTTCATATGTGTATTTACTTCTCACTGAAGTGTGCATGCGTGCATGCGTGACAGATGTCCACTCTCTGATGACTTGGAGTTCTGTGATGTTGTTGCCCCTGAGCGTCTGTTTTATAGCCCACCATGACATTATGGTTTCAGCTCTGTTTCCTGCTATTACACCGTTGAAGGATGTGTGCTGTTTGACAAACCACATTACCTTCCTTTCTGTACTACTACTACAACAGCATTCAGCCTTCACCCTCTCGCTTCCTGTTCATGTGTTGTTTCACCGGCGGGTAGATGTGAGAGAGAGGTGATAACACTTTGTGGCTGGGAGACGTAGAAAAGGTGAGGATAATGCATTTACCCTGCGTGCACGTGTGTGTGTGTGTGTGTGTGACTTAAATAATTCAGCCCAGAGGTGATGTGCTGGTAATGGTGCCCCAAAAGGAGGTTGCCTTGCTCTTTATTTCGTAACCCCCCTACACCCCCACACACACACATTACCACAGTCACACTGGAGCACACCTGTTGTGGTCTGCAGGGGAGGCAGACAGTGTGTGTTGACGTGTTCGTGATGGCAGCAGTGTGCAGGCAGGACGGAGAGCTAAAGCAGATTTGACAGGCTGTCCCAGGCACTAACGCTACAAATGGCTGCCTGGATGGAAATATCTTCATCATCCCAAACAAATAGGATGTCACTCAGCCCTCCAAAGCTCCTGTTGACTGAGTGCCACTTCGCCTGTCTCTCTCTCTCTTACTCTCTCACTCTCTCTGTCTCTTTCACATACGCTTTTTGTTGATGTCATCACTTCTTTTTTATTCTAATGTCGTTCCCTGTTTCTTTCCTCCGGAGTGAGAGCGAACCATTTTCTGTATCTGACTGTGTGTGTGAGAGAGAGAGAGAGAGAGAGAGAGAGAGAGAAACAGTGTATGTGTGAGGGAGATCATAAATGAGGCTGATGCTTGGCCTTTGTTTGAAATATGAAACCGCTCTCAGCTGTATAATATTACAGCAATAGAACAGCAATCAGACGTTAATTGAATCTGGGTTATGACTTTTCTGTGTTCTCGCTCAGCTGAGTGTCTCTCCAGTTCTCCCTCTCCGTCTTTCTCCCTCCCTCTCTCCCCTCCCTTTTCCCTCTGTGACTCTCATATCCTTATCCTTCTCGTATCCCTAACTAACCCACTTTCCTCCCTCTGACTGCCTGCACACTTCTTTTCCCATGTATGTCCTGTAATTCTTGTAGCACGCCTCACCTCACGCAGCCCGCCAGCCCCTCCCTGCACCCTTCCTCTGTTGTTAACCGACGCCACGACGTGCGGCAGGATCCCCTTCTCTCACCGTTCACGTCTCATTAAAAAGCCCTCTGGTGAAATGTCACCACCTTAACTACCCTTCGACATGGGACACTGGCTTTCAAATATAGAAAAGTGATGTGCGTCCTTGTGCATGGAAGTGTACATGGGCGCGCCCTCGCCTGCGCCACAATATCTACAGCGCTTTGTCTTCTCGTCTTGTGTCTGCGTATATGTGAGTTCCTTTGTCTTCTGAGGAAGGGAGAGCAGTCAAAGCAAGTTTGTTTGCTGGTCACCATTTCTTCCTAAACAGTCAGGATTTGTGTTGAGGCACGAAGGTGAAACATGCAGTGGGGACAGTTAAAGTCAGACTCCGTTTTAGGAGATTTAATGCGTTCACTGAGCGTCCTCACAAGCATAGTAATACCCTTTACTACGTGCGTATGCGTGCGTGCTTCCCCTCATTCGTGAAATGGGAGACTATCTATCCAGCCTGACCTTTTCCTTAATTGGTTGGTTTGGGTTCTGTCTCTGCTCATTTCAGGAACAGCGGTCTCCCTGAAATGACTGCTGACTCCCAATTGTCTCCGACAAAACCTCACGTTACCTGCGGCAGCTGACAACCCACAGACCCACATTTGAAAAAGGCACACATTCAAGCAGAGGTGCAAAGACACACATGTGTGCATCAGCTGTTGCCAAGGAAACCAAGGAGTAAGGCATTTTGGACGTCAGTGTCACTCAAGGTTATGTAAGAAAGTACACACATAACAACATGTTGCCTTTCATGTCACCTCTCCGTCCAAACTATCGGAGATATAAAAACACACTAAACGTCCTCCTTTTCTGTATCACTCTTGATATGTGTCACTCATCCGTGCTGCACCCATTCACTTTTATTTGTCCTTTATTGAACCACGCTGATGCTAAATTCAGACTACATGGTATCAGCTTGTTCATAGCATGGTCTGGCAGAAGTAAGGGGTCGGGTTGGGCCTCACCTCTACGTGGACTGTAAGAAAAGGCTAAAGCTAAGTTCAGACTACACAATGTCAGCTTGTTTCTAGCACTGCCTGGCAGACGTAGGGTGGCAGTTGGGCACAACAATCCACCGTCATCACATTTAGTGAATCTCAGTCGCTGACAACCAATGCCAAGACAGAAAAACTAGCATGTTAGAATTGATTTGCCTTCCACAACCAATTCTGTGACCTTATTGAGTGACTTTGCTGGGGATGTGCATGGACCTGTCTTGCCTTTTCTTGCTTTATCAGGAACCCTTTTTTTTAGGTTATCTAAGGTCTCTGTAACGAAACGTTATTCAAATTCATTCTTGATTGCAAGTGAGGTGAACAGCGTGCATTGAGTTTTTGTCCTGATTATCTCGGCCCTTAGCCGTCTCCTGCCGAAGGTTTTACTCTGTGTCGTTTTGATTTGTGAATACATGAAACAAAAAATATGGTGATGAGCTTCAGAGCTGCTGGTGGCTTTAATGTTTTACCTTCTGACAGAGAAAGTTAACAAGCTAATCAGTTACTGCTTAATGTTTGCTCTACAAGCATGACTTGTTGCCACTTTTTCATTGTTGTATCGTCAACAAGGTGAAAAAGCTTGTTTCTTCAAATGTCCAATTATTGTTCAAATATTAAAAACAAAGCGTGCCTGTCGTTGATTCATTTGTTGTTGAATTTTCACCGGCTCACTCAACATTATCAAGGTAGCTGGCTACATCGAATTAAACATATTTAAGCAATTAAAAAATGAGGTAAAGAGTAAGAAAATGAGATGCCCACATTTGTCCACCTCAGTTTATCTTCTTGCTCTTCAGGTGGCATCCATGCAGTGCGAGGATAGAAAGCACAACAGACAAAGCAGCAGTAAATAAAGGAGTTCACAGCTCAGCGACGGGTCAATTTATGTCATTCTAAGCTCTTATAGTCCCCAGACAGACAATTTAATGATCCGTCTTGTCTATAAATTTGTTTAAATGAGTCATTTAACATAACACTGATACCATAAAAACAGGGTGCAGTGAGTGGGCAGCGTAGACTAAACAGAGTTTATCTGGAGGTTATTAACAGCGTGCAGTTTTTCCATTATTCACTTTGTTGAAATATTTAGGTTGGTGTTCTGCTGAATCTTGCCTTTTGTTGCAGGGAATTAGGGGGAAAGATTTTCACTAGTGTTGCTAGAAGGAACGCGTAGTAATCTCCTCGTCAGCTGCTGTGATGCTGCTGGAAGGAACAAGCGGACTGTACCAAAAAACAAATGAGCAAAATGAGCAGCACTTTTTGTGAAAATGAGCGCAGAGAGCACGTCGTACGGTCTTTTCCATCAGCTGCATGAAGGAAAAAAATGAGGTTACTTAATTCCGAATTCTTTCTCCTCTGCTCCTTCAATTGTTATTCCATGCCTTTCGTCTCTGATCGTTTTCATATCTTCTTGCCTCCTTCTATTATCCTAGGTTTCGAAATCAAGAGGCCACAGTGTCTTGTTCCCGTCATCTAATAAAGTGATCCCTAAAACTACCACTCCTCTCTCTTAGCCCACACAGGAGCCAGTTACTAATCAGGTCTCACTTTATTAACCCCGTTAGCTGCACCTGTAGCAGGCTGCCTCTAGCTTCTGCCAACATCCAAGCAGTGGCTCCACCGTCCAAGCTGGGGTGTAACGTTGCTGTCTGATTATGAGGATCATCTGAGATTATGAGCATTAATCACATTTCCAGTCTCAAAAAACACACTTTTTGCAGTCTGAATCCATTCGTTCTTGAAGTTCAACTGAAATCTGAGCATTTGAATTTGACCTTAAATGAGAATCTCCTCTTAGTGTGAAAAGAGCTACAATGCACTAATGTGGGCACATTGTCTGGCCTTTGGTTCAGCGCCCTAAATGAGCATTTCAGCACTGCCAGCTTACCTGAGCTGTGTTCGCTATCTCGTCTCTCCCTCCTTTCTCTGTCTGGCTGACAGTCTAATTGTCATGTGGGCAGCCTCTGCCGCATGGATTTAGTGTCGCGCTTGCCTTAATTTAATTGAAAAGCTGCAGAAAGGAAAAGGAGGAGGGAAAGGAGGGAGGGGATGAAAAACAGATAAATAAAAAGTGGAACCAATCTTTGCCGGGTGCGCTGGGCGGTAAAATGGCTGTGTGCGGTGAATAATGCATGGGGGAGATGGATAGGTCTGCGTGGTTAGAGCCCAGGACTGCTGGCGCTTCATTACGGAGGTGTTTGTATGCTGATGCTGTGATGCCGGCTCCCTCACTCCGTGAGAGAGAAGTGGCTGCAGAGGTGGCACCTCCCTGAGCTATCGCACATTTTGTCACTCATTTTCTCTTCGGAGCTTTTTTCCCTTCTCTTCTGTACATTTTAACGCTTTAGCCCCCAACATCCTCTTATCTATCTGTGTATGTATATGTGTTTGTTTGTGTGTGTGTGAGTCATCTCTCCTTTCTTAAGATAGCAGAGCGCAAAGGCAGATGGTGTTTAAGCTCCCTCTTCTTGCTTCTCACAGAGTTATTTTACAGGAGCGATAACTTCTGAGACAAGAAACATCTTCTGCGCTCGACCTTTGACCCGTGCTGCACATGTCCGGTCCATTTTACAGCTGTCATCTCTACCCATTGTAATTCTTCCCTTTCCTCTTCATAGAAGCCTGATAACAAGTGGTGGATGATGTTGATTCTGGGCTTACATCTTCTGATTGAACTGTGCTGCACACTGATTGTGTGACTTGTACGCTCTGATTGAAGGGACTAAAGGAGTAACTGATGAATGTTACTGATCGCTTTACTTTGGTATTTGTCTTCAAATGTGACAATTCCTCTACAAAATAAGTTCATCCTATGCCAAATCTTAATGCTGGGTCAGGACCAATATCAAACACCTATTGCACTGCATTATTACTACAATTACTATTGTATTTTTCAGATGCAAAATAGTACTAGAATCCTAAGTTCTCTTAGTTGACCAACTTTCGCTCACTGTGTTCAGTTTATGAATAATGATTAAAATTGGGTTCTTACATATTTAAAGAGCTTTTTTACCTCACAATAGGTAAAAAGGTAAACATTCTAATGTTCAAAGATGGATTTCTATTTATTTATTTTTCTTTTCTGCGTCGCAAAGTCCCAAAGCCTCGTTGGACCAACTTTGGCTCAAAGTCACGGCAGCCTTGATCTAAGATGATACGCAGATTGAATTGCCTTCTTGTTGTCTCACCCCGGAGTCTGACTCCTGCAAAGAGCAACTTAAAACCAGCTGAAAAAATCTTGTGGTCTAGCTTCTCACTTTGCCGCAGTGATGCAGAAATGCACTCCATGGTGTGTTTGTGTACCCTGACATCACTAATGCCGGCACACAGGAGCAACGTTACGATCACACTTGACTATAAAAAATGTTGGTAATGTGTCAAAGTCCAAATATCAGCCAAAATATCCAGAGTCTGGTTCCAGTTGTGTTTTAATTTATTATAACTATTAAGATTGCTGACTTAAGATTGCGGGAGCCATGTTCTTTGTGTATTACCGCTGTTTTCAATAATTTGACTGTTTAATATCAGCTGGAGTTGCTGCGTGTTTTTCGGATAAACAAAATAAACAACTCACTAAGCACCCACCCTGGAGATTTCTACACTTGACAAATAGCAGCATGCAGCGAGGTTTCCTATGTTGTTGTTGTAGTTTGAAGGATCTTCCACCTTACTTGTTCTTGCTCACATGAAAGGAAATAACAAGGCGCTAAATGCAAATTTACCGGAGAATGTCACTTTACCTCCGACTCTGATCGCAAGATGTGTTGCTTTTAATTATCCTCGGTGCTGGATCGGTTCGCGTAGCTGTCAGCGGCAGAAACAAACACCAGTTACTCTTAAAAGCAGAATAACAGTGTGCTATAAATACCCCAAGCATGACATCAACATCATGAACTTGCTTGAGCTGGTTACTGTGGCCTAAAAGATTTTGAAAATGAACAAAATTCAGTCCTCTGACGGCAGCAGCATTTCGTGTGAAGCTCTCGGTGTGTTCTGTGGCAGCAGCAGGTCTCTGGAAGGGCCAGGCCGATGGCGTGCCGGCATCCTGTAATGTATTCCATTTCATTATATTCAACCTCCCAGCCTGCTCTCATCAGTGGATCAGGAGTGTGCCGTCTCGCAGGCACACCGAGATATAATTACTTTCTAACACACGACGAGCAGAGAGAGGGGGGAGCGTGGCAAAGAGACAGGGAGAGGATGAAGGAATGAACAATGAAGTTTAATTATGCTTTATGGCAACAATTATAGAATGAAAACAGAAAGTCAATAGGCAGAAACATTGCCTTATTTTCTCTGCTGAGGTGGACCGGGCTTATGCGCCGGGCCTGAGGCAAACCCAAATAAGAACCAGTCGAGAGGGAAACAAAGAAAAGAGGGAGAATGTGCCCGTATTTATTAGACAGAGAGAGGGGAGCTGGTGCAACTCCAAATCCTCCTGTGATTTACCCGCTCTCATATTTCCTCACGCAAACCCAATGCACTACTCGGCTAATTGCGACCTTTGCAAATAATTAGGAGACAGTAATGGATTCCACTTGTTCTCCCTCCACCTTGATAATTGTAGATGTCTGGTTTCACCCGGCTCTGCCTTTGGAGGTCAGCGACGAGACGACGGCTCCACACGCGGCGTCAAACTTAGCCGCTCAGACATTTTGTTTTCAATCACTCGCAGAGAATCAGGATCAGTGGGATTAGCACTCTGATTACCATGCCTCATTGAAACACACACACACACACAAACACAAGCCCTTGTGCACTCACACACATGCAGACAAACACACGCTCAATCAAGAGCAGATTAATTAAAGGGAACAGTCTAATTAGTGTCATTAAGGAAGGAATAATAGAAAGACTTGTACATAGGGACAGGAGCTGAGGCAAGCTGTTGTTGTGCTTACAAACACACACACACACACACACACACACACACACGCACACACACACACACACACACACACACACACACACACACACACACACACATACAGAACTATAGGCCAGTGCCCTAAAGAAAGAACAGTGTTCCAATTTGTTTGGGAGGTTTTCATGTAGTTCAGTCAATATTTCACTATGTGCCCTCCTTTCTTTTCTTTGTGTGTGATCATGTCTTTTCAAGTTGGAAAAGACTCGGAGCAAACAAAAGTGGACACAGCTGAGTTGCCACGAGCAACAAGCCCTCACGGTAACCCGGAGTTACTCCACTGCCAAAAAATGCCTTGGGTGGACTGTTGAACACAGGAGCCAATCAGTAATTGGCTAAACACACATGGACGCAAACATGCAGTCGTGATTGCACAAAAACACACTTAAATACACACACACACACACACACCACACACACACACACACACACACACACACACACACACACACACACCAAATTTATACAAAAGTTAGAGCTGGGATGCCCTTCAGCTGAAAACCTCTGAACACCCTCCTCTCTTTTTCTTTTCCACTCATACTACCTTTCAGACAGCTCGGCAGGGAAAAAAAATGAACCTCACACACACACACAAACACACACACGCACACACGCACGCACGCACGCGTACACACACACCTGATTTTATGCTAGAGGCTGCATAAATATGAATCAGGGGGTGACAATGGCGTGCAGAGTGGAGCCCTGTGCATCCTATTTTCATCATTTACCTTAGGCTAAATGGATTTGGAACACTGTTGGATGGCTCACCTCTCACACAGGTTTGCCTACCTAAATGTGAAAAATGCTACATTGCCTACCACAACCTCACGTTCTTTAATTTTTTTCAATATCTCACTCAGCTCTCAAAAAATTGCAGAGGTATTATCACTAGAATAATAAAGGCATTCAGACTGATGGATCAGGTTGGCGTGCTCGTACTGGCAGCATAATCAACTAATACAGAGAGTAAGAGGCCAAAAAAAAATAATCAGCCTTTTTTATTAGATATATTTTATTTTTTTCTTTGAACTTCGAGTTTACTGTCCTGTAAACAAAAAAATGCTCAGTAAATAAAAGTGGTCAAATAACTAAAAATTGATTTTCTCACTCACCTTGAGTGCTTTGTAGATACACAGATTGCTTTGGCATTTTTTTTACCCCACAGATTTCACAAATATCTGTCTCTGAACCTTTTGCCCTCACCCCAATGTAGTGGAGGTGAATGTGATTTCATTCTTTCGAACCCACAGCATTGAGATATTACATACACACAAGAGTCAACAGTCCCATGTCTCCGGCTCTACCTATTATCTTTCTGCTATAGAGGGGAAAAATGCTCTGGCTTGATTGTATTTCTATAAAAACCAGTCAAAATCAGCTCGGGCCGTGCTAAACCCAGGATGCAGTGACAGTGCACCTGCAGAATAATGTTGGAGGGGGAACTTGTTTTGCACCTGGGAAGGCAACAGAGGGTGGTTAGCGAGGTAACTTCAGGCTTAACTCTGGGTTTTCAGTGTTCAGGTGCTGGTTCATTTCTTACTGAGGTGACTTATGTCAACTACAGTCTGCTCTGCAGCAGGTTATGTTCGAGATAACAGATCAACACGTATAATATTTATATAGTGTTATAGTTTGCACTTTGTTTATAAAGTATTCTGCTCAGCTGCCAGTAGACTTGTCCATGTATGTGATTGGTTATATGTTGCAAGCAGCTCCTCTTGTGGAAAACCCAGACTGTGTTGGTGAAGACTTAAGGTTAATGTGAGACGAATCTAGGAGGTCCAGTTTGAGGAACAGGCCCCCAGGTTTATCTTATTAAGGACAGAGATCACACACCACGACACAGTTGTCAAGATGGCAATCATTTTATCTCTCAGTGCGACGATTGCACGGCTGTAGAATCACATCATAGAAATTACAAGGTGCTAGCAGTGATGTGCACTTGCATGTGTTTGCTTGGCCACCACAGTATCTTGCCTGTTTGGTAAAAGCAAAGTGAGGCTGAATGATTTGCTGGTTGACCTTGTGGTTTCTCGCCGAAGCCGTCAACATGGACGACCCGACCTCACTCAAACCAGTGTGGGGGCTGTCGGTCTGAATGCGGCCTGGCAGATATCTCCTGGGCAAATAAAACTCTCAGCCTGGCTTCATTACACTTGACATAAGTAAGAAAATATGTTTTCCTAATTTGGGTAATCTGATTCTTTAAAAGCAAACGCCCTTGGCTCAGTCTGGTCTCCTCTCACTCTTCTGTCCGTCTGACTGTCTCTATCTTTCTCTCCCCCGTTCCCACCGGCTTCGCTCTCTCCTCTCTCCTTGTCCTTTGTCCTCACTCTTTACCCTTTCTCCCAGGTCCACTCTCCCTCCCTCCACACATCTCCCTCTCCCTCAGTCCCTCCTGATGGCAACGTGTTTATCTATTATTGATATTCTGACTGGGCTCGCTTCCCGCCCCCCTGTCGCCCCACTTTCCTCCAGCCTGCCCTACTTCACCAGAGCCCTCACGAGACACACTCACACACACACACACAGATGCACAAGTTTGTGTGCGAGTGTGAGACAAAAGTTGTGATAACCCTGAGTGTTTATTGAGATACGTGTGTGTGTGTTCGAGCCACTGAGACAGAAAGGGAGAGACTAAGTGAGAGTCCACACACAGCAAGAGGAAGGTCTCTATATTTAGATCGGTATAAGAGGCTGTTCCCAGCATCCAACTGTGCATACACAAGGCTCAGCAATATATTACAGTCTCTCAGGCATTCAGCTACAGTGTGTACATACCTCCGCATGTACTGAAGAACAACAGCTTTTCAACAAGGCTTTGTTATGTTTTCATTTCCTCAAATTATTGATCTCCTCAGCGCCTTTTATTCCTAATGAAATTCATGTTAAATGTGGTTCACACGATGTCCTCCATTTGACTTTGAGTTGGTTGAACATTTCCTTTGTGAAGCCTTTGGAAACATGAAATGTTTCTTCTTCCCTGTGTTCAGGCCAATTAGCATCCACAGCCTTCCTTTTCTATTAAATATGAGTCCTCTTACACTCAAGGATGTGTGTGTTCATGTGGGACTCATGAGGCAAAACATGGACAAACACATGTGCACATGCAAACATGCAAGCACACACGACACACATGCCGACTCCCGTGTACACACACACACACACACACGTGCACACGTATTTGCACGTTCGAGAGCTTTGATAAGCCAGGCTGTGCAGTGTGTTGGCGTGTGATCCTTTGAAGAGCGAACATGAAAACGTTTGTTGTGCTTGGAGCAAAGGTTTGTTTGGAGCCGTCGTTCGACTTGGCTCCGTGGGGCCCTCGCAGTAGTAGTCAGTTTTGAAGCAGTTTTCAAATAAGATTTCTCATCTGCTGCTTTCCTTTAGCACCAGATTGGCTTTCAGCTCCATTGAATCCTCTCCCACTTTATTGTGTATATTGTGGCGGCGTGTGCGGGTGTGTTGTCTCAGTCTTTGTCCTTGAATGTCCCCACGCGTGTGTGTTTGTGCACGCGTGTTTGCCTAATACGTTCATCTGCCCAATCTGCATGTCTGTGCGCTCCGGTTCATGTTTGTGTGTCCATAAATGTGTGCATGCACATGCATATGTGTTGTCCACGTGAGCGTGTGCAGAAATTTTCCCCTGTGTTGACTTTTAATTGTCCTGTGCTTCTGAGAGTATGTGTTCAGTTTAGTCCACAGGAATTGATCTGGAGAATAACGGTTGGTGGAGAGTCCCAGGTCTCCCGGACCGCTGTCTGAAAGTCCTTGTAATTACCTCTGAGACCACCGGCCACGATGAGGGTAGAGAAAGAGAGAAAGACAGAGTGATAGATGGCGAGAAAAATATGAAATTGATAGAGATATAGTAATAACACGTGAGCAAACCCGAGCACACATGTGTAAAGCTTGTTGCTTGGCACAGAGACATTCTACAGATTTTATGAGGAGCAGATGGCTTTAAACAGACTTTTGCCCAGATTTGAGGAAATTTATGTTTTTTTGTGTGTGTGTGTGTTTCTTGTTAAAGAAATTCACACTTATCGAGTTCCTCGTGTGACAAGAAAAGGTCACAATAACTGTGATTTGTAACAGCTGCGACCAGGTAGGCATTCAAATGTACCCAACCTCACAAACATCAGAAATGTTGTGAGTGGGATGGTACATGTTTTTTTTAGTTTTTTTTTTTACAATGTTTGCTCATGTTACGTGAGTCTGTTAGCCAATTAGCATGAACCGCTAAAGGAATTTCAGTCATGATCTACTGTCGCCCATGCTGATGGAAAGTTAGGGGAAGTTTTATAGTCAACAAAACATTTCTGGAGCTTCAGAGCAAGAAAGTGTTGCAGCATTTTCCTAAACAAAGTATATGGTGACTTGTTTTAAAACAACTGGAAAAAAAACGGAAATGGCTCCATACAGCAAGTCCTGCGTAATCCAAGTCTCCTCAAGCTCTGAGATCCCAACTTGATGTAAACAGACGTAATCTACACCCTCGAGGTACGGTCGTGCTTTTGCACCCAGTTCAGACAGTGTGCACGATGTTTTTCTCTGGCAGCTGTAGAGAAGTCTTATAAAGAGTGTATATAACATCTTTTTTATATTAATTTGGGATCTTGGGGCTCCCATACACTTAGGTTGCACAGGATGATGCAAAGCTGTCACCTGACTTTCCATCGCCCAGAGAGGTGGCTAGATGAAGAGTACATTTTTACTTTTGGGTGAACTGCTCTTTGTCTCATGACCAACCTTTCCCCGAAAACTTGTGACAGTCTGCAAATCCAATTTGGAAGTTATGCACCTGCTTGATTTAGGCCCCTCCCAGTACCACGTCCCCCTTTTAGCCAGTTGGCATGAACACTAACGCACACACTTGACCTCCAAGCTGAATTCCAGCCTCCTTGGGTGAAACTTAATTTCAACCAACAGAGAGAGAAATCTATAGAGCTGATGGTCACAGCTCATGTAAAAATGAAAACTAAACAATAAGTGGTTTAAACTAAAAGCTTTACTTGATATCTGTTTCACCCCCAAGTTTTAATGCGTTTTCCTGTATAATTTTGACCATTTATTCAGGAGTCTAAATGTATGTTTCTGTCTCCACAGAAAAAGAAAAGCCCTCTTTAATGCCATGTTACGATCTGGTGTGTCTGTCTGTGACAAAAGGGCCATATGTTGCAGCCATCACTCTGTTAGAGGCTGGAGTCAGTATAAGATCTGTAGTCTCTCCCAAAAGTTGTTGAGATGATGGCAGTAGAGCAGCCTGGGGAAGTGTCTCTGTGTGTGTGTGATCCGACCAACAGGAGACATGTTCGCAGAGAGCAGAGGCCAAACACCAGACACCCGCGCTTCAGAGTTATCGCTGCTAACAAGTGCGAGGCAGCGTTGGCTCCCAGCAGAGCGGCAGCCTTTTGAAAATCGTTTATGGTCATCGTTATTTCTTTGTGTTGCCCGAACATGTTCTTTTCAGCACAACATCCAACTCTGGTAGATAAGGGAGAGAATTGAGTCTATGTTTGTTGCAGAAGTGAATTGGCTCATTCCAGGAATGTACACATAAATACAGTCGCCCGCTCTCACACACAAACATGCACACATTCACAGTCACACACACACACGGTCACCCGTAAACACTGAAAGATGGACATCATCAGTAACTCCAGCAGCACAGCAAATAGCTTTGTGTCTTTTTTAAGGTATCATCATTTCTCTTCCTCCCTCGTTCCGTCTGCACAAAATGATTACATCGGAAAGAGCGTGCAGATGGAACTGGGGAGCGAGGTAGCCCGGGGAACAAGGGATGGATACAGCGTCGACGGCGAAAATGAAAACAGGAGATTACTGATCAACGAGTAACACAGGATGAATTTTTGATGCAGCCTTTTGTGGGGCTTTCTTATCTGAAAACACATAATGCTGTTATATTGGTGTGTTAAGAACATGCAGGACTGGGGGTGCGACACAGACGCAGAGGATTATTGCTAGATGGAACAAAAAGCCAGTAATTCTCTGTGTTACAGTGGCGCGGGAAAGGCTCCGTTGGTGGTATCATGGTGAAATTGCATTTCATCTAACAGAGATATCAGTTAGTGCTTTTGTTCCCTTTCGAATGAAAGTAAGCCTTCTGTTTGTTTGAGTCACTTAACACTGAATCTTCTAAACTATCAGATTGTTGCAGGAGCTTCACGCTAGAAATCACTCGAGACCAATGCGAGAAACATTCAGAAATTCTCTAACTAACAAATGACTGTGTTGAATGTGTGTGCGTGCATGTGTGCGTGCATGTGTTCATGTGTATGTGTCACTGTGTTTGGATTACATGGGCCGGATAAGGATTATGTCCTTGTACTGGAGATCATCAGTAAGCAGTGGTGCATGTCCGCAGGCTGATAACATTTTAAACATTGATGCGACTTTGAATATAACGCATTAGGAGTTTATTGGCTTTGAGAGGTAAATGCTGGCAGGTGTGTTTGCGTGCGTGTGCATCCACACAAACCCTGACACACACACACACACACACACACACACACACACACACACACACACACACACACACACACACACACACACACACACACACACACACACACACACACACACACACACACACACACACACACACACACACACACACACAGGAGATATCCGCGTCCTTGTAATTGCTCCTCTCATTGCCTGAGGCAGCGTGCGCTGGCATATAAGCCATATAATAAAGCATATTATCCTGGCTGGTAATGCATTTCTGCCTCCTCCAGCCTGATGACAGCTGGAATTGAGCTCTGCATGTTGCAGAATGTGATCCATACTAAATTCCTCCAGGCAGCTCGGAGCTCTGTGTCATAGTGCTGACCTTCTCCTGACAACGAGCATAATGAGTTTTGGAATAGCGAAATCTTCCATGAAGAATCAAGGTTGCTGTTCAGGTTTTACTTTGATGTCGGAACAACCGGGGCTGGGATTCAACCAGCAACCGTTCTGCAAAATGTTTACATTGGGCAGCTGCTGTAGTCCAGAAATAGAACAGCAACTAGAAATGCTGAAAAATGTTTTTTCCACTTTTTTTTGTCCACGATCTAAAGATATTTCAATCAGGAGAGACTGAATGGGGCACTATGTAGTTTTGGAGAAAATTTTAATATTTGCATTATTGATAAGGTAATAAAACAAACTTATAAGTATTTATCTTTTCCATATCTGAATAAACAGGCTGTTCTCAGAGGAAAATCAGGTCCCCAGAACACTGTTTGAGGCTGGAAAGGTGGCAGAGTCCGCCACATATAAACAAAGTAAAACAGGAGTGGGGAAGTGCAATGACAACTGACAGCAGCAGAGAGGAGGACAGAGTTTGGCAGCAATGATTAGTGGCTGAAGAAGATTGTGGCCTAATCTGGTTGGTTATGGAGAAGCAGAAATCCAATGAGCTGAAAAGCATGAATGCTGAGAAACACAGGAACTTTCACTGAGCTTCATCAAAATTATATGTTTGGTCATTTCCTCTCAAAAAGTAACTGACTGATTAAGTGACATCAAAATAGTTGGTGATTATTGAGTTGAGAAACTAATTGATTAGTTGTATAATTACAGCAGCCCTATCCAGAAATCCCTTCTCTCTTTTGAAAGCGTAGACGTCAAGACAGATTAAGCACTTCTCTCCCCTCACAGATGTCTGCTGACGACAGAAAACAAAAGGCAGCAGCAGCATCCAGATGAATAAAC
Source organism: Diplodus puntazzo (assembly GCA_963678695.2). Lineage (NCBI taxonomy): Eukaryota > Metazoa > Chordata > Actinopteri > Spariformes > Sparidae > Diplodus > Diplodus puntazzo. The sequence goes on from OZ023166.1 coordinate 6,263,907, forward strand.
TAACACGTCCCACTTTGATCTCTTCCATTCTATCAGAATCAGCGCCGATCCACCCGTCAAGTTGTAAAGGGGAGCCGTGACTGAAGTTTCCCTGCCACTCATTCTCAAACCACCTGTACTCCCATTATACAGCTGTGTTTCTGACACGATACAACACTTTCCCGGTGAAGGAAAATGCGTGCAGTTTGGCAATTCTTTGATCTGAGTGAAGCAAACTGTCAGCTGTGCCAGGTTGAAGTGTTTGGTAGCGTTGCAGCTGAGAGACAGGTGAAGCCGGTGCATGCCAGTTTGCGATGATGCTACAAATAAAGCACAGCAGCGACTTCACTCTCTCGAGGATCTCTCCAAATAATACCCGTGTAAATATGCGGTAATGTGTGTGACGTTCCCTTTTAAACATAGTCACTTAACTTTATGTCGGATTTGTACATTTTTGACATTGGAGACTCCAGTGGGGGCATCAGAAAACACATTAAATACAAGTGATAATGGTTTTCAAGTAAGTATTTGTCCAAAAGGGTCACAAATGATCAAATAAGTGTATCCGGAGCTTCCCAACCTTTTTTGGCATCAGGATATTATATTAAAAAGCATTATTTTATACAGGTGTACCTAATACACTGGCAACTCTGTTGATTATTAATAAGTCAATTGATCAGTCAAGATTCCCTCAGTGAAATTAATGTTCTCTTTTTCTCATGCATTTTTAATTCTTACATCTTTTAAGTAGGGCTGCACAATTAATCGAAGCGTAATTGAAATCACAATCTGAGTGAGTGCATGATCCAAATCGCAAGATGCTGCAATTTTTGGGTAACAGTAGAACGTGTGATCATCAATGATCATCCTCACTTATCATGAAAACATATTGTAATCGCAACGTGATTTTTTCTTTTCACCATATCGTGCAGCCCATCCTTTTAAATTAAGCAGTGTTTAGCCATTGCTCTTGTAGTTTAAAGGAGAACTTCGGTCAATTTCAACATGCAGCTTTATTGCTCAAGCTACCCTTGGCTTGCCAGTACCGAAAACGCGAACACTTTTGGTCCACCCCTTACAGGGCTCCTTGAACGGAGAGTTAGCATTGACAGCTAACAGTGCGGGGTCATGACTTTACACTGTGTTTTAAGCATCTTAACTTGTTCCAAATATCACCCCAAAAGCTATGCAACATCAGCAGACACCTTAAAACACAGCACTGTAGCGTGTATGGCTCAAAATAAATAAAAAAGTGGTCAAAACAGTGTGTTTGTGCAAGCAGCTACATGGTTTGTTTGCATCCCGTCTTCCTGTAGTCCAAACTAGTCGATCCGTCGAGTGTGCGCTGACTCCCTCACCGGCAGAGACGGAAACTTTTGCAGACAGAAACGTATTCCAGCATTTTCGTTTTTCTGTTCATAACGTACATGTCCACGTTACAGCCTGTCATGAGCCATGAGCCTTACAATAGCCTGTTATGTGTCTATTCGCTCTGCACTGAGAGCTAGCTTGTCTGTGCATGATCGTAGCTCGTACAGAGAGGGGATTCGTCAGTGGCGATCGAAGCTGTTTCCGAAATAGTTATGATGGAGAGTTTGTGTGATATCGAAGTGGAAGACATTGAAGACAAACCTTTTGTAGCCCTGTAAGGGGTGGACCAAAAGTGTTCGCGTTTTTCGGTACTGGCAAGGCAAGGGTAGCTAGAGCAATGCATGTTGAAATTGACCGAAGTTCTCCTTTAAAGCAACACCTTTAGCTTATCTTTTTACAAGAAGCACTGTGCTGGAATACCTCTTTTGTGATCTGCCTTTAGTCTTGCACTGCAGTACATCTCTGTGATCTGACCACAATAAATGTATCAGAAGGACACTGAAATAACAACATCATAATGCTTCCTTGTACTTTGTCAGGTCAGTCGGTCAGACGACAAGCAAACAACTTATAAAATGCTTGTTCCCTGAATAGAGTTAGGATCGATAAGAGCTGTGCTGTGACTTATTTCCAAAACTTACCAGGTAGTCTTAGTTTCTAGCTCACTTCACTTCACGGCAGCTCCTTTTTCGTCCTGTCTTGGTACAAATGTGTACAGATGTGTTAGTACAGTTCTGGGTGTCCACAATCAGCCACGATTGGTGATTACTATCCTCTCCTCCATTGTTGTATATGAATGTCTAGACATCAGCAAGCTGAACATTGACATTGTATCTAATCTAGTAACACAAAAAAATTCACATCGCATTAGTCTGCCTTTCTATTATGTCTTGTCCTTCCAAGAACTAGTATCTTATTACTAACAGAGACTTTAGTTGAGACTTAGTTCATCAGGTTCAGGAGCTAAATCCATCATCATCTATTCTCTGTCATGAGAAGAAGTAATTACCGTATACAGTACAGTGCAGAGACGGCTTTACAACAGCTGTTGATGAAATTTACACCAAGTCGAACATATTCTATGAAAGTACTCAGTGATATATAGCAGACCAAGAATAAAGAATGGACTTTAGTGGTGTATGCACATGGATATGTGGAATTATTTTTTTTTTCCTAAAATGATTTTCTCAGTATTTTTGGAAGCAAACGTTGCATCTCAATAGAAGAGGAATTTTAGCTCCTGCACACAGAGCCTGACTGTCTCACCACGACTCATTATTAGCATTGGAAGGATGGTAGTACACGAGGTGTGGGAGCGTGGTGTAAAAAAAAAAAAAAAAAAAAAATCACATTATAAAAGACGTGTGGCTGATAGCGAGTCTGTTAAATTTTTTTTTTAGAAGGTGTGGAGGTGTCTGAGCACAGGTTCGTGTGAGCAAACTGTAATCTTGCGTACGGCATATTTTCAGTGTGCATTTTATAAAAAGTGTTGGTGGGGTGGTGAAGGTGCACACACAGAGATGGGAGTGTGAGAGAATGTGTGCGGTGTGTGTGTGTGTGTGTGTGCGTGTGTGTGTGTGAGATGGAGAACAGGGGTTATTTAATGATCAGAGCAGTGTAATTACCTCCCAGTGAGGTTCAGCCTTTTAGACAGATGATTATTCAAGGGGAGAAATCTCATTTGCATCTTGTACTGTAATATGTAAAAGTGTTCACTCCACACTAAATTAAATTGCCACATTGATTTTTTTTTCTCGTCCTCACTAAGAGTGCATTTTTTGTCCTCTGTCAGCAGAATTATGATTTTAAATGTAAATGAATTTATCTGTGCGCATAAAAAGAGAAGATAGTCTCTCTATGTCCTGCAGTTCTTGTATCTAGTCATGTCTCCGGGGTTCTTGGAGATCATTAACAAGGTGTTAGACGTTATACTCTGCACTCTTTAATAAGGGGCTGTGAAAAGAGAGGCCGTGAGGTGTCGGGCCCTCACTGTAGTTCCCCCTAAAACAAGTCAGAGTGCAGCGCTGTGAACGACATTTGCTTGCTGTAATTATCCAGACGTTTGCAACACTTAAATCTGCACATTCCCCTCTCCACACTCATTCTTTTTCTGTAAGTCCACACTCCACACCACCTACACACACACACACACACACACACACACACACAGACACACACACACACACACACACACACACACACACACACACACACACATACACACACACACGGCTGGCTATCGGTATCTTCAAAGTATGAAATTAAGGACCCTGCTTTCATTCGCAGCGCCTCCAATTACAGTGGGAGTGAAGCAGCACGCAGTGAGTGTAATGACAGCAATCTAAGCCGTGTGGGGAAGAGGAGAAGAACACCTGACTGAGCTCCTGAGCCACCTGAGCACAGATGGAAGGAGAGAGGAAGCCGAGGTTTCAAGGGAAAGAAAAACAAGATAGAACCAATAAAACCCTCCGCTGGATTGTCAGGTTGAGTAAATGAAGATGGAGAACAGAGAGAGGCGTGGTGAGATTCAGAAAAGAAAGGAAAGGAGAGGCGATGATTGACAGTAAGCCATCTGTTGATCTTCATGCTTATTTGTTGCTGCTTTGAGCCTCTTCCCCTCCCAGCTAGTCCCTTGCGTGGCTGACTGGGGGTCAGCTGTGACTGATAGTCTGCGCTCCTGTTTTTTCGGCTGACAGATGGGCGCGGGGACCGACTCTGGTGCTGCCTGAAAACGGATTCTCCATGCCTCTGTGTGCTGCCACAGCCATTTTACTCAGCTGTCAGTCACAGACAGCATGGTTGACGTTATCAGTTGTACCCCCGCTTAACAGTGGAGGTCTGCTCAGACCTGCTGCTGGCTAGGAGTCGGGCAGGCAGGGAGGGGAATGATGGAGTCTGCAGAGGTTACAAGCATGAAGACGGGAGGGCAGGGGAATAAAGCGAGGACTGAAGAAGACGAAGGAGTGCTGTGGCACGCTGGATATGAGTGCAGAGTAATTAAAATGACATCAGATGGAGGGGCCACTAACACCGTCTCCAGCCGTAGATGGGCACATAATGAAGAAAGCTTCCAAGGCCTTTGGCGCCGCACCAAGAGCAGAGAGGCTAAAGATGAAGTGCAACAAGAGAATCAATTCTCTCCTCCCTCCTCTCCGCTTCCACTCAGGGAGAGATTTACAGGCCAAGTTATGACAGCACACAATAACAACAGCCATATTTTACTCCCGCAGTCTGACAACGGCATCCACAGCCAATCAAATCTACCGCCGAACAAAGTTGTTATCTCTGCCGCGCGGGGGGTGTGTTTGGGTGCTGAGAACCGCCTGTCATCGCGAAATGTGATTGTGCTACATCGAGTTGATCCACTCAGTTCACTGCCGTCAGAGATAAGGGAGTCTGAGGGTCGCGAGTTGGGCTTTTATGGGAAACGCATTAGAAAAATAAACATCCATAAAAGAGGCAGTTTCAATCACTCAGGATAGCATGACTAGCACGGAAACACGATCAGGAAATACTGTATGCTCTTAAAAGTTCACCTAAGCCCTAAAGAGGGGCCGAGGGAGGTGGAGAAAGAAAGAAACACGAGAGCGAGAGGAAGAAAATAAGGGATACTTACAGCCTGCACAGCCGCCGCAGAATGATGAGAAATTAAAGAATGAGGAGACGAGATGCAGAAAAAAGAAAGGAGGCAACCAGAGAGTTACTTAAAGCTGTACGAAAGTGTGCACGGATCAATAGATATGGATGCGAATAGGGAGACTTTTAAATAAGGCTCTCGCTCGTGTCCTCAGATCCTGTTTCACAAAGAAACTCAAACTCTGTAGATCAATACCCGGCTGGTCTCTGTGGCCCGTGTCCTGTACAGCCCTTCAGGCAGTGGCTCCTGTTGTGTGGCACTGTCTGTGTGTCTGTTTGTCTCTGCTCACGGCACTTGAAACCCACTCAAACATCCTTTCATACAGTCTTTTATCCCCGCAGTCCCAGGCTCCCTCGACATCTCCACCATCTTTGCTGGATAACTGCTTGTTTATTCGTTTCCCCAGCCAGATAACAATCCTCCAAATCACTGCCAAATAACAATCTGCTATGTTTTCATTTCCATGTAAAGAAGCACTTCACTGCTGAAAAGATGGTCCTTTCATAAAACCGGTCTGTCTACACAGTTTAAAGTTTTTTTTTAAATTGGCCCTACTTGACCGGAGATAACGGGGACAAAGGGATGCGATATTCCATTTGTTCAAAAGATGGAAAACCTACAACGTCTACAATGCACCTGGGCCTCACCGGATCACTAAACACTGCCGGGTGATGTATGAGTTTGGCGATGCTTCGTTTTCAGTCAGGGGCAGAATAGTCCGGTCACAAAGTTTCTCTTACTACAACTCTGAAAACATTTGAGGTGAGAAATAGGAACCGGTCACAAAATCTCAACTCATATTTGATCAGCGTGGTCTAGTTTGAGTTTCATGAGCCGCCACTCTCTCGATTCCGACTTCTTTTTTCTAGGCTGGTGATGGAAAGTTACATTTGTTCATTCAATCATAGCGGACAAACATTCTTGACATAAAAACCGAGAAGGTCGAAGCATGAACGATCGCCTGCCTCTGGGTGCAGGCAAGATGGAGGAAGTTTAACATTGTTCATTTAACATATAGTCATTGTGGCTGAATGTGTCCCTGGAGAGACATTCTGTGTCTTTTGAGTACTTTTCCAGGTGTTTGTACTGAATGTCTGTCTTCATCGGCAGAGAACCGAGTACGATGCAGTCACGAAACTTTGTGTAGTTGAAAAAAAAAAAGATGACAGAGTTCAAATATTGTTGTGGTCTCATGTAAGAGCACCGTGATTACTACTGAGTGATCACGCGTCAGAACGTGAGCGTGTTGACAGGCATCGTTGCTCGTGGGATCCCATTGTTGTCAGTATTTCTGAAAGCAGTAATGCAGAACTGAAATGAAAGAACATGGCAGGTAAAACAGACAACTTTTAAAGGGATAGCTCAACATTTTGGTAAATTCGCCCTTTCTCTGTCTTTCTGAGAGTTAGACGAGAACATCAACACTACTCTCATGTATTTGTATTCATACAGATGTTTTTATAATGGAATAAACAAATCAGGAAACCACTTTTGAGCTGTTGGTAGACAGATATTGAGATTTGAAGCCAGGCTAGGTGCTAAGTTAGCTAGTGAGCTAAGCTAAGCACCTAGCTCCACAGCTTTTCATAAGCATCTAAGAGCGTTATGAATCTTCTAATCTAACGCTCAAGAAATATTAAAGATTTTGGCAAAAACATTTTGAAATTCAAGGGAATAGACAAAACCGTACTGAGGACAATATGTTACAGTCAAATTACCTCCGAGAAATGATGCAAGAACGAAAAGCCGAACTAGACCACAAAAGACCGGCCAAAATGTTCCACCAGGTAATCATGAATACATTAAACAGACTGAAGAAAGTCAATAATATGATGCAGAGAGCATCCAATTAACTAAATAGTACCTGTGTACACTCACACAAATTCAGTTATGCACAGACACACACAAACACACTTCATTAATTCCTGACCAGTGCCTGTGAGTCGTCGACAGCCCAGAGACATGCTGTTATTGAGATGCAGAGAGACTGCCGATGGTTGGTCTGAGCCGAGACTGTGCTCCACTGCTTCACAGCAGCCTCCGGTCAAGTGTCTGTCAATACCCAGAGAATGCTACATTAGAGCCCTGTTTGACCCGAGGGCTTTCGAATTTAGCCTGGTGTGAGCATTTGCATAAACACAGGTGTCTGTGTGTGCGTGTGTGCGTGCCAGCGCACTACCTGTGTATCTTCCAGTTTATGCATGTATCTCTGACTGTGAGCATGTGGATGTCGGGCTATTTCTCTGCTCACATCCTCCTCCTTGTTTTTCTCATTAGTAAAAGCGGACCCTGGTCGTCATTATGCCGTGATGGTCGGTTCCCACTGTGCAAATGTCACCAGAGTCCTTTCCCTGTGTCACCTCTGTCTGCTCCCTGCTGTCCCCTCTGACACCTCTGGGACCGTCCATGCCCTTTTTCTGACAAGGAACCCTGGTGATTACACACACACAGACACACACACACACACACACACACACACACACCGCGCAGATATTTGATGGCAAACAGAAACACGAAAGAAACTCTAACAAAAATATCCACAGACAGAAAATCTTCATTTTCCGTAAACTGGCAGTCACCAATGCTGTGTTCCAATATTCATACTTCCATGAGTACGCTTAAACATAGTACACTATCCGCACTTACTAAGTACGCAGATTTCAGCCGGTGAGTGTTGTTCCAAATCTAATACTCCGTGGTTCCCTTACCGGAAATTACAATCGCGACAGCCGCTGCAGCTCGTCACCCGCCAAAAACATCCCGCTTTGAACAGTGAACAAAAGACATTTACGACTTTGCTTTTTAACAATTACAATCCTACAATCCTGCAATCTGGCTCCGCTGCATGCGCTGTCGTCTTGGAAGCCATTTAAAAAAAAAATTCCGAGCTGAGTGCCTCTGCCTGGTTCTGCTTCTTCCACTACGTAGACAAGATGGCGGCCGTCAAGTGCGTAAAGTGTACATCGTTGCACACTCAACGTTTTTGCCGTTAGGAGGGCAACATCTGGGTGCTTTAGGTACACTTCTTTTCGCCCGATCGATATCGGAACACCCTAAGTACTCAATCTAAGTATAGTAAGTACGGGAAGTATCGATATCGGAACACGGCACAAGCCTATTGATGCTGACGGAACACAGATACCACGTGATACCAACGGCTTTATACTACTGGCATATAAACGTTGTTACACTGACGGTTGGCTCTGTCTGAATTCTTACACAGAGAAAAATAAAGCGATAATTGTGGATCCGACAAATGAGCTCTGTAGATGTGTTATTTTTAAAGAATTGCTTGTCTACATATAAATATGACCTTTTATATCTATACCAGCTGTTGGTTAGAGACTCTGTTTCACAGAGCGACTGACCTCTACAGGCACATGATTCAGTATGAAACACTGCTGCTGTTCATACGAGTGTTGTTTTTCTCGGCTGACAGATGTGTTTAAGATGCGGCTACACCAGCTCCATTAGTTACATTGTAAAGACTTGGGATGTGATTTAGATGCTCTCCCGGCCACTTTGACAGCACGGCTTTCCTGTGAACAATGTATAGCACACCATTTGCATTCTGCACGGCAACCAGTTAGATGCTTTTTAGCCTGGTAAGTGCTGTTGCCGTGGATTGGTAAATGCTCTTACAGATGGTGTTGTGCATCAGCCGTTCACACTGTACTAGTAGCTCATTGGAACATAATAAAAGATGCAGGTTTAAAATGTTGCATCTAGGCTACGATACTGGAGGCATGAATTAAAATTCAGTTTTCAGTTAAAGGATGTAAGTAATTAGTCGAGGAAGAAGGGATGAAAGAAAAAAACAGACAGACAGAAAGATTGAGTATAGCGAGTAATAAGCAGAACCAAAGCTGAAACATCATTCATCTGTTTTCTGTAAGTAAACAACCCTAAAGCTACAGTCAGGAGAATTGGTATGTATATTATATCCACTGCGAATGCAGATGCAGTTACTGTTCCTCACTATACTGTGTTTTCTTTGAATGTCAAGTTTATTAGTGCAGCCCTTCGCTCCACTCACAGGCTCCAAGAGCTTTATAACAACGCCCACCTTCTGATAACAGTAAATGAAAATGGCACTACTGATGTCGGGCCGGCAATGACAACAAGGAGAAAACTCCCACGACAAGGCCAGCAGAAAACAGATCCCGCTCTCTGATCTTCATGCGGAGGGAGGGAAGATAGATTATGTTCTGACTCTGGGACTGAGGTTTGTTACTTTCATAAAGCTGCAGGGGAAACGCTTAAAGAAAACTGTGGATATACAAAAAAGGTTGTTTGTGTAGCTGCGTACTTAAATAGAATAAAGTTGTATTTTCCTTTCAGCAGTGTTCGTATAGCAGCAGCCTTTTGCTGCTGAGAGTACGAGCAAAGAGATGGAGGAGATACACCTGGGTCGACCCCCACTTGTTGCCGAGGGGAGTTAAGTGTGAACACAGAGAGTTGATCAAAGCCTGGCTGCTGGGCAGCATGCCCCTGCAGTAGTCTGGTTCTTGCCTTCCATCTTGTTCATCTTGGCAGCGAAGCAGCTACTCAGAGCGCAGTACAGAAGACAAGAGAGCCGGTGGGGGGGGGACCTTGCTCAGAGCGATTGGAGCTGTGGCAGAGTGTAGTTCAGCTGGAGTGAAGATTTAGATACGAGCTGCTGAGGAGTTCATTCAGAGACGAACTGATCCTAAACTGAAAAAAACAAAACAAAACTGGATTGGTTCTATGTTCTTCGAGGTACCTAGGTGACGGGGTAGGAAACTTTATTGATGCTTATCAAACAAGTGAACACTAGAAAATATGATGTTTAAGCAAGACACAGGATTTTAATCTCTCCATCTGAAACAGATGATGCCGGAAAAAGGGAACACTTTGAAACATTAAGAATGTGACAAAAATTTGATTCAAATTAACATTTTTGACAATATTTTAAAGACATCAATGTATTGTGTTGCAGAGATATCTACTGAAGTTTCAGTGATAACCAGCTAGCCCTGAACTGTCCTTTCTCCCTATACTACCTCGAGAGATCAGTTCTGAAAAGTAGCTGCACAGCTAACTGAGCTAACTGGCTAGCTGCAGCTGCAATTAGCGGCAGTTAGCGGTTACTCCAATGATATGCTCCCTCCTATTTCCTTCATGTATGAATTGCCACACACTCTTAAACACACATTTAAAGCCTCTTTAATCAATAACTTGTAACAGTTTTATTTTGAACTGTATACTTATATTATACCTCTATTATCAACAGATACAACAATGCCTTAATGTATTGTCCCTATCAAATAAATTAATAAAATCAGTTAAATCCTGATTACACCTTATACCTTTTCAGTAAAAGAAGTTAGTTTTAAGGAGAGTTTTAGCATCTTTGAACTCTAAATAGAATCCGAATCAGAGCTAAAAGGAGGCTGAATATTGGACTGAAATTCATCAGGTGGATACAAATATGACTTTAGATAACTGATAATATAGCATCTTTATTAGGTGATATAACATAATAGTATAACATCCAACTCAAGTGGTCAGAAAAATCAATTCATGTGAATGTGAGTAACGAGCACTCAGAGAATGATCGATTTCTGTTCCTGTTATTCAGTCCTGCCGACATAATGTAACCACCAGCACAGACATCGTCTGTCATTGTGCACAAACCTTTATTCAAACAAACAACAGACGCTGATTGAGCCCATTGATAAAGACATCCTCGACCAAAACATCTCAAAGTGGACACAACCGTAAACGCTAGGCAATTAATTGATTCCATTCAGAGGGATACATTGATGAGCCAACAATAATATCAAAATCTATAGTGTTTGTTTTTACCGTCATTGCTGTTGCCCCGTGTAGTCGATGTTGTGTGTGATCTATGACAATAACTCCCAAATGATGTCGTCAGAAGCCGCGCTGATTGTGTCAGAATCTGTTGCCCTGTACTTTGAAAGCACAAAAGAAAGAATGCAATAATTGCAGGTGGCGTTTTGTGGATCAATTATCCTTTGAACAGTGAATGTAAAGAAAGACGCACAAAAGAGGGAGCTTTAGGTGTATTTAATGGTGTATTAACCTTTCACCTCCGGGCAATTATGAATTTCCCTGCCATGTTTAATCAATGCTATCGATCGATGTCGTTAGGTCTGTATTAATTGGACTTGACAAAAGGCATAATGCTGGTGACTGTGTGGGGAGGTGATCATCAGGGATCAGAGCTGAATGGTAATGAGGGTGTGTGTGTGGGCACAGGAGATAATGCAGGAGAGACGTATGTGTGAATGTGTGTGTGTTTGTGTTTAATGTATGTGGGCTTGTGTGGTTTGGAGGTGCACTCTGGGAAGTCTGTGTGGAATTTTAATGATGTTAGCACACACTGCGGATTACACTATTGTTCACAAACACAATATGTCCTCTTCACGCTTCCTCTTCCTCTTTGTGTGTGTGTGTGTGTGTGTGTGTGAGTACTTGAATAAATCACCTTGTGCTGACAATAATCTGTTCGTGCCGTCGTATTAATGAGCATGACCTTAAATTTAGGGACAAAACGCTGGTACCCACAAGATAAACTGTTACATTTAATGTCTTACACTTCGTATTGAAGCTGTTATGACCTTCTCACAACATATCACATCAATGGCATTGCAATCAAAAACCACAATCTAAATATCTATATTTCTTCTCAGTTTTGATATTTCCTGTAGACGATATCCCGTAAAACTTAACATTGCATTCAAGTTGGTTTGTGGTTAGCGGACGAGGCTGTGTCCTCGCTGCAGCTGCTCAGGGTTCGAAACGGAGACGTGGTCCTTTGCTGTATGTCATCTTACGTGCCTCTCATCCCGTTTCCTGTCCATGTTCAGTTGTACTACCAAAATAAAGCCATGGAAAGGCAAAGACTAACTGAATCCACCCTATGGATTGTTTTTTTCTCACCACACTCATTAGTCGTCCGCATCATCAGGCAGCTATTTTCAGCACTGAAACACAAAAACAGCATTGACCCCCGCTGTGAAATCGCTGCCCAGCACCAAATTGCAGACAGACACAGTCGGCAATTAGCCGGTGAGCGTAGTGTTTAGCATTTAGCAGCTAGTTAGTTAGTGGAGACCACAAGCAAACCTTAAAGGGGAGTGAACATTAATTTTTGTAATCATTAGGTTGCCATAAAGTCCAGCTCCAGATGAATGCTAGCGTGTCTGCTGGATGTATAAATACGCAACCATTTGTTAACAAGTTTGCCGTATCATCTTAAAAGTAGATATTATATGAGTGTTACGATCAAGGTTAACCTCCAGAAATTAATACAAGTCAGTACAATGACCCAAGTGTGTTTTGCTATGTGAGTATGTAGGGTAACACAGTATGATAGTACTGTACGCAGCCACACATCTGTGAGTGTGTGAATCTGTGGCATCAGCAGGGTGGTATATTGACCACATACACACATAATGCAACATACAGAAGAGCGAGAGAGAGAGAGAGAGAGAGAGAGAGGGAAGGAAAATGTACACACTCATTGATTTTATTTTACAGTGCTGTTAGTGAGGGATTGATAGTACTCCACGCATAAAGCTGCCTTTAAATGACATGTTTATACGTTTAAAAGTTATGTAACTGCTTCCTTTGTTTATGAAAACATTGCTGGTATTTTATTTGTGTTGGCTGTCGGATGACTGACAGGTTGAGCCGCAGCTGGTATTAATACTGCTGCATCCTGTGATTGAATTAATTGTCTTGAGAACTGCTTAATCTTCAGGCTTAGGCGTTGTAAATAGACAAATCTCTCCCTCTCTATCTCTTTTCTCCCTGCTCTTGTTCGCACGCACACACACACACACACACACACACACACGTATATACACACACACACGCATATATGCACATATAACGGCACGTACATGACTGAAATTGATCAGATGCCCTCAAACCCCAGCTTCAGCTGCGGGGCCCTAAAATCAGCTATAACCATCCATCATGCTTTATAGCACATCGCAACATTATGGCGTGACAACAGACGGAGAGACAGAGAGAAAGGAAGGCAGTGGAGGGAGGGAGGGAGGGAGGCTATTAAAAAGAGCAAAACAGCAAGAGAGAGAGAGAGAGAGGTGGTGGGAGAGTGGGAGAATAAAAAGGGGGGGGGGGAGCATCAACCTTTGCTAATCAATATCCATTTCCCGGGGCTGTCATGTTGCCGCGAGAGTGGCTGCTGCATTACCAAACAGAACGTCTGATCCTAAATAAAATATCACCTTCAATCCAAACCATCCCATTCATCTTCATTTAACAAACACTCAGCTTTTGGCAATACCTTTTATGCACCCTCTTTGCCTTAGTCAGAATGAATATGTCAGAATGACAGGGCCTGGCACCTGCGTATGGGAACGTTTCTCTCCACAGCAGACACTTGACTCACAGTGGCATTGTTGCACCGCACCGTTCAGACGGCTGATTCCATAGGGATGGATCGCGACCAGCAATTGAATTTGCAGTTTATGACTCAGGAGCTTACCAGAATGCAAGACTATGAAATTAAATCCAAAGAAGTGCAAGGAAGGAGTGTGTGTGTTTTTAAAAAAAAAAAAACATTTTCATGCAGGGGTTTTCCTGAGAGTGGGAGTACGCTGTCATCACGTTAGAATGAAATAAAACTGTGTAGCCACACACAAGTGTGTTTGTGTGTTTGTAATAAAAGTGCCCTAATGATGCAGAATCAGCTTAAAAATCTGTGCGTACGGCAGCGTATGTGTCCGTTCGTGCATATCCACTCCTTTAACTAAGTCTAGACTGACGGCTGACCTTATCAGCAGAAAGCAGGGCCTAATTTGTGTGATGATAACTCTGAGAAAAACATGCGAATGCGCAAATTGGCTCTGCTCTCTCTCTCTCGCTCTTTCTCTCTAGACCCCTGATGCTCTCAGTTCTTCCTCTGATCTCCGCCTGTCATGAGTCCACAGACGGCATTAAGTAAATCATCTGACTTTTTATCAATTGGAAGGAGAGAAAAAAAGGAGCAGTGTAATGTCATTACAGATGTACTACTTGTTTGCCTGATTCTCACGAGCTCTCTATCAATGGAGTCTTGGTTTTTCTGAGTGTGAGAGAAAGGCATGTGCCTCTCTGCGCACAAAATTTGCTCTTTCTACATTTTGGCCTCCAGATTGGACCGGATAAATGTGAAAACACTGGACATCATTGAGTGGGAAATGAAGCATTTTGTGAAACAACAACATGGGCCTCCAAACATCTTCCTGATCATTCATTTTAGATGTCAATGTGAAGAACAATCATTGTTGCCATTACCTGCATTTACAGTACGTGAGGGTGGAACTCATTATGAAGTTACTGATACTGCTGATAAACTAGTCAAATAAGCTGGACAAAGCTGGGAGACATGCTGTGCCAGGTCGAGGTGAAGACTGAACAAGTGAGTCTCGAGTCTTTGGCGGCGAGATGGCGAGTGACTCTGCTGTCCTGTCCAGATCAAATGTACATCCTCCTCGTCAGGACACTGCTGATATTTGGACATATGTTAGGTTTACTGATATATTCTGGAAATGAGGCGACTATGCATGTAGTTTAACCAGGAAGTGAATAAGAATAGTTAAAGTTTTTAATAAAGTAATGAATGTGTCGACTTTACTTGTTTTGGGGTGTTAAAGTTGTGTTGTGCTCTTTTACATAATTTCTTACTTTTAAGACTTAATTTGATTGGACCGGGGAGAGAGAGTGGGGGAAGACCTGCAGTACCCGGGCCGCCATGATGAGCTATCAGGGAGCCCTTTTATGTATGTCTCTGTTGTCAGACAACTGAACAAATTGAAAACACTGATTAGGACGAGGCTAAAAAACGCTTCCTATTAACTATAACTAATTCATGAGCTGCTGCACTGAAACATTGATTACATTTCTAACAACTCACTGTTGTACGCTTGTTTATCTGTCTGACAATAGAAACACGAAAAGAGCTCTACTAACTCATGAGCTCGGCTCCATTTGGCACATTGGAGGACAGCAGGAAGGGACAATATGGGAGTTTAACCAGAGAGATTCGGCAAAGTGACAAGACAGTCGGTCCCGCTCATCACCAGATGTTGTCTGTGGTCTGCCAGTGGAAAGAGAAAACATTGAGCCATGTGCGCTGATTACGGTGATCTTTGTTCAGGCCTTTGGACTCATTAGCGAAAAAAGACCTGTTATATTAGTGTAGGCGCACGTGGCTCTTCAGATGTGTGCATGTCTGAGAGAGAGAAAGCAAAGAAAGAACAGAAGCGAAGAGAAGAAAGCTTGTGCTGTGAAAAGGTCTCGTGTCATCTCATTTGTCTGTCTTTGCCCTCTCCTCCTCTGTCATGGCATCCTGTCGCCGTGTGCTCTGATCAGTGGAGCCGTGACAGAACCTGCTCCTCAGAGCTGCATCTCCACTTCAAACACTGAGGCAAATGACCCGCTGCAGCACGGACGGCAAGGCACACAGGATTTATATGCATGCGAGTACGCACACACTCACTTCCTCACACAGGCACTGTACATGCACACACGCTTGCACACAGAGATATATACGAGTTCCTGGGATGTCTTAACTTTTCCTTTGGGTCTGCCTGAGATGTCATCTCCTCCAGCAGCTGCTAACAGTCCATTTCAGCCTCTAACCCTGCCTGGGGCCGGAGCCGTACACTGGAGTACTAATGATATCTGTGCTTCGGTCTGTCCCACCTTCTCCAATCCGTCCATCCCTCACACATTTCTCACTGCCTTTATAACTATATCCCCCTCATTTACTGCACGGTCTCTCCTTCTGATTGCATCTCTGTGTACAATCCTCCCCGTCGGTGCCCGCACCTGTTTAGTATTCTTGTTCGCGAGCTTGTCTCCATAATTGTGTGCGTTTGCAGCCGAGCACATCTTTGTAAACCCAGTGTCCATTAACATTGTGTTTACTGTTCCTGTATCATTAAGAACCGCAGACGTGTGTCCTAGTAAAAAGACTAGGACATAAACTGAAGTGATGTAGCCTCGGTCAGACTCACATTATTCTCTGTTCTACTTCCACGGCTGCCTGGGAGCCTAAAAGCCTTCATAAATTACACTGTTATTTGGGTCAAACCTCCGTTAGTAAGCACGTGGCTGATTTAGAGCCTCAAACGCCTGTATTTGTGCTCTATACGCGTGTGCACGTTACCACACGCACACACACACACACATAAACGAATGCTGTCGTAATGGCATAAACAATAAACATTAATTCACATCACACAGCGTATAGATGGAGAGAAAGGCTCGAACGTTTTTCATTTTTGTGAACAGACCACAAGTAGAGTTTGAGTCAGCGCTCACACACTGTCGGAAACCCTCTCGTGTGGTTCAAACATCAAACTATCGCAGTGTATGTGCGTACTGTATGCGGTATTGGATAGTGTGTCCATGTGTTGGTTCGCCTCCAGTGTCGCTGTTAGTTTTCCATGACAACTTATAAAACCGTGCGATTGTGGTTTTACACTACGAGAACCCACGATGGTTTTTTTTTTCTCTTCAACTTGTAATTTGACTGTCCTGCTGGTTTTTCCTCTGTGTACTTCCAATGTTTATTTTCTTTACTTCTCCCCGCGCAAGTCTAACTGCTCTGTTTTGGGCATACGGTTGCTACACGACAGGTTTAATTTAGTTGAATTTAAAAGAATCTATGTAAAGTCAAGTTTTATGAGCAGAAAGTAAGATGATATTTCTGCAAACCTACTACTTCATCCTCCATCCCAAAACTTTTAGTAATAACTTCACTTGCTTGATCACATGTTCCTATATGCATGAAAGTACCGTATTAAAGGAGAAATGTTGAGCTTTTTCCTGTTTTCCCCTTTCCTCCAGTGTTTTATACATTCTTGTGTATGTAAAAGGTATTGAAATTTAAAGTGAGCTCTTGCCAAAAATGCAACTTTTTTTGTGAATGTACCCGAGTGAGACCTTCATGTAAAAGCATTATTACGACGAAAGAGGCACTTTAAAGATTTACCGTTTTTTTTTCGTTCTCAATGCTCGAGATGTGTAGAGACCCTGGTGATACTACGAGCAAAGTTTCATGTTGTGTCGAGCCTTCTTAGTGTTTTAAAAATAGCAATTTTGATGCTATCACTAATTTGCCTGTAGCACTCCCATTGAAAATGAGTTTGACCCGAAAATAAAAATATGGTAAATCTTAAAAGTGCCTCTTTCATCACGGACACCGCGATACCGTCTCAACATGACAGTTCTAACATGCTGAGATTTAGCAGAAATAATGTTAACCATCTTTTATTTTTGTCATTTTAATATATGCTAAGAATCCATAAACAGAAAGCGCTACCAAGGTTGATGGAAATGTGATTTGTTTTTAAAATTCTGAATTGATGATGAGGCGCTACAGGGAAAGCGAGACGATATTTCAATATGTACCAAAGTAGTTGATGAAAACCTTTCAGAAACCCACTGTAGAAATTCAATTATGCGTGGCTGTCACATTTAAACAGTGGTTTTCTTCTCCCGGAAGCCAACATTTAAATGGTTTTACAAAATGACTGTCGTAATCATGTGTGCAAAGTGACCAGAATGATTTCTGTGCTTTAGTTTGATATCAGCAGTCATTCAAAAAAAACAACCAGCAAAACAAAATAAAATAGGTGCATTTTTCAGAAATTGGTTCGCAAAAATCAAGAAAATCAAGAAATGAGCAACTGACATCCCAATGAGTGTGTCTCAGATGGTCCAATAAAGATGCATATGAAGGACCATTTGCGTCAGTTAGGTTGTTGACCCTTGACCACCAGAAAACCCTTCTCATCAACTTCAACTCATTGACCAGCCTGTCACACAAGCAGGTCGATCCCTCACGTCGTCCTGCTTTAATTTATTTTGTTTTTTGCAGAGGAAAGTTCTACATGCCATTGTTACATCTCTTTGATGCTCTCTTTCCATTTCTTTGCGCAACGTGAACGTTCCTTTCTCGTACCCTGTAATTATCCAAACACACCTACGCACAAACGCACAGCCAGCAGCACCAGTCACTTCCGCTCGGTTTCCCCCTTGTGCTACCCGTCAAATCCCCAGAGGCTGCCACCAATCAATGCCACGCAGACATGCCCACTTGTCAATGGCAGCCATTATGTAGATGACAAACAGGAGGAAGAGGAGGAGTAGACGCAGGAGGGAAGGTAAAGCAGTAAAGAAAAGGTGGTCCTGTAACGGTAACAAAAGGACCGGGAGATGACTGAATATGACTGTTTTTTTTCGCTTCAGACATAAAGAATAATACCACAGTACGGAGGCATTTCCATACGTAATAGCAAAAACATTTTCTTTATAGCGGCACAGTTTCTCAAGGTCTAATGATGCTCTAGTGAGACAGTTTAAAGTCATTCCAACCCACCACTGAAAATGTTCCGTGCTTTCAACTCACAACTCTGGAAAAAATTAAGAGACCACCCCATATATTTGGAAAGTCTTGACATAGTGGCCTACCAAAATCGTCCCGAAGCCATCAAAGATAAAAGCGGGGCTTTTCCCCAAAAATAATGATGGAAGAAAGTTTTATGTGTTTTTTTTTTTTTTTTTTACGTGTATTTTGTATTTCGGGATTCGGAAAGAGGGTGTTTGATGATGGTTGACTTTGGAAATTGGAGTTTGAGAATAGATACTCTTAATTTTATGCACTATGACGGTAGTTTCAGAGCAGGTTGTCCGTCAATGAGAGAATTGCCGGTTTGATACCCATGTGTGTCCTTGAGTGAGACACCCAGTTTCCTGCATAGTCACAATGTTGTAATTCATGTGGGTGAGTGAATGAGAAATCCTCTATGAATGCATTCCATTTAACAACTTCCCGGTATGTTTACAACGAAAACAATATTTGTTTTTCCACGACAATAGCAGTATTATTCTACTACTTGACAAAGCCATATGGAATATACAATATATACAAGATGTATGTTTAGTTGTGCTACTGCTGTAGGTGTCGCGAGTGCAACCTTCAGAATCTTCTTCATATGAGAAACAACACGAGAGAAAAGAAGCAGATAATGGGGTGATGAAAGGGGCAGGAGTATACAGGCTGTTGCTCGGAGGAGAACCGTATTGTTTTGCTGCTTCGAAGTTACAGAAAACTGTGTAGATGTCAACGATGGAGTTCTGTATTTTCACCACTCGTGTGCCTTGAAATTACCATGTTTGTAATGGGCAACATAATGTACATAGTGACCTGCAGGCTCCTGAGCGACTACACCTTTGTTTGGTTTAGAAAAACCTTTCCCCTGGTTCCTCAGCCGCAGCCCGTCGATGGGGGTTGCTGCGGTTTTCGAGGCTCCTTCCTTGTAACATCAAAGCTTGATTGATGGCACTTGAAGAGGCTGCGCTTGATTATACAGGATCGGAAACACACATAAACACGTGGTGTGTACAAAAGAAGACGCTCATGTCTCTCCTCCACACGCACATGTACACACGCAGGCGACACGGGCAGGAAATCATGCAACGTGCTGCAATCAAAAGTCATACAGGGCTCATAATGGGATTTCACAGAGGGGGATGACGATGCCTTTACATTACTGAGCAGGAAGACATTAACAGTGTATTTAAACTTAAGTAAATAAGACGTATAGACGCTGTCACGCCATACGAGTTTCTGAGCCCTGGAAAGATATGCAGCCTGTGGCTATCTGTTGTGTAATTTATAGACCAACACATGTGGTCCTGCTACGTTCGCTCTAAATTTAGAGCTTCGTCCGTAGAGTGCCCAGTTTGTCTTTGGTCAGAGTCCCTCTTGAGTCATCCAATAGCAGTTCAGCGAGTCATGTCTGCGAGGCATTAAACAGTGATTTCCACATCTGTGAGGGATTATGTGGTCAATATTATCTCAGTCGCTCCAAACCCCTCCAAGTTTTTCTTCACCTTTTTTTTTTTTTTACTTCTTCTTCAAACTTAAACACGTTTTATTCTCCCCTCCTCTTATTCTCTTCATCCTCTATCTGCTTCTGCTCTATTTTGGAAATCTGTTAGTGATTTTCGGCGGTGACAGCTGTCCAATACCAGCAGGATTCTTGCTGATTCTCTGTTTCTGGTCACCTATTTTTCTTGGGTCAAAAAGGATTTCGAAATAGTAGTTTTAAGCACAGTTGGAGCCAACAGCCACGGGCGGATTATGAAACAATGGGACGCTGTGCAGGGTGCACAGTCTCTTTGTGGTCATTTTGCATCTCTGTTTTGTTATGATTTTGCATCTGTTTGTCATAATTTTGCATCTGTTTGTAGTCCATTTATGTCGGTTTTTAGCTGTTTTCCTTCTCTTTATAGTCGTTTTACAGCTCTTTGTTGTCATTGTGTATGTCTTTGAAGTAATTGGTGTCCATTTCTGGTTGTTTTCCATCTCTTTGTGGCTGTTTAACAGATCTTTGTAGTTGTTTCTGTCTCTTTGCAGCTCATTCACAGCTGTAATGTATTTGTTTTGAATCTCTTTGTAGTCGTCATGAGTCTCTTTTGTTGTCATTTTGTGTCTTTTTGTTTATATTTTGGATCTAATTTCTGTCATTTTGCATCTCTGTTGACATTTCTCAACTCTTTGTAGCTGTTTTTCATCTCTGTAGTCATTTTGAAACTCTTTGAATTCACCACGCCTCACTCTCTTTTTAGTTATTCTTCATCTCTGTAGTTGTTTCGGTAAAAATTTGCAGGTGAACCAGAACTTTCTGGTGCCATTGATGGTTGAAAACCTGCATCTGAGTTCATACTGGAGGTCAGGAATGTCTGTCTGACTTCTGTCCAAAGCTTCTTCCCAGAACAGAATTAGGAATGTAGGATCTTTTTTCTTAAAGAGGTGCTATTATGCTGTTAAACTTTATATTTAAATTGCAATTGAACAGTACTTTATGGAGTGAAGCTGTAATATGAAGGGAATAAGAATATTGGATTTGTTTTGGCCTTCTGACCCGTTGGGGCTCTGGTCTGGGCTGAATAGGCCTGTACAGCAATCTTATTCTAGTTTTTGTCCACCAAATTAATTTGAGCTGACTTTTATTACTGATCTGAGCTGCAGTGATGCAATAAACTCCCCCCTGTCTGGTATCCAGTTGACACTCCATCAAGAGCCAAGAATTGTTTCCACATGCAATCGGACCCAGGTGTGTTATCTTTATTGTCGTCTCACCATTCTTCTCTCCTCTTTGTATTTTCTGTCCTGACTAAAACTTGCACGGATCAAATCACAGCTCTGTCAACATCCGTTTTTCCTGTTCCACCGCACGCAAACAAACACAACAGAGACCATGACGCAGACATACACCCAGGGTGGCGTCTCATTCCTGTGGCTGATGAGAGCAGGCATGATGGGAGTGAGGCATGTAATGTGATTTATAGAGCTGGGCTCACTTTTCAAATTCAATCAGGAACTTTGATTACTGATGAAAATTTCAGACAGGAAATCGCTTTGATAGCAAACTAAAACCTCATGAGACAGAGGACCACTGATGTGTGTGTGTGTGTGTGTGTGTGGAGCGCACAACACAGAGCCCATCTGAACTCGGCCATATTTGATTAGAGGGAGGACACACGCAATGCAATCAAGAGCGACGAAGGAGGAACTTTACAAATTTAAACGATGACCGATAAAATCTTTCCTCCACTTTAAATTTGATCTGCTCTTTCTTTTTCGTCTCAATTCTCCAACACATGAGCATCTGTTTTGGACTCACACACACACAGACACACGTACACATATGGCTGACCCTGCAGAGGTCATGGTGGATCTATGGCGGTTTGGTCTCTTGTGTTATTTTAATGTCTGCTGTTGCACATGAGGGGACACTCAAACCCACACCTGACATCATGACAGAGGGGCCCAATTACCATTCCCATGGGAGACAGAGAGAGCGAGAGTGTGTGTGTGTGTGTGTGTGTGTGTGTGTGTGTGTGTGTGTGTGTGTGTGTGTGTGTGTGTGTGTGTGTGTGTGTGTGTGTGTGTGTGTGATTGTGTGTGTGTGTGTGTGTCGTAGCGAGAAAGTACAGTGAAGAGGACCCGAGACAAAGGCGGAGATAAGGAGTGAGAGACCTAGTGCTTGTGCATGTATGTGATGCAAACATGACAGGCTCATCAGTCACCAATGGCCTTTTAAAGTGTTCTCCATAGGGACACCTGACCTTTTCACATGATGCCAATAGCAGCTGCATGATGAATCAATCGCCTAAGCCTCTGGCTCCCAGTAGCCTCCATGTTATCCAGAGTAAATATGTGAGATGACATTCTCCCTGTTGAGACACCTGGAGACAAAAGCCCCAAGTTATGGATTGGCCTTTAATAGAGAAAAGAAACCCAGTGGTGATAGCAGCGAGACAGAGAGAGGCAACGGACCCCGAAGAAAGGGCTGCATGCGGCGAAAAGTTTTGGATGGATGGGGTGGATGGATAGATTGATGGAGGTGAGGGGAAATTAGAAAGCGATGAGATCTGGAAAAAAGGCAAGAAGAGAGGGAGATAATGGGGTATTCGAGGTCGGAGAACCCGCCACAACCTTTCTGTCTGTCTGCACAGGATGGATAGGAAATGGGAAGGGAAAAATGGGGGATGCACGAGGCCAGCAGAAAGATTAGGAGGAGGGCAGTGGGAGAAGATAGACACTGAGGACATGGAGAACAGGCCCTGAATATTTTGTATGTGTAGCTGTGTGTGTGTGAGGGTGAGCGAGGGAGCGATAGGGGAATATGGAGCCTAATATGATGGACTAAATGAGGTGTAATGGCGGTAACATAGAGTGACAGCAACTGGGCCAGTGCATTACGGGGTTAACCAAGGCCAGAAGTCGCTGACCTCCCCCCTCCCACGAGACGGAATTATCTCTCAGCAAGGAACACACACACACACCCCCCTGCAAATACACACTGATAATGAAGATGTGGTTGCAGGGCGGCCATATTTTTGCCATCAACTTACGGCACAGTGGGAATTTCACCACCGCTATCACCATTAGAGCCGAGCTGGGGACAAACGAGACTACCCCTCGAGTTTCCCAGCCATGCGCTCATTTTCTGCAAGACTGGTCAGACACTCACCAAAACAAATGCTGATACCCTCAGGCTTTGTTACCCAGCAGAAAATAATTAAACGTGGGCTTCATAGCACTTTCATGTCGAGGCACTTTGTGTTTTTACACAGTCATATTCTGCAAGTCCCGGCGTCATTTTTTTTTTACCGTGCAGCTGTGCCAGCTAACAAGTGTGTTTTGCATCTTTGAATGTCTGGAAGGGGAAATAAAAGGAGGAAAATGTGTGAAAGAAAAAAGACACTGCAGTCTTCAGGTGAGAAATTAGAAATATTAGCATATTTATTACAGCAACATGAAAGACATTAGAATGCCTACACCCTTTACAACAAGCAACGCAGAGGAAACTGGCATGGGGACAAATAAGCGTTGTACGATGGCCAAAGAAAGAGAGAGAGAAAGAGAGAGGGGGAGAGAGAGAGAGAGAGAGAGAGCTGAAAGTCTCCAATAAGAGTCACTCATGAACATTTACAACACAGACCTGGTGGGGACTGGAGGACAAACACTGTATTTGAGATCAAGCAAACCAAACCACATACCTAACCTTGATAGGGTGAATAGTGACACAAACCCGGGACTTTGAGAGTGGAAATTACTTCTGAGTGTTGAATAAACATGTAAAAAGCAAGGCTCTAGTTGCAATTTACCCAAATTTTGTTTTGGTGACGATTACATTTGTATTGCATGAGGAATCCTGGATATGCAAATCATTTTGCACCAGTCAAATTGTAAGCTAACCACATAGATCGCTTGTATTTCATTTTGAGAATATCCAATGACTCAAATAAATAAGAACGATTCTGTCAATTCCTCTGTGAGCTTTTACAGGTCATCAGCCTTCAGATTCATGACAATATTCTCAGAACAAACAGACTTTTGTTCCGCTGAGAGGATCGAAAGTGAAGGTGCAGTTGGAGGGAGACTATGGGATGTTACAAAACCGGGGTGTTGATGTGAGGTCATCTTAAGAACACAGATAAATACTACTTGTACATACACGTTACTCTTAATATCGCCTCTATAGGGCAACAGAAAAGAACAATAGCTCAGTAAATAAGGCATCTAAAAGGCCAGCGGTCAAGGGTAGTCCGCTAGAGTGAAATCATAGAGTTAGCAAGAGTAGAATGTACTAATGGTTCTGGACTCTCCAAAGTTTATTGAATTTATTGTGCACGTAAATGATGAAACGGCAGCAGTGGTTTGGCAAACTGCATTTAATTTATGGATTGTGTATTTTAGGCTCTAACTGTATGTGGGTGCCTTCTGTATTTGGACATGTTTTCATGCCATTATTTGACAAATTCTGAAACAACGGGGCAGAAAAAGCACAAGCTGCCAATCGTTGGTCGAAACCTTCGTCTCGCCTCAGATGACAGTTCTCTTAGTCCCGGCCCCTCAGCACTGTCAAGCTTTCCATTTTAGAGTGGCAGTATTCAATCAGTATTCTCAATAAGGTTACAACAGGTGATAAACTTCACTTCCAGCCATTTTTTTGGTTCCAAGTGTCGCTGGAATCATTTATTAGCGTAAGGTAGCCAGCAACGCTATCTTTAGCTCGATTAGTTGGTTGAAAAATGCTCTTCCAGCTGACTTTGTAAAGTTTAAAACTCTCTTGTTTCAAAAAGAATGGCATTTTTTTAAAAGGTGCAAGTTATTGCCTTATGATATGGTGCAAAAGAAGACAGAGGCCAAAGCTGAATGTCCAAAAAAGTCAGCATGATCGCCAGTTGATACATGTGGAAGACATGGAAACACAGAAACAACATTCCTGTATTACTAGTAAAGGTAGGATAGGACTGTTACTTTGTTTTAACATGAGCTGTTTTGCTGCGTAGCTTCCAAACTTTTTTTGTCCCATGCGTATTGTAGAACAACAGGGTTATTTTTAACATTACAAGAGAAAAGGCTTCAAGGATGTACGCTATGATTAATGAGTAATATCAGCTGGAGCAGTGGATGTGGGAAGTGGGTGTAAACTTCTGAAATCCAGTAAAGAACAGAAGAGAGGCACTAATGTCAGCCTAAACTTTGACGCCCAAGATCGGCTTCGGTTTTATTTTTAGAACCTGTGACCTCACAAACAAATGCAAGCGCGCTAATTAGTGATGTGGTGAGGTGGTTAGCTAGTTAGCTTGACATGCTAATAACTGCAGCTTACACTACAACAGACAAATGCTCTGTTGTATTCTGGGACTTGGAAAGCCACCGCCATCCAAACGATCTCACGACATGCAAATGTCTCAGAATATGGAGAAATGCAAAGCTTGACAGGTCTGCCGTGCCTAGTTACGGTTGCTAAGCTGTGATAGGACCAATTCTGCTCGGAGGAGGGGTTAAACTTGTGACGTCAGTGGATGGAAATTTGAACTGAGGACCTCCTCCTCCTCCTCGCATTCGTACAAGTTCTGTTGTAGGCCGACTCCGGCTTAAAAAGTGCATGTAATTACTGTTAATAATTACTCAAATTAAGCCAGTGTATTGATGAGGAAAGTCCATTCTACTCATTCTAACACTATGGTAGAAACTGCAGTCACTGTCACCTGTCAATCAAAGCTGAAGCTTTGCACCCTGCTACATTCCTTTGTTCAGACCAACGAATCACCTCCCCTCTCTTTTCACCTGTATGAGCCGCCCCTGAACGAGTACTTCAGAAATCTCTTTTTCACAATTAAAGTACATCATAGTCATCATCATCATCATCGTCATCGTTATCATTACAAACATTCTAACATTGGAAATCAACACTGTACATATTTTACACTATGATACAATCATATATACTGTACTTTTTGCCACTGTTGGTCCTATAGAGTACCACATATATTAAAACTGGGTTTTGGGAATACACTTAAGCGGGTTCAGTGCCATTAATGCAGTGCACACACAGAGGGGTCCCATCATATTAAACCTTTTAATTAACGTGATAAGGAGCTGTTTCCTTCTGATAAGGAAAAACCAACAAACCAGTGTATTGTTGATGAGGGTTCTCAGTCATCCAGATCGGAGTCATTCTAAGTGCTGTATCATGGGAACTGAAACAGGTCCAGTTGGCAACGATACAGCACCTAGAAAACCAATGTCTTGGCTTTTTGGTGTAAACATTGTTTCGTATATTTACCATATTGGTTTGACACTAGGGGTGCTTGAAACAGATTGGCATGACTGAAAACAAGAGAGTGAGACAGTACAAGACACACCTATCATCCTCTTTCAACTGAGGGTTTAACCTCTCGTGGTTAACACTGCTGAAAATCGACTCTGCGTTTCATCTTGTTGAAAGGCAGAGTCCGTCTGGAGACTCCTTTATTTGGACATAATACTGTAATCATTGTGACCGGCCTCATGTTACACCGTCCAACCTTGGGAACTGATTGAAAAGAAATACTAGTAAGAATGATGGTATGTTGCCCAGATGAACATTTCAAGGTTACTGTACATGGCACAACACTGGAAAAACAAGCCACACGTTCTTAACAGTGTCAACTCTATCATGACCTTGGCATCGCCTTCGCACCTTCTTCACGAAACACAAAAAACTTTCTTAATACACCTGAAACATGGGAAGGCAGACTCTCGGGCTGAAATATTCCCAACCACATCACACAGTCACAGCTGAATAGACGATGTTGTTTGGAATAGTCATTTATGGAAGAGTCAAAATGTATTTGTGCTAACTGCACCAGTTTTCTGCCGTTTTCTCTGCACTCTCACCTCAAGTGCAAGCGGACAAGCAAACGTGCACTGGTCTAGTTTATATG
Source organism: Diplodus puntazzo (assembly GCA_963678695.2). Taxonomy (NCBI): domain Eukaryota; kingdom Metazoa; phylum Chordata; class Actinopteri; order Spariformes; family Sparidae; genus Diplodus; species Diplodus puntazzo. The sequence continues at coordinate 6,290,698 of OZ023166.1, forward strand.
GAAGTGTGTCTGAGAGCAGTCTTTAGGGAAGCCCTTGTCCTGGTCAAATACACTATTTAAACGAATCCCACTTCTATCCAACGTGAACTAGCAAATTTACATCCCTGTCTATTTCTAAAGGTCCAGGTTTTTCTGTTCCCCTTCACCCCACACATTCATGTCATTCAGACTCTCGCCTCATTCATTGGCTTCCTGTGTAGAGAGAGCACTGGAAGGGGCAGTACACGTACTAGGTAATAACTCCCATTAAGGTCCAGCGATGTAAACCTCACCACCAATACAAACGTTAGGTCCATCTCTACGGTTGTGGGACACACAGCCCATATAAACATATATCTACACATATACATATCTTCTGACCCTTTTTAAACTCTTGAAGGTGAAACTCAAAACAGAAACAAAATGACAGTAAAAACCGACTGTACACCTCACAGACAGTGGTGATAATTATATTCTAATTTTTTTTTTTTTTGTCATTTCATTTGTTAAAAATCTTTTTTTTTTTTTCTTCTTTTGATGAGCTGATATGACGTGAAATGGTCTGGGATGCTCTTGATGTGGCCTTGTTGTTGGACATGTGTCTCTCTGTTGCTCCGTAATGGTGGTCGTGTTGCTGGGACTCTGAGTGCTAAAGCCGGTAGTGCCCATCGTGGATGGGAGGAATGGTGAAACTGCGAGAGGGTGAAGGAGTCAAGCGTCCATGTTGTCTCCATCTCATTGTGTCTCAAAATTAATGGAGGCCAGAGCACAGAGTATCCCTTACAACTCCATTTCAGTGGGGAAACTCTTCACAGGAGCATCCATTTTGGCTCTGTCTCACTGTATGCTGAGTGGAAACTGTTATACTTGGACGTGCGTCCCTTGGGTCTGCAGGCCCTGCGCGCCGGACAAAATCTTCTTCTGATGGCCGGCCAGAGTCACACCCATCTTAGACAATTCACTACAGGGAAGACAGAAAAGACATGCACGCATGAAAAATTATTTATTAATGACACTTTGAAAGAGAAGCATTTACATCCTTCAAATGCCAAGCAGTTGGTGAGGTTTCATGTCCAAGGTACTTCCACTCTAAATCCCCTTTTTTAATTTAGAATGACACTCAAGTGGAATGTATGAGTCTTTTACTGACAGTATTGACCTTCTGAGTGTTTCATTTAACTGGGATGAGTCACCAGCCATCTGTACCTGACACTGATGTAGAGGACTGAGTCCAAGCTGACATATCCAGCACTTGAAAAGTTCTCCTTATACTGGCCCATCTTGATGGCCTCCAACCACTCATCCACTGTGTTCACACTGAACTCTGGGGTGGACGGGTCCTCCCTGCTGGGATACAGAGCACACTCACAACTCAGTGACATTTTGTCGTGTTGAGTGGCTAAAGAACAGTTTTCTGACTGCTTGTCCTTTGTACAGTTATTAAATCTGGCGGCACATTTCAAGAGCCGGTTAATGCTCATTCATGGTGCTTGATCTGCTTTTTGGACAGAACGGCTTTACACCGCAGCATGACGGACTCAAATCCAGTATGAAAAGAACACATAAACCCTCAACTTTAAACCCAGACGTTAGTGGGTAAGTATAATTAATGATTGGTCTCCTCACTGCCTCCACTACAAGTGCACGCAGCTTTTATTTGTAGAACCTTTTGACTTGTTTGCTTACTTCCTGATGTTATAAATTGGCATAGAGGATGTTTGTTCATCTATTTGAATGCTTAAACTTACAAAATACCTTGTATATGCAAGACTAAGAGCAAATACACTTACATACAGTGCTGTACGGTGTATGCCTCAATTAAGACCCATGTTTAAGACACTTCTTTTGGTGACATTGTCAATTAGCCGTGCTGGAATCTGCGTATTCTATCTGCCTTGACAGAGACTTAATCATATTCTGTTGCACATCTGTATGCTGGTCTGATCCTCACATCCGCTTAATGCCTGAAGTGTAAAAATGTAAATGCAATCTACATTGTAATCCACAATGTCAAGCTACAATCTCATATTCATACCTTTTTACTGGTACATATTACTTGCTGAGACAAGATAAGAACGTTATTTTACTGAAATGACATTTCCTGCTTTGCTCAATTTTCAGATGTGACAAAACAGATTTTACAATTTAGATCTGAGTGGTGATTATGTCCTCAATTCATGTGCTGTCCTTTAATCTAATCCAAGTATCTCAAGACTTTGTGCGTGTCTGAGTGAAAGTGTTGGATTCACAGCTTTAATTTGTAGCGTTCTCCCACTGACCATGCTGAGCTGTTGGCCAGCTCTCTCAGGCTGGCTGGGTTTCTGATGAGCTTGTCCAGGATTGTGACAATCTGTCCAAACTTTGGCCTGTCGCTGCGTCCCTTCTCCCAGCAGTCCAGCATGAGCTGGTGCAGCACCACAGGACAGTCCATCGGAGCGGGAAGACGGTAGCCCTCGTCTATCGCTTTGATCACCTGCGGGGGAGAGAGGGCAAAATATCAAGTTCTGCGATCAATACAAGAGAGGGGAAAGAAATGTCCAGGAAAATTCACTTTCACAGTTTAGAACGGAGCCGATTCAGGAGAAGGTTAGTCACTGTAAATGAGGCGTGATGTGTGTGTTGACTCACATCCTGGTTGGACATCTCCCAGTAGGGTCTCTCTCCATATGAAATCACCTCCCACATGACGATACCGTAACTCCACACATCGCTGGCTGAGGTGAACTTCCTGTAGGCTATGGCCTCTGGAGCCGTCCATCTGATGGGGATCTTCCCTCCCTGGAGAGGGTTCAAAACATAGTCAACAGAATTCTTGGCATACTGAATATATCATCCTGGACTTGATGTTCGATCCCGTCAGTAACGGTGTAAATATTTAGAGGTTGTTTTATTAATATGTTTGTGGCCGAGCTCTGTAATAAATCAAGAGCAGAGCTGACAAAACAAATCATACGCTGCTGGCTGCAGAGACATTTGCTGCCTTTTAGACCACAGCAGAGGAGATTACACAACAACTTAAAGGAAAATTTTAAGCCAAGGCCCTGTGTTAAAATATCTCGGTATGAAAATGACCAGTAGGTACAAAAGCCACAAGCTTTTTTGCCCCTGACTAGACTCAGATTGTTTTGCTAAGTGTCTCACAACATTGTGGAAAGGATCCCTAGAGCGATACACATCTTTGTGAAAGACTAAATCCGTTTTTTGTTTAACCAGAAAACAGCCTCTTTGTTGTTACTCGTCAAATCCAACCAGACTCCATTTGCAGAAACAGTAATTTAATCATTGTGAAACACATTCTGTTCAAACTGGGCAGGAAAAAAAGAAAAAGGAAAAATTGGCAAAACCATCTTTCTTTTGTTCTTACATTCACCAACTCTGGTTAGGTTTGAAATAAACTCTTTTTTTACCCAGGTAGAAAATATCAGGGGAGCAAGAGGGAGGTTGAACATCAAAGAAGCAGTGGGAGAAAACAGCATGTACCTACCAGAATATTCTCACAATGAACATGTTGAATTAAGAGTTTTATTTCAACCAAACCAGAGTTGGTGATGAAAGACAAAGCAATACATTTTTGACGTTTTTTTTTTTTTTTTTTGCATCATGTTTTTGTGTCAGATTTGAGCAAACGTGCTGTACAATGATAAAATCGCTGGTTTTGCGCATGGGGTCTGGTGAATTTGGGAGCGTCCTTTTCTGTTTAAACAAAATGGATCTCACTCTTGAACAAAAAAAAAAAGAAAGGTTCATCTCTGAAGGGCTGTCCTTAAGTTGTCAGACACAATAACAATCCGAGCCTGTCAATGGCTGAGATGGTCTACTGGATGGATGACAAAGATGTTGTACCTATTAGTTATTTTAACACCAAAAATATTTAAAAACACAAGGCCCAGGTATAATAAAACTGGAATTCTCCTTTAACAAACCGGCACACCTCCCCTATATGCTCACAACACAGGGTTTCCTCTGCTCCCCTGTTTATTCCTGTCCTTTCTTTTGCCATCAACTTCTTTTGTCTGCCTCCATGCTGCTGCTGCTGCTGCCTTTGTTGTTGATGCACGGATCAAAAGGACTCCATAGCTCCGACTGTATAGTCACAATAGGCGGTGAGATACCTCCGCCCTCTGTCTCAGTCTGTCTAACACACACACACGGAGACACACACTGCACCTCTATAGGGCTCGGTTCAGTGTTTTAACATGCGGCAGCTGCCTCTGCACCACCTAGCATTCCCCATCTCTGCTTGGTCAAAGTCAAATAAAAGACGAAGCTGCCAAGTCACTCGGCGCTGCACTTTTGTTTCCACCACCCCCCTGTCCACCCCTACCCCATCCTATTTTTTCCCCCCCCCTCTCTCTCTTAACTGCTCTCACTGGATCCTTCCCCTGCCTTCCTTTTATTTTTTTTCTCCCTCTCTCAGCCTCCCTCGATCTCACTCTTATTTGATATCCTGCCTCTCTGTGTCTCTTCCCCATCTCCGCCTCGGCCTCTCCCTTCCTACCCCCTCCACCCTCCGCGCCTGCAGCCCTCCATCTAGGTCTCCTGACATCAGTGGAAGTGTGTGTGTGTGTGTGTGTGTGTGTGTGTGTGTGATTGCAATAGAGCAGTCAGCGGCTGATACACTCCTCCCAGGGCAATGCTAATGCCATATTAAAAATAACATCCCCAACACTTCCTATGAATATGAATAATGCCAAGTCCTTGTGGGCATTTGAGATGAGTTACTCCGCAGCAGTTTAACTCACTGACGTTTGAGTTTCTTCATTCTCTCAGTGCGCCGTGAGTGGATGGTGATGTTGCCAAAGACTTTCTTTAATTTGACTATATATAGGCAAAAAACGTGCAGGGGAGGAGGAGTTTGGATGCGTTTAATTTCACAGTGAATATTATGTTATTGGTGCGGCTTCATGACCTCATACACAACTCCAACTGTGGGGGAAACCAACTGCACTGTGTAATATAGTTTCAGAGCCTTATCAGAAACGTTTAGAGAAGGAGAGAAGAGGTCATCACAAGTCGGCTCGGTTCCTGCTGTAGTATCCGAGACCGGTCACCAGAGTCGTTCTAATTATAATCCGACTAGGGTTTCGTTCCAGTGCCGCGGGTATCGGGTCCGTGTATCAATATGTCTATCTGTACGCTCTGTTGACACGTAAGTGGAGTCAAAGCAGCGGGCTCCCTCCTTCCCCTCATGAGACTGCGGCTTCCAGATGTGTTGAACCATGGAAAAATGTAATGTTACACAGAGATTCCATTCGCAATGACTACCAGTCTGTTGTGCCTCTAATGTTTGAGTCCTTATGCGCGAATGTGGGTAAAAAGCCGAGTGGATCCAAGTGGACTCGCTATCAGCTATCCGTCAAGAAAATAATGTTTTCTTTTTAAGAGGTGAGAAGGAGAGTGGGGACCGTGAAGTGCAGAGAAAAAAAACCAACTTGCATGACTCTTCTTCGACTGTTGGCTGCTGATTAAATTGTGGCGTAGCATTCAGCTGCCAGCGTTGGTGTTCTTCCTCTACTTGGGTCTTTTTGGGTCGAGCACATTTTGGATCAGGTCTGATTATCTTTGGGTCTAGTGTGGATCATTTCTGACTGCCCCTGGGTCCTTTTCACATCAATGCCCTTTCAGGTTTTTGGATTTGGACTGAATCTGACACTGTAGAGGTCCAATTCTGATATAAAATGACATTAATTTAAGACAGCTGCGACCTGTGGGAGTGTGTCTTACCCGCGTAGTGTAGGCAGCTTCTGGGTCGTCCTCCAGAACCCGACTCAGGCCAAAGTCGGACACCTTACACACCAGGTTGCTGTTGACCAGGATGTTTCGAGCTGCCAGGTCTCTGTGAACGTAGCTCATGTCTGACAGGTACTTCATACCCGAGGCGATGCCGCGCAGCATGCCGACCAGCTGGATGACGGTGAACTGGCCGTCGTGTTTCTGGAGGGGGAGACAAGGAGACAGCAGAGTGTAAACGCTGCAGCAGGGTGGCATAGTGATTAGGGCGGGGTCCTTCAACAACCACAGCAGGAAGTGAAGGTTTAAGCCAGAATTCAAGCCTCTGTAATGGCAGCAATCTGCGCTTCTGAAGTGTCCCTGAGCAAGAATCCCTTCCAGCCCTGGCTAAGCCTGTGCTTTGACCTCTCTCTGGAGGGTGGCAAGCAAAGGATGAATTTCTCCTCCCAGGGATCAATAGAGGATCACAAAAAAATCCAACTTTCAGAGGATTGTATCTGACAGAGCAGACAAAACTTTCCTCTCTGACACTGACCGTGTGCCACGAGCAGAGCTCACTGGATTTCAGATTTGAGCTGTGTTTGGCAGAGAGCAGAGCCTGTTGATCGATGACGGTCCAGCTCACCTTCCTCTGCCAATTATTTCTGCCCTGGGCCAACAGTCCCCGTTAAAAAGCCATCCGTGTTATCAGTCACCCTCTCCCCTTTATATCATCTCTCCTTCCCTCTGTCTCTTTCGTCCTCTCCATCCATCTCCGTCCCTCCTCAGTCTCTGTCTTAGAGACAGAGAAAGTATCACTTAGTTTCAGTCTCCATCCATCTATCTATCTTCCCTCATCTTTCTGCATCTGTGCGCCCCCCTCCACTGCCCTTCCCTTCCCTTCCTCTATCGTTCCTTCTCTCTCTCTCTCTTTCTCCCTCGGCAGCTGTGGAGTAAGTTAATTAGCTGGTGGTTTTGTGAGATGCTGATTGATTGGACTGTCTAACAAACCTACAGACTTCCTCTATCAATCTGCCCACCACATTGCATTGCCAGGAAGGAGGAGGGAGCGGGTGGGCCGGCCAGGGGAAGAGAGAGGAGACAAATGCAGGGCAGAGAGGTTAGACAAGGAGATGAAGGAGACAGATGAGAAAAGGTAAAGATGGAAAATTCTGGCATATTGCTACGTTTTTTTTTTTTTTCCCCTGACTAGAAAACTTAAAGAGAAAAAATGTGTTAGACGGAGAGGCTACTGAAGCTGTGCGCTTCCCCGACAGAACGGTGGTTTTGTTATTTCTGGGGGGCGGCTGCTTAATAAATGGTCATCATAATTAAAGACACACATGGAGTCCAGGAGCACGGATGAGCTGTAAATCCCATAAAACAGATTCCGTAATTATATTGAGCCACTGCGGACACTTTTTATGACCCTCATTACAATACAAACTGTAACACACAACATGCGTGTGTGTGTGAGTGTGTGCGTTTCAGTTTGCCAAAGCCATTTTTTTTTTTATATCTGTCAGATTTCATTCCATTTTGCTTCAGTGTTGCTGATGGGATTGGTGTCTATTTAGCGATGGGCCTATCATCACAGGCTTAATGGCTTTGGAGCACTGCAGCGATTTTACTGGCTGACAAACAACCCTGAATATGAATCAGGGGGACTTTTCAATGCCAGGCACACCAGGGCTGCAACAAGCTATTCATCTGGGTGTATGCAAAACCCAATTCAGAGGCTCCTCAGCTGAATCAATACGGCGCGCTCGCTCCTTTCTCGGCACGTGTTTTTCTATGAACAGGAATCATCATCCAAAAATGCACAACATGCACGTTTTGTTTACGCCGTCTGCAATTAAAAAGGGATCCATACTTTTGTGTGCGTAATTGACTTTTCAACTACCGCTTCAAAACCTTGTGTTGATTTTGAGAAAAAAAAGCAATCCGGATTTCCTAAATAAACTTAACATCTCTGCAGATTCTTTTTTTTTGGGTGGTTTTCGGCGAAAATAAATGCCTGGAAGGATCTTTAAGCCCATCAGTTTGTGTAATGACCTATTGAGTGACAGGCTCTTTTAGCTCTTGTCATAATGTCAATTTTAATTACAAAGCCCAACCTTCACAGACTTCCTTTGATTTTTTCTTAAGTCACTGATAAGATGTTCAGCAGTAACCTTGAGTAAAATCTGCTTTACAGGTCTCAGTTTTGTAATAATCTGGCACGGAGATAGACTCGCTTACTCTGCGAACAGTTTTTTCCCCTCACCGTAATAAATATCTCCATATTTCTGATTTACCTTTTTGCATTTGGAAGTGATTTTTCGATGTTAGCACCAATTGCCATTTTGACTCTTGACCAAATCGCTTCTGCCGTATCATGTTACATTTGAGATAAACAGTTTTTCATTTTTTGTGTCCAATGACGGAGCGCAGGGCGATACGATTTCTTTGTTTTATTACCCCTCTGTCAGCAGTCTGCTGTTTTTCAGCTCTGGGATATGTTATCATGTGATGAAAGGTTTTGGAGGCCGCACATCCATCTGAATGTGTCTGTTCCCATCCACCTCCTGTGTATGCATACGTGTACTGAATATATAAAAACTACTTTTGTTTATGTATTATATACTGATGGCTTGTTTCTTACTGCTAAAACAGCATTTGTCATTCTTTTTACCGTTTGTTCACTAATTCAACCCCATAAAAGACTCTCACTTTGTTTAATTACAGATGGTAATTATTCTTCTTTGTCAGCTGAACCGTTTAATGAAGATGTGTTGCATTTGTTATATCGAAAGTGGTCGGATGTGTTGTTACTGGCAGCACAGATTTATCCGTTAACAAATAATGTGTGATTTTCAACAGTTTTTACACTCTTAGATTGGTGACTACATACGAAAATGTGGATCAGAACACAGTTTAGAAAGTCTCATCTGCTGATTTAAGCCCTTGATCGACTAAACTTAAGTCCTTGGTGGACTTTGTAAAACTTTAATGGACTGAACTCACCAGCTTTGTGGGATGAAAGGCAATTTCAATCAGGTGCCTTTTATATATTTTTTAAAAGAATTTCCCCTGAAGTACGGCAATTTGACGGAAATGGGTTCTACAATTTCAAACACTTTACAGCTGGGACATCGTTTTCCACATGGCCTTTGTAAAAAAAAAAAAAAAAAAAAAATGGTGGCCCCGACCTTTGGAGGAAGTGTGAGCGCTGTGTTTTTTCTCACCTTGAGGAAAGTGTCCAGGGATCCGTTCTCCATGAACTCCGTTATGATCATCACCGGCTTACCTGCGTAGGCACACAACAAGGCAAGCTGTTAGTGGAGCAGAGTTACGAGGAAGAAAAAGAAACTGACTATAAAGAGACGGGGACAGAGAAGTAGTGGAGTCCACAGCTGTGACCGGCCCTTCCTCTCCGTCTCTCTCCGGGGGATAACATGGCATGTCGTCATCAGTCACACTGACAGCTTCTAATCAGCCCTCTCCATAAACGCCAGGAGATAATTAGAATGGACCAATCCACCAGAATATGAGTGTGTTTGTGTGTGTGTGTGAGGGGTGGGGTGGGGGGCCTCCTGAGATCTCATGAATACTAATCAGCCTCAAGGGGGAAGGAAGGGGGATGTGGTTGGATCGCTGTGCACCTGCACCTGCACGAGTGTGTGTTTCTGTGCGTGTGATGAAAGGGTGGTTGACTGACAGGCCCCGCGCACTCTGGTCCCCTGCATGGCATCTGCTGGGGCTTACAAATGATTAACAAAGTACCTTCAATCACATCACACACACACACACACACACACACACACACACACACACCAAAAACAGCAGTTGTCTGTGTTTTACAGGGTTCTCCCTATAGACACCACCTCCTACAGCCGAGCTTTTCACAATCACAAACAAACACGCGACGTGCCGTACAAATGATGATGTGTGTACGTGTGTGTGTGTGTGTGTGCGCGCGCGTCTGTGCATGGCTTGTAAACACACAGACTATGTCAGATTTGATGAATAGGTCACATTTCCCCCAATCAGACCTCAGAGATGTTGGGGGAAAGAAAACCTGGGGGAGAGATAAAGGCAGCATGACGTGGGGGGGAGGAACTGAGGGAGCTGAGACAGAGAGAGTCGGAATAATCGTTAAAACACAACGAGAAAGAAGAAGTCGTGGAAATGAAACTGTCCCGTTATCTACCCGAAAATCCACTTCCTCTCCTTTCCTTTCCTCCTTCCTTTCTCTCTTTCTTTCTACCTGTCTTACTCACTCTCCTGTTCATCAAAACTTTTTATGTATTTATTATATGTAATATTTAGCTTAATTAATAAGTTTCAATTAAGGTTAAAAAAAAAAAAAATTCCCCAAATCTAGCCCCAAATCTCTTTCCTTTGCAGAAAAGGTCTTCCTTCCTTCCTTCTTCTTTTTCCCGGTCATCACAACTTTTTCTTTGTCTCTTTTTTGATCTTGCTCTGATCAAAATGTAATTTAAATGACGTAATGGTAATGAAGCTTTTTGATTTTTAAAGGAAAAGTTCAACAGGAAAGTGAAAAGATGAAAAACAAATTAGAAGGGTTAGAGGGAAAGAAGACTGGATTGAGGAGGAGGAGGAGGAGGAGGAGGAGGAGGAGGAGGTCAAAGTCTTGTCATGGAAAGGCAGGAACAACACCACAGAGGCCTACAGTGAGATTGTAGGTAAAGACAGCAATACATCACCTTAAATGAATTCACTATCTCACTGTAGCACGCACACCACACACACACACACAAACAGAGAGAGTCGCCTGGTCTCTGGTGGTGGTGTCTTCTTTGACAGTAACATTAGTCTCAGGGATAAAAGTGAAAGAGAATTGGATTTTCTTCTGCTGGGGGTGAGGACTGCTGGTCACATTTATCTCCACACGGGGCCTGTGTTGTGTGTGGTGTGTGTGTGTGTGTGAGAAAGAGAGAGAGAGAGAGAGCTGGTTTCAGGGCATGGCAAGTGGGGAAGGATGGCGCAATGATGACCACCTGGTTTTAGCTCTGATCTGTGTGTGTGTGTGTGTGTATATGTGTTTCACAGTGACAGATAAAAACAGTTGATGCGATTGATCCTGACTGGTAGGAGGTCTCACTCTTCACAGCCTCAACTTAGGAGGTGTGTGTGTGTGTGTGTGTGTGTGTCCATACAGAAGAGACAGGCGTACACACACCTGAATGTCGTATTCTGAAAAATATAGAAGCATGAAATGGGGGAGGGCTTTAAAATCTACCTCTGAAAACCAATTATGTCTTTGACTATGTGTTTGCTACGTCTATTTGTGTGTGTGTGTGTGTGTGTGTGTGTGTGTGTGTGTGTGTGTGTGTGTCTAAGCCCATGTAAAGTATGTTACCAGTGGAGGAGAATATTACCTTTCCGCCCAGAGTATGAAATGCGGTCAAGCGAGAAGCACAATGAAACACATTCATCCCGTTGTCTCCGGCTTAGAGGACCATGTGAGCCCGGCATGTAGACAGACACACACACACACACACACACACACACACACACACACACACACTCTGCTATCATTCGCCATCATCTGGACACCTGCCATATAGAATCATCCCTGCAACCCTGAAGGATAACAGGGGTTACCAATAAACCCCGACCACACACGCTGGCGCCGTACATTGGATCATTCTGTTTCTTTATGTCAGGTGCCAACACAAACACACAAACACACACACACACACACACACACACACACACACACTCAGCGATTGAATGAATCCCTTTCACTTCTTGTTGCGACCTCATCACATGGCAGCCACATTTCAAACACACACACACACAGAGGCAGGATGGAGCCTCTCCAGCTCGTCGTGGAGCTCCTCTCCGCCAAACATTCACAAGCACTCCTCAATTTCCTCCTGAAAGCACATAATTAACTAATCACGCTCATATTCATTCGAATTTATTGCCTTTCATCGCCTTAAGAAATAACGCAGCCGTTTGCGGCACTAAAAAAAAAAAAAAAAACGCCTCCCAGTGTATGGATGTGTGTGTGTGTGTGTGTGTGTGTGTGTGCAGATTGGGTATTGATGTTCTGCCAGGTGGAGTGTGTTATGGAATGGATCAGTGAGAGAGTTTGCTCTTTTTTTACAGCTCTTCATTAAGTGAAAGTACAAAGTGTTGTCTCTGCTCTCCCCAAGACAAAGTCATTTATAGCCCTTTTCCGTACACATTCGCTGGTTTGCCATTATCTCCATTACAACAGGCCCGCAGGCTTTAAGGCGTTTCTTTAACCGTTGACACACTTGAGTCATCGACGTTTAAAAGCAGCACTCTCTTTAGCGCCGTGTATTATTACGCTGTGCAACATTGCTGGTAGCCGACTTCTTATCATCATTGATTTTTTTTTTTTCCAGCTTTGTCACGACTTTGCTCGGCATCCATCACTTGTTGCGGTACTCAAGAATGAACTCTTCCAAGGTCTCGTCTCTGAATCAACTGCATTTTTACCCGGCCTTGACTCGGACTCTCCTAGAATGTATATCAGGAGCAGTCAAGGCCACAACTGCGGAGATATCACTGAATCATTTCATACACACGTAACATTCACTTCCGCGATGCTTTTTGATTCTTTTACCACCACACTCTGGTCTGGTACACAATCTGGTGTAGGTTCAGGTTTTCTTAGCTACAACATTGCTTACTGCTTGAAAAACAAGAGATGGGATAACGAAATGTATCTAACAGAGGAGGCAGCCATTCTTCCCTGAATGATGATCAAGTCCGTATGATATCGCTGCACCCTGCTTGTACGCTGTTGGGCATGCTTTGACTCAACTCTAAATGGACTTGCATTTACACTTTAGCACTTTTTTCAAACCAAAGTGCTCGTCACACTCACCCATTCATTCATACACTGATGGCCACATGATATTTCTACGCTCGGCCCTTCGCACAACATTAAAACAGCAATCAACCCAAGGATGCTTGGACGTGCAGCCGGGGATCGAGCAACCGAGCTTCAGATTTGTGGACGACCATCTCCAGGGTCCATCTCGACATTGACTCGGCGCAAATCAACGCGGTTTGACTCTGCAGGGCCAAAAGTGCGAATGGAAAAGGCCTCGCATGTGGGTCTGTGTGTGTATGAAAGTGATAAGGATAACCTATATACAGCATACATGGTAAATCACATTATGAGGGGCTGTTTTTGCGTGTTGGCGTAAGTGTAAACGAACGTGATAGAGTCCGTATACATCTGGACAATTACATTATGAGTGGTTATCTGTGTGTGTGTGAGCTAGCAAGGCCGCATTACCGCATTATTGAATGAGACGGGCCGAGCTACAAACGAGAAAATGAAATAACTGCTGTATTGATTAATGTTAAGGGTCCGAACTAAGTGATACAATGCTTTTAACACAGGACAGATCTCTGTTCTGGGAAGCTCCATGTGAGGCTGCTGGAGGGGGGGGTGCAGAGAAACGGAGGGACAGAAACTCAATAACCTTATCTCCTCTCCTCTCTTCACTTCTCCTCCCCTCTCTTCGCTTTCTCGTCTCCTCTCATTTCCTCACGTTTGTCTCCTCGCCATCTCTCTCCTCTCCCGTCCGCCCGCCCCTCTCTCCCTCGAATCTCCTCGCACATCTTTCCCCCCTCTCGTTGCCCTCATTTGTTCACGAGCCCCATCGTCTCTCATTTCCTCACTCTCGTATCCTATCTCATCCGTCCGCACCTCCGTCCCCCCCCGCCGTCACCTTCCTCTCTATAGTCCCCTCCCTGTTTGTCCTCGTCCCCATTTGTCTCCGAGGTCCAAATCTCCAGATCTGCACACATATTTAAAAAAACTTGAATAATCTCAAACAGTTTGACAGTAAAACATTGAAACGCGTATTGTTCGGCGTACAAAGACGCACAGTTAAAACTAATCACCAGTTTCTTCAAACAGAAGACGGGTGGGGAAAGACATGGTTTTAATGGCACCTTTGTAGAGCGGGATATTTTGTGTGTGTGTAAGTGTGTTAGGGTGTGTGTGTGTGTGTGTGTGTGTGAGAGAGATGTGGGCAGATGAGATGGAGCTCGGTAATTGAGGGTTTTCCAAATGAGCCGATTGTTGCAGCGATTGTAAAACACATAAAGGACGGATGGATAAAATGAGGGACGTGGGAGATGAAGGGAAGATAAGGAGATGGAGGTGGGGTGTGGGGTGTGGGGGGGAGGTGGAGATTGAGGGAGGGAGGGGCAGATTGCTGCACTTCCCTGATGTGTAGAGAGGCAGATAGAGAAAAGAATGATCTTTTTCTCCTCCCCCCCTCCTCTTTTTCTGCATGTGGCGCTCTAATTAGCATGACAATAGCAACAATCAGGTGACAGACAGCAGAGTAGGTTATTAGAGTGGCACACGGCAGGGGCTGAGGGCTTATGAGGTTTTAAGCGGAGAGGACACACACACACACACACACACACAAATGAAAAAGGAAATTGCAGACAGCCAAAATACGCACTCATTCACATTCCCTAATGTAAAATACAACTGTGCAAAATAAACATAAATACCGCTACAACCATCATTGCTACCACAACTACCACTATTACCACTAATAACACTTTATACTGTATGATTAAGATTAATAATTTTTCTGCGACATCAACAAAAACAAGAACCCCTGCTATTGCTAGGATTACTGCTTACTGTACTCGTCACTACAGTGTAGAGCTGAAAGTCCATTATTAAACATTTTGATAATCCCACCGCACGAAAGGACCACCACAGACTTTACATTATATACTGAATCTGAATCTATACACACACTTGGTAATGCACACCATTTCCTGCTGTAGAGTTGAGATGATCAGTCAAGTTTTAAACATTTTTAAAGCGAAAAAAAATGACAAAAACATCCTCAATTCCAGTTCGTCTTCTCATAGGAGTCATAAACACTTGGGATGCTAAGGACACGTCCATGTTTATCACTTAATCTGTTAAAAATGTTCTGAAAATTAGCATTACACCAGGAAATGACACCAACATAAACTGGAGCTTCATATTGTTGACGCAATATTGTCAGTTTGACACAGTGTTGATGTCGTGGATGTGATGCGTATGGATGACATTTACTTGGTCGGTCCACCTTATTCTACTTTTCATGCCAAGTACGTATGTTTGCTAACTCTGAAGGAACCTAGGTTATAGCCTTTGATGCACCATTATTCAGTTTTATTCCTGCACTAATTATCTGCACATGTCTTCATCTGAGCACACACTTTTCAGTAACGCTCCTGCAGCTTCCCTTTGTCTTTTATGGTAGCTGATACTGTTGTGCAGCAGAGTTTGCCTCTTCAAGTTTGAGCATATAAACCTCACAATGAATAGTAGCATCAGAAGTAGTGGTGCTTTGGGAGAAAAGTATACTAGCACATTATTAGTCGTTTACCAGGAGATAAATGTGAAAAAATGTGAAATATTATGAAGTGATTTGGAAAGGTTCAAGTGCATTTGTGGTTTTGCCTCTTTCTATAATTTGTGTAACTACACATGCTGCATTTGGTCATGCACATACGTAATTTGAACATGAATACATCTGGATGCGCTGGAAGCAAAACAACCGCTGCCCCTGTTTCTTACAACCGCATCTACTGTACATCTACTGCCAACACCTCCACCACCTCTACCACTGCAGAGCTGTGACACCACCAATTACTCCTCGCACTCCACCAACCAACATTACTCCTTCTACTGCTGATTCTGCTGCTCCGAACACCTACACAAACCAATCCAACACACCTGAGCCCAGAGCAGCCAGGGTCAGCCCGCCTGATTAGACTGAGGGCGGTGTGAAGGGACCAGCTGGTGCTTCAGAAAAAGGGCCTGAAGGAATTATTGACCCATCTCAACTCTCACCCCTCACTCGAACATACCCACCCTGGGCTGTGACCTGTGAAATTACTGCTCCGCTAGTGAGATTTGTTTCTGAGGGGCTCTATCAGCTTCTCAATGTGCCGTGAAGACAGGTGAGAAGAGAGACACAAGAGACACACTCTTTATATTCATGAGCGTGGCAAAGCACGGAGCGCCCTTTTAAACGTTTAAGTTGCCCGTCAGTAGCTCTTTCCCTGTCAGTGTCCTCTGTCGCAGAATTATTTCAAGGATTCGGCAGTAATTCCTGAAATTATTCTGGTATTTCAAAATCAGATGCGTGATGTGTGGCAGCGGGAAGAAAGTGCCGCAATTATACGTCTGCCTGTCAGAATAAGAAAAAAAACCCAAAACAACAACAACAACACATGTTTAAATTCAGTTGGTTGCTGCTGTGCTTCCACAAACCACCTCAGTCCTGCTAACCAAAGGTCACGGCTAACAACACACATTATTTAGACAATGAGCGAGAGCAAGAGCGAGAGAGAGAGGAAGTAAAGCGAAAGAATGACAGAGGGACTGAATAAGAAATGCAGCAGGGTCTCATTCTTAATATGCAGGCTGCTGAATATTCATGAGGCTAAAAAACACATCCAATTAACTTTATAAATTATTAATATTCATGATAAAAGCCTATGCATATGCATTTGCTCTTTTATTGTAGGACTAAGTGCCACTGAGCACCAGTGTGTGATGGACTGAAGATCTTTGTGTGTGTGTGTGAGAAGCAGGGTTGGAGGGAGGGATGGAGGGGGAGGGTGGTGCTGGTGGTGCTGATGGTGGTGGGGGGTGTTGTTATTTGTCTGCCTGAATGTTTACAATTCTGTTTCTTTTCTGGCGGCTGTCTGCCTCTTCCTTTCGCTTGTCTTCAGATCTCTAACAAACGTCTGCGTAACAAGGTGTCTAGACCAGAGGAGGGAGCGGAGCGGCGGCGCCGAGAAACATGAACAAGGAGGGGAAGGAGACATTTAATGGGATAATTGCAAAAAGAGCTGTTCACACACAAAAATGTACACTCTCAGACTCCTGAACAAAAAGGGAAAACTAACACGAACACTCGCTTTGTCGGCTGCCATCCGAACGAGCAGAATGCATTTCATTTCAGCGTGCTGGAGTGCTACCTGTGAATCAGGCACCGCCGCACCGCACGATCAACAGAAGTACTTCGACAATGACAACACCTGTATTGAGCGATCGCCTATTCTGACAGTTAAGGTAAAACATCACAGAATGGGTGGGAGGTGAGAGAGAGCTGTCTTCTTAAATTCACTGCCACACAGCCCCCTGACGGGCCGGACAGAACAGCTCTGCGGTAGATCTGTTTTTTTTCAGATTTTTCTAACTTTGGGTTTCTGTGAATAACGCAGGCTTATGCCGCGCGCACAACATGACGCACTGTCAGATTAGCAGAGATCAGACTTAATTTATTCCAGCGGAGGCCGAATGAAAACTGGGTGACAGGACGCCCGCCATAAATTCATTTCTATTTTTTGGAGAGGGAAAAAAAATGAAACAATAATCTTTTTTGCACATTGGTGCCCTAAAAAGAACTAATGGGCATAACATGAATCCTTTTTTTTTAACATTTCACAACTATAATAATTCTCCCTTCCTTCTTTGTTACATTTTGACATAATTTGGAGTGCCAGGATTGCCTTTTTTGTCTTGGAGAAATAATGTTGATCACAGGACATAAAAAGAGTCAAATCTGGATGAGTGAACAGCAGAAAACACTTCAATTTTACATTTAGCTTCTCTGATATATTGTTCCGACACTGTTATCTTGTAGAGTTGAAAATAAATTCTCAAGTTCTCGCTTTTCAAATGTGAGTATTTTCAGTGTTTCTTTGTCTTATGTTAGCAAACCAAACATCTTTGGGTTATAGACTGTTGGTCAGACAAACAAGCTTCACCTTGGCGTTGTTTTCAGATGATTGAATTACTAGTTGCAGCCCTACTGCATTGTCTAATGCATCTCATAGATGTGCTGTGCAGTAGAGCGTGCCTCCCTTCAGGACTGAGCGTATAAGCAACAGTCAGCCTTGAAAGTAACTGGATACTGAAAAAAAAACAACTGAACTGGAGACCTGCATTGCCTCTGCTGATGTTATTGATGACGACACTGTAAAAATCTAACATTATCGTTTGAGCACATGAGTATTTGACATTTTCCATTGTTGGACCATTTAATCAGATCCAAGCTGCCCAAACAAAGTTGACCATTCGTTCAGGTGAGGTGTCTGAGGTGTCATAAAAACGAGTTTCCCTCCAGTTCTGTCACGCAAAGAGCTCCAAGGTATTGTGTCCAAAGAAAAAAACACAGCGAATCTACAGGGCAAATTGTGCCTGTGACCTCAGTGTAGGGAAAAATGGAGATACAACGATGTGTTTTCAAATGTACGTGGCGAGTTCGACTGAGGGGAGGAAAAAGAGAGAGAGAGAGAGAGAGAGAGCACCAGAGAGACAGGAGAGGAGGCATGGACTGACTGAGGGAGGGAGGGAAGGAGAAAAAAGCGATTGAACGAGGAGATTAGATGGATACTGACTGAGAGAGAAAGCAGGACAGTGAGATAATGCTGTGAGACGAGGGGGATGTATGGACAGAGAGAGCGCGAGGCCCTGCGATAACAAATCAGCCATCTTGTTGAACCAGGCCTGTGTCTATAACCACACACACACACACACACACACACACGCTCTAATTGCCTAACACAATCATGTGAGGCAAACAAGTGGCCGCTTGAGAGGTGGACAGTCGCCGCTCACATGCACACCGACATGCGTCATCAACGCGTTCCCATGGAAACTGAGCTTTTATCTGATCCAGGGTCAGCTCCTGTTTACATCAGCGACGGCTCTGCTGCGCCTCACACAGGTGTGTGACAGAGGAAAGAGAGGTGTGTGTGTGAAGGCACAAACAACCGAACACGTCACCCGCCCACAGACGCCGGGTGAGGTCAAGTTTTCGTCCCCAACAACTCACATCTTGTGACGACGCCCTCCAGCCTGATGATGTTCGGATGGTCGAACTGTCCCATGATGGAGGCCTCGGACAGGAAGTCCCGCCTCTGCTTGTCGGAGTAACCCGCCTTCAGACTCTTGATGGCCACGTAGATCTCCCTCTTTCCCTGAACGCGCAGCCGACCGCTGCACACCTCACCAAACTCTCCTACAAAAACACAGACAGGAGGCATGAGAGCTTGTGAACAGATTATTATCTAATATTGAATAGATTTATTGTTATGTAATCCCAAATTATGTAATTTCACCTGCTCTACTGTGCCAGAAATAAGACAAATTGTCCATGCAGGCGAACATGACTCAAAGGACTCCACACAAATCAACCACAGTTAGGTAATTTGAATTAAATCAAGTTAGATTTAGTGTTTCTTTGGAGTTGTTAATAAAGTCCACTACTGTTTTACTGCCAACTCACCAGCTCCGATGACTCTTTCTATGCGAATATTGGAAGCATCGATCTCTTTGGCGAAGTCCCTGACAGCCTGGTTGGGGTCCTCGTAGGTGTGAGGATGGATGTAGGTCCTGCTGCCTGGAAGCTTGACTGGATGAGTGGAGGAACGAGAAGAAAGAGGTGATAAAGATGTGCTGAATCTGCTTGTATTTTGAAAAGTTAGAGGTGGATCACTCTACATTTCCAGAGTGTCAACACGTGTTGAGACGGGAGCCCGAGCGTGGGTGCCCCGCTTGACTGACATTACAATTTATTACATAATTGAACACATAACTATGTTGTTGTTTGCAATGGTGTTAAAATGACTCATTTTTAACAGGAACCCATAAGGAGCTCCACTGTGCCAGCAAACATTTGTGCAAGAACGTGTGAAACAATGTGATTTATTTAGGTTGGAGACTTGTTTACAGTCGCTGCTTGCTGCTCTGTCACTGTTTCAGCTCTTATGATACTTTTGAAGGTATGCAGACAAAGTTTGACTGTTGTTTGTGAACAAACAACCTTTTCAGGGTGTTCGGATTCATCTGACTTTGTTTATGATGAGAATAAGTTTCAGTGCATCACATGGGCACAAAAATAAACCTATTCCTATTTTTGATAGCAACAAACATTCATGCATCAAGCATACGTAAAAACATGCGTGCGCGTTTTTTTTTTTGTGTTTTTTCTTACCTCGGCCGTGTTGGAACTGCATCTTCTCTTCGTCGGGGTCCTGCTTGGCTTTAATGTATCCGCAGTGCCTGGAAGAACAAGTGCACAGATGGATTAAAAACCACACAAAAACTAGTCGTACAGACGAAATGTCAGCACTCGATCAGGCCTGACGCTGCCAAAAAGCCACGTGTGAATTCTTACTAAGCAATCCAGAGTCCTAATCAACAACCAGAAGTCCTAAAACTGAACACCCTGAGCTATTTGGGGCCAAACGTACATAATATATTATCATCCATGTGTTTGTTTGAATATATATACTACATTCAGGACAAAGTAGTGTTTTTGTGTCGGCTCTCCTGGTTCTCATTCCTCATACCGACTGTTTTTTTCCACCACACGGACACCAGAATGGCTTTACAGCACTTCAGTGGAGAATAACATACGCTTAAGTGTGTATCCTGTGTTACACTTGCGCACAGCCGATGTCTGTGTGAATGAACAACCAGATATTTCCTTTGGTCTCCACGACCCCCACTCCTCCGTGTCAGACGAGCCTGGAGGGTTAGAAATATTCCTATTCCCCTTTGTCTCTGCTTCTACCTGTCAATTCCACATTTCCTCTAAGCTGTTGTGCCCTGAGGTTGTGTGTGTGTGTGTGTGTGTGTGTGTGTGTGTGTGTGTGTGTGTGTGTGTGTGTGTGTGTGTGTGTGTGTGTGTGTGTGTGTGTGTGTGTGTGTGTGTGTGTGTGTGTGTGTGTGTGTGTGTGTGTGTGTGTGTGTGTGTGTGTGTGTGTGTGTGTGTGTGTGTGTGTGTGTGTGTGTGCCATCAATGTCCCTATAGAGGCAGATCCATGCATAAAGCACTCCCCTCTTTATGGAGCCCCTTTGGCTGTTAACCACTGCTTTCAGTATTATCAAGGGTCGAGCACACAAACAAAAACATCCATCCCCCTCCTCCGGTGCACACATGCGCGAACCCCGTGGTGTGGGTCAGTCCAACGATCAAGGCAGAGTATTGACAAATTGATCAACTCGATCCTGCCTTCCAGCTGTGCGGAAGTGTTAAACTTATTCAGTTTTACAGACCTCACAGAGGGGAAGCTGTTTTCTGGGATGTTGGCAGAAGGACTTCAATAAATATTGAAATATATTTAGGCTATATTGTGATACACAATATGTATCTTGATATTTTAAAATCTCTTTAAAAACAACGGTGCTAGAACTCGGTGGCAAAATCAAAGATCACAGTATTTTTGAGGAAATACCTCGATCTTGGGATGACGACTGCAACTTTTACATTCCTGTTAAGTCAAAATTGCTGTTTCAGTGTCGCCTTTAGTGTCGCGAACAGTACAGCTCACTCCAAAACTCGCCTGTACACCAGTATCAGGCCCAACAATGGAAGAAAAGCTGCTTCGAAGGTATTTTTAATTGTGTTTTAGTGTTCTTTACTGGAAAATCACTAAAAATGTCGATGACTCATCCTGCACTTGGGGAAGTGTATAAATTTTTTCGCCCAATAAATGCTTTCTTTATTTTAAGACGCTACAATGGATGTATAAAAAGAGGAGCGTCGGCAGAGGAGTGTGCTGAAGGTGACCGGACCTCAACAATTTCTGTACAAAAACAGCTTTATTCAGAGATTTGGGTGGGTCGTGTTTCTATGGAGAAAATATTTTTTCTGCCACTCTGCCTCGAGCCACTCTGGACAAAAAGCTTCACTTTTTGCTAAAGTAACTTCCAACAAATGTACTGATAACCAGCGGCCTCTCAACGAACGCCTTCAGACCCGGGCGGCCTCTGAGAACGACTATGGAGGACAATTAGAGTAGGGAGGTGATTCATAGAGTTTCCTGGGAGACAGACACAAGTAAGCGCAAGGTTCGGTAAGCCGTTCTTGCTGACTCAGCCCCGGTTGCCAGGTTCCAAACCTGCCAAGAAAACCACTTCAGGACTGTATTCGCTGGTCCGACTGTGTTCGCTCTGAGCTGCCAGTCCGAGGAGGCGTAACGTACAGCCGGCACTGTTGGCGGCTGCACGTTTTGACAGGAAGCATGTCACTACGCCAAAGCAAGAAGCGTTTTCGAAGCTGTTTCATGGGGATTTTAACAAATTATGAACAGAATGAGATTTTTGATAATCACCATTGACATTATTATAATGACTAAGTGGGTAAAGGAAGTAATAGAACAACTAGAACAGACACATGGCATCACTTTAC
Source organism: Diplodus puntazzo (assembly GCA_963678695.2). NCBI lineage: Eukaryota > Metazoa > Chordata > Actinopteri > Spariformes > Sparidae > Diplodus > Diplodus puntazzo. The sequence goes on from OZ023166.1 coordinate 6,312,615, forward strand.
TGGAGTGCAGCCTTTAAAACTGGGAAAAGACAACACTTCTGCCAATCAGGATATAACCAAGACCTATAGTCTCATATCAGGGTAAAGATAATCAGCCATAGTTTGGAGTGTCATGTTTTGTCAGCATATTATCTTTCCACTTCAGTGTTTAACAGCCCCGCTCGCCCGTAACACCGACTCTGAGATTTACTGCTCTTTTAAATCCAGCACAAACATTTTTTAGGACAAAAACCATAAAACATAAAAAGCAGTTTCATAAAACAAAGTACAGAGGACAACGTAATAACCACACGCTCCCCTTTCCTCTCCTCTTATTTTCCACCGTCGCACAGGTAAAAGCAGCCACCAGTCAGTGTGTCCGTCCCGTCTCCAAGATGAATTGATTCGGGCTCAGAGCCAGGAGTAACTGGGAATCAGCAGCACAGACTGTACGTGATTTAAGGGACAACAGGAGGAGGGAAAAAACAGGGGAGAGTGAAAGAAACCGGCAAGCAAAGATTTAATAAAGACAAGGGAAAGAAGAAGTTGGACAAAACTAATAAAAACAAAAGGGAGAGGAAAAACAAAAGAGAGTAAAGTGTTAGGATGAGAGAGAGAGAGAGAGAGGTGGGGTCCCACTAGGCTTTGTAAATCTCACTCATTTGGTGTTTAATCCATGTGTTGATTTTACACAGCTGAACGCACGGAGAGCACCCAGACATCAATAGGCTGTCTTGGGAATACACACACAGACACACACACACACACACACAAGGGTAGAGACCGGTTGCTGGTGTTTGGGGATAAAGAGGCGGGGGCATAATGTGGAGCTGGGCCCCACCTGGTTATCAGCTGGGCTCAAGCCAGTCAAACACCCGGGGACGATCATTACCCCCTTGACACACGCTCACACTCGCACACAGCGCTTTGGGGCATGTGTTTAGAACATATGGGGAATAGGGACATGGGTCACACCTCTGCTCCGACTGCGATAATCCCGTGGGGGCACACACACACACACACACACACACACACACACACACACACACACACGCTCGTTCTGCAAAACACCCAAACCCTCATCTGAAACACTTCTCCATCGCTGCTGGATGTGTATCTGTGCTAGCGACTGGTCTCCACGGGTGCATGGCTGCATATGTGTGTGTGTGTGTGTGTGTGTGTGTGTGTGTGTGTGTGTCTGATGGGAAATGAACACATTTCCATAGTAATTACAGAGCGACTCATTTCTCCTCTTCAGTTAGAAGTGTCATGAATCATTAGCGCTGCAGTCTTAAACATGGCACCGAAACCTGACATGGCTGTGGCTTTTGTTTCCCCCTCGACAGCTGTGTCTGTGCGAGCGACAGCGTGTGTCTGAGAAAGATATTTTATTTAAAACCTTTTGACTAAACGCGGCTGACCTGTAACCCGTCTATTAACGACTCTGAAACTGGACTCAGGAGGACAATGTGGAAGCCATCTTGCCCCCGATGGCAGGGATGTCTTTCTTTAATGTTTTATTCAGTTGTCACATTCGCAGATGGAAACGTGAGACAGCAGCACAAAAACAACACAACAGAGCAAATCGTGGGCACAGGGTAATCGCACATTTATATGTATTATTCTCATTTCCACTTCTGTTTAGAACATTTTTGAGGGCCAAAACTGAAAGTTAATGTTGGATAACGGGCAAGGACCAATCACCTGTCCTCCTCTTCTGTATCGTTTGGATGCAAAATGGTAATTTACGAACTCTGAGAGGCAAAAAATCTGAAAAACAAAACAATTCTAGTGATCCATTTTTAAGCCTGAGCTAAATTGTCTTCTCTCCTGTGTTTATGACTTGAGGACGGATGAGAAAGTGTTTTGCCATCTTCTGAACTCTTCAAGTTTTACCAGGAAACCAAGTCCCATTAATTGTCTGACTTTGCAGGAAATGCTGCTGCCACGATTCCAATGCGTGTTCAGCTAACATGAAATTGTTTTTAAATGTTAACCCAACACAAAATGTGTAAAAAAAAAAAAAAAAAAAAACTCAATGTCATTACAGTATCCACAAATGACAATACCAGTCATCTGAGCGTTCATTTGAATGTCATGTTTAGGCTCTCAAAGCTCTCGGCTTAAGGTGATAAAGGGTTTTTATTCAGAAAAGTCAGCGCTGACTTTCTGTCGAGATTTACCCAGAACATCTTTTCTTTAACCTTCTAACTCGCTGAGCAAAGATGTCAGTTCACTGTCTCTGTTGAAAGTTTATAAGACGTCTAGAATGAAAGCTTTTGTGAAGTCTTTTTAAGCTTCACTGATGATTTCAGTGTGTCATCCTCGCAGAGTTCAAAACGAGAGTCCTTTTCGACGTCTTCTCAGCCTCCTGTGGTTCAAAGGGAGAGTTCTTATTACGTCTTTCTTGGACTTGATGGAACCTCCAGCCTAAGCATCAGTTCAAGGGGCAGACACTCTGACAGTCGGGCTACCGGGGCGCCCTTTAGCTCCATCTGATAGTTCTGATGACTGAATTCAAATGTCCTTAATGATTAACTCAGTCCCATCCGTCCTCATTTACTATGAGCTTTACTGATCACGGCAGTTTGGTCATCAAACATTCATCAAGTAGGCTGCTGTTTCAAGGTTTGATGACCAAACATTTTAGATTCTAGACTTTTTTAAGAACCCTTTCCCAAAACATTTTTTGGGATGCTGTGTAAAAAAAACAGAATGTGATTATTTGGCTCAGTCGCTCGCAAGCAAGCACACTGTCTTCATTAAAATCAGGTTTATTGAATACCACGTTTCCACCTTGGAGCAATAGCAAATACACTGAGAACGGACTTTTCAGTGAAGTAGGAGACATTTTTGTGTCCAGCAGTTAAACTTTTATGTATTCATATATTCTGGATTTTAATAAGGGAGACGGAGTAGGTGCCATTGTGATGATTTTAATATGGTAATTATTCTTTTTCCTCTGTAAAAACCCGGTCAGACTCATATTAGAATTTTTCTAAGTATGTCTTAATACATTTGCGGAGGTGATCTTTAAACTGCCATCTTTATTCACATGTGACTGTATTTTGTCGTGCAGTCTGGGCCAGTTTGTTAACCTAACCGTATCAACATGTGGGTCGCTGACAGACCTGCCAACACTCGTGAATTTCACTTTAGTCTCCCCATTTTTAAGCCTTTCTCCCGCTGTGCTCCAGATCGGTAATTTCTGCCGTTAATCTCCAATTTCAAGGTTCAAACCGATCAAATCAGTGTTTCTCAGTTTCCGTGTGGGATACGCATTTTCCTTCCTGTGATGCAGATCAGAAAACGGATTAGAAGTAATTTTACTTTCAGATCCTCGTATTTATTCCATTAATCTGTTAAAGGAGACCTATTATCCTTCTTCATTTTTTCTTTCCCTGCAACCATGATTAATGCCTCACGGCTAGTTTGGCAAATAGAAACAAACATTTAAATAAAATAAACATTTAGCAAATGAACAATTAGCACAGCTGCGTTGTTGTTGTTAGCAGTGCTGGGTCAGGCATGTGTGAGCTGACCAATCGGAGGAGACTGGGTGGCCTTAAAGAGACAGGAGCGTATAGACAGAAGGGGAATACGTTGCTACGTTAAAGTGTGTCGACCAATTCTAGTAGTAATCAATCAGTCTCCTGTTATGAATCCAGGCAGCTACATGAATGTTTCCTCACATATGTATCTGGCAAAGGAATGAGGAGCACATTTTGTTTGAGATACGGTTGTGGAATCGATTATATGATGGAGGCCCAACAACACTCAGGTGTTTAACATCTCTTGATGCCCATTCCCTCCTTTGCTTATTGGCTGCTGAACCAGGATGCCAAACGACACACATTTAAATAAAAGTAATATGATCCTCCAAAATCCTTTTGTGCAGGAAAACAGTTATAATCAGTGGCTAGTTGTTTGCTGCACTCTTGAGCTGGAACTCACTTTCATAATGAGACAGCAGTCCTCCTGCGTCGCCGCTGTAGCCGCCTCCTCATGCTGCCGTACTGCAGTGTGAAGTTAGCACTATCTGTCTCCGCTGGAGGAATCATTGTTCCATTTAGCTGCCGTCCAACTGCACTGTACTTCATTTCATACAGTAAATACACCCTCACACACACACACACACACGCAGCTGTACATTCAGGCAGATTTAAAAGTACACACACCTGCACCAATCGCGCAAAAACACACACTTTAATGAACTGCGATATCACTATCACACCCGGGCTCTCACCTTTCTCTCTGCCTCTCTCTGTTCCACTTCAGTGAGGACAACAGGCTATCCCTGTCCTCCAAAGCCACACACTCCACATTTGCATATCAATTTACTTTTTAATATAATACTCTGTCACTCGAGACCCATTTGTCATTCCGCTAGCAAGCTTGCACCTTCATAGAAACTCCATCCATATATTATCACCGCCGTGGTCCCTCCCCCCTGTTTTTTCCCCCTCTCTCTTCCTTTCACTTGCTGCCCTTTATCTCTTCGGGGTGTTTCATTCTCTCCTGATTCTGCCTTTAAGTGAAAACATTCCCTTGTCCAATATACCCACATCCTCTTTTACTCCTTCTCTTTTCCATCCATTTATCCCCCCCCCCCCCCATCCTCTACCTCTTCTCTATTTCTTAGTGCTTTTTTTTTTGATAGTGGACAACAGGAGCTGGAAAGAGGAAGAAAAAAAAGGGGGAGAGAGAGAGAGAGAGAGAGAGAGAGAGGAAGGTGGGGAGGGAGATGGAAAAAGAGAGTGCTGACAGGCAAGAACGCACAATGGGGGTCCAAGCCTGCATACCAACTAACAAGCAATCAGATGGAGGGGAAGAGCGAGGGGAGAAGCGGGGAGGCAGCCATAGGAATAGAAACTTGAAGGTTAACATAAGGGAAGTGGGCAGCGGAGGGGCTCGGAGGGGGGGGGGCATGTTGTGTGCTGCAACAAAAGGAGCTGGAGATAAAGAGAAAGAGAAAGGAGACATGTTGGGAGAAGAAAGAGCGCTAAATAGAGATGGAGTGAGTAAAAAAGGGAGGCAACAAAGAGGGCAGGACGCCGGCTACGTGTGCAGGAGGAGAGGGGCGGAGACGTGGAGGATCAAGAAGGACGGTGCGACAACAAAGTACAGCACTATCAGCACATCGCCTCTCTTTCCCTGTGCAGGAGAGTGCTGTAAGCCAACAGGATGAGAGAGTTGATCTACCGATTAGGAGCTGATGACAAAGAGAAGAGCATCAGCGGGAAAGCGTGAGAGATAAACTAGAGACGAGGGGAGCAGGTGGTGGCGACCCAGAAGAAGTGAGGACGGAGTTAGAACAAAGATTAAACAAACCCTGGTGTCTATGAGGTTCGGTCGACTTTAGACTGGGAACAAACCCGAGCACACTGAGGTCAAGTTACAGTAACTTCGGCTCAAAACAAGGGCTGGGAGATACAGATCAAAAATCTCATCCTAATGTGTTAATTTACACAATACGCTGAATCTACAGTGTTTTCTACAAAGTGGGCTACATGTTCAGCTGTAAATAAAAGTAGCATTAATATAGTAAAAGTCAATAGCAGGGCTGTATGATAACTTTTTTGCACATTGTACTGGCGCTAAAGGCCACGAAATTGTATCAGGAGTACAAGAGTATCAAGAACGTCTACTGCAGTTTGATGATAGTGTGTTGGGGGAGTTTAAAAAGTCATGATCCATGACCATTAAAATGAATATAGCGGTAAAGAAAATGCAGATTTTCTTTTATTATGTGAGTTATTTGAGCACATTGCATTGACAAACTGCATTATGAACATCTCGTGTATGAACTGTCTGAACCGTCACTGGCCTCCGTTTTTATAATCATCCATCCATCCAATTTATCGTCATCCAGCTGCTGTCTCACCTTCACGCCGCGGACGACTACTATGGATTGACTTCAGACTCAGACAAGCGTTTCTGTCTTACACACACACAAGGCGCAGAGCTGCATCACACAGGTGGTGCATCTCCCTCAGTAGTGCAGGGGAGGTTTTGAGTGAGTGGGTGCTCAGAGAGTGTGAGAGAGGAGAGATGCGAACCGGCTTGGCTTTTACGGAGGAAACGGGTTCTTTTAGTGCGACATCAAACTATGTGGATACAAGCGCTGTTCCCTCATCCTCCATCCATCCTCTTATCTCAATTGAAAATATACCTTAAAAAGTCGATATACCACCCAGCACAAGTGCAAACATTGGTATCCTACCTCCACGTCATCAGGATATTGAGCTCTGTTGTGTTTATATCCTCGCAAAAACCCCTCCGATATTTGCGGATAAGAACACGGTGAGTCCGTCGCCGTGACGTTTTAGATTTTTGTACACGGGAAACGAAGAACAGCTCGCCCACATCTGGCCAATATGGACCTCGGATGGTTTTAAAAACTTTAATTTTTCATGTCTTAATATGTGCACAAGCCTATTTTGAATCCAGAGTCATGAGATCCATACAGTAGTTGTAATGTAGTAAGTCAAAATGCAGTGTTGTATCCTGTACAAAAAGCCAGACAGTGAGATCCTCTAAATGATCGTCTTAAAGATTTAGAAAATGTGCGACAGAGCATCCTTCGTCCTGATATTGTCACATTTATGCCAAGTCTTCATTTATCCGTACTTTAGCCTCGAGCTCTGTTGCTGTTTCCATTTCCCCCTCAGTCTGACTCCAGGCTACGAGGAGCGAGAGACAACATCTCCTGCGCTCAGTTCGTACTTCCTGTGATAATCAGAACCTGGCGCTCCGTCATCCTGCTGTCGCTCGAGTTTGCCGTGAAATTAAGAGAATGACCCGCGTCAGACACAGATGAGATATCGCGTATTTAAGGGCCTGCAGCTCACAAAAGTTCTCCCTTTTAAAAAAGTTTCTGCTGAGCCACTGGTGTGGATCAGAGAGGACCAAAAAAGAAGAAGGGGGGGAAAACAAGTAAAAGTGGAGGAAGAGTGGGAAAACAAAGGGAACACCTGGTGACGAAGGAGAAGAGGGGCACATAGAGGAGATCAAACGAGGGGCAGGGCAGGATAGAAAGCGCGAGTGTGTGCCAAAGGAAGACAAGGAGAGGAGAGCGAGGAGAGTAAATATGGATGTGCGAGTAACCTTGAAACAAAGTTGGACAGAAGAGACGGGCCAGACGCTGACAGAGTTGTGCGTGGACGATGATGTGAATGACAGAAGGCGAGATAAGAGACCGTTTGAGTGAATAACCTTGGACTAATGTTCACCTGAGACGTGAGGAGAGCTAATAAAGTGTGTGTGTGTGTGTGTGTGTGTGCAGTTCCGAGCCGCCTCGTATCACCCAGTTTGTTTTATATGACCGACCACCTTTTATTGGATTAGAGGGGCCCGGGCTGCCGGCCCGGAAGACGGGAGTGGAAATTGATACACCCGGAGACAAGGTGGAGTCAGAGGGTGGATCATTCATTCAGGGAAAAAAAAAAAATACAACGGTGTCTTCCTTTCCTTTCCTTTCCCTTTCATTTCCTTCCCTCCCCTCTCCTCTCCTCCCCTCTCCTCTTCTCTCCTCTTTCATTTCCTGTCGCTGCACATTATTTTGCCCACCGCCTAATCAGAATGACTAGAAAAATGAAATCAGTAAATCATTAGTCACCCCTCCAGCATGACATAATGAAATGACACATCTATCCACCAACACCCCCCCCCATCCGATCCCACCTCTCTCTCACACACACACACACACACACACACACACACACACACACACACACACACACACACACACCCTGCTGTTGGTATCTGCTCTCATCATTACTCGTGATAATGGTGATTCCATTTAATATCAAGCTATTAAATAAAAAATAATTACAGGGAATGAAATCAATGGATTAAATTCAGTCTCATTATTTCACAGCAGAATTAGACCTCGTTCGGCGGGCTGAAAAACAAAAAGGCTTTCGCTGCTCGGCTGCTAATAAACTTTGAGTATAATAAAAGCTGATTGTGGATAATTAATTAAGAGTCAAAACAGCATGACAAAATAAAAAAAAAAAAGGACTGAGTAAAACTCTGGGTGATGCCGGGAATGAGTACGATTTCTTCCTCTGGACTCCTCCCTCTCTCCCCCCCTCCCTCCCCCCTCCCCTCTCTCATCATCACGGCGGTTTCTGGCGCCGGCTCAGCGTTCTCTGACCACAGTGTAAAAAGATTTACTCTGCTCGGGCTAATTATTAGGAAGGGGAAATGATTAGCTGAAGAGTTATGACTAATAAATCTGTCCATGTTTCATTAACACCCTGTTTGGAAACATTTCATTTAGCTCCCCACTCATTAAAGAGAGTGGTAATGAAAGGAGGAGAGGAGAGGAAAGGAGAGGAAAGGAGAGGAAAGGAAAGGAAAGGAAAGGAAAGGAAAGGAAAGGGGCTTCAGTAATTGCTGTAATGTAGCAGGATTTTTAACAACCTGGTGAAAAGGTCAAACGAGAGAGGACGGAAAGAAAAGCAGGATCATGTCATCTGCATCATTAAGTGAAGTGTATCTTTATATTTGCTAACAGATCGGTGTGCAACTAATCCCCCTAATGATGTTACTACGCAGACGGGACTTGATTAGGTCACCATCGCTTCTGTGTGTGTGTGTGCGCGCGTGTGGATCCCGACAGAGCTCCTCAAACGTGCTATAAACTTTAAAAAACCGCAACCAAAACAATTTGTCTGGTGTTTATAGGACATTTGATCAATCCCACTCTGAACATCTGCTCATTTGCATAACGCCCGTGTGAAAGAGTTTTGCACCTGCGGCAACTGGCTGCTACTATTATTGCACCGTTTTTTTCGCCGAGCTACTTTCGAGGCATTCTGCAGACAAAGCTGTATTCGGCAACACCCTACAGCTTAGCAGCATTAATTGAAAGCGCCGGCATCCAAGCAACACATACAAATCTGTCTAATGATATTACACACATCGTCGTTGTCGTCGTCGTCGCATCACACACACACACATGCAAGCCTCCCTGTGCTGTTTTGTTTCAGATCGGTATACACGGGATCTCCGGGCAGCCAAATCATTATTAGTGCTATTATCGAGCGAACAGACCAACACCACCCACAGGGGAGGAACGCATTGGCTGATTTCTACCTCCAAATTCAGCGTTATTACCGATTGGCACCATTTTTTTCTAGCTCCATTTTTTATTTTTTATTATTTCGTGGCGCAAAACCAATTTTATTATTCTTTCCCCAAATCTAGGGGAGCTAGAAAATAAAAAACCTTCACAGACTTCTTTTACTTTAAGCCTTTGGTGTTTGTGATTTTAAATTTCTCACATCTCCTTTTGAAATCTGAACATGTACACACACACACACACACACACACACACACACATATTACAATCAATTAGTGTTTTTCAGTTTTCTCCCAAGCCTCTTTCTCCCACCAACCTCTTAACTCCTCTCAACAGCACGTTTTCATCAGCACACGCTCCATCCTCCTCCTCCTCCTCGTCCTCCTCCTCCTCCTCTCCTCTTTTGTGTCATTAAGTTTTTAAGACTAACCCTGGGCTGCACAACAGATGCTGCGGAGGTAAAAAGAGCTTACACGCGCGTCGACAGGACGTGCTATTGTGTTGAAAAGGTAAAGCTGTTACCGCTCTCTAATAGTAAGACTGAGAAGTCTTTCTGCCAGAATCAGCCACGCTACAGTGACATCTCACTTTCCTTTGCGTGCCTCTCTCGCTCTGTCTCTCTCTCTCTCTCTCTCTCTCTCTCGGCCTTTCGCTGTTTATTATTCAAAAGTCTCCTCAGAAAAAGGTTGTTTTTCTACAAAACTACGCCTGTGAGAACGGTCTTTTGAAAAGGTTGTTCTTCCTTTTTTTTGGGCGTGGGTGAAAACTGAACCAGCCTGCTAAGATGGTAATCAATAGATTTCTGCTTGATCTTGTGCAGTAAACAACAAGAGGCACTCGCTTTAGTAAGTAACTACATCTTATTTTTCACGAGGTATCACACATTAATTGCGTATTATTATTTTTCAGATTTCCCCCGAACAGATTGCGACCCTCGACTCCCCGCTGCATATCTCCAGCGCCGACAACAGATGTACTCTATAAAGGCGGACTCTGAGACGCGCAGCAGATGAGACGCCTTTTTAAAAAGAAAACAAAAAAAAAACAAAACAGGCATCACAAAGACGGAACAACTTCGAGCTGACTTCCCAACGAAACTCCCACATTAAAAACACAGAACACAGAAAAACACACGGGAAACTGGCGCGACACCAAAGGCCCCGCAGCTATTCGGCGTAGAAGACGGTTGCGAGGCTGGAGAATCATTAGACTGCAGACTAAAACACAGGGAAAAACGCACAACACGCACAGATGCTGGGAGGCAGGAGCTGTAACGTGTTTAACAAGGAGTGGGAAGAAAGTGAGGACCGAAGGGGAAGAGCGCCTTTTGAGTGAAAGGCCATCTGCTGAATCCATAGCTATGCCAGTCGCTTGCTAGCGTCCCATCGCTCGCACCTGCCAGCCTGCCAAAGCACCCTCAGGAGGACAAAAGCACCAACTTCACACGCAGACACAAACACACACACACTCTCACACACAAATACTCGCCGAGCGCTAATGGCGCGCACGCAGCAATAACTGGTGTGATTTGTCAGCGCCGTGCTGCGTCTGAGGAGCTTTTCGACGTTTTTTCCATGTTTCCCCTCCCGCGGTAACAATGGCATAACAGCACTTTGTTAAACGAGAACAGGACGGAACAGAGCGGCCTGCAAATCAGCCCGTTTATGAGGCATGGCTGCTCAGTAGCCTGCCAGCGAGGGCTGCAGGGAGTGTGAATGTGCCTGTGAGGCTGTGTGTGTGTGTGAGGGAGAGAGAGAGACTGGGAGCGTAGTTTCTTTATAGTTCAGTGATAAAAAAAAAAAACCCAGCATCTTATCAGGGTGTTTAAATGCTAGGGGCTGTCACAAGTACCATTTTTCAAGACTTTAAGTTATCCAGGACAGGAGGGGAGTATTTATTCTAACCAAAAGCATGATTTCCTAAACCTAACCTAAGTGTTTTTGCTGCCTAAACACACATTTTGTTGTCTAAACCTAACCAAGAAATGGTGTCAATGTTTAGATTTATTGTTGCCTAAACCTAACAGAGAAACGTGCCCATCTAAACCAAACCAAGTATTTGTGTTACCTAAACCCGACCACTGTCTAAACTTAACCATCTGTTTTCGTTGCCTAAACCTAACCAAACTGAAAGGAATCGAGAAAAAATGAAAAGTGAACTTAGTATTTAAATCATACGCGAACAGTTCTAATAATATGTTTCCAATCGGGATACAAACACTTGTCCCTGTACTCAACCCATGAAGCCACAGCGGCTTGTTTGGACACTCGCCTTTGTCACTTTCTTTGTTTTTTGAGAAATTATGTTCCTGCAACAACATTAAATATATAGTCTATTGTGAGCCGTACTCGTTGGACCGCATTTAGTCCAGGCCGAGAAAACTTGCTTCCAAGATGGTTTTAACGTTTTGAGACTACTAACACGCCACAGACCAGCTCCATGTTTGCTCTCTTTGTCCCTCTTTTGCAGCCGACACGTCTCCTTCCTTCGAACACCGTCTCGAAAACGTGGACTACCATAGCAACGCTCGACACTCTGAAGATTTGACGTCAGCCCAACAAAATGTGGTCGGGATTGTGGATTCACGAGGTGGACTAGGCGTAAAACAAGACCAAAAAAGCTCTCCAGCGCTTCTTTCCAGCCCAGTGATCATTGTGGAAATGATTTAAACAGCCGGCATTTAGGGAGAAAAAAAAAGGGGCCTTTACAAAATGTCTGGTGGGAAATCATTTCAACCCTGGCTGACTCTTCAGTGTCAATTTCAATTCCAGTTTAATTTGTCCAACACTGGACGGGTCTCAGCAAATACATCAGATTCTCGATACGTTACGGAGGGGCTTCATCCAAATGTAAATCTCGAGGACGGAACAGGAAATGAAAGCCTGAGAGCCAAAGACGCGGCGAAGTGAAGAGAAAAGCAGAAGCGGAGGGAGCGAGGAGAGAAATGGACTGATTGATGGATAAGACGGAAGTTTAAACGGATGAAAAAGAGGAAGGTATAGACTTCTTTCTAGATTCCTCCCAGTTCCTCCAGAACCTGAAGTGCGACACTCCTATTGCACCTTGCAGTGCAATCGCCCACCCATCATCTCTCCCGCTCTTCCTCCTCCTCCTGTCTCCAACACGCTTGTAATCCACCTTTTCATCTTCTGCTCCTTGCCTCTCTCCCTTCTCTCTTCCTCTTTATGCCTCTGGCTCTCCTCCTCCCCTCCATCAATCTCCCTTTCTCTCCATCTCTCTCTCTAAAGCCCTCCGCCTCCTCCTCTTCATCTCTCACACCATCTCAAAATGTAGCTCTCTAGTGGCGCAAACAATATTTCAGATGTATCCCCCTCCTCCTCCTCCTCCCCCTCTTCCTCCCGCTGCAGTCTGTCATTCCCGCTGCCTATCTGCTCTAATACGTTCTCATTTTATCCTCCACTTGTGTCTCTCCTTTACCTCGCTTCTGTCCATCTCCCTCTCCCTCCCCCTCTCCCTCCGTCCCTCCCTCGTCTCCCTTGTTGTGATGCGGCTTTGATCCTCGTCTTCGTTCCCCGGGTGCAAACACACTCCCCCCCCCTCCCATGCGCACGTACACACGTTTTGACAGATGTACAGATGTTGTTTAATAGAAAGCAGTAATCAACCGCCGCTTCCTCCCGAGCGTCCCTACCTCTAAACGGGAGACAGATAGAGGGAGACAAAAAGGGAGAAAGGGAAGAGAGAGACCTGGAATTGATGGAGGAGCATCGACCCTCGTGTAAAAACCTAGTTAACGCCTTCCCCGGCCTGTGAAACCTGATTAGTCAAGTGTGCGCCCGTGTCGTCGCGTGCACTTTGTTTAACAGGTTGTTTTTGCTTCTTACGGGCCTCATAATTCCCGTCTGATTAAAAAAAATGTTGCCGTGTTGCCGTCGGCGTGCTCGTGCGTGTGTCGCGCAGCACAGTCTCCGCTGATTACATCCCTCCTAGTCAATAGTGAATAGAGCACTCAGCCTGATAAGCAATCACCTGAATCAATACTAATGTTCTTAGCGTGTGTACATCGGCGTGTGTGTGTGTGTGTGTGTTTGCGTGCGCGTGTGGTTCTTAACATGTGGCTAATCTAGTCGGAGCTCATGGAGGATAAACATTTAGTTACAGGAACGGTAAATCACATCGCTGTCATCCCCTTGTTTCTCTCTCCTCTCCTCTCCTCTCCTCTCCTCTCCTCTCCTCTCCTCTCCTCTCCTCTCCTTTCCTTTAACCCTTTCTCCTTCCATCCAAAGTGCCCTCTCTCCTCACTCCGTTCCTTTCATCTTCTCGCGTCTCGACCGACCGGCATTCTTTTATTTTTCCTTTTCTGCCTCTCATCTCCCTTCTTGTCCTCCTTTGGCCCCTTCTTTTGAGACGGAGCATTAGCGGCGGCCTAACCTTCAAAGGCGGTGATCATAGGGAGTCCGTGCTCTTCACATACGAAACGACACAGCCCTTTAGTTAGGCTTTGGCAGCGGTGTGTAAATGTCAAAGATGGAGGCCCCGCTTTGGCAGGCCACCATGTGATCCCCCTCACAGGGAGAGGCATGGAGATGTGAAGTGGGAGATGTGTTGCTGAGCTACACTTCACCTCTGTCCCAGCTGTGATTCACACAGCTTACAGTGATCACGTGAGGATCAGATTTCTTTTTGCCGCTTACCTTCCGCTGACGACGAAGCAAGTCACCAGGAAGATGAGGAGAACGATCCCGCCGGCGATGGAAACAGCCAGAATGGTGGACTGGTTAGGGTCCCCAATAGCGAAAACATCTGTACGGGGGAGAGAAAAGGGAACACAGTGGATTAATAAACAAGCGCATAAAGGAGGACGAACAGAAGCTTTCGTGGGGGAGAAGAGATGAAGGGAGGCCGAGAGTAGAAAAGACAGCAAGGTGAGAGTGGCAGAGGGGAGACGGAGAGAGAATGAAATTTGATAGCTATAGAAAGGGAGATAAAAGACAGAGGTTGAAGGAGAAGGGAAAAAAGAGAGAGCAGCAAACGAGTAAAAGAGAGCGGGGAGGAGGCGGATTGAATAGTAAGTAAGGGCCTTGATGAAAAGCGCTCTCTCTCCCCCTTTCCTCTCCCCCGCATTGTCTCTGTATGAGAGTGGACGTGAAAGCCCATTCCCATTCGGCCCGCGCTGTCCAAATGGATATGTTAACATCGCGCATAACAAGGCTACCGCCGAGAACTTTCTGCAAAGACGCATCGATTTTTACGCCACACCAATCGAGCCATTACTCAAAACAAATACCCCATTTATCAGGCTTAGCTAAGCATGAGCGGACACGTGTGGCTCTGTGTGTATGTATATATACAGTACACGGGCGCGACTGTGTGAGGCGAATGAATGGCCCGAGGCGGGCGCAGATAAGCATCGATCTCCTATTACATTCACTGCCGCACACGTACGCACCCTTCTTTATCAACCAATGGGATCGATCTGATTAGATAACCTCGATGTGTTTGTCACCGGGTCAGCTGCAGATGGCAGATTCTGCGTTTTACAGCGCTGAACCTTGAACCTGAACCTGCCGCATTAAAGGCTCGGTCACAATCATTTTTTACAGTCACATGATTGAAAGTCCAGCTTTGAGTTACTTTTATTGATTATTGAATGATTAGTAGGCTAATGTGTGCCAGCTGTATGCTACAGAGACAATCTATAGCGCAGTGCTATACATTAACTGATTTATCCCCCTCTGCCTGCTTGTCTGGGAATCAATGTTCACTTTGAAGAGAGCACATTACGGGGCCTCTAAAGCAGCAAATCCTCGAGCGCATAATGATGCGATAATGAACTAAGATGACAAAGTGACGAGTTGACAGGGAGCTTTGAGAACATCGCGGAGGAGAGACACGGCACGATGAACCCAGAGCTGGATCCAACCCAATACATATTTATCCTTCGTGTCTCGTCCTCCTCTTTACAAAACTCTGAAGGCAATCTGCACACCGAGTGCGTCATTTTCATGACCTTTAACTCTGAGTCCAATGCATTATTTATTGTATTTGTTGCGTAATTTCACAATAGGAGACAGGATGGAGTTGTCAAACAGTGATTTTTGTGGTTTTCTCCCCTGCTGAACAAAGTAAAGAAAAGTCCATCCAATCTCACCGCCAGGCGAGTTTCACCTGCTGATAAAAGAGCTGCGCAATTATCCCGATTGATTCCAGGTGATATTTCAGGTTGTCAGCGGTCCCGTTTGATACTCCGCTAGCTATTCTGGAACCACCGCACATCACAAGTGAAAACCAACACATGTACGCAAACCACTTGATCCTGAACAGATGGCAGTGTGTCTGCTGTAGGGACACAAAGTTTCAGAGACACAATATGAGGTCGATTTATTTTTAAACGTGCCGCAAAAAGCAGACCTGCTGCCTAAAGGCTTTAAGTACGGAAGACATTTCTACGACCACATGTAGACGCACTAAATATTCAGGGTTAATGATTATGATTGTTCCAAAAACACTCCCGTTTACATGCAGCCCCACAGCCTCCCACTTTCATACATTCAACCACCATCTTGAAAACGTTGCCATTTCATTATTTGCGCATATCTAATAACTTATTGATTAAAAAGTGGGTATTTTTCCCCCTCTAACACAAAGAGGTGACCATAAACAGGCAAGATTCTGTAAAAATGCATATTCTGAATGCAGTGTACTGTATACATGTCGAAGATTGCTCCAAAAACCTTCATTATATCGAACTACCCCAAAATGGAAATGGAATTAGGGCCTGCAATTTGTAATATTCAAACAGAATCTGCTATTTGCATGACCTGTACCACATTCAGAATATTGTCATGATGGAATATTTGTGTGCATGTAAACGTAGTCGGTCTCCTTTAAGCAGAGAGGGAAGCTCCACGCAGCTCACTGGAATAAAATCAGTCTGAAAAATTGGAGTCATCCAGGAGATATTATGTCCGGTCAGGTTTAAACGAATCCACTGGATGCCTTCAGAATACCAGAGGATGTTCTGTGTTTGAATATCACAAACCTCCTCCTCCCTTCTTCAGATTTCAGTCATTGCTGTGAATCCCAACGTCACAATCCTGCAAGTCTTGCACTTTTACTTTTCCCTTCATTGTTAAATTGGGTTGTCTCCTTTTTTTTTTTTACCTGATTCACATTCCAGGATACTTTTGAGCCGTTGGTTCAGATCTGCACTGTGACAACCTGTGAGTCTGTTGAGGAATTTCTGTTTGACGACAGAGCCGTAAAAAGCCATTCGGATGAAAAGTGAGCTATTTTATAACCATCTGGTGGATTGATTTGACAGCAGGAGGGATGAAAAACAGACGGACGGTTCTGTGGTATTGTAGTCAGAACTCTTTTCTCTGCAGTTAATCTTTGTCCTTCTCATTCACCTCTAATTTGGATTTGTTGTGTTACCACTGCTGATTGCGTTTAAAGAACTAGCACATCACTGTGTTCAGTGCAGCCAATGCCTGCTGTTCCAATTTTAAGCTTAATGCCACGGAGACATGGCAACGGGAAAATAAATCCAGCAATCCAATTACATAGAATAATGAAAAGGAAAAAATAGAGAAAAACTCAAATCACGAGCGAGCAAATGTTTATTTTTAATCTCTTTACCTTCGTGGCTGGTTTCCAGTTCGATCTCTCCACCGTAGCTCCCGTAGCCCCCGTCGGTTCGAGCCCTGACCCTGAACACATAGGTGGTCCCCGGCTTAAGCCCGTCCACTGTCATCATGTTTGAGCGGGTCTTCAAGACTGTGTAGTTCTGCTCCCGCTGATTCTGAAGAGGAGCAAAGGTCAACAGGAGAGGATTAAATACTGAGTACAAAAGGACACTGAAGTGTCAGAGGAACACAGCGATTGAGTGAATAATATAGGACGGAAATTATAGATATAATCCAAAAGGGTATATAAAGAGCAAGACTGGAAAAAACTGAAACCTTGAATGGCTCGTTTTAAAAGTCTCCAGAGGCCACGATCAGTACACCTCACTAAGTTTTCATTTGTTCATCGCTGGACCATTTGCTCGCATTTATACATGAGCGTCTGTCAACTCCCAAATCTTATCCTCTTTACACTTGGGGGCAATATGTGGTTACTCAAGTCTCGCTTCACTTCCTTCCTTGACTACCTTAGAGGTGTATGTGTGTGTGTGAGTGTGTGCGCACATGTACGAGTATGTGTGTCGGAGGATGAATAAAGAATAAGTGTGTCTGTCGGTAAGCTGATTCCCTGCTGAGAGGCCGATACTCTACCTAATGGAAGACACTCTACAACACGGATTAACACTATTTTACCGCTAATGCCTGCCAACACACACACACACACACACACACACACACACACACACACACACACACACACACGGAGGCTTAATTTCATCACCATGTCCGTGTTTTACGAGGTATGTTCGACAGATGTGCGGTTAATTGGCCCGGTGTGAGGGATGCGGCGATGGAGATCGGAGCGATAGGAAGTAAGACAGAGAGAGATTGATGCTCATGCTCAAGTCACTCCAGTTATGGCCTCAGGCTAAACCCCCAGACAACATGATGAAGAGACTAAGAGGAAGGAAACACGTTGCACCAGACATGTTAAGGGGTTTTCTCCAGAAACGTAGAACTGCACTGAAAGGTCCAGAGTGTAGGAGTTGGCGGCATTTAGCAGTGAGGTTGCAGATTGGAACCAACTGATTACCCCTTGCTCATCCGCCCCTACGTTGGCTGCGTTTGGTTTGTCCATTCTGGGCTACTGTAGAAACATGGCTGTGCAAGATAGGCTCATGCATGAATGTAGCATGAGGCTACAACCGGCAGCTGGTTAGCTTAGCTTAGCTTAGCACAAAGACTGAACACAAAGGGAAACGGCTAGCATGGCTCTGTCTAAAGCAAGCTAGCTAGCTTTAACCTGCCTACCAGCACCTCTTAAGCTCACAATTTAGTATGTTATTTGTTCTTGCAGAAACAAAAGTGCAAAAACAACAAATTATTGATTGATGGGTTGATTAATTGATATTTGTCTGGGACCAGTAACTTCCTGGAGTCTCCGCTGGTTGTTCAGCAGCTGGTTCTTATCAAGGAAAATCTTGAAAACAATCCCCCTTTTTAAAAAAGCGCAATAGACATTTTTACAATTTTGATTAACCAAACTTTAAGTAATGTGTTAATTTGCTAAGGTAAGCTAATCAGCTGCTAGCAATATATTTATATTTACTGCCAGAACACAGCACTGGTATGGATCGTGTCATTAAACCCTTAATGAAGAAGAAAATACCTGTGTTCCTTAAAAAAGTTAACACAACAGGTAAACTGACCTTCACGTGTAAAACTGGTGTTGTGCCCCTTTTTAAAAATAACTTTGTGTGTGTGTGTGTGTGTGCTCTCTCTCACCTTCTCATAGTAGATGACCTCATACTCCACTATTGCTCCGTTGGGTCTCTCCGGACCCTGCCAGGCCAAAGTCACGCTGTCCTTGCTCCGCCTCTCCTTCAACACAACGCTCACTGCAGCACAACAGAGAACAAGATGGGAGAAAGCGTGAGCCACAAAGAGGTACAGTTCAGCGAAATGTGGGTAAAAAAAAAAAAAAAAAAAAAGGCCGAGGGAGCGGGCTGTGGGGGCGTGGAGAGAGATTTCAGACGGGTACCTACTGTGCTATAATGAGGATGAGATCCATATTTGAAGTGTGCGTCATGTAATTTTGCTAATGAGAGGTCTTATGAGGTGTTTTGTACATGTGTGATGACAGGATCCTGTGATGTGTGTACAGTAGGTGTCGAGTGTGACCCTGCTTGTGTTATTAATGTGCGACTCTGTGACTTCTGACATTGGGGCACATGCTCATGTAGGCTGAGAGTGTGTATGCTTGCTTGTGTGTGTGTGTGTGTGTGTGTGTGTGTGTGAGACAGGCTGCAGTCGAGAGTACCAAGTGTGACATGTGCAGATCTTAATGAGGTTAACAGCCTCCCACACCCACTTCACCTTCCCCCCCTCCTGTTTATTACACACACATCCATAGTACGAGGCCTATTAGTCATCCCCACCCTGTCATACACGCTTCTCAAACACAAATTTCCCACAGTCCCACACTGTGAGAGATGCACGCATGATTATAAATGTGGAGGCAGAGGTGCAGAGGTGTCATTTTGTGGTATCAGACTGGTGCAGCACAGCAGTGATTTTACAGTTGCCATGTGAAAGCGCGAGGCTATTTGTGAGCACACTGCAATCAGGAGACAATTTTGAAAAATACCCAATTCGCTATCCCACAGATTCTGAGTTCAGGTTGATGAATATGTTCTTCCCCGGAGGATTTTCTTTTCTTATCAGCCTTTAAAAGTGGGTATCAGTGAAATGCTGCAAAATTCTTTTTTCTCTCAGGTTTTTCCTGCAATTCAACTCCTAGAACACCCCGTCACACACGAGAATTACACTGTCAGAACGCCTCCGAGTCAACAAAGGCTGGTGTTTTCAATTCAGAGATTGAGTTTGCGCTCACCTGTCTGTGACGTGGTGACGTTGATGACTACCGTTCCTCTGGGTGTTGGACTCAAGTCCGACACTCCATTCTGGCTCTCGACTGTGAAGCTGTAGTTGGAGTCCGGCTGCAGGTCGGTGACGAGCACGCTGGCTGATAAAAGACCGAACTGTCTGGGAACAAAGTGGACGCTGCTGCCGCATGGCGTGCACTTCCTGCCGTCACCAGAGCACTTCCTGCAGTGGAGGCTGTAGGTGATGTCTCCCCGGCCTCCCGTGTCTCTCGGTGGTGACCACTCCAAGGTGACGCATGTCTCGTTCACTGTGGAGATTGGGTTCTCTGGGGCAGATGGAGGGCCTGAAGGAAGATGGAGATGTAAAACGAGTGTTATTCAACCTGTTGAAATGACTGGAAGTGAAGTGAGTGAGTCAAAAGGTGCTGATTTATTGGTTCATACTTTAATTTCGGGTGTACTAGAAAATGTTTGGTGCCTGTCTCTTTAAGGCCGCCCTCCCACAAAGCCTAGTCTGCTCTGATTGGTCAGCTCACACAGGCCTGAGCAGGCACTGCACACTGTGTTTCCACATCAGCTTCGTCAGTTCGCCCGAGACGTCGTCCTTTTTGTTCCACAGACAGTTATTATTTATAAAAACCTGCTGCCTACATCACCCATAATCCAACTCAACTGCTGACAGTTTTGGGTGTGTTGTCCTAGCAGCAGCAGCTAATGTAGCCTCGAGGTCAGACTTGAGGATCAGGCCACAGAGGTTCTAGTCTTTGAGGAGCTCACATCTTTCTAAGTCCACACCCCCTAATTTAAAACCTGTAGTCTTCCCAAATGACTGTGACAGTTGTTCCTGTCAAGATCTGGAAAAACAGATTGTGAGGGTCAACTCTACCAACTATTGATCAGTGGAGCAGAGTGAAACCATCAGCAGGACTATGCAGAAAACGGAGGCCCGCTGTTAAAAACATTTCTTTGAAGCACTACGAGTGTTCGAAAACTCTAATGACGGAAAACAAATCAAATATTCATTCAACTAATGGGTAATAATTCACAATAATTCAATATATGTCACACTGTTCCCACATTAGCAAAGCTACCCCGGCTGAGCTGCACAGCTCACCCTGAACAACTCACGCTCCTCCGCTGAGCTTCCACAGCACCCCTTTATCAGTTCTCACTCATGGAAACTGACTGATGATTTTTGTCCCAAATGTACATTCTGAGCCTGTATTTTCCTCATGTTAATTACCAAACTTGGTGCGGTTTCTGTTAAGAACAGAATTCCCATTTATTCAATTAAAAATGAATGAAACGACTCCAGCCAGAGGGGTGGACACTTGGCTCGATTAATGAATAGCTGTGGAGCGAACAGTGATTAAAAGAGCCCGTCTGATTGTTAATGTGACGGTATGTGAATGTATTACACTTCTGAAGTTTAAATCCATCTTTAAAGAGAATTCACATGAAGTTAAATAGCCGACGCTCGACAGCAGCGAGGTTTCCACCGCAGATGTGAGCGGACAATGATCTATAGAAGGTGCCTGAGGTAATTTTCTCATGAGTCAGGTACATTTTATGATTTAATATGGCTCCGGACTTCAGCTAAAATGATTAGTGTAACAGAGTTACAGAAAGTGTGTCAGGACGGTAATTATTCTCAGTAGCAGAGAACCAGCGACACACAAATGCCCTTTATTGTACCTTCAGATGAAGTGTGTTAATTCTCACCTCTGTACATGTGAATAAGTGTACGTGTTATCGTGCTTACTCCTGATGAAAGATGGCCAGAAAAATTACATTTGAAACTCCCTGTTCTCTATCGTGTGTGTGTGTGTGGGTGTGTGTGTTTGTGTGTGTATGTGTGTGTGTGTGTGTGTGTGTGTGTGTGTGGATGGATCAAAGAGGGTTATCAAGCAGCAGAGAGGAGCCAGGCGTTACCCAGCTAAAAGGCAGCTTAGGGGCTTTTTCTATAACAATATTAGGGATTAAAACAAATTTGAGTCTAAATTCAATGAAATTCTGTTTAGGGCCATATTGAGCAGCTGATACCCAACTTGGAAGGCGCTCACACACCCCCTGGCTTTTCAACTTGCTCGGTAGAAGATGCTCTATCAAGAACCAGCATGCATCAGTAACTGTAACTCACTGTTCTTTGTTCACCCTGCCTTGTTGTTTTATTTGATCAGACTTTTAATGAAGTACGATGCTTTTTAAAGCTGCCGGTTCTGCAGACTCAACAGTTCCTCCCTTTAATTCACATTAAAGAGTCTCATCATCAAACCAGACGAACTCTCTTAGTGGATGTTTTAAATTCACATCGACAAAAAAAACAGCTCAGTGCTAACAGGATGCAGGGGGCTGCCTCTCTGTATTAGAAAAGATTAAATAACAGCAGCGTCTGAAAGGCTTATTAGACACCAAAACCCTGCACAGCAGTTTGTAATATAAGGAAAAGGGTTAGTTTAACTCCTGAAATGTATCAATACGGTCTTAGAACAGAAATACTGAGTTCAGACTACAAAGTAAGATCCACCTTACAGGCTGTAACCTTGAGGGGCGATAAACACGTTAATGCATCAGTAATTGTGATTCAATAGCGTATTCAATTTTTTTTTCTGACATTTTTTCTACATAATGAGTACTTTTACTTTTGGTAGTAGTTTATTTTGATGCTAATACTTTTGTGCTTATGTTGAAGTCAAACTAGAATGTTTATAAAACGGATCAGTTTTGATCTGAGGTATGAAATAGAAACAGAAAACTGTATAGAAGAAGTTATTTATAGAAACCTTTCTTTGTCTCGTAAATTATCTTATGTCCAAGCAAAGTCTAGACTTGACTTAAGTGATACCATTGCTGGTTGTGAAGGGGTCATTTGCCTCTTGGCTACTCCTGACTGAACCCTCATTTGTTGCTGCCTTTATAGAAATTGAAATCTAGAGGCAGGTGCTGTCATTTTATGTTAATTTGAGATTTATAGATCACAGGTGCATCATGAACAGGATTCTTAAAACTCAGTTTTTCATGCTCAGCTCCACAACTTTTTGCAGTGCTGCAAACGCTGAGCCAGATTGAACGTTCTTGCCAGTCGACCCTGTGTTTTTGCTGGAGCCCTCTGCAACGGCAACCTCGCTGTGTGAACACAGGGGGCCTGTATAAATACAACAGGGGGGCTCCATGATGTCTGAACGCTCCCTTACTGTGAAGCAGATACAGGAAATGCTGGCTTTGTCTCCAACATTTGATCCCTTTTCTGTGTTTTTTCATTGGCAGCGCAGGTTTAAATATTGTAAGAGAGGACAGCCAATCACAAACCTCCATCGTGCTAAGCCTGAACCCTCCCTGCTGTATGGGAACCGCTCGTATAGAAACCTCTGATTACGGTTGTTTGGAGCACAGCACGAACAGGTATCCCAACCGTATGGAAATTTGTCAATCGATGCCCATTCGTCCTGACATCTCATCAGGTCCTGGCTGAGCAGTGAGCCCCCAGGGGGCCGTGGGCCGAGCCTGGGACTTTCCTGATTAGCCTTCCCAGTGGCGAGCCTCTCTGAAGAGCAGGATTGGGGGGCGAAAGCTCGACGTGGGGGATGGAGGCCATGCTGGGGATAATTGAAGCTGTCGGCCGTAAATCTCCTGACTGATCCTGCTAATTCTGTCTTTTTCTTTTTCTCCGCCTCCCCCCTCTTCCCTGGGCTACACTTAGCTGTCCATCATCATTGTTTCTCCTGATAGGCCTTTTATGACATTTAGATTATACGCCTCTGATAGTCCACTTCCCCCCCTCCCGCTGTTCTATTCTTTGCTTGTGTCTTAAGTGTCATTCTCCATATCTCTCCATCGCTAATTCTACCACCTTGCCTCCTCATTTTCTCATTTTCACCCTCTCCGTCCTCCTCAGTGCTCTTGTGCTCTCGTGTGTGCGTGAGCGCCCATACATATTTGAAAGAACCGTTGCTCATTTTCAGCTGATAACACCAACCGTTACACATCTCACCTGCTACAGCGATTAATGAGTGTAATCTACCATAACCCGATAATGGGTTTTTCGGTATGTGCGCGCATGCCTGTGTGTGTGTGTGCTCCTCCATATTTCTTTAGTTCGGACTCTCATTCTCCCACAGTGTCACTGTTCCTCTCCAACCCCCACATCTGTCCGTCTATCTCAATCCATCTCTTTCTGTCCCTCCCTCTGCATCCTCTCTATTCTCCTCCTTCTCTGTCCGTGAGGATGTGGTCCGATCCCGCTTCGCTCTGCATGTGTGTGCGCAGAATGAGGAACATCATCAGATTTCCTACCACCAGTATCATTGTTCTCATGTGAGATATCTGCGGACTGTAACCACACAGATGACGCACACGGATGTGTGTGTTTTGTATGTATGCATCTCAAGTGTTGTGTAAACCAATAGCAGCGGAGGAAGAGGGAACATGTGTGGAGGGATTATAGATAGAAGAATTAACAAATATAGATCCTTACAGGAATACATTGCAAACTAATTAAATTGGGATATAATCCAAACATTGCATTTTGTATTAAGTTACATTTCATGACATAGAAATGTAAACAGCCAAAGCACAGTGAGTACACAGCGTAGCAGCTTCCGATTCTGTGAACGTGTTGGCAGCTAATAAAATGTACGTGTGTTTGCGTCACTCACGCGTGCAGGCCATGGAGCGCGGGTCGGTCTCAGCGCGGTGGAAACCTTTCTCGCAGACACATTCCTCGGCTTGTTCCTGCGGGGAGGAGCTGTGCGGGGGACATTTGGTGCAGTAGGCGTCTGTGGCCGAAGCTTTGTAGGTGCCAGGTCTGCACGCTGGAGGGGGAGACAGATGAACAGCGGGGTTAGCTTTAAGATTATTACTCATAAAGGCGAGGTAAAACTCCAGCAATACATACAAGCACATACAGTATATTATATTAAGACTATTTCACGTCATTCAGTCTACATGTATGTGACACTCTGCCATAAATCGCTTTTCTCCATGATATATATTTTAATGAATTAACTGATTTTGCAGAATGATTCTGTGTGTTACCATAATGTTTCGAGCTCGTTCGACACATCAGCTGGCTGACAATATCAGCCTGTATTGCTCTTATTGCAGATGTATCAGTATCGGTGTGTATGTTGCCCGATATGTGCTGACATGAAAACTCTTTTTCAGAAATTTAATGCGATAAAGATGCTTTGGATTCGGGCTGCACAACATATCGTTTCCACACCAACAACACAATAGTCACTACCACTTTTTTTTGCAGCCTGACACAAAAAGGCAAAACTTTCATGATTCTCATTTTCCATGACTGATATACGAGGGAAGTCTGTCTAACAGTCCATAATTTAGTCAGATTTACTGGTGCTTGGGTTCATGGGAGTTTGTTGCTTGTGTGTTGCACACAGGCAGCGAACCAAAATCATTCTCAATCAATTAATCAAACAACACAGAGCCCACTTTGGCTGTTTGTAATAGAATGCACTCCCCTCCAAAAAAATCACCCACATCATTCATGAATGATTCATCTCTTTTCAAATAGAGCGTTTCAAGTTATCTAAATTCCTTTTTACTTTTTAAAATATCACAAAATAGCAGAACATTTATACTCCGCAATATTGTGCAGCCCTTCTTTGAATCATTTCTAATTATTAAATTCCCATTAAGTTTATTGCACTGGAGCTATTTTAGACCATAAAGTTTATTGTTAAACTGTAAAATATCCTGTAAAAGGTGTCTGATGACCACATTTGATGGGGTCATTGCGAAAAAAAATGGTTTTACTTTCACCTACTGGTATCAGTATTGGCCACAAGAATCAAGTATTAGCTTGGATCTAATAACGTTACACTTGCCAAAGTAGCTGCTGAGCTCTGGGAACACGCCGACATGCAGAAAAGGAGTCACATGGCAATAAATATGTGCAGTCAGATGATCAGACAGGTTTTTAACAAACCTCCTGAGCAGCCAGACTTAATTGGAAGAAGGAAAATTATGAAATTATTTCCCAAACTGCCCGTTTTCAATTTTTTATTCAGTGTACCTACTGCAGTTAGGCAGGCACACCCTTTTCCTGTGTGCAGCTGCATTCGCTTTCAGTATGACCTGTAAATAAAGTGGTTTGATCAGTCTCGCTTAAATTGTTGGCTTGTTCACAACCTGTCTGATCCACGTTGCCAGCTCTCAGCTCGCTGAGTGCAATGATATCAGAACAGACAGAAATCATGGCCGAAACTGCAGAACGCAACCAAGGCTGAGCGATAATATCCTTCGATAATAGAGTCTGAGGCTGAACCGAAAGCGGAAAAAGGTAGAAAATGCTCAACAAACACAGAACAACATCAGGAGTTATGCTGCAACAGAGTTACTATAGATAGATACTGATAGGTCATAATATGTGCCGTGCAGCACCCGGGGCAAAGAGTGCGGAAAAAAAAACAAAGTTTGATCTAACGCGCTGTGACATTAGGTCTACGTGAGATCCTTTTACATCAGGCTGAAGGCCCGTATATCCACAGAGAAACCACACAGTGCAACAGCAGATCAACTGTCATCCCTGTTATATAAGCTTTAGATCTGCAGGCAACCGTGGGGGGACGAGAAATACACAGTTGCAGTCACAGCAATAATCACAATAACATAATATGACTATCGCTACGGATGTTACAGTGGCTGCGTATTAGTCATTATGAGGAGTCGTAAAACTGGGGAGGGGAAAGCGTGCCGCTGCTCAACAGGAGCGAGGCCGCCCGCTGAAATAGATTGGGGACTTGAATGATTTCCCCTCCGCATCCTCGGCAGTAAAATGGAATTCCTGACTTCCCCTTTTGGTAATCTGAATATAGATTACGCATGTGTTTATTTATACATTCATAGGCCCGCGGTATTCTCGTCCTCGCGAGCCTTTTCTGCCGGCGTGGTAAATAGCATTACGGTGTACAAAACCCCCATGTAAGGAAAACGAGGGTGTCTCAAAGGCAATTCCATAGATGCCCTGTGTGTATGCATGTGTGAGTGTGTGTGTGTGTGTGTGTGTGTGTGGGCTGGATCAATGATGCGACAGAATCCGCCAGGTGCTGATTGCTTCGTGTTCGTGTGCGAGAAGGTGTTAAGTATGCGGCGAGTACGAGTGTGTGTGTGTGTGTGTTTGAGCATGTGTGTGAGCTTGCTGATTGCTTGTGCTGGTGGTGAAGGTCACGAATTTAATCAAGCTACACGTCACTTGTCCCAGAAAGGCTGTAAATTATAACACACACACACACACACACACGCACATGTTTGCAGGCTCACGCGTACGCTCAACGCCGTGGTTAACCTGCGGATGCAGGAACGGAAAAATTGGCCTAAAAGCAGTGTGGAGGTAAGTTCCTCCACCTGGACGCTGTGCTCGCTCGCGTACAGACAGTATTTTTAGGTATTTTTAGGCAAATCATTCATCATAGGGGAGCAAAGTCCACTAGCACAATCCCCAAAAGACCTGAGAGAACACTGGAAAAGGGATGTGTGTGTGTGTGTGTGTGTGTAGGTGTGAAAGAGAGAGAGAGCAAGAAAGAAAGAACGAACGAACGAAAGGAAAGGAAAGAAGAGAAGGGAGTGATAATTCTCAAAGGGTTTCTGCTCTCTTTCCTCCTTCCTGTCAGCTTCCAAGGTAATGGGTGCCTATGCGCTGTGTAGTGACTATATATGTGTGTGTGTGTGTGTGTGTATGTGTGCGCTCGTATGTGTGTGTTCCTGTTGGCCCGACTGTGCGAGCACGGTGGAAAAGCTGCTATTCTCCGGGGACGTTTCATCCGGAGAGTCCTGGCTCCGGGCGCTGGCCAGCCACACAGGCACAAAGGAGCCCGGCGCTGGAGGACAGACAGGGCGCCCCATGCCAGGGCCTGGCGTCCGAACAACTGCCTAATCAAAAACTTTCTGCAAGAATGGTGGCTTGGCCGCTTCAAGTGGAGCTTCCTTCGCCCGATCTGCTGCTTTCTGTTCTGCTTTTCCACCTCGTTTTCACTCCAGTTTTCTTCTTTCTCTCCCTCTTTTTTTTCCACTCTCTCCCACTTTTTCTTGCTTCTTATTTTCTCCTCTGCTCCCTGTGTGTGTGCCCCATGGGAAATGTGTGACTTGACTTGGCTCCCTTATGATTAATGATTTATCATAGATACGAAAAAGGGACAAGAAGGCTGAGGCGGTGAAGACGGTGCTCGCATAAACACGCACTCGCACACAAAGCAGACGCACAGGAGCGCAAAAGTTTAGTCACAGAAACTATGTTGACGAACTGTGAGCTAACTCCAAATGTTGACAGTACTGTTCTGTATGTAGGGTGCGTGTGTGTGTGTGGGTGTGTGTGTGTGTTTCTCCTAAAGACAAAGAGTGGCATCAGATCCAGTGTCTTATTAAAAATTCATTCGGTCACCAGAGAGACTTAGTGTATTTATGCCAATCGATAGCTCTTAGATATGATATAGTACTGCTACTCAAGACACACCCTCAGTCACCACGCGCTGATCGAGAAGGGAACAGCCCAGCTGTCTCCTTTGGGGAAAACACAGTATGAGCTGATTGACTTCTGCAGTACTCTATGTTCTATTATCCTGCTGTTTTTAGAGCTGCAACTACTTTAAAAAAAAAAAAAAAGAATAATTGTAAAGTTTCAGAATGTAGTTAAGAAAGCTTTCTGCAGCTTCCCAAACATCACGGGTATGCCTCTGGAAAGCAGCGCTAATCAATATATTTATAATAAGTGGGTCACATGACGATGATGGCGTCACTTAAAGGGATACACGCATGCAGATTTCTTTCACCAGACGCCTTTTTAAAGCATTGATTAGCTTATTGTTCTGGTTTACGTCTCTCACCACACTGTGGATTTTAAACTTTACTTTAAAAAAGTGAGGAAACCAATTACCTTAGAATTACTAATTAAAGTAGAATATTACATTTATGT